>CM021743.1:12903464-12914615 GCA_011075105.1 Heteronetta atricapilla | reverse complement strand
GAAAGGAAAGGAAAGGAAAGGAAAGGAAAGGAAAGGAAAGGAAAGGAGCTCTAAACTATATGCACATATAGATGGCTAAAGAAAGATCTTGGAAAAATGAAGAATGGTAATATATAATCCAAAATATTAAATCTTTGTAAGAAAAAAAGAAAACAGCCTTTTCATTGAGCAGACTTTGTAGAAGAAGCTGAAGGAGGACATATGAAACCTAGAAACACAGCAAAGGACGTGCACAATAGGCCATTGTTTAAAAAGAAGAATGGCTGCTGTTAAATTCAGGGCCACCTGAGGTTGAGGAAGTTCCTTAGTAATGAATCTCCTGGGGCACTCCAGTGAGTGCTTCTGACAAAATTTTATGCTTGTCACCTTGTGAATTTTTCTCAGCAAAGTTAACATATGTCACCAAAGTGAGAAAAATACGTGAAGAGCCTTTTTTACAGTGAAATTTTTGCTCAAAGGCATGATGAAAGTTGCTTTTTCCTTGTAGCAAAAGCTGGCAAAACTGCAAACAGGGATGACTTTGCCTTTCACCAGAGCTGCCGAACAGCCCAATGTAACTACATGTTTCTCAGCAAGATTCTGTCTAAACATTCATCCCTTTACCCTGGTTTGCAACGTGGCGAGGCACATTGTGCCAATACTTAAGAGGATCACAGTGTATTTCTTTGGGTCTATCTGTTCTGCCTTTCAACCTACTCCTATATTTTCTCAGTGTTTCACCTCATCCCTCTGTTCTAGCTCTTTTCTATACTTTTTTTTTATCAGTCTTCTGGAAGAGTTGGGTGCATTCTCCTGCAGTTTGGGAGATAGGGATCTCAACTCAGCAGCCGGTTCTGACTGCTCAGGGATGGCAGCTCCCTCAAGCAAAGAACGTAGCTCAGTTCTGCAGTTCTGCTTTGTGGGAGTGTTTTTGTAGTATGTGGGGCCTGCTGAAGTCTAGGGGTGCTGCTTGCCTGTTTCAGTCCATGCCTGTGTGACACGTAGTGCTTCCAGCACCTTCCTTTGCTGGTTGAGCAGGTGAGTTTCAGGCTGCGTTGCTCAGCCATTGAAGGCCATAGGAGGGCACAACCTGCAGACTGCTCTTGAGCCTGTAAATTAGCTGCTGCTTAGCTGGGCCCACCTGGTGCTGCCTCTGCATGCTGGGACTGAGTGTTTCAGGAAGGAGAAACGGGCACAGAAGAATGTCAGAGCCAAATTCCACCTGGTGACCAATGCTTCAGACCACCCACCCAGGTGAAGTCCATAAATGTGATTTATCCTCTTCTTCCACAGCTGGGAACTGAATTAGAGACATGAAACAAGCTACTCTGGATCTCATAAAGAGCTTCCCAAAGAACAGAAGAAGAGTTCTTGGCTGCTAGTCCTCTGCTTAGGTCATTAGGTACCTCTTGCCTGTCAAAATGCTAAGTGAACCCCTTGAAAACAGCACATAGCTGCTCTATGTAGTCATGCTGATACTTCGCAGCGGTCCTAGCTCCGATAACTGAAGAACCACAAATGGCAAGATACATTTCTGTCTAAGCAGGAATACTCATTTTAGAAAGAGGTTTTGCCCATTAAAGGGAAATTGCAGAAAAAATGCCAACATAGTATACAAAAGAAGAGATGAAATGGTCCAAGACCATTAGCTTAGATGGAAAGAAGCAATAAATAAACTGTGACTTATAATTAAAGCCTCATATGGATATATGCTCCCATTTGAATATTCTGCATATTTGTAGGCAATGTGTTCAGTTGTTGCAATATTTACCCAGCAAATGACCTTAAGGCCCCTTTGTAAAATGGCTTCTGCAGAGATTCTGCAATCTATAATGCTTCCTTCCAGCGTGTTGGTTTTGGGGGTTGGATGAGTTGGCATGGTTTGAATTAAAGCATGAGGAAGGGCAGATCTCCAGCCCACACAGAAAAGTTAAGGAACTCTCAAGTTAGAAATGAGAAAAAGACAAACAGGAGAGATACAGCATGGGATTCCCAGTACCTGTGAACCTTCATCTGCCTTACCCAATCTCAATGGTTAAAGTTACTCACAGAAAATTAAAATTTTCACCTATTACCTCTGCAGAGAAGTTGTGAGGGGAGCTGAGGAAGGAATAGTTCATTCGTAGTGCTGTTTGTAACTGCTCTCTGGACACACAGTGTTAAAGCCCAGCATTGCAGTTGGGACTCCAGACTGTTGTACCAGGTGGTAGGATTCAATAATGAATAAATGTAAACTAACAGGGGCAAGAAAAATTAATAATACAGCACAGACAGAGAAACATGCATTATAATCACTCAAATTTTATGACAAACAGTTGGTAGCTCATTCAAATCCCTGTAGCACAGCAGATCGTAAGAGGATAAGAGTTTTGCAGCATGTGTGTGATGAATGCACCAAGAGCTGTTCCCAGCTCCATATCCCCACAGTAAGTTCACATGTCCATGACTATTCACAGACTTTCCAAGTAAATCTGGTGTTCGTGTCAGGGTCAGAGATAAAACGGTGAGACCAGTCATTCTAGATGGTATGTGACACACAGAAAAGCTCATCTCATTTACATTGATGGAGCTTAATGCTGAAAATATGTTTAAAATAAGAACAAAATGGGAGCAAAATATTTTCAGCTAATCCACTACCGAGTCAGCCCTCAGACAGAGCCATGAAATTATCTAGAGTCAGTATCAAATTAGCAAAGTAGTGTTGGAGATCAGAGGATCTGTGTGGGTAGAAGACCAAAAGTGGATTTGACCCACAATCAACAGAACAAGCATACGGTAACTTTTCTTGCCACAGTTTTGCATAAATTCATTCAGTGACAAATATGTCAGTTAACTAAGTGAGCCTTTATTAGAATAGAATTTAACAGCAAATCTGGGAAATCCTCCCAAAGAAACTATGGCTTTAGAATCCCAGATTTGCGTTTCTAATTAAAACACTGTCAGTTTAGGTGTAATTCTCCATATGAAATGGATTTGGTAAGGGGGAGGGGAGATGTGGGAGAGAACTGAGATGCTGTTCAAACAGTTTTCCAATGACATTTACTTTGTATATTTTTTATTATAGTGTTAATATTTTTGTAAAAATGCATGATGCTTCTTCTAATAAGATGGCAAAGCAGACACAAACTCCTGACGGTTTTTCATACCTTGTGCAAGGGATAAGATCAAAGAGCAAATTGTTTGATCAAGGATTGTATTTTGTTTTAAGAAATAAGAGATTATATCTGCATGATTTTCTTTTTTTCTGTGAAGAATCCATCAGCGCTAACACTAAAACATTACAAAACAATCACTGCACAGGAACAAAGGGAACTCACAATTGTTTTCTGCTTTCTACTGGCAAAATGCAGTTGCTTTTGTAAGGAGTGAAAAAAAAAAAAAAAAAAAAAAAAAAAAAAAAAAAAAAAAGCGTTGCCTAAGTGAGAAAATCGAAATGATTAATTTCAGCTGGGTCATTTGCAGTATTTCCATTAGACAGATATAAAATAATACATTCCAGAATTACCTTCTAAATGATATGTGTAGTAGGTAGGGCTGTAATGTATTATAAAAGCTGAAAGAAGAGTATTTGTAATGAAAAAGCAGAAACAAAATTGTTTACTATGTCAAAATTATACCTTTTAGCCCTTCAAAAATGAAACAGTAAGTAATAGAAAAATGCAAAGCTTGGATGGACCCAAGCCAGTCATTTTCAGAATGCTACTTTTAGAGGACTTTTGTGCCCATTATCTATTCATTCAAATTGTGAATATTAAGGTTTAATTTACAATTTCAGAATTCTCCAAGGCACTGAAATTCTGGTTCCCAACCAGCTGTAATTTTAAGTAGATTGGATAACAAGGGCAGACTATTTACTACCTACTTCTGCAAGAGTGATGTTGGAAAGGAGTGCCCTGCTCCTTTTACTGTTCTGTGAGGGGCAGGCAGGCCCTCATGCCTGGGAGAGGAAGGGGGGATGATTAGGACAAATTCAAATGTCAGAACTATGGCATATCTTTAAAGTACTAACCAGTGTGCTCTATCTCACCTTAGCTCTGCAGAGGACTGAGGCACTAACTTGTTTCCACATGGCAGAGAGCTGAATGCCTCCATGTTACACTTGGGCAGGTACAGGGATACGTAAATTCTCATTGCAGGAGGATTTAAACCCCATACAGCCCATTAGAGAAGAGAAGCGAACTTTGCTAGGGCTCGAGATGTAGAACATTTGTAACCATAGAAGGTCATTTTCTGTTTCCCAGCTGTGGAATGAGATTTTCAAAACCTCAAAGTGACCTAAAAGTACAAGGTATATCTACTCCTCTGCAACTGCTGTTATTAGAGCATAAACATAACTCCAGGTCCCCCTGGCTTTTGACCAGACTTTTAGCTCCCAAGTTTTCAAGTGACTTCCAGAAATGGAACATTATCTCCTAAATTACAAAGGCACTTTTGCAAATGTGTCCCTGGATGGTAGCACTGCTGCTGTCCTGCATGGTGTACAGAAGTAGCAGAACAAGGCTGTAATGGATATTGTCTTTCCAACCACTTTTGGTAAGCAGTAGCGGGCATTGGCTCAAAATCTGAATGGGCAATGTGGTTATCCAGAGAAATCCAGTCCTATTCAACCTGTGTTCACTGCTACTGAGCCACAGAGATGCTGTATGGGATTGCATCTGCTTGTGCCATGTTTCCTTGTGACTATTATCATACATCCTATTGTACAGCAGTAGCCTCCAGGAGACTCCCTCGCCAGCCAGAGCTCCTTTGTGTTAGATGCTGCACTGCCACGGAGTGAAAGGACAATGTCCTGAAGAGCCCATATGCTAAGTGATTTCTCTGCTGTGTGTTTACAGCAGTTTAGATTCACAGCTTCTAGCTCTAAGTCAGTCTAGCAACAAGGGCTAACATTGCCCATTAGCGGTGTCTGCAGCACAGTATTATACAGATGAAGCCCTAGCCATGCTGGCAGTCGCAGCAAGCTGTTTATCTCCTCTCACTTCCTCTGCTGTCTGTGCAGTTGAGCACTCACCTACTCACAGCACCTCATTTAATGAGTAGAAATGACCAGCACAAGCAGCGTACACAGCCCAAACGAGACCAGTGCATGGTACAGACACACATCCCATCCCAGCTTGCTCCCATGGGAAAGAAGCTTCTACCGCCTCTCCCTCTTTCCCCAGCCCTTCTTGTTGCCTCCCAGTCTGAATACACCATAGTTACTTTTTCATGCTGTCACCACCAGGTGCGGAGCTGGGAAGCATAAGCCATCTGCAGCTGACAGCAGGCAGCCCCCGTGGGATAAGCCAGTAATGAATACTGCTCGGATGCCGAGGGTCTAGAGGCAGGAATCCGGCTGACTGCCGCTGAAGGGATTGAAACAAGTCACAGAAATATCCCAGCTTCGTCAGGAAGGAAAGGCTGTATAATTTGCAGCTGGAGATGAATGTGATTATTTGCCATGCAAATGGATTTTGCCAGCTCAAAGTGGCCTTCATCAGTAGAGATTGTTGTATTTGACATTATCCGGTTACTTTTGTTTAATGCCTCTGCCTTTTCTGAGCGCTTCCTTCCCTAAGCACACATCATCCAGACTAATTAGAGACAGGTATTTTTTTCCTCTTCCCCATCAATCTGAAGACATGTGAGCTGAATCCATAGCTGCCTCCCTCTCCAATTCCTCTCCAAATCTGAAACGAAAGGTAAATATGTTTGTGCTGACAGTCGGCGCTCTGAGTATTCTCCACAGATGGTAAGCATGGTGGTGACATTTATCTCCTCTAACTTCAGCTCCTTAAAAATGTACTGTCTGGTCCAATCTAGTGATCCCAGTTCCTTCAAAACTCATTAGAGAGGGAAGTTAACAGAGAAACCTCCTCTCTACCTGAGATAGATGGGGTGAATCACACCTGGAGGTCCCCGTTCATCTCATGGGTTGTTTGGTGAGTACATCTCTCCTGGAGAGTTGAAGGTAGGGTAGAAGGACAGTGCCCATCTTCCAGCCTTTCCATGAGATCCAGCACTTCCACAACAAACCTCCAATCCCCCTCTCTGTCTGGCAGTGCAGGGGAGGCATAACAAGAAATTAATCTGAAATTAGGGACCATCAGTCTGGTCGTCAGTGTTGTTGCAGTTGCCAGCTAAGGAGGAGGTTTGCATGAGACACTGCAGGAGAGGGTAACAAGCATATGGCTGATAGTTGGAAACTGTAGACCTGAAGAAATCTTTCCATAACTGCCTTTCCTTTTAAGATGTGGGTGGTTAGGAAAATAATTTGTAAGCTCTCTGTAGTATCACCTTGGAAATAGGTCCTGTAGACTATCTGGAAAGCGCTTTAGGGGTGGATCCTTCAAAGTCATTCACTGCGTTTAGGTTTATGGCGAGATGGACCTTGCTGTCTGGACTCTGAAATGTCCATGGAAGAAGTAAGCAGAGGTGAGGGCAGAGGCTCTGCAGCACACGATGAAACACCAACCCCTTTTTAACCACAGAAGCTGGTCTGTGATCAGTCTCCAGGACCATGGGGCTGAAAGCATGCATGGTGGGATGACTTAAGTCCACACATGAAAATGTGTGCTTTCTGCTCTGCCCTGGGTGCTGTGAATACATGTGTGGGAGTCCTGTCACCATGCAGCTGATGTCTGCTTTCTGCTGGGAAGTGATCTCAAAAATTTTTGACTACAAAAGTTTCAGGGTGGGTTGATCTAAGTGGGGAGATTAGCCCATGTCTATGGGAGCAGCTCCCATTGGCAGTGTTTAAAACCAGACTGGACAAACTAGAAGTTTGTAATCCTGGTAAGTCTTGTAGCTGGTGAGCTATGTGGGTTCAGTCTCTTTCCAGCACTAATTTCGGTGATTAGCCGTACAGGACTTTTCCCTCATTGGAGCAATGGAACATGCAGGTTTGTTTGTCAAATTGTGTTAACTCACAGTAAATCATAGCAGCTGGACCCAACACTTCACACAGACTCAGGCATGGCATGCTACATACTGGCATGAGCTGGTCCAGTGCCCTTAGCTGGAATGAGATATCTTCATTCCCATTTGATGAACCATATTTCTGGGGAGTGACTCAGGTCACCAGAAAGGCCACACTAAGAGTTGGACTCCCACAAAGAAATGAGCAGTGTTTTTCATGAACAAGTCCTCCCTGTTCAGTCTGGCTTTCTAAAACAGCATCATAAGTTTTCTTCTGTCTGGGACAGTGCTCTGCATCTGGAGAAGGAGTGTATAAATAATTAAGGCAGAACACATGATTTCTGAACACTGTAAAAATATCTTTTACTCCTAAAAATGCTTTGAAAAGTTTTTAATAAAAACTAATGCTTGCTTGACTTGTTTACCTCCATAGTTAACCAATGGTTACAGATAATTGGCTATTTGGTTGCAGCAAGTGCAAGATACTTAGATTTTAAGGCATTATTATGAACATTTTGTCTAGCCCTCTGCTGAGTACAAACCAGAAAATGTCAGTAGGCAAATTATTCATTAAGGCTGTAGCTCCTCTCTGAGCTTCAATATGTCTTTTAGAAAAATGTTGAGTTTTGATTTTTAAACTTCAGGAGATGGAAATATGGTCTGTATATCTGGTCTGGTTCCATGTTGGTGCTCCTTCATGCTGTAGGTACAAGCCATAAAACAGACCTCACCAGAGCTATTGCTCTGATGGGCATTGTCATGCCCAGCTAAACCTTCCTGGTAGTTGTCTACACATTTTATTATTAATGTTATTATATACACTGAAATTAATTGAAAATCAACACAGGTTTGTTCTGTTTCTTGAGTCTTTTTTTTTCACTGTGAATTTTTTTCTTCCTCTAATTACATTGACACCTTGAAAATGGATTAAGAACTGAGACAGACCCTTGGCTTCCCTGGAAGTAGCTGGAGAATGTGATTTCGGGTGAATGCCTGGGTAGATGATGGGCCTGCAAGAGCAAGCTGCATCTTTTAGACCTTCTCACCCCTCCTGTCTGACTCTCCCCTCTGTGCACAGGTCTCTCTCCGGCCGCATAGTCGGTGGTGTCTGGTGGTTCTTCACCCTGATCATCATATCCTCCTACACAGCTAACCTGGCTGCCTTCCTCACGGTGGAAAGGATGGTTTCTCCCATTGAGAGTGCCGAGGACTTGGCCAAGCAGACGGAAATCGCCTATGGGACCCTGGAAGCTGGTTCCACTAAAGAGTTTTTTAGGGTAAAAAAAGGAAACTTTAATGCAAACATTTTTCTTAGCCCCTTGTTTGGCAAGTCTTCCAGGAATGTCCTGTCTTGCCTCAGCCCAGATCTGTTTTCTCTCTTACTTTCCATTACCATGTCAGGACCTTCTGAGTTGCCCCTAGGACAGCAAAAATCCAGTTTTCCCATGGCTGCTCAGAAGGCTGGCAGTGTCTGCAGCATGTGATATTCTGCAACTGTAAATAAAAATGTGGAATATCCATGTGCTTCCCCACATTACAGACATCTCCTGACTTCCAACTTGGTTTGCCCTTGGTAAATCAGTAAAACCACTTGCCATACACAAATATCCTAGCCTTCCTGTGGCTACGTAATGATCGGGGCCCTGGTGCAGGAAATGGCCAGAGGTTCATTAACATCCCGTTACCTTGTTTGTCTTCCTTGTCCCATCCGGTATGTGGGTAAGTGTTCAGTCACACCTGGAAATCTGAGCCGGCACGCAGACTCCTGTTAACACTTCTGTTGGGTTTCTGCTGTCCTATGCAGCGATCCAAAATAGCAGTGTTTGAGAAGATGTGGACATACATGAAGTCAGCCGAGCCCTCTGTTTTTGTGAGGACAACAGAAGAGGGGATGATCCGGGTGAGGAAGTCAAAAGGGAAGTATGCCTACCTCTTGGAGTCCACCATGAACGAGTACATCGAGCAGCGGAAGCCCTGTGACACCATGAAGGTGGGAGGTAACTTGGACTCCAAAGGCTATGGCATTGCAACGCCGAAGGGGTCTGCACTGAGGTAAGTAGCTTGGATTTGCTTTCCTTTGCCAGCCCACCCAGCAAATCAATGTATGCCCACAGTTCAATCTCCATTGCCATGTTAATCACAAAAGCTTTGCGCAAGGAGGTGGGGGAGGTGGAAGGAAGGGTGTACAAACACTCAGCGTGATGTGCAGGGAAGTAAAATGCCCAGCTCCCATTGAGCAGCAATGGGAGCATCTAATCATACGAGCCCTGCATTTAGAAACTGGATCTTGACTGATCCACTTAATATTAATATTTCTGTTGTATTAGGTGATGGCAGGGGGGCTGCTGTGGTGTACCCATTGGTTTCACAGAGCATTATCTGGAAGGGGTGCTCATCCTGTGCCATGTGAAATGCACAGCTTTGCAGAGTATGGTATTACCCTGGCTTGGATCCATCCTTGCAGAGGGAGTTCTGATGGGGAAAACATTTTAGTGTTTCCTAAGAGGAATTGCTACTTGGGAAGGGTGGGAAGCCAGCTTTGAGAAAGTCCTGCAAAAGTTGCATATTGTCATTCACCAAATAATTCAGAGTCAGATTTTGGCAAGCACCAAATTTAAGGTAAACCCAAAGGGCACAAACCTTGCGTTTCTGAGCCTAGACCTGCAGCTGTCACATGCCTTTGCTAATTGTCAGGTAAATTATCTTCAGAGACCTTCCTTAAAAAGAACACTGAAAAAGTACATACCCAGACCTGAGCTAATAACAGAGCTTGGGCACTGCACACAGCCATACTCCTTCTAGACACGAGCTGGCCACCTGCAAAGTGCATCATGCAAATTTACCTGCTCACAGCAGCATTACCACAATCTGCAAATCTGCATGGGATCCTAGTTGCACCAGAGGTGTGGTATGGTTCCTTTCAGCAGTGTCCATGCAAATTCTTCATGTTACACTCATGAAGAACAGTAATTATAAGTCCTCTGATTGACGGTCCAGCTGAACTAATTATATATTAAACATAGTTTGATCAAAATATTTTGACCAGAGTAGTATGTGTGGCCTTATACTTGACTGCTGATATAACCTAATGCAGATACATGGTCTCTGCAGTACTAACAACTAGTTGAGCCTTTGCTGATGAATTTAGCTGGTCACACAACTCCTGAGCCAAGACTAGCCCAAAGAATCAAAGCCGTAACAACTGGTAGTGGCTTAGGCCCAAGGATTTTGGCTATTACATTTATTAAGTCAGGTCAAATTGGATTCAGCACTTAACATATCAGCAGTCGCTCTAAGTATATTTAGAGAAGCTCATGAATGCAATGCAGGTGGTCAGAAGGCAACTCTTGCATCCAGTGTGGTTCAGGCTCTGAAGTGCCTTGGGGCCCTCCAAAGAAGGTGGATTTTTTTCTCACAGCTTTGAGATGTTCTCCATCACACTCACACCATTGTTTGTTTTCTGTCTTGCAAATATGGAAATTAGGATGCAGGTCTGATTCTATTTATTTATTATTTTAACAGCAATCTTGTATCCTAATTTTGGTATTATAAAAACAAACAAACTGGAACATCCTACCTGTCTTGTAATTTGTTGGCATGTGAAGGAGCCATTTATCATACTTCTAAGAGAAATAAGAAAAAAAAAAAAAAGAAAAGAAAAAGAAAGAAAGAAAAGTGCATCAATCATTATAATTTTGCAGCTCCAAACATCCCTCTGCTAGGCATGATTCCAAAAATTCCTAACATTTATTTTTATTTCCTCTTTTTCATCCCAACTGCATGTAGAACGAATTTCTTATGGGCCTAATGGCAAAGGAGGAATGCTTTATTTCCCATTCTATGGTGTTTCTTTGGAACAGTTGCTGTCAATTTTTGTCCCATCATGTTTGTTTTGTTCTTGTTGTTTTAAATGTTTTAATCCTAGTAGTTCCCTACAGTCTTCATGTAGTGTCTGTTATTCCTTTGGTGTTGTGCACGTGAGAGATTGCCCTGAGCAAGGTGACATTCATGAGGCATCTGTATAGCACAGTCAGCACATCTCCTTTTCAGGCTTCATCTTCACTCACATCTATCCACAGAGCAAAAGCTCTGAGCCAGGTTTGGAGTTACATGTGAGCCATGCCTAACTTAGATTGGATTTGTTCTAGAAGCTGAGCTGCATTCTGAGTTTTGCTGCTACACCTCACTTTTGAAGATAGACAGGTTGTCCTCATTTTGGTATAGATGATTAGGAAAAGGTCCTAGAGAGATGCTAAATGAGTGCTCATCTTTGTG
>CM021743.1:12850964-12898464 GCA_011075105.1 Heteronetta atricapilla | reverse complement strand
TAAACAGGATAAACAACAGGGACAGAAAGAGAAGGTTTGGGACACATGGGTTTATGTGGATCATATGACCTCAGTATTGATCACATGTTATTTACATGTGCTTGAAAAACACAGTCACACACATGTGAATCACATGTGAATAAATGAGATTGGATCATAAAGTCATGAGAGCTGCTTGAAACTCCATGTGTGAAATCAATAGGCACAAGCCTAAAACCATGTAAGCTTTTAATGGGAGCGGAAGATCTCAGTGATGAGTCTCAGCTGTCAGACAAAAGGACCACGTCTGTGCCTTGCTCAGCATCCACACCGTGACTGCAGCAGCAGTGCAATAAGAAACAACTGTAAGAGAAATCAACATCAAAATCAACAGAGCCCTCTTCCTCCCACAGAACAACCAAGCGATGGCATTGCTCACTTGCTCCCATGAATGCAGCTGGGCAAACACACTACCTGTCGCCCACCTGGTTTTTATCCATTTTTGCTTCTCAGAGAGATAAATGAGTGCTAATGAAGAGAGTGAGGGGCTAGCTGGAGGTAAGGTTTGTATCCAAGACTTTTAGCCAGAGCCAAGTAAAATCTTTGATGGTTCCCAGGTTATGTTTGTTGGCCGCAGTTATGTTCCATGACTGTAGCTGACTGCTCTGCATCTTACTTTTTAATCTGAGAGTTTATCTATGTACTGTCAATATAGTGTTTTGTTTTGTTTTGTTTCCCAGAGAAATAGCTGTAAAGAAACAGCAGATACATTAAAATTCCAGAGACAAGCACTTCTGCTTTGATAAATATTTGGATCTGTTGTCCCATCACAGAAGGCTGTGGGCTTGAAAGTGATGTCTTGGGTTGTTAGAGAGTAATAGCAAGTAGGACAGTAAATATCAGGGCAGATGCATGAGATTCCCCTCTTCCTTGGGTCTTTTGCAAGGCAATGGAAGGAAAGAGGATTTTTTCCACACCAGGAGGGCAAGGTGCAACCTGCTTGCAGGGGCAGCCATACAGCTTTTTGCCTCAAGAGGACCTTCATCAAAGCCACGGGGATCTCCCACACAGCCAGTTGAAAGAATTGGAATTTTATTATAAAATTAATAGGGACCAAACCCTGCTACAGCCTTACCCTGCTTTGCATGGAATTAGTTGCTTCTCACACCAAAGGTGTCTTTTCATGTTGGGCAACCTCACTCTGTGGCTGGCCATGCATGTGCTCATACCCTGCCCCTACAGACCCCCAACAGCACTTGGACTCGATGACCAGTGCTGTGTCCTTCACTGCTGGGCATAGGTGGCCTGGCACTTGGTGTAGATGCTCACCGACCTCTGGAGCTACCTGCTCTAAGGACAGCTCTTCTATGGAGGCCACAACAGCTCATGGTGCCATCGCATCGTGCTGCCGATGGGCTCTGGTGGGGCCGGGTAAAGGAAGGGAGCAGCCCCAGTGTGAAACTGGGGAAATTTGGCCTTCAGCCGAGGAGAAAAAATAATGACAAAGAGGATGACGGACACGGTGCCACATTTGAGAGGAACAGACGGGAAGGTGCCTGGTTGCTGTGGCAACAAGGCCGCTCTTTCGGAAAGCTGGGTTTTTCTTTCTCTTTTCACCTGCCAATCTTACCCCCACGTCAGCGCTGTGCCGCTGCGGGAGACGAGCGGTGACATTTACACTCCCACTGACAAGCTGGCTCGGTGATGGGCAGCTCGAAGGGAGAGCAGCTGGTGTCAGAGCCCGAGCAGAGCGGAGGGGAGGGTCCGCTCAGGCAGCTAGCACCATTTGGGACCTCTTGATTATGAATGCTATCAGGGCAGGAGCTTGCACAAAACAGAAGACAAAGCCTCGGTGTGGCGTGCACCATCGCTTGCCCTTCACATGCCCCAGGTCAATGGAAGCGATGAGATGCTGCTCCCACCCAGAGAACCTCTCCGTACGTCCTGCTGGGAGAGGAGAGGGAGCAAATAGGAATAGGAGCAGATAAGCAAAAAGTCAAGCAAGACCACGGGAGCAATTTCACTTCTCAGCCTCGTTCATATAAGGCTGTGTCATCAGCGGTGTCCCCAAAGTGTTCCTCAGTGCCCTGCTGCAGCTGCCCATTTCCTTGGCTTCCTTTAACAGAGACTCACTGGAAGAAACCTGATTGTGGTGCAGAGGTTAAAGGCAGCTGCTCTCCCCATCCCGGCAGGCTTGCTCACTGCTGTGCCTCACTGTGCTTTTCTTGGCCTTCCAAGAGACAACTTTCAGTTCAACCCAGTTGTCCAAGATAGTAATAATTGTAATAATAATGCCACAAAGCAAACACAACTGAACTACAGCAGTTCTAAAATTAGTTGTAGGAAACACTGGTGAAGCAAACTGCTTTGGGTTATCTCCTCAAACTTACCAGTGAGTTTGGCACTGGCTTTTCTTCAGGAATAAACTGGACAGGAAGAACCAGCAGCCTTTCCTGGCTGCCAGAAATCCCTGCCCAGCAGCTGGCTGAGAAAGTTCCCTGTTGGACGATGGCCCCCTAACTGGGGGTGGAATTATAAAAACATCATGGCCAACAAAACTTTAAACTCATGTATTCCCATGAAGCCTGATTTTTCAAGGATCTGTGTCTGCAAGTCAAAGATTAATGTGGAGTCCTTGGTGCCTACTTGTGTCGATATATTTATTTAAGTGAGAGCATTAATAGGTTTTCTCTTCACTGTAGCTTTTTCATGAGGCTTGGAGGTACTTAGTATCTTGGAGATCTCCACCACTCTATCAAATCAAGCTGAAAGTATAAGCTGGAAATTATTAGTAAGACAGACAAATAGGCAGCTCTGCCTCCTTCCCTGTCCCCATCCATCCCTTCACACACGAGCTAATCAGCCACTTTTCATTAAGGAGCCAGGCTTAAACATTAGGATGTCAAGGAGGGCAGCCCACCTCCTGTGGCTTTGTCCATCCCTCAAGCTGCTGTCCATCCCTTCAGACTGCCTTTGAGGAGGCTGAGTACATGAAGTGTAACCCAGTTTTCTCAGAGAAATTGATCTGTTTTTCTAAATCTTTGTTAAAAAAACTCCCTACATTTTTCAGCTGGTGCTTATAAGGGTTTCCTAGTAATCTGCAAAGAGATAACTGAGCAAAGGTACAGTCAAGCCTGGAAGAAAAAAAAAAAAAAAATGTATGACAGCAGATTGTAAAAGACCAGATAAATTATCCTTCAAATATGGAAACTGCAAAAATTAAGCCTATATTTGCAGAAATCTCTGATTACAGAGAACACACAGGAAACATTGACAAGACTACAAACTGACCAGCACGTGGAGGTTACACAAGAGAGGAACCAAAGCTGTCCACCAGTGGAGACCACCACATCCGCAGCAATGTAACACAGATGGTGACAGCAGTGAACCTCTTGGCAGCAATGTCAGTGAAGCGTGGAAAATGGAAAATGAGATCACTTATAGAGAGTTTTACAGTGACTGAAACTCTGCAGGGAAAACCCCTAACCAAACGTCAGAGGGTTCAGGTTGGAAAGTTTCTCCCCATGGCACTGGAACCCACGACACATGCTCCAGCTGGGCAGAAGGCTTCGCAGCTCTGCATGGAAAGGGAAAATTCCAAGAAGTTCTGTTACAGGAGCTTTTTATTTTTGAAAACTGAAATGTTTTCATGCTTTGTAGGTCTACTTTTTTTGCCAACAGATCCTAATTCTTGAAAGGACAGAATCCTTTGGAAACTGTACTTGCCTGAAGGACAGTGTTGGTGCCTGATGGACTGCACTTGACTCAAAACCCTCATGTTCACAATGGTTTTGGACTTTTTTGACACTGTTCCAGTATAGTTTACTGCTTTCCCACTCTTTGTCCATCCCAAAAAGATGCTGAGGAAAGTGAGTGAATCAACTGTCCTTTAAGGGCAAGGAACAAGCTGTGCCACCCACCCATCCATGTGTCCACGGAGTAGCAGGAAACCCCATGAACTACACAAAGGCTTCCTTCCCAACTGGAGACACATCTACAGGGCATAAACATTGTTCTTTATCTGCATGGCTGCATCTCAAATGAGCTTTATGCAGTTTTTATCCATCATCCAGTGAGCAGAGCTATCAATGCTGGTCAAACCTTGGTCACACCAACAGGGCCTGCCCTGGGGAAGCTGTGCTGGAAGTAGGTAGAGAGTTGATATTGCAAGGCAACAAGAAGCATGGAGCAGGGCACCTCAGCCTGGTTGGACTATAAAGAGAAAGCCTGACCTGGAAACAAGAGCCTGGTACATGGAGCTGAGCTTTGGTCCTATCCCTGACCCAAAAAATCCACCTGGTCAGCATGGAGGACAGGGCTTGGAGAGCGGCACTGAGCGACACAGGGGTTGAACGTTGGGACTCAGTTTCCCTGCTGGTGCAATGAGTCACGCTGAGACTCACCTCTTCCCCAGAGAGCCATGACCATTCATTAGGCATTGCAAAATCAGAACATAGATGCTGACTCTGAGTAGCAGTCCATTAATAGCCCTATTTATTGCGAACCAAATAATTAACTTAGACATGCATCAGCGGGTCTTGATTGCATATGAAATAACTGTCGTATTACACAGAAATGAGATGTGTTTATGAGGACAGCTCAGGTGTCACCTCAACCTCAATATTGGAGAGGAAAGGAATTAAAAAAAAAAAAAAAAGGAAAGAAAAGAAAATCCAGTCATTTCGATGTGTTGCTCAGCAACAGAATTTGCGGGGGAAACAATCTAGGAAAGAAAGAATGAGCATTTCCAAGAGAGCAGGTTATTTCAGGCGAGACATCAGGGACAAGCAAATGTCACACAGGCGGAGAACATTTTTTTTTCTTCTTTAATCAATAATTTAAACTAGGCATTTTGGGTAAATAAGCATTTAAGTTAGATGATTGAAAAACGGCGATCCCAAACCTTTACAAAGAGTCACATTGCTGAAAAAATGTTTGTTTGTGTGAGGGAAACATTAGATTTACTAGACACTAAATTAAAAATTGAAAATGCTCTTAGAAATGTCACATGTTCATTTAAAGAGGGAAATGATGTAATGCCAACATTGCTATATTGTGCAATGTCTCTACCAGAGCAATCTCATATTAATTTTGTTGTTCTCCTTCCCACATGCCCTCCCCTCCCTCCCTTCTCCTTTCTCTTCCAGGACAAGACGAGCGCTCTGAGTCTCAGCAATGTGGCGGGGGTTTTCTATATCCTCATCGGTGGGCTCGGACTAGCCATGCTGGTTGCCTTAATCGAGTTTTGTTACAAGTCCAGAAGTGAATCAAAGCGGATGAAGGTGGCAACCCATTCCCAGGCCTTTCACACCTTCTCTCTGATACCACCCCATCTCCAAAGCTGCCTTCAGAGACGGATGCAGCCCAGACCATGGGTGGAAAGCCAAGACATAGGGATAATGAAGTGACCTTATCACTTGACTTGCTAGAAAGGAATAGAAGCATCAGAGGAAGCTAAAAGAGGCTCAAGTGGGCCATAGTGGGTAGCTGATGCAAGATCAGACGTGGCATAATGCTAGTTCAAAATCCAGATATAGAGCAAAATCATAGCACAAATGGTAACAGGAACACATTGCCATTCCTTAAAATTAAAGAAAGCAGACTATGGCAATGTGTGTGCAGCATGGATGAAGTGTGTTGGGGTTGGTGTGATATAGCCTTTACTGCAATTAAAAAAAAAAAAAAAAAAAGTTAACAGCAAGATAAAACTGGGGTAGTGCAGTAATGAATCAGATCCTGTTGTTCCCTCTGCTGGCATCCTGCTGGCACCACTTGCAGGTAGGCAGCAATGATAGATGCTCAGAGCATTTGCCAGATTTCCAGCCTTTAACCCCAGCTGGACAATGTTCTCCCACGTACATAAGTACATGTCTTGGAGTGGGTGATGTGGGGTCTCCAAATTCAGATTTATGGGTTCTCTTAGAGAGAAATTGGGCCCTGACATCTCCTGAAATGTTTTATTTCTCTACCCTGTCATGCTCTTGCAGAAGTGTACTTCCTATGACCCAGGAGATTCCTTTCAGCCCTAAATTCTGGTCTGCCCAAATTTCAGTGTCATGTCAAGAGGGATTAGATTTGAGAGCCTTGGGAATACACATTTAATGCAGCATCCGTGGAACAAGCATGTTTTGACTCAGATGACTAGCAGAGGTTATCCCTTACACAGACATCGTTTTGCACGAGGGTGCAGAGGGATCTGTGCTGTAACAGTAATGCATCCCATTTCTTCCTCATCTTGACCTCTCCCATGAGCAAGGAAGTCAGTATAGTATATGAAATATGCAGCAAATTTCATAAAATTTAGAGAGATTTTTACTTCCCCGGGCACTGAAACATACCAAGAATCAAAAGGAAAATAAGCAATCATTCCTTTGGGTTTAATGTCACCATTTCACAACATGCTTAATGTTTTGTCAGCAATAATAACATTTCTCATTCACTGAAAATGTGCAATAGCTCTTTTCCCATTGAGATTCAGAAAATTCTACAGGCAGTGAGAGGTACACTGAGCTCAGGGGTAAAATAAGGTATGCAATTAATGTCCCTGAGTATAAAAGAACTAAATTGTAATTGCTGCCTACAATGTAAAGTGAGGTATGTCACAAACACACTGTGACAAGAGTGTCACTATGCAATAGTTCCATAGCTTTAGTCCTAAGGAGATTCTGCCCTGGTGTTGGCTTCTCTGCATTACCCAAAATGCCCCAATAGCTCATCTCAGTATTGGCTTCCAGTGCTTGTGCCATTTTATAACCAGCCACCATGGGGATTACTTCTAATTGGTGTTATCTGGTCTCTCAGCCTGTCTCCCACCATCAGTGGTCCCACCCCAGGGGAATTCTGCAGAGCCCAGTGACCAGAAAGATGGCCCAAATCCCCTTCCATGGGGCCTCAACCCTTCCTCTGCTCAGCCAGCCCAACAGACACCAGGGCGAGCTGCAGATCCCACCAGCACAGGAGGCTGCTGTGTGCCTGGCGAGCCACTAAGTGACAGTTTCTGAACAGCCCTTCCAGATTTAGCTGTTGTGGATGGTTCTTCACCTGGGCATCCCATATCAAAACAGACGGGAGTGCCCTTGAATGAAAATAAATAAATAAATAAATAAATAAATAAATAAATAAATAAATGGAAAGAACTTCATCTCTTAGTTTAGTTGTTCTAAGCAACTGATTTCCATAGATCTCGTAAAGCAAATGTTTTGGACAGTATCTGGAACAGGAAGATTTGGTTTCCTGAATTAGGT
The DNA here is from genome assembly GCA_011075105.1 of Heteronetta atricapilla. Lineage (NCBI taxonomy): Eukaryota > Metazoa > Chordata > Aves > Anseriformes > Anatidae > Heteronetta > Heteronetta atricapilla. The sequence goes on along the minus strand of CM021743.1, from coordinate 12,891,241 downwards.
TTGCATTTCCTGGCTACCTCAGTTATCGCTGTAGACAAAAACAAAGGCTCATGCTCAGCTTCTCACACAAGGAAAGTTAAACATATGTTTGCAGTGAGTCAGAGTCCACCACATGTAACAGAACAGGAGTAGTAATAGCATATCTATGGGGGAAGTGTATAGAACGATCCACTGTGACTGTTCTGATATTGTAGGGTTTGAATAGTTTTTACATATAGCACATATGCTTTATACCCCAAAATACTGCTGAAACGTTTAATTTTTAATGTGGAAGAGATGTGAATTAACAGATCAGATGCAGTAGGGACATGCAGAAAGTGAGAGTGAATAGAGACAGCGAGGGAGAGGACAGTAACAACAACAACACTGGTTTATATTGTAATTTCTCCAACATTGCTAAGGACAGGGGGAGACCCCCCCGTCTTTCTTAAAAAGGGTTTTTGTTTAATCCCACAGCAATCAATCAATGAAGCCATACGGACATCAACCCTTCCCAGGCCGGCTGCAGCAGGAGGCAGTGGAGAAAACGGACGTGTGGTCAGCCACGATTTCCCCAAATCCATGCAGACGATCCCGTGCATGAGCCACAGCACCGGCATGTCCCTGGGAGCTACGGGATTATAATTGGCCTTTTGACCCATTGCCTGGGTGAGAGCAGGGGCAGCCCAACTCCACCCCCTCCAGAGCCAAAACCAAACCCAACACCAACAAGACAAATGATGATGACAGAAGGGACAATTGGATGGATCTTCTCGAGGAAATCAACTCTATTTCCCTTTTTCTTTTGCAAACAGATCCACCGGCAGGAGAACAGAAACAGGTCTGTACTGCAATAAGGAGAGCGTAATGGGATTTAACAGACTCGTGAACCGTCCCTGATCAAAGAACCACTGGAACACTAATGAGGACTATGCCATTTTGTTTTAACTTGGTTGTTAATAAGTCTTAGTGTGTGCAATATATATATTTTTTCTTACTAATTCCTGTGGTGTCAGGGTAACATCAGCCCTTTCCCCTTTCCCTGCTCAGCCCTTTAATCTGGTTTAGTTCGGGATGCAAACTATAACGTCTGAGCTACTAACAGCAAAAACAAAATCCGACAAATGGCAAGTCAAACTCCCTGCAGGGCATCAGCACTGACCCCTTTTCTCCATCATGATTCTGCCTTCTGTTGTTCTGTTGTGAACTCAGGGTGTGGAGTTAATGCAACAAGGCAGACAGGGCTGCGAATGGCTCTCCCTGCAACAGGAAGGACTTGACACAAGAAGAACCTGAACAAAAACATGAGGCTGTTTTACAGGGGCAAAGTCATGAGTGAGTTTGGAAACCCCAGGTAATCTGACGATAAAGAGATAATTCTTCCAGAGATTATGAGTGGCGGTTCAAGAGAAGGATCGTGTGCCTGGAGAGGAGAGCATCATGCGTGGCATACTAGAGCAGATGGTCGGTCTAAGAGCATGGTAGGCTGCTGTTTATGAAGAGAAAAGGTAAATACAGTATTCCCCTCACATGCCACTCTCCTGCCTAGGTTATTGGGGGCTAATAAGCAATTGTGAACCATTTCTTCATTGCTTAGCTTCTGTGTGTGCTCCCTTTTTGGTGGTCACGTAAGGGAACCACCCTGAACCGGGAATAGACCATCACAAGACATCCAGTTCTAGATGGCTGCCTATTAACCAGTAAAACATGCTAGAAGTCACAGGGCTGCAATGGGACTATCCCAGACTTTTTGCTCTGAAATCCCTTTATGGCCATTTTTCTAATTACAAGGGACATTTTTTAGCTAGTTGGCCAGAATAGCTTCCTGGAAGAAACAGCTGAAGCAAACCAAGGAGGAGACCCTACAAGAGCTTCATTCAAGCATCCATGACATTGGATAGAATCGGGGCTGGCCAGACTCAGGCTTCCTGTCAAGTTGTGGCCTGTACTCTGGGTACAAAGCCAAAAGTAGCAGATTCTCACTGGTGTATCCTTAGGGAGGGGAAAGCATCCACAAGCCAGGAGAGCAGGCTGCTGACACCAAATTCAGAATTGCAGAAACCCACACTGCTGGGCAGAGAGATGGGAGTCCAGCTACAGGCACGGAGGTCAAAGGGGCAAGGATGGTTTTCCAGAACTGCACAAAAGACTCATTCTGTGAATCATTGGCATGGACAGAAAAATGCTTCCCACCCTGGTGAGCCTGAGACACCTCCCCAGAAGTGAAGGATCCCCAGGGGAGCATCTAGAGATGGAAGATCTGCAGGGCAGGGACCATGAGGAACCCACTCAGCCTTGTCCCATCTCACAAGTCCATCACTGATGGCAAATAAAGTTCAAAACTTCTCACAGGACTCATCAAATATCTGTCCGGGGACTGAGCTGCTAGTGGAGCATTTGGAACTTCTTTCTCACTCTCTCTCTCTTTTTTTTTCTTTCTTTTTTTTTATTTTCCTGCAACGTAGCAAGTGAGGAGCAGGAAAAGAAGGGATGCAAGTGAAGACAAAGTGATGCAGGCAAATGACTGGCACAGGTCTACAAGGAGGACCTGTCTATACAGCTGTCCATAAATAGAGCTGGAAGCTGCCTGAATGCCAGTTTCCATTAGTGTACTGTGCAGAGCAATATGTTTACCACCTTTAACACCAGCCTGGTCCAAAGCATCTTTTCCATTTACCTGCTTGTCCTGCAACACTTTGGAGACCAGTGAGACAAAGAATCAAGGTCTGAAGCTCAGGCACAGCATGTCTTGTGCCAGTGTACTTTCCTCTCTCCACTACTGCAAGCCCTTGTGATCTCCATTTCTAATTGCCCAACATAAGTTCTGTCATCAGCTGCTCCAAACACCTTTTCAGGTCACTTTGTGTTGGTTATCAATATTTTTAATCCACTTTTCTTTCCTTATTTTTAACTTCAGTTCTGTGTAAGTGCTAGCTCAGTGGGAACATCCCTCAAGCTAGCCCGTTTCCATGCCCAGAGCCCTTGGATGCATCTCTTGCCCCGGCTCTTGCCGCATCCCGGACCTTGCCACAGCACCGCTGGGTACTGCGCCCTGTCCTCCTCCAGACACGGCCACCGTGGTGGCAGGGCATGGGGAGCCCAGCCGGGCAGGCAGACATCGAAGTGCCCGTGATAGGACTGGCCGCCTGTGATATGAAGATGTGAGATGGAGTCTTCAAAAGCTTTTCATCGGTGGTGGGGTTAAAAAAAAAAAAAAAAAAAAAAAAAAAAAGGAATAGGACAAAAGCGTGGAAAAATGTTAACTTGTAATATGTATTTTTACTACACTTTTCTTAAAAATAGAGTAATGGTAAAACTCTTAAAGACATTGACATTTTTTCTCAACAGGAATCCATATTTAACAGTTTTGGCTTTCATTAAATTTTGCTCTTTGGTACCTGGATCTTTTATTTAACAGCTATATTTGTTTTAACTCTCTTTTTTCTTTTCTTTTCCTTTCTTTCTTTCTTTTATCTTTTCCTTTTGGCAATACTGCAAAGGATTTTGCTTTATCAAACTCAGCAGTGTTTTTACTTTCACATTCTCTTTTTTCAAGCAACATTTTTACTGGTAATTATTATTTACATAAAAATGAAGCTATCATCTGGAATTTTAGCACCAAGGATCCATGATGCATTTCTCATACCTGTCCATGCCATTTTGTGCCAGTGCTGGATGTGTGGAAGTGAAAATGATGTTATCCCTCAGGCAATATTACCCAACCTGAATCAAACGAGATTTCCTTGATTATTGCTGTGTCTGACTTGTGAACAGCAGCCAAATAAACTGCTTCAGGTTGAAATTGGGAATCTATCTAATATTTACCCAAGAGTCAGGAAACTAAATATTCATTGGGTTCAAAGTTAAAGATTTTGCTTCTTGTTCTTGCTTACTTTTTGAGGAGGGCTATTCAAGGATTTTAGCTTGTTTTTTCACAGAGAGAAGATGTAGTCAGCTCAGAGATTATTCAGAACCAGCACTGGTCCAAAAATCCACACCAGGATTGGCTTTCCTAGGAGCTGTCATGCTGCTTCAGAGGCTCAGTGGTTTAAGATATTTCTCACTCAATTTTCACACAATTAACCTGCTAGATTCCTCTTTCAAGAGTCTGTTGAAGTGGGAAAAAAAAAAAAAAAAAAAAAAAAAAAAAAAGAGTAGGATTTAAAGGACCATGGACATTTATGTAGTTGCTGACAGCTACGAAGACTAGCTATAATCACGACCGTCATGCTCTGATGTAGCCTTTGCTACCACAGATGTGAAAGACTTCCCTTCCCTGTGGCATCATTCCCATTTATTGGCTGGGGAAGCTGAGACACCAAAGTGCCTTCAGTCAGGCGTCTCAGCTCACCCCTCATGGCTGTGGTTATAGACTCGAGGTCTCCAACATTCACAATGGGGTTTTACCCCATTTGTTAGTTTGAAAGGCAGGATCAGCAAGGGGCAGAATTAATGCTTTTTGAAATGGGCTGTGAATCCTCAGACTTCAAAGCACAAGAAAATCCAAATCAATGGGGCCTGAAGGAGAGGTTTCCCATGGGCAGACTATGCTGCATCAGCCTATCTTGGTCTTCCACGCCTGCTTGGACATCCAGTACTGTATTGTGGGTGTGCACCTTGTCTCAAAATGCTCTTCTTGCTCACTTAGTGCTTCACTCTTGGTTTCCAGTGAGGTTGCAAACATGCACAATAAATTTTCCATTACATCTTGACAAAAGCAGGACAAAATTCCCTCCTCATGGCAAAATCAAATATCCCTTATGAAAAAGTTTCCAGCAAGAATAAAACCATCTTGAGCTGTTGTTGAAACAAAAAAAAATGCTGAATACTGAAGTGCAGCAGGTGAGGAAAAACAGATGCATCACCTAGGGATAGACATCCCTTTGCTATGGGATGAGAAACCCATCACCAGGGCACAGAGCTGGGATGCTCCAAAAAGATTTGGCTGGACTTGTTTGCTCATGTGCCTACCTGCCAGAAAATGCAGCAAAAAATGTTATTGTCCAAACACAATGAAGGGACAGGACAGGGGCACACACAACATTGCTGTAACCCAGTGGGTACCTTTAACTTGTTTGGCTCCAACAACTCAGCCACAACTCTTCAAAAGATTTGGGGGATGTGGGCAGGTTTTCACTGTGAACACAGGCTCATAATCATTTTTTTTAAGGGCATGGACAGTCACCCAAGTCTCACATATGGCTCTGGATCCCCAGGAGAACAATTCAGTGTGTGTTACTAAAAGAAAATTAATTAACAGAAACACAGGGCCATCACCATGCCATACACAGCAGCCCACCAGCCTGCAGCAGGTCAGGGCTTTGGGGAAAAATCCACATGCAAACCCCAGCACAGAAGATGCTAGACAGTGCCAGCCCAAACTGCTTGGGCTCCATGGAAACTGCTCATCACTTTGCTCCAGCATCATTACCGAGGTAACACCACTCCCAGCTTTCTTCTTACATGCAGCCACTCTCTACTTCTCCAGCTCCTCATGTCCTGAGTGTAGAAGAGGGATGAATTTAGTGTGCTAGGACCTGGAAAAAGTTCTTGGCATGAAGGGCTGACTTATGGAGTATCTTGAGACTGATGTCTCCAGCAGTATCTCAGCCACTCTGGGATTCTCCCCTCAGCCCTGACCTGCAGCATCACCTCCTGTTCCCTTTCTGTCCATTCCCATCTCTCCTTCCTTGGTCCATCAATCTCACCTGTAGCACTGCCAGCTGCTCCACTACGGAGCCTGGAGTAGGCTCTGGGTACGTACCTGGTGGTTGTCTGATTGCAGACAACTCTGTATCACCATACGTCTTTAGCGAGCACATGAACTCACTTTCCTTTGGGATGGGAACAGAGCCAAGACTCCAGCTCTTCTGATCACTCTCAGAACAGATCCCGTAGCCCAACACACCGCTCAGCAGCAAGGTGCTGACAGTCACAGCACACTGCAGGGTCCCAGCTGCACCCAGAGGCAAGGGAAAGGGGTGTCAGAAGAGCAGCCGTAACATGCAAATACCACCTGCTGCTTGGTGTCCTAATGCTGGGGTCTGCATCCTCAGAAACAAAAATCTGCTTGTAAAGAAAGAGAAAACTAGGAGAAAATACAATTGTGTTTACCAGCATGGACAGGATGGTTTTACAGATGTCACAAAGGGCTGGTGACTCCCTTTCCCTGCAGGAACACATCTTCCAGGTCAGGTAAAGAGGAGCAGAAGGACATGGGCAGTGCACAGTGGGGACACCTTGCTCTGTGGCAGTTTACAGCATGCAGTGTGGTGCCTCCAGCCCCATCCTGGGCAGAAAGCCAGGGATCTCAGTAGGGGAAATGGGGTTTTACGTGGACCCACTGTCTTGCAAACCACTGGGTCACCTGGTTGTGTCCAGGCACCTGGGCTGTGCTCCCTTTTGCTGGTGCACACTTTCCCAAGGAGGCATTACTGCCTAGCTGCCCCAAGGTGTGCACCTTGGGGATGGAGAGACACTGGGCATCATTGCCACAGGGCTGGTACCCAAGTGAGCTCACAGCCGTGTGCAAGGGGAGACCTGTCTCCAGAGCAATGAAACGCAGCAATCCTCACCACAGAGAAGTTTAATTTGCCAATGTTTGCATATCTCTTTTTCATGCACTACTTACAAAGTAGACACACACACACGTGCATACATAGATACTAAGAGAAGCTTTTGATGGCCCAAATTAGCTGTCAAGGTACCTTTTCATTCCTAAGGATCAATATTGTATAATGTAACAGCCACAAAGTATGTTCATTACTCTGCAGGGCTGGTTTAACATGCTCTCTGGATCCCTTTGGCAGTATTTCCTCCTCTGTTTGAGCTGGCATCAGAATTAATGGCATGTCGTGTTCTATAAGTCCTGACTTTTTAGATGAAAGGTACATGGTGTTGTTCGCATCAGTATTACAGTGTAATAAATCAATGCTTTCCTGTTGGAAGGATTTCAGACAATTTCACAACTTGCTCCCAGGAACTCAAAAGACAACCTACCTGCCAGGCCATTGGCTGAAGAGAAAAAAAAAAAAAAATACAAAATACACACACACATACCAAAAAAAAAAAAAAAAAAAAAAAAAAAAAAAAAAAGTATTGTTGTTACTTGCTTTGTGTAGGACTCTGGAGCCAAGGTAGCAATCCCAAAGCTCCATCAGCCCCACTGCACAAGGTGGTGTGCAGCTCAAGGGAACAAATCCCCTGCACCAAGGAGGTTACAGGCAAAGCTGGCAGAGTCTGAGGGAACGGAGGCTGATCTCTCTTTACCAAACAAGAGCAGAGGCAAAAGCAGGGGCCTAGAGCTTCCAACTTTCAGAAAAACAACAGGAAAGGGGAACAGATGCAAAGACAGAGCATATATACTGGCACAGAGCACCCAGAGGTGCCACAGTTATCCTCCCAGCTTCTGTGGCAGCTGCTGCCCAGAGTGCTGTGCACTTTCCTAACATCTTTATGAGTAAAACTTAAATTCCCCTGATCCCAGGAGCACATGTGCAAGACGGTGAGTGTGCAAGATGCTGAGTGTGAAAGGGGAGCCGTTTTGCTGCCTCAGATTAGCTCAAACTGTGTGACAAGCTTTCCCCTCTCCAAAACCAATATTGTTAACCTTGAAATCTCCATTATTAATATTTCAACATGAGTTCCATCAGGAGCTGCTGAAAGATCTGTCCTGGACTCGTGACAGCTCGTCCTGTTTGATTCTAATCTTATATGAATGCATGAGTTAAGAAGACATCATTAAAAGTACATTAAGTTTAATTATGCTAGCAGCCACAGACAGTGGGAGCATCGGCTTAATGCAGAATGCATAATTAGATCAGGCCCAATTCATTAGATTCATATTTGTTAAAGAAAATGCTCCTGGTCTGGAAGAGTCTCTATGAAGGGACCCACGGCTTTTGGGGGAACGGCTTTGTGTTGGGGGGGCTACTCCCAGCCTCACCCCTCCCTGCAAGATGCCCTCATGCAGCTCCCTGCACACCACGGTTTCGCAAGAACAGGGGCAAAGCCGGGCCTGGGGGAAAAGGCCTCGCTCTGGTGGCCAGGCCCAGGCAGCTGCTGCCATGTCTGTGGCACTGCCAGGGGCTGGCAGGGCCTGGGCAAACGCAGGAGCCCCTGGGTGGGTGCACGGCGTCACGTCCCAGTCAGACCAGTGCAGCCGGGGATGGAAATGGGTGCTCCCAGTGTGGCCTTTTGTGGATTCCAGCCACTGCTGGCTGCAGGGTGGGTTGGGACGACTTGCCAAAAAAATGAAAAAGGAAAACAAACAAAAAAGCAAACAAACAAGCAAAAAGCCAAAAAGCCAAAAAGCCAAAAAGCCAAAAAAAAAAAAAAAAAAAAAAAAAAAGGCAAAAAAAAAAAAAAGCCAACAAACAAAAGACAAAAAGAAAGTGAAATAACAAAAAAATAAAAATAAAAAAATAATTTTAAAAAAAAGAGTTTCAGATCCTTCCAGAGCCCATCCAACTACATGAAGGCAGGGCCCCAGGGTCACAGCCTGTCCCCTCTCCCAGCAACTCAGCAGCCTGTAAGCTTCTCCTCCAAACCCACACCCGCACCCCTGGCTCATCCCTCTCGGGTTGCTGTGGCTCAGTGCTCCTCAGCTGTGCTACCCTCTAGCCACCTGGAGCAGCATCAACAGCAGCAGATGCCCACAGCAGTGCTGCTGCCTTGTCGGGACATCTCCCAGCTCCTGGGGCATCCCAGGGGTGATGTGGGAGCCGCTGTGGTTGAGGAGGGATCCTGAGAGCCCTGTGCCCGCTGGCTGTCATCATGGCAGGAGCTGCTCATGCTTAATGGCTCAGTTGAGCCCTCTAACACCTACCTAAGCGCTGAGTATTATTGCTATTAAATTATAGTGGCCTCTGGCTGCCTCTCCTCTGTGGAGCCCGGTAAGGGCCGTGTTTGGGAAGCTGCAGCACTGAGGCACAGCCCCACAGGCAGGGCAGACAGGCAGGAGTGAAACCTCTCTGGAGAAACCTTTAGCAGCTAAGGGCCAGCTGCAAATGGACTGCAACTACTGGATATAAAATAACCAAGATTTCCAGAAGTTTTCTGAATAAAGCATTCACTAACTTAGGCTGGGGGAGGCCTTTCTATTTTTATTGTTAGACAGACAGGAAATCCCTACCAGTCAGCTCATTTTACCCATATTTCATTTTCATTCTTGCCACCTCCATCCCCTCACCGCCCTGCTCACGCAGCCAAGGGTGACACCAGCACTGGCACAGGGACAGGTGAGGCTGTGCCATGGGACAGGATGGGGTCAGCAGCCTGGGGTCCCCCTGCTGCCTCCTGCTTTGCAGGGCATTGGACACCAGCGCCATCCTGCCCACCAGGTTTCACGGGGGGTCTGGAGGACCCCGTGGTTTTTAGTTGCCGGAGGTAGTTTATGAGTTCTCTGTTTTTCAGGGGTTTTAATTGACAAAAGAAAATGGTCATAGCACTCTAATTTCAATCCAATAAACATGGGGAAAGACCAGATAAAGGTTGCTGTGATTTTCTTTCCCATTTTTGTGCTGAATTGTGGCTGTTGTCCAATGGCCATCATAACCCAGGGTCCTGGTTCAGCTGGAAATAGGAAGAGGTGTGGCAAAGACCCATTAAAACTTTATTCCTTTAAAGTAGTTGTGAATTTTAAGTGAATGTATATACTCTCACGTATTTTTGGCTGCGGGAAGGAATATGTGGATATTGGGAGAACTGTTTGAAAGCAATCTAACATCATAAGGCCTTTTAAAGAAAGCATTGATCTTTCTCAATGGGCAGCAATTGATACGTTCAAAGTGAGCTTTGTGTGCATGTGTGTCTGCACACATGTGAGCACATGTGTCATCAAAAAAGAAAGCAACATCAATAAAACAAATCAAAGCCAAGCACAAAGAGCAGCTCTTTGGAGAGAGAAATGTCGGGACATTTACATCCTTACTGTCAGTTCTCTTTGGTGTGGTAATCCCTATGATAAGATGAAAGAACAAAATATGATGTTGTTAATTGTGCTTTCCAAAGGCAGAGGGCCAAACTATTAGAATTGTGCACACTGAAGGCTCATAGGGAATTAAAAATTAACCCTTCTGTGGCCGGCTTGCCCCTGGTTGGTGGTTATTACCCCTGGTAGGAGATGGGGTCGTCAACTGCAACACTAGCAGCTGCAAGCATCACTTCCCAGGGACTCATGAGCAGGTGTTAGGCTCCAACAGCCATCTGAGGCCCCATTGGAGATCTAGAACAATTCAGCAAGACATCAAAAGCTCTGTCTGTGCTTTGATAGGATCCTAGCACAGCAAACCCTCATCCTTTTATAAAAGGACTTTGTGACGCCGTAAGTCCGCACCAGGTCACAGAAAGGGAACAGTGTGTGTTCTGATGCTCTGAGGAGGAGGAGCTCCACATCACCTCCCTCTCCTTCTGTGTGTTTCCTGAAGGGACTGAAAAGTTAATTCAGACAGATATTTTAAGGCACAAGAAAAGCAAAGCCCACATTTGTAGCTTTGCAGAAAATGCTCTGCTGGGTCCTGCAATGAGCTAGGACATCCCAAGAACAGTGGGGAGGCAGGTGGCTTGCTGCCCTAACGCAGAGAGGCTTCTGCTACCTGCCTGCATCCCCTCCTGGATCTATAGAGGAGAAGGGAGAAAAGGACTCGCTTGGTTTTAATGCCTCAAGTAGGAGGAGGAAGCCCTGTCCCCAGGTTCCCTTACCCCAGGCTGTGGGACTTGCTGGTTAATCCCTCTGACAGCAAGAAGTTCTTCAGCTGTTGACAGATATCTGAGGCTGCTGTGTAGAAATAATGGGATGGTGATTTAAAAGGGTCAAAAGGCATCCTGAAAACTGCTGAGTAATGTGCCTGGGGCTTCGTAAGAAACTGGTGCAAAGATCTGGGGGGGGCTGGGAGAATAACTTTTTGCTAACTATACTGCATCAGGTAGTGTTGTGTGCCAGGAAGAGCAAATCTAGCCAATCTCCAGGCCAGGGAGGAATAACCACACTCGTGCCAGCAGTCTGCAAACAAGAGAAACTGAATTGTGTGCTTTCCCAGATTCAGACCGTGACAGACTGCTGTGATTTGTTTTGTTTGCCTGTTTTTCTCCTGAAGATGCTTGTGTTTCTGAGGGAGGAAGGTGCGGTAGGTTTAATGGAAATGAGCTTCACGAAAACATTTGATTTTGTGGAGGAGCTCATTAGCTAAAATGAAGACTATAAAAGAAAAGTTGTCAAAGTGAGACATCTAAGGAAAAGATAATGAGTTGTGCTGCAAAGCAAAACTGGGTGGAAGGAAGGGTACATATAGTTTTTGCAGAGGATTTATCTTGCAATCACTGTTAATTCTGATGAAAAACTGAGAGAGTTCAAATCTGGGGGGGGGTGGGGGGAAGAAAAACAAGATGAAAGGCAGTGGCTCAACACCATGATTTAGGTGCTGGTTAGAAGACACTGATGGAAAAGAGCAGATGAAGCTGTGGGTACACTTGCTGGCCAATTAACGGATGTTTGCCAACAGTGGGATAATGTGTTACAATCATAAATAAATAAAAAAGCAAACACATTCAGGGGTCACAGCAAGAGACTTCGAGTGGGAGAACTGCACTAAAAATGTCATACAGGAACCTGGCTTGAGACCATGGTGAAAGCTGACCTGAGACTGGAGTAACTGGGAATTCAGTGGTGCAAGAAATCCATTCCAGCCTCACCTGTATCCTTACCTAGTGGCATGCTGGCCACAGTCACCTAAATGGCACCTGTGCATGAAATGCCCTCTCTGGGGTGTCCTGGAGGCTTAATCGTGCTCGTCAGGTTTACCGGAGTGTGAGCTTGCCAAGGGCAAGGGCAGGAGGGCTTTGCAATCCCTGGGCTGGGCAGCCCCACGTCCTCTTTCTGAAAACAGCCTTCCAAGCTGCCAGTCAGCCTGGAAAACCTCTCCTGAAAGCCAAGAAGGAGAGCAGGACAGAGAAGGAGCCGAGGACGATGAGCTGAGATATGGGGAGGATAAAAAACCAGCCATCAGTGAGTGAGGAGCCCTTGCTCTGAGCCCTGGCAGAGCCAGCCCCAGCCGTTCTCCAGGGAGGAGCGGGAGGCGATGCTCTGCAGGTGCTGCGGTATCGCTTTCCTCATTTCTTCAGCTTCAGCTGCTCTCTGTGAACGTGCCGGCTCCGTAAGCGGATCCATGCCGCGGCTGCCCCCGCTGTCGGCATCACTCAAAGGTGAGAGAAGATTCTTACAAGCACCAGGTTGGCTGGCAGAAAAGAGCCCGCCACAGAAATGCTCCCGAGCCGACACGTGGGGCTGCCCCCACACTTGGCAGGGAGGCAGGGAAGGGAGGCTTACGAGCGTAAATTGTACAGGAATAAAAATGCTGCATCCTTGTGCCAGTTGGCTTGGCAGCAGCAAGGTTGCAGCGGGAAAAAGATGATTTTGTTTGGTGGGTTTGTCATCTCCCCGGTAGAGGCTGGCTGGTAATTGCTGCTTTTTAGCGCTTTGAGGTGGATTGTACAGTGAGGAGTGGGCTGTTTCCTATGGTGCCCTGTTCCTTAGATTGAGGAGCAGCAGCGTTTAGTGGGGTCTTTCTGGAGAGCTCCAGAAAACCATCAGAAAACCCAAAGCTGGGGCTGGCCCCATGGAGCATCGTTCAGGCAGTTGGGCCTGAACAGCATGGAGCAGCATTCTTACCATGGGATATTTCTTTCACTGGCTGAGTGCTTTGCCATCCTTCCCTCTGCTACCTGTCATCTGTAAACATATTTTAATGAAAAACAATCCCTGAGCTGGTCTAGCTGTATCTTCATAAACAGTTGCTCTGGACAGCACTGCAAAGGGCAGGATCTGAATTGCTGGTGAATATCGCATGGATCCTGCTTCCACCTTGCACGTGGCAGCACAAGCCCTTCTGAAGGAGGAGAGGAATGAGGAGGAAGATCTTACCATGTCCAACCACTTGCTTTCAAAACCAAGTTTGGGTCCCATCAGTGGCAAAGGCCCCAGAAACACCCTCCTGCTCTAATTTACAGTTTTAGCCATGCAGAGCTTTCTCTTCTGAGATAAAGGTGGGATAAAAGCAGCCGTGAGAGGACCTGTAGGAAAGATCACAGCGAGTTTTTGCCTGGGCACTTGAGCAAAGACCAGCTGCAGAGCTGGCAGATGCTGCCTCCTCGCATGGCAAGGGCCAAGTGATGGCAATAATTGCCCCCCCATCAATAGACTGACTATGTACATTTAGGATTCAATTAATTTGCTGGCTCTAAATGAACTGCCTCCTATTGCTTTCAGCAATCACATCTTGTTAATTGAAAATAGCGTTTATCTTATCTCTAGGAGAAGGCTGGACAAAAGTAGGGCAACAAAAATTCACTGTGGAGGTAGCATGAAGTGAAAGGAGGGAAAGGGAAGCCAAGGAGAAAGGCAGCCAGGGAACAAGGGAACAATTTCAGGCTTTTATTATTATTATTATTATTTCTCAGTGGCTTCAATACTTTCAGGCTGTCCTGGCTCAGAACAGGGTTTTCCTTTTACCTGACCTCATTCAGCCTCGCTCACCCTGAACGCCCCAAGCACACCCCAGAAGACACCATCCCTGATGTCTTCAAAGTCAAGCAAACCCAAAAGCCTACCTCCTGCCCCATTTCCCAAGGGAAGCCATTTAAAAAGAAGATGCCTGGCCATGCTATCGTGTTCAAGAAATTATCTGTTTCTTATCTCTAAAGGAAGTTGCAAAGTCCTTAAGACAGGATAACTACCACAGCCTTGGGTTTCAGTTTTTTCTCTTTCTTGGTCTGATTACTTAAAACCCCTCTGTGAGGTTCCCACCAGCAAAACCTAACATTATCTCGTACACAAAGTCATCATCTCATTAAAGGGAAATCAGAGAAACTCACTTTATTACATTTTAACACCCTGTGTAAAAAATCCTGCAATTAAAGCTTCTTGCCCCTGGGCCTTTGGAAGTGACACGTGGCAAATCCCCTCCAGCTTTTCATGAGTGTTGTGTCCTGTGGGGCTGGGAGAGGAGGCAGGTGAAGGAAAGCAGTAGGAGCATTAAGGCTTAAAGATGCTGAGAGACAAAAGATGAACCTTGGATGGATTTCATGGTGGATTTCATTACTGCTGTAGCTTGGCCATTGGGAAGAAGGTATGCTAACCAAGTGTTTAACTTTCTCATAATCAGGTGGGAACCTCTGAAGATATCCTGGTCCTTCCAGCTCCTTCCAAAACCTTGGGCAGGTCTCCTGATGCCTCAAACACCTGATATGTCTCTGTTGTTTTTATGACATAGACTCTGGCATCTCTTGGTCTGGGGCTAAAAGATTTTTTTGTTTTCATTCTTCTCCTTTAATACCTGCTTCTTCCAGGACAGCAAGAGACAGTGAACAAGGAGAGCTGTACCAGAGAGCTCCCTGGGTTTGTGCACAGCCAGGTGAAACACAAACAGTGACAAACTGATGATGGACTAGAGCTCATTAGCATGAAAAACCTCAGAGGCCTCATAAGGTTTCTCCTGTGAGTCTGCAGAAGTGATAACACTACTGGAAGTGACTTTTCCAGAAAAGAAATAGCCAACCAGGGACTATTGGTTTGATTGGATTGCAGCAAAGCTTCACATCAGGCCTGAAATACAGTCTCTGGGGTCAACAGGAGGTTGCTAGCAGACAAGACCGAGGCAGGGCTGTGAGGTGTGGTTTTGCTTTTGCCCAGAACCAGAGCAGGGGAGGTGGGATGGGGGCTGCAAGTGAGCAGTGCAGAAGGTTTGAAAGGCTTAGGGAATTTGCAGGCTGAGAAACCCCAAATTATTCAAATTGCGAAAAAAAAAGGGGGAATATATATTAGGTCTTGAATGGGTAACTGGGAGAGCATTTCCTGGACCCCTCCAGAGAGGGGGAAAGCCCATCAGCCTCCATGAACAATGCTTGGTAGCCATGTGGAGAGGCATTGCTGCCTCTGTGTGCATCCACGGAGCACAGAAATGCCACAGGAAGACTTCCATGTCGAGGGCTGTTGATCCAGCTTTCTCAGAGCGCCCAGACATCCCCTCCTGTCTTCCCATGACCAATTCTTCCATCACTATCTTTCCTGTTACCTGCTCCCCTTCCTGGACCCCTGATCTCCCTGGGGAGGCAGCACTCAGCTCCCTAAGGAGATGTCTCCTGCCATCCCCCAGTGATCAGCAAACGGCCCTCTGACAGCTGGTGGGGTCTGCCCGCAGTGTTTCCTGCTGCATCTCTAGTTCTCTCCTTGCCACCTAGTGTCTGCTTGCATTAAAGATCCTGGTTGCTGCCTAGGATTAAAGCAATGCCTGTGCCTCTTGCACTTTTTAGACGACAAATACACATATTTTTCTAATGTCCTTTGTTGACACTGAGGTCAGAGAGGACAGAACATATCTGCTGACACCAGCCCCTCGCATGCTTTAGGAAGCAAAGCGCTGTGAGTGCACCTTTGTGGTGGGGGCAAGAAGGCACATTTCTCCAGGGGCATCTTGGAGCCTTTACAAAACCAGAGGAGAATACAGCTGCCCTTCAGCCCAAACTCACCCAAACCTCGTGCAAGCCACTCAGACGTCATGCCCCAGCCACCAGCTTTGCACAGGGGACATCCCTCCTGGCTGTCCCTGGGCAGCCCGCACACTCCCCACCAAAGGGTCACTCAGAGGAGTGAAGAAGACCATCCAAAGTTAAAAAAGGTGAGGGTAAATGGCTGTGTGCCACCAGTGAAGCCCAGGAGAAGAGCCCATACAGGAGAGCACAAGGCACTCTGTCCCCTCATGCCCCATTTGTGATCGCATGGCTCCTCAGCCAGCAGCACCCTGCAGCAACAACTCACCCAAAGAGGACCAAACCAGGAGGGTCCCTGCTTGTCCTGCCTGGTTGGTGGCTGTCTCTGGGTGCCCTGGGCCCTTCTGATTCCAGAAAAGACCATTTTAGGGAGAGCTTTTTTTCTGGTTTTGTAGTTTCATCAGTTATTCATCAGTAACTTCAGACCCAGCTGCGTGGTCTGAGCACATGGTGCCTCCTGTCCTCCAGCCCTCCCTTGGTACAAGTCTCTCCTTATCAGGGAAAAATAGTCCATGGGCTTTTTGTCACACCAACAGGCTCCGCTCCCACCCCCAGGACTGCAGTTCTTCTGTGACTCCAGCAGCTTTTAATTTCCAAGGCAATTTAACTTCAGGCAAAAAGCAATCACATCACCCTGGCCGGTGCCTGCAGCATCCCATGCGCCTCAGCAGCCACTCTGCCCCTCAGCTGCTGGGGGAAGATGCTCTGGGAGCCCCAGGCAGGCACCAGGGCCAGGGGCTGGGGAAGCCGAGGTGTTTGATGTTTGCCTATTTACGTATTTAGCAGCCTCTGTCTCTGCGAGAGTCCCTTTCTGCGGTTAAATGATAAGCCGCGCTCAGCTCCTGCTTGCCCACCCCTGCTGGCTCCCTTTTCCTGCCATCTCATCAGCATGCACCAAAAAGCCCCCGCGTCCATCCCTGCCAGGCTGCCCTCCCTGCCCCGCTCCTGAGTGCTGCCCGAGGGCTCTGGAAACCGCGCACGGAGCTGCCAAGCTCAGCGAGCCCAAATGTGTGAGGGAGAGAGGAGCAGGAAAAGGGATGGATCCAGAGGTGCCCCACAGGACAGGGATGCAGCTCCAGAATTAAAACCTCACTTTGTCACAGCTGGGCTGTGACATGGCATGCAAAGCAATTTTAAAATGTATAATTAAGTCAGCTTGCTTGCACGGCACTGCTTTGCAGCTAAGGGTCAATGCAGCGTGTCTGGAGCTGCACGACGGGTGACTGAGGCTGTCCAGATGTGCAGGAGCAGGATGCCGAGCCCAGCAGCTCCCGTGCTGGACGTTTTTTCCCCATGCCTCCAAGTGGGACCATGACCCAACAAGGGTGCTGCGTGGAGATTGCAGCTCGCCATGGTGTGTCCGGCTGCTCTGCGACGCCAACCCGTCCCAGCGCGCTGCAGTGCCAGGACGTACACCACCAGGGAGGATGGCTTTGAAAAAGCTTTTTGTTTTTTGTAATTTTGGGTTTTGTAGTGCTCCCCATTAATGCAGCAGGCTCAGCGCACCATGAGCTGAAGCGAGAAGGGGAAAGCTGCTTCTGCTGCAATACCTCCCAGGGCAGGAGGGATGCTAGTGCCCAGGCAATTATTTTGGTTTTCTCATCAAATATAAATGAGGCAAGTTGGCCAAGCCAACACTGAGGGGACATTTGTTAATGTCCACAGGCTAGACACTTGTGAGAGCTGAGCACTGGGATGCTGAAGCTACGGAAGCTTGGCTCCAGCCGCTGAATCAGCAGAAAACCTCCGACACACTGGGACACCTGTGGCTGCATGCAGCCACATCAGGATAGCTGGGCGCCCATCCTGGCTTGGCCACGGGTCTGCTGGGGCCCCTCAGCAAAGCCCCCCTTCTTTGTAGTGACAAGGAGTGGGCATTGGAAAGGGCTGTGGAAGACACAGCTCCTCCCCAGAGGGCTATAATTAATATTTGGAAGCTGCTGGCTGCTCTGGCAATCCCAAGCTATCCACGTTGTGTCTGTGCTACTCACATCGCCTCTCTCCTCCTGCTTAGTGGAGGATACTTATTATTATCTTTATTAATTACATACTGCAGTGCACTTAAAACAGGGAGGAGGGGGAAGGAATGGCTGGTGTTTTCCCACCATGGAAAAGCAAAATGTTACATTTTGTACTTGTCAAAAGTAAAAATCCTTCACTTCAAGACGTGTGAGATGCATTACTAATTGCACAATTATTTTGTTCTGTGGCGCTTGCAAAAAAGAACTTGGAGTGCTTTCAGCAAATTCTGGTGTTGAGGAAATAATGACTAGGTTTTTTTTAAAAAAAAAAAAAATGGTACTAAATTAAGTGCTCTTCCTTTATGAGAATTATTTCTTGGGCTTCTAGGATATTTCTTCCCTAAACCTTAAGATAAAAGAAGCAAAGCTTTGCTGCTTTAGGAACACTCCGAGGTCAGCGTGGCCCCTGAGAAAAGGCAGCGATGAGCGAATATGGCAGATGATTTCCTTTCCATAAGATGCCTGCAATATTTAAATACTCACAGGGAGGTGGGTTTTGCAGCCCTTAGATTCAGAGGTCCCAAAAGCCCTCCTGGGCTGCAAGGTGGGAGAGGTGGAGCTGAGTGGTGCTGGGCTGCCCTGTGCAAGCCCATGCTGCAGCCTTCTCCTGCTACATCTTGGCTGGCAAAGGGCAACCCAAACTCTCTGTAATACAATTCTGAAAGCAATGACAATGAAAACAGCTCTGTGGGCTTCTTTCTGCCTACCCATCTATCGCTGTTCTCCCATCTCTCTCCCGCCAGTACCACCGCATGCACAAAACCCCAGCAACGGGGCCAGACCCGGGTCTACCTCTCACCTCCACCCTGGGCTGTGGGAGGACCTGGTGGCACAGACAGCAGCCAGGACAAGTGAGAGCAGTGTTGCTTAGCTCAGTAGGTAACTGCAGATGTTTGGAAAACTAACCTCTTCTGGAGCAGGGGAAAAATAAGTCTGTTTCTGCGAGATTGATCTGCGGGCACCAACTGACTGATCAGCTGGACTTCCACGAGAGAGGCAACAAACAGCAAATTAGAAGGTGTCAGCCTGCTGAGACTTGAGACAAATTAGAAAACAGCAGTGATGTTGCTGTGCTCTGCCTTTCAGCAGCTGCTGGCAGGGCTCAGCCACCCCTTGCTTCCCAACAAGCTGGCTTAAAAAGCTGTGGCTCTGCCGTGGTGGCCGGTGGCTGCGTGCTAAGGGAGGGAGCTGGTACCCAGGAGGGAATCCATGGGGATGCCATGAGCAGGGACGTGGCACTCAGCTCCCAGAATGGTCCCTCCAGTGATCTCTGTTGTTAAAACAAGCTTGAAGCTCTTCTTGCTTATCACATAAGGCTTCAAAATACAGCTACAGAAATCGACAATGTCAGGCTCTTGGTGTGGCAGGAGCACTGGGTGCATGCTGCTGAGTGCTCCAGTCTGTGCAAACATGCCAGTGCTTCCCCCTTCTGCTACAGCCTGCTCTGAAAATTACATTTCCACACCCACCAAGCAATGGCCCCCAGCAGCATCCCTACTAAATGGGGCAAACCAGCAGTACAGCAGGATTTTCTTTAATGTTTCCCAATCCCAAGGTATGCTAAGGAGGATTTAAGGGCTGGACATGCACCCCACAAAAAGTATAACTTTATACTCAAATCTTTACGTAATATATATATATGTGTGTATATATATATATATATATATATATATATATTTTCCCCACATGCATTAGCATCTAGTCTACTCCTAAGGGAGTGATGCTCCCAATGCTTTCATCCACCCAAACAGATACCTCTACTAACATGATGGATAATTAAACATCTCTGCTGATCCTGAAGACCTTCAGAGTTAAAGTCTATAGCCAAGACAGCACAAAAGCAGATCACTGAGTCATACAGGTGGCTAGACAAATTCTGCTCAGGTAGAAGCATTTACGCATTTGGTTTTTGTCTTACATCCCTGGAGTCATAAAATTTTAAAGAAATTTTTGTCCTTGATTCTAATGAGACCCAAGCTTCACCTTATGTTTTTGAATTTAGATTAGTGAAGTCTGTTTTCACTCCTCCTCATATACCCATTCCCCTTCAATAAAGCCAAGAAGTCATCATTTTCCTTTGTCACTTTCTAGTAGAAATGAATTCTTTTTGGCTGAAATGTCTGGAACAAGTTAATGTACCCCTGATAGCTGGATGTGCAAGACAGGCAGAATGAAGAGTCTGCAAATAAACTGGGGGAGGGAGAATGATTTCAAGTGTTTCATAATTACTTAGATTTGTTTAATCCTGTTTACATTTACCTTTGCATGTTAAATTCATAACCGTGGCATGCAACCAGGTGCAGTCGCAATATACAAAATCTTATTAAGAGGAGCAAATGAAGAAGACGGAAGGCTTTGGGATGGGAAAGGAGGGGCGTTGTGATGGAATTAACACCTGCTGATCTTCATCCTTTCTAAAAACAAATTGCTTGTCAAGAAACTCAATGGGGACCAACTAGCGTCAGTTAACTATGCACTTGAGAAAAATAATTGGAATACAAAATGCAATGGCTCACAGCAATCTCCAAAAAACCCTGGCTCCTTGTGTTTGCATCCAGCAGGCTCTGCCTGGCTGCAGCTTGGCATTGCTCAAGGTCCTTTCCTCTTCCCTCTTTACCTGGCTGACACTAATTGCTGTGTCTTTTTACTAAATCTTGTTCAAACTTAAATACAAAGGAGTCGTGAGCAGTCTGCCTGGCTCGATCTATTATGTTTGCATCTTTTCATCCCTGTCAGTAATGTTTGAAATAAAAGAGTTAGATTTTAACCAGGTTTTCTATTAAGATAGAAACAAGGCTCAACAGGTTTCTGGCCTTGCTTAGAGGCCTGATGGGTCACTTCTTATTAATAGCTTTAGGAAGGGAAGTCAGGCATCGTCATCCTTCGTACACAGACTTAAAGAGCAGGGCCCAGAGAAGAGACCTGTGAAGATTTCTCAGGAACCCAGTGCCAAACCAGAAATACAATCCCCTGGTCAATATTTAAAATTTTCATTGCTGCTACAGAATGAGAGGGATCCATCCAGAGGAGATGATGGACAACCATGTTTGCTAAAGGATTTATATTTCTATTGCTTTTCTATGGTCAATAGACAGACAACTGCCCTGTCTCTTTCTCTGTGCCAGAAGTTGAGTGAGCAGATGTATCAGGGGCAGCTGAATGCAGAGGGAAGGAGATTTCCTGCTGCTGCCTGCTGGGCTGGCTGTTCCCAGAACTGCTCCCATGGCTGGGCTGCATCCTTCCAAGGGTGTCACAAAAGCCCCCCTTGCATCCAACCACCATTCACCTTTGCAAAGGAGGTAAGGTGGCAAATCCAGAGCTGAGTCCAGGGCTGAATCCGAGTTAAAACTCCTATCAGGGATGAAATGAACCCCCCCAGACTCAGGCAGCTCTGGGTAGCAGGCTGTTGGGCAGGTGAGTTATGTTCAGTCAAGTGGAGGATCCTGAAATCTCTGTGACAAGCACTGCTGAGCATCCCTGACCGAAATGCATCACTGCCTTCCCAGCAAAACCTGGGAGACCTCAGGCTGGGTGAGGCACTGGAGCAGGAGCGAGCCACCATGGTCCCCAACGTCTCTGTGGTGGTGGGACCCCAGGACCACAAGAACCCATGCCTGCAAACCCATGGGTGAGACAGCTCAGGCTTCCCATAAACAGAAGGGAAATCAAAGCTTGGCTGAGCACAAGCCTGGATGCCAGGCCAGCCTCAGCCTGCTCGGCAGCACCGTCCTTACTGTTGTGTGAGAGCATCCCATGGAAAACAGCGAGGAGAGCTTCTCTCTGAGAGGTGTCATGTCCCCACGCTGCCTTCAGCTCAGTGTTGTCGTGAAGCTGTTGGGGGAATCTGACCTTTATGGGAAATGTTAAGTCACTGTGGCTTTCATATTGTTTAATATTCTTCATTGATTAGTTTCCATCTCCCCGAAGGGAGGAGGATTTGGATGAGAGCCAGAGCTCAGCAGTAACCGGTGCTGTGGGTGGTGGTGAGCTTTCAAGAGAGAAAACTGGCAAAGCAAAATGCAGCCAGTGGCTTTCCAAACTGAAGACAAGAATAGGAGTGACTTTCAGAACGGATGTCTCTCCTGCTGGGACTAAAATCCCACTGCCATTTCCACAGATCTTTAACTCCCAGAGACGAACAATAAGTGACAGCTTATTTCAGCTCCAAATCATGGATCCCACTTGCCGTAGCTACAGAAACGTTGAGTGGGCCTGGTTTGGGTTTTCTCCCAAGATCTGGCTGCACAGAACATAGAACTGAAGAGCGGTCATTGCTTTTGTTGTGCTAAGTGTTCTGTGCTATCCCATGCCAGCTTAGGCAAGGTAAATATAATAATAGTGGCAGATAGCGGAGAAATACTGGGTATTAAGAAGCAGCTGCAAATTAATCTCTGCTTTATTTATTTATTTTTAGGTACAGCAGCGCAGCTCCTGATGCCCTTATCTTTTTGCATGCACCTGGAACTGTGAAAGATTTAGACTTACAAATCCAAAGCTTAAACAGTGTAAATAGTTTTGCTTTAAACACTCCAAAACGAAAAATAAAAATAAAAAAAAAAAAATTAAAAGGGAGAAAAATCATACTCTACATTTGGCCTTTGGATTTGTTACATGTGCAGAAGAGGAAGGCTTGGGGGAGCTTACGGATTTGTATGGGAGCTGAAAAGCTCGTGCCTGCTTGGCAGCCTGAGCACTTTGCATGGATTTCCCCAACTCTACCCAGCGCCCTTAAAACTTGCATTTTAATGTTTTTTCCCATCTCAGAATAAAATTCTGCCTCCTCAAGCGTTAATTTTTTTTTTGACCAGGGTCTTGCAAACTCTCTGGGGTTGTCCTTTACATCCCTGGAGATTTGTGCTACATGGTCCAGTTTTTAGCTATTTGTGGCACAACAGGGCACTGTATATAAGAAAGAGAAGAGCCACAGCAGCAAATCCCTGGCCCATGGATAAGACGTGATGAGGAGACTCCTCAGTTCAGTGCTGGACATTTTTCCATTTATTCCACACTCCCCAAAGTGTCTGGAGGTTGGTCGCAAACAGCAAGCAAACCTCCCCAGGGAACAGAGCCCAGGAGGACCTGAGGCTGCTGTGAGTGAGGAACCCCCTGTCCTCACATGCCTGGCTTTAGGGTAGCATCCGCAGTTCAAGGGCAGGTTAATCTGCCTGCAGGGTCGGCTCCCTTTCCCAGCTTTTCTCTGGGAAGAGCCACGTGCATTCTGCAGGCTCAAAAACCAAGGAGCCAGAGAAAACTTCAAATCCATTAGTATTCATTCACTTTTTTCCCCAGTCTCAACTGTTACAGTACTCCCTAGTTCAGACTCCTCGTTTTTCAGCATTTGGGGCTGGCTGGCAGCTTTTTGGTTCCCATCAGTGAAATAAAGTGGACAAGCATCCCCAGGAGCCAGAGAGTACCCAGGGAAAGCCAGGACGGAGCTGGGAGGATGAGGAGGGATGGCCACCCCCGCTGCTTTTCAGTAATGACCCAATTTACTCAGGTTTTTGCCTCTCTCGCTTTTTTCGCTATTAAAATTTATGGGGAGGAAGGTCCCCAGCTGTATCTCGGCGCAGTAAACCTCTCGTGGTTGGTAAAAACCAAGCCGCTATTCCTCCAGCTTGTTAGCAGCCAGGAAGATGGAAGGAAGTGGGAGGAATCCAGAGGGTGAGGGTTTCAAGTGCCTCACTCGTCACTGCTGAGCCCGGTGCTATTTATGGTGCAATTATCACCGCAGACAGACTCCTTTATCATCCAGCCAATATTCCGGGTAGAAATCCTATCGCAGCCCAGCCTCTCCTTACATCATCCAGGCGCAGGCAGCAGCCAGGTGAGGAGGTTCCTGTGTGGCTCTGCCACGAGGCAGGGAGGGGGAACCAACCGCCTTTTGCACTCTGTATCTGAGAAGCAGGTTCCCTCTCAGCTCTGGTGCTCCCTAGTCAGCTCCTGCATGGCCCCATCCCCTCACTTCTTCCCCAAATTCCTTCATCTTTAGGGAGGAAATTACACATTTCTTCTTTTGTGCTGAATCCTCTCTGAAGTTCAGCAGGGGTAAGTTTGGCTTGGAAAAAAAATCCCATGTAATCCATTCCTCTGGCTGATTGGGGCAAGACCAGAGCAGAACGGTCCATGAGCAGCACCAGGGAAGGTAGGTTCCAGGAAAAAGTTTGTAGTGTAGATTCTCTGGTGTCTAATGTGAGTTGAGTATCCCCATCCCCTCCCCTTAGCAGATGCATTTATTTTCTCCATTTCACTGCCCGTTGTCAGAATTAGATATATCTGAAAGCCTCTTCCCCTGTGTCAAATACAGGTGGTATTTGACAGTGGGGCAGCTGCAAGTGGGAACCAGCAAGGACAGACACTGGCAGCTGGGTCACGGAGCCGGAGTTTCCTGCAGAACTGGACCAAGCTCCCACCCAACTCACTGCCCAGGAGTGGGACCCTGCTGCAGTGCAGATCACCTCAATCTGTCGTGTTCATCAGCCCCATCACCTCTCCTTTATCTTTTGTTGCACAGAGCCAGGCTGCATTTATCCAGGATAAGCCTCAGTACTTGCAAGGGGTGCTATATGGGAGCTACAATAACCATTGCTCACGATGCCTGTTACCTCGTAATTGCCACTGATTCCTGCCTTTTCACATTGCCGGTGCTTGAAAGGGGAAGAATAGATCTAGGAAATGTAATTTAACACCCCAAACATGCTTGCATAATTGCAATCCCTGTAAGCCAGCCACACAAAACTCTAAACAAATTCGATTAATTTATTTCAATTTGCACAAGTCTCCCTCTCAGACTGTAATTAATGGAGGGAAACAATTAAGGTAAACATTGCACAGCTGAGAGAGCTGTCCTTGCTAAAAGTCACATTTTATTTTAATAATGCTGTATTTATATAAGTTCCACACTTTTAACAAGTTTCCCATTACCTCGGTGTTTAATCAGTGCTGTAAATATTTTGCCTCGGCTGGAGTGGTTTGTGAAATCAGAAAGCAGCAGGGGCAGCATGGGGCAGGGGGGGACAGAGCCACTGATGGGTGTTTGGGGGGACACGGGATGTGGCCAGAGGCTTGGGGAAGGGTCTCGGCATTGTGTATGTGTGTATATAGGGCCTTGCATGGCCCCCCTCTCTCTGCATACACTGAGCACAGGTGAAGGTTTGCTTCGCTGTGGTTTGCCAGTCTCTGGTGGCAGTCCCTGGTCGTGTTCCCCCAGGGGACACCGGCTGCACAGGTACCCAAGGGCTGAGGGTGGCACTGGATCAGGCAGTTTCACCAATGCAATGGGCCCCAGTGGGCTTTTTAAAGCTTCTATGAAGAGCCTATCCCTGTAAATCAATTTACTGCAGGTGTAAATACCTGTGGTCACCCTGACATATCGGGCAGGTCCCCCCCAACCGCTCCGGCACTGGCTTTGAATCCATTTTTTCATCACCTGTCATTTTCTGGCTTTGAAGACATCCCGTGGGTGAGTTTTCTTGAAAGAGAAGGCACATCTATCTTCACTGTTTCCTTTTTTTTTTTTTATTTTGAGAAACGGGAACAATGTGATCCACCTTTTATTGCACCAGTTGGTCTTTGCTAAAGCATGGAAAAAAATAGGTGCTGGTTTCCCCCCTTTCTTCCCACCATCATTAACCTTAATGTGTAACATGCTTCTCTTCCAGTGAGAGCGTGGCCTCACTAGAGAAGAAGATCCTAGTTTTAACAATCTCGTGTTGATTTTCTGCTATCTCAGGTACCGGCTGGTCTAATTACTTTGGAAATATGCCATTTGTTAAAGAAAGATGAGGCACAGCCTGACACCTGCTGTATTAATTACTTGCCTCTTTAGCTAATTGCTTGCCCACACGATTAGGTGAGGGAAGTTGTCACTGATAGTTCGAGTCAAAGATGCTGAATGGGAGGGAAATAGAGAGGAGGTTGGGGAGTTGGCATGGAGGAGAGGGGTCGGTGCCAATGCTGCTTTGCAGCTCTCCCAGGATGCAAACCCCCGGTCAGGATATGCCCAGCTGCCACCAGTGGAGGCTGGGTGGGGTAAGAAGAGATTTTGGAGAACCTTGTTGGGTGACCTTGGGCAGCACATTGCCTCTCCCCATCCTCAGTTCTTGTCTGTAAAGCTGGAGAAGGAGACCGACTTCTGTGTGAAAAGCTGTGATGACAAGTGTTACATAAAGGCCAGAAATCATTGCCAGTTATTGTTGGGATGAGCAGGGGAGGAGAGGGAAAAACACGGGGGAAAAGAAATGCGAGCAGCAGGAAGTGGAACGTGGAGGTGCTGCAGGTGGTGTGGATCCCTTGTGCCATGGGGCCAGGCCCTCATTTCACCTCAGGGCAGGGGGACTGGAGGTGCCTGGAGCTCCAGCCTTGGCCATGCCAGGCGGGACCCAGTCCGGCTCGAGGAGGAGGAGAAAGTGAAACAGGAGCCCTCAGGGTTGGGGAAAGGGCAGCTCCCTGGGGTCCTCTGTGTCCCTACAGAGAGTCCAACCACAACAGCCTGACTCAAAAGGTGCCCCAAATGGCTCTTCAAGGGAAGAACGTCCTAGCAGGGGATCATTGACAGGAGCCAGCACTGAGCCCCACGGCCAGCTCAGTCCCACCTGGTGATGGAGACACCGGGGCTGAGCTGGGAGGGTGCCCTGTCCTGGCTGCCACACTGACTGCCCCCATCCCCATCCCTATCCTGTTCACCTCCCACCTGTGATCTGGCCAGAGGGACCCCCCCGCACAGCCCCGACCCCAGTCCTGGGGAACAGGAGGTGGCCTCAAGCCGTGCCCTGCTCCTGTCCCCAGCCCCGTTTCCCTGCTGATGGACAGCTGGGGGCAGCCCGGCCCTACTCGCTGTGGGGAGCTTGGGGGGGACAAAAGCGTGGCCAAGGCTCCGGCAGCCACCGGTGGCTGTGCGCCCCTATAAGCACTGTGCCTCTCCTGCTGGATGAGCTCAGCCTGCTCCTGACCCCTAGTGGCACGGCCCGGCTCGACACAGGGACCCACCGCCACGCGTGGGCACCTCCACCTGGCGGATTTTGGAAGCCTTTTTCGAGGAGCAGGGGTCAGCAGGAGCTGTTCCAGCAGGGCATCCCCACGGGGAGCATCCCCTCGCCACCCAGGGCACCTCTCCCTTTGGGACCTCGTGCACATCTCCCAGATGGGACACGTCCCTGATGCCAGCTGCCCTGTGCAAACCTGCTCCCGGCTGCAGCCCTCTGCCCACCACCACGAGGAGGGGACAGGAACGGGTGCTCTCTGCAGCACTGGATGGAGAGACACCCACCAGGGTCATCCCACGCTGGCCACCATCCCTCCCAGACCGCTGTGCCTCATTCCCATCCTTCCCCAGAGCCCTTGGCTGCAACAATGGGCAGAAACTGGGTGGTTTTCACTTGCTCTTTGTCCTCTCTGAAACAATTTCTTTTTTCCCCTTGCTGTTATCTATCCTGCACTCACTGTGCCCACCTAACCTGCCACCACCAGTGCATCGCCTTTTCACGTGTCCCAGATCTCCCCAGGATGCCCCAGCTTTCATCAACAAGTGGCTAAAAGGCAAACACCAGCAACCAAACAACAACAAAGTTCTTTATTTCAGTGACCAAGAAGAAAAAAGAATTCAAAGAGAGAAGGTACTAACACGGACCCCCAACGCGCTCCAAACAAACTGGAGCGATTTGCACGAGTCCCTTCCCGCAGCAAGCCGGGTCCCAGCACGAACACGGCCCAAACCCACAGAGAGACCCATGGAGCTCCCACACCTGGTAATCGGGCAGCTTTTGGGGCTGGGGGGTCACGGGGGTGCTCACACCCACCCTGCAGAAAAGAAAGGCACTTCCCAAAATCCAGGGGTACCCTGCAGAAGGACATGGAGAGGAGTGACAGGCAGGAAGGGGCTCTGTGGCTCCGACCCCACCGCCTCTCCCCCTCCCCAGGTTACAGCCTCCAGAGAGAGCAAAAGCAGGGACATAATTCTGGAATTAATGTTAATCCAACAACTCACTACGTCAATATTACTCCTAAATTTCAACCCAAAGTCACTGAAATTATGGATGGGAGACAAAAGTCCCAAACTTTTAGGATCTCCATGGAGCAAAGCCTTGCCTGTACAGGCAGAGGGGGGGCAGTGAGTTTTTCCCTCTCTCTGGAGAGGAGCAGCAGCCAGGCACTTGCAGACAGGCACTTGCTCCCCTGCATGGGGTTCACAGCATCGGCCACTGGGGATTGTGCCCTCTTCAGCCCCTCTGGAGATCCCCTTTGACTTCAATCCATGCTGGTTCAGAGGACCTGAACTGTCCTGTGTCCCAGGTTCAAGGGTCTGGCTCTACTCAGATCCTGATTTTCTCCTGAGGAGGCAGAAAATTTATGAGAAACACTGAACATGGGGAAATTGCACTGCTCAAAGGACAGAAAGTCTCAGCCCCTTCAAGCCCACCTGACCCCAAAGCCCGACCTGACCCGTGTCGGGAGCAGCCATGGGCTCTGACTGGTGCCTCCTCCTCTGCCTGGCCAAGGAGGTGGCTAGAAGAAGGCTGTGGATATCAGATCATTTAATTGAGCCTTCCTTCTAGCTCAAATAGAAATTAAGCCAAACTTGCAACCAGAGGCTGAGCCTTCAGTTCCCGTGGATGCCTCCTAGTGCCACATCTCTGAAGCCTTGAAATCCCCTCTCCCCTGGTGCTCGGAGTGGGGCCATCTACCAAAACCCCAACATTGACCTTTGGAGAGGAAGAGCCAAAACTCAAGCAGCCCTGGCACTCGGCCCTCTGCCCTAGGGAGAGCCCTCCTTAGAGCCAAAGCATCTCACCGGGGGATTTTGGCTCCCAAGACACAACCCAGCTCTCTGGCTTGGTCCCCACTGGTGACACGGCCGCAGCTCATGGGGACAGCACGGACAGCGCCGAGTCACCACCGGGCCCCACCGAGCCAGGCAGAGAGAGCCCAGCTCCTCGCTGAGGTCCCTTCCTTGGGGTTCAAACCATGAAAAAATGCACGAAGAAATCCAAGGAAGGAGGAGGGGGGGGTCTCCAGTGTGAACAGAGCAGGGGCTGCCGAGGCGGGGGGCTCAGACACGGCCCCGGGGGCTGAGCTCGGGCAGGGGGTGCACAGCCGGGGGCTGCTGCAGCAGAGCCAGGAGGATGCGCTGCAGCTGGGTGAGGCGGGTGCGCAGCGAGGTGCTGGAGAAGAGCCTCAGCTGGAAGGACGGTTCGAGGGGCAGGATGGAGATGAGCCACCAGCACCACATCGGGCCGTCAGCAGAAGCCTGCAGGGGAGAGAGGGAGAGAGCCCCACTTCAGGAGCCACAAGGCCAGGAGGTTCATGGCCTTCAGGCAGCACTGCTGATAGGAAATATTTGCTCGGAGCAGTGAGAAGGATCCTGCAGCACTGCCTGCTGTGGCTACGGCACTCATCCGAGCAGCCCTTTCGTCTGTTTAGGCGTGAGGTGGCTGGATGAACTAATTCAATTTCCAGGCAAACATTCCCTAGGGACTCTCCCCACAACAGAGGAAACTGGGAAAAAGTCTGTATGAAACAAATAAAGAAACACCTTGCACATGGATTTGTTTAAGACAATGTTTTTCAACAACACTGGCCAAATCCTGCATGCTCCTAGAGGCACACCAGCACAGCAGCACTCAGCCACCACCACCAGAACAGTCAGTGCCACATCCAGCACCCAGCACGACCTCCCTAGGGTCCCCAGGGATGGAGCCTTTGGGGCATTTGCTTTATCTTTGCTCAGCTGCTCCAGCAAGAGCACGGCAGCTCTTTGTAATGATCCAGGCAGGCAGCACCCTCTTGAAAGAGTGAAAATTAAATTTCGGTGGGGTTTTTTGCTCATAATCTGAATTTGTCCGAGCAACTTAATAAGCAAACTGGATCCTGCTGGCTTAGCACCTCTTCCCTGGCCAGACAGGGCTTTCTCAAAGGAACAGATGATGGTAAAGGAAAGCACAGCTGAGCTGTGGGGTTTGTGTTTGTCCATTTGTTAGGGTTTTTTTTTGTTTTGTTTTGTTTTGTTTTTTTTTCTTTTGGCTCTGATTCAAAGGCTCTCTCAGTACCCTGTGGAGCACCCCTTCCCTCAGGGCATTACCTGGATGTCCTCCTCCTTCTCTGGCAGTGGCCCATGCTGCATCAAGAGGCGCCTAGAGGCAACATCTCCATGCTCACAAAACCTCTGGGCCAACTCGTAGGTGCTTTCATGGAGGCTCTGCAGCTCCTGCAGCTCCTCCCCAGCCACCTGCAGGGGGGAAGAGGAGAATAGAGTGGGGTGCATGGGGAGCACAGTGCCCACCGTGGCTGCTCTGGCTTTGTCTGGCTTTTCTCCATGTCCTCTGGCCTTGTCCCACCAATCTGGGGGCTTCTGCCCTGGCCCTGCCCTCACCTTCTTGTCCTCCAGGTACTCGATGTCGGCGGTGTTGTAGCCGTCCCTGTGCCCACGTCTCAGCACACGGAACCGCCGCCCGCCCACGGTGTCCACCAGCGAGCGGCCATCCGCCAGCAGTTCCAGCTGCCGGATCTCCAGCATGCAGCCGTAGTCCGCGAAGCTGGAGGGAGCGAGGGGGAGAAAAGAGGGCCTGAGCAGGGTGCCGGTGGTAGGAGAGCTGCTTGTCCTCAATGCACCATCTCCAAGCAGGGAAAAGGTGTGAAATCAGAAATTAATTCTGTTGTCACTTGCTGCCAGAGGGCAGGGAACAGTGAGCACTCCCTTGGATTTGTCTTGTACGAAAATGACTTAGGTCGTCACGCTGCCCTGATGTCCAGAGGCCTGAACACACCATCCCTTGCAGAGACATCCCAAAACCCATCTGAGACCAGAAAATGTTATCTATCTCATTTCACTTGAGCAGGGTGGGAAGACTTGCCATGTAAGTACAGGCATTTAATGGAGTACTTGGGGTAGGCACCTAGAGGTTGAGCACACCTGAGATCTGGAGGTGCCACCAGGAACACAAGGACAGCCACACTGCATCAAACAAAAGCCCATTTGGCCCGGTGTGCTGCCACAGCTCACTATGGACAGAGTATGAGAAGTAAGGCAACCATAAGGTGGCCATGGGCAGGCAGCTCGGAGATGTCCTCTCTGGGATTTCTGCCAGTAGGATGCAGTGGGAGATGAAATCGTACCCCATTCCCCCTCTCTGAACCACTCGGGATTTTAGAAATGTGGAGCTGGCACAGACAGGGGTAAACGAGCCGGGGCAGAAGGAAGCAGCCTTGTCCCGGAGCTCACCTTTTCCCGGTCTCGTACACGCACATGCCGAACCTCCTCGTGCCGGTCTCCTGGCACTGCCGGATCATCAGGCGGTAGCGGGGCTCGAAGACGTGCAGAGGGCAGGCAACACCCGGGAAGGACATGGTGCATACGAAGATGGGGATGTTCTTGGTCAGACTGAAGGAGAGGAGGAGACACTGCTGTGACACCTCCAGGAACAAATCCCACCAAAGGCTCTGTATCAGCTTGCACCCTGGCTGCTCCCCCAAACCACATCTGTCCTTTACCCCACGAAGTGATGCTGTGGTGCAGACCACCATGATGTGGTCCTACAGGTGAAAAGCTTGAGAAAAGCTCCCCCGTGCATACACACCCCCCACACACATCCAAGCTGATCCCTCTTACTTGGAGAGCTCGGCCATCTCGGCCTGGTGCAGCTCCCGGCGCTCAGCCAGCTGTGCGGGGAAGGTGGCCAGCATGATGTCTTGCAGCAGCACGGTGCAGCTGTAGCTTCCAGCCTTCAGGTACTGAGAGAAAACAGAGCCAGAAATAAGTTGGACAAGAACGGGACGGGAGCCCCGAGGCCATCCTGAGCTCTGAATCACGCTCACGTGTATTGGAGCCGAGGGTACTTTCAGATGAGAGAGCAAGGGCTGAAGCCTACCATGGAGGACTGCAGGACTGAGCGGCACTGGCTCAGACCAGGGGCCCATCTAACACAGCCTCCTGTCACTGACACTGAGGTGGTCCGTGTATGACAACCTAATTTCCTTGATGGTCTCCTCTGAATCCTTTTTCATTAAAGAGAAAATCAAATCTCCAGGCTAGCAGGTTTTCCATCCATTTCCATTTTTAAAAGTAATTAGCATTAACTTCCTCCTTTCTTTCTCTCCCTTCTAACTCTCAGCCCTGCTTACGATCTCACTAAATCACTCTGGCATCTCGTGGAAATGAATCTCCTGGTCTTAATTATCAGCTGTCAGGTCATTCCTGCACAAGTGGAGCTGACACTGCTGGGCCAGGCAGCCGCCAGCTTGCGAGCATCCTGCCTGTCCCCTGCCACCTGCATGCCCCTTGTGTCCCACCTGCCCCCAGCCCCAGGCACACTGATGGCATGGGGACGCATGCCCTCACCTCTCTCAGGCTCTGCTTGCAGAGGGGGCAGTTGGGCCGGTGGTCCAGGCAGCGCTCCAGGCACTCCTTGCAGAAGGTGTGCCCGCACGGCGTCGTCACCGGCTCCAAGAACATCCTGCAAAAGAGCCACCATCAGTGCACAGAGGTGGGGAAGGAGCACGTCAGCTGCGGGCACAGCTCCCAGCTGTCCCCAGCCCCATGCTGTGGGTGCTGCGTCTTTGAATCCCTTTACTGAGACTTGAACAGGACTCCAGCTTAAGATCTTATTGGATTTGGCTTCCAGCGGGATTGAGGCATTTCCCCTACCCCTCCTGCCACTTCAAGAGAAATTCACAGTGATGCTGCAGGACGAGACGCTGCTGGAAGCTGTTTCATGCCGTGCTTCCCAAGCCTGGGCAGTATGTGGCTACACAACTTGCTTACACTAAAGCTGCATTGGCTAATCTTTGCTTGTAACTCCTGTTAATTAAATGTAAAGGTTGCTAGCTGGCTTATTCCTGTAATTAGAAGCCTGGGCTCAGGCTGCTGGATGTGCACACTGATGGGAGATGACAACTGTCCCAGGCTTGAGCTCCCTGTCCTTGTGGGGTGCCCACGGGCCCTGCTAGGGCAAGCGTTTCCCCATCTGCCCGTGGTGGGAAGGTTCCTCCTCCTCCAGCTCCTAGAGCAGAGCTGGTTGCAAGAGCTCAGGTTGCTCCCAGGCGGCTTCAGGATCAGAAATGAAATGAAGGACTTGAGCCCAGCTCAGCGGGGACACTGATACCCGTGGAAATCCCCCACTGCAGGTACAGCTTAGGTCTCCTCCTTCACTCTCACTGAGCCCTGATTCTTCCTGAACACTACATTTCCCTGCTCTCAGAGAAGATTAAATTCACCTAATTTGGACCACATACAGCCTTGAGCTACCTCCCCGTGGCAGTTCACTCACAGTTCTTCCTCCTATGCCATGCCCAGACTTGAAGCAAGCCACTGGGCAGGGGACCTTGACTTTCCCATACATAGAGCAGCACAGCACCCAGTCCTCCAGCAGCAGCACCTGCACAACTGCCCGAGGTGCTGGGACACACCAAAAACTACAGCCTGGTCTCACCATGTCCTCTAAAACACTCACCCCCCTCAAAGGCACCAAGCCTGTCCCCAGCCAGAGCTGGAGATGGACACAGGCTCTGCCCCGATCTATCAAGGTTTGCATTGCCCCCGTCACAGACGGTGCTTCCCTGGAGTAAATCCTTCCTGTTATGGCCTGCAGTTACAGAGGGCAACCATCACCTTTGATTTTTGGTCCTGCTGAACATCCCCACCTCTGCACCAGGTGGAACCATGCCATGTCCCAGGACAGAGCAAGCCAAGCTCCCAGAGCCTGCCAGGGCAGAGCCTGCCCCGTCTCTTGTCCCCCTCAAAACCCACATCTCAGCAGTACCAGGGACTGAGTTTGCTATTAAGAGGTGAAGAAAGATTCAAACCAGGAAACAGAACCAGGCAGGTGCCAATTCATCATTTGGCAAGCTCCCCAGCCAAAGGACTCACCGTATGCAGAGGGAGCACTCCAAGTCAGAAATGCTCAGCAGCTCCCCGAGGTGCAGCTGGTTACACTTGGCCGTCTCCGTCTCCTCTTCGTTAGCTGGTGGCAAAAGAAGAGAAGGGAAGAAAAGACCCCTCATTTTCATACTGAGAATTAATCTTTGCTTTCTGAGGTGTATAGAATTAGCTGCTACACGAAGTGCTTTGAAGGTTAAAAGCAAAAACGTAGCATAAATACCACATAAACGCAGCCGTTAACCCACGTGTGTTCACCCACAGCTTGCTCAGCACTTGGCAGAAGGCAGTACCTTCCACTCCGTTTGCAGGTGGAAACTGAGGCAACCCAAAGCAGCTCCTACATGGAGGTCTCTAGAGCCCTGGGTGCTGGTGGCAAGCCAATGCCATCAGAGGTTCTGCCTCCCCCAAAACGTGTTATGTCACGTCTCTCGCAAGGATCTTCTGATCTAAAATCCATCCAGCTCACTGGATGATCAGCACTCTGATCCAAAACTGGTCCAGCACACGGCACAAACACTGAGATTTCAGTACCAAAATGTCTTTTAAAGGGTTAATCTGTAGGAGAAAAGGTTCTGGTGCCTCTGCAGACACTCACCCACCAACAGCCCATGCTGCCTCTCTGCCACAGCCCCCGGCTCCTGCTGTCGCCCTGGGGTGGGGGTCCCCTGGCCATGCTCAGACACCGAGGACTTTCTGCCGGCCTCCATCTCTCCCTCCTGGTCCTGGACACAGAAAAGAAAAAACTGAGCCCAACACCCCTTCCCTCTTTGAATACAAACCCACCCGCCCCACAGAGACCAATGGCACCGGGACATTTTCTGGCCCAGTGCTGTCTGTTAACATCTCACATCAACAGAGCGTGCCCCTGACAGACATCCCTGCTCCACCCCACAACAGCATCTGGGAGACAAATTTTACCTTTTTCCGGAGGAAACACAAATAGCCCAAGAACTGGGGCACAGAGCACGCGTTCAGGGCATGGTTTATCTCATCATTAAAACACAGGCTTTCCCTGCCTAGATGTACCGCCGGGCACTGGGGTGTGTCTGAACCCATTTATCCCATTTCCCCCTCTCTCCAAGCCTGCCAAATTCCTCCTTAGGAGACAAAGAGCAGAAAATGAGTTTTCCTTAATAGCTCCGAGTGGTCTGAACTGTTCTCAGATGTATTTTTTTGGATGAAAAAAACACCATTAAAACTGAATTTTTCTCTTTTATTTTTCTGAATGTAATGTGGCTTTTGTGGTTTAAACACGAGGGTCTAAAATCTTGTGGAAATTATTGCAGAACAAAACTGGGGGAGGACTGGAAACCAGTAGGAGCCTTCTCTGCTCCTCCAGCCCCTCAGCACTACTTCTGATGGTGTTTTTGCTCTCCCACTCCCTACTACCTGCAGCTGCCCATCCCTGGACATGATCCTGCCCGGCCTCCCTTTCCCACACCTCTGTTCCCATCACTGGAAAATCCCAGTGTGGGACGTCCCAAAGGAACCCCAAGTCCCATTGCAGTCTCTTACCTGGGCTCGGGCAGAGGAGGATGCAGGGTCCCCTTCGTCCCCCACTGCCTGGGGACTGCTCGAGCCCCGGTGGGCAGCGCGTGGCCGAGGAGCATCCTCCTGGGCGAGGATCTACAAGGAGAAATGGGGCTCAGCGGGGTGCTGGGAGAAGGCTGTGCTGGCTGAGCTCTGCCAGACTAATGCCTTAGGGCATAAGGAAGGTGGCAGCAAGAGGCACTGAATAAAGCAGTGTATTTTAAGGTGTGGGACCTGTTTTCCGTTACCCAAAATAAGCAGGAAGGGAGTGCACTGTGGAGAGCCCAGGGTCATTCCTCGTTCCCCTGCCCTTTTCCTCCTGGAGGGCAAACGTCCACTCATGGCATAAAGTCCTCATGCTGGGGACACTGCCAGCAGCCCCAGCGGTGACAATATTTTAGCACACAGGTGGGTGCTGGCCTGAATGACACCAAAATGAAGTGATGCCACATCTCCAGTGACAGCTTTCAGCAAATTTGTATCGGGGCGATGGAAAACTCCTGGACCAGTACCCAACTTCCCCTGCTCCCAAAACCAGCCCAGAACAGCAGGACCGCGAGGGACACAAGTCCTTCAGAAGAACAGGTCACCTCCCTGAGTGACAGGAGGGCACAGAATCACGCCACGCCATGGGCCCACGCACCTTCTCCATCTCGCTTTGTGCAGGCTGGAAATGGGGACACAGCGTCAGGCAGTGCTCCCACGCCAGCAGGGCTTCAGCTCTGCGTCCCATCTCCAGAAGCACTTTCCCTTTCCTGAAGAAGCCCTGCAAAGCAGAAAAACCTGTGCTATCAGACAGTGGCCAGCTGAGAGTGTCCCTTCAGCTCCCGTGTGCACCCCGAGCTCCCAGTGCCAAGGGATTCTCCCTCCAGCATCCTGCCCACTCCCATCCTGGGCTGAAGTACCCGGCCACATCGCTGCCCCCACACTCAGACCTGCCAGTTTACCCACCAGACCCACGCACCACATCCAACAGAGCTCCAAAACACAACAATTGCAACAGCCAAGCAAATAAACCCTGCAGAGACCCAGAGAAGGGGTCAAGGGCCTTCGATGTTGCAAAGCTATTGCCAGCAAGTGCAAATCAGCAAGTGAGCTCCCAGGTCTGGGGTCTTCAGGGGCAGCTCAGCACCCAGACAGCATTTCCCCAGCCCACAGCTGGGACCTTGCACACCAGCGTCCTCACTGAGTGCGTGTGCACAGACACACGGTGCTGCCAGGCAATGCACTCCTGTTAATGTTACATAGTGCCTGTGTCCTGTGTCTGCAGCCTCGTGGATCTGGACAGTGAATTTCTGGGCACGATGAATCCAATGGCTATGAGAACTCAGGATTGCTCATGAACCACGTGCTGGGCCCAGCAATCAGTGGCTGGTAAGAGACTGTGATTAAGACCTTCGGATGAAATGTTAATTATCTGCGTCCCTACAGCCAAAATGTGACATTGGGACAGCAAGGGGAAATCCTCTGGGAGGATTAGCTGCTGTATGCAGTGAGATGTGGCTCCAAAGCTTCTCCAGCCTCCCCTCCGCTCACCTCGTGCTCCGTGGGCTCAGCCTTGCACACAGCCTCCAGGTCCTCCAGTGCGTCCGGGTACTGCCCCAGGGCCACGAACGCCTCTGCCCGGCACCGCCGCAGGGAGGTGTCATCCGGGGCTGGGAAGAGAAAGGTGGGGGCTTGTGCCACAAGCCTGTGCAGGACCACATGGCTGGGGGGCACAAGGGCTGCACAGGCAGCTCGAGCCAAACACAGCCAGCTCCTCTTCGGCATGAGCCACTGGCCTCATAACTCTCTGCAAGAAAGTCCTTTCCCCTAAATATCTACTTCAAACTCTGAGCCTTTTCCCTGTGTTCTTCCACATCTTTCCTCAGCCTTGGGGCTCAGCTTCAGCCACAGCAGGATCTGGGCTCTCATCCATCCTTTTGGGGTGCAGCAAAAAGGCTGTACCACATATGTGCTCCCTGCAGGGCAAGGAGAGGCCCTGGGGGAGCAAGGAAGGCTCCAGATCCACCCCACCACATGGCTCTGGGCCCCCCAGCACAAGAAAAGGTTGAGGTTTCCCAAAACAGAGGAAGGGAATTGGGCACCCTGGTCTGCATTATCACAATGTCACTGGTGGGACCTCAGTGTGCAGGCACTGCTGGCCAGGACACCCTGGTGGTGTGGTGCAGAGCAGTCCCTCTCGGAAACCAGCACCCCGAAATCCCACACGGCACGACTCAGCCAGGTGTGGCGATGCTTTGTGGGTTCAAGCCATGCAGGATTCGCAGACCCACCCCATTATATCACAGCCACGGAGGTGACCTACATCTGCTGCTGACTGCCAGCCAAGGCAGTGGCCCCGCGCCTCCCCCAGCGGCAAGCATCACCCGACGGCTGCCAAAGGCTGGGGCCGGGGACACGCTGCAGTGGGAAAAGCACAGCTGTAACCCCAGTCCCTCTGGGCAGGACACCGGTGTCACCATGCCTGTCCCTGCTGGCTCCCCGTGGGATGACGGTAGGGCCAGCATCCGGGGTCACTTTGAAGCCAGATATCATTGCTGGTGTTGTCTCCTGCACTCCCAGCCCCAGCAGCTTTTCCTCCCAGCCCCGGTTCACACCAGGCGCTGATGCAGCCGTGCCAGCTCCCAGCAGGTCCCGACTCGCAGCCCCATGACAGTAGGGTGCAGGAAGCCAGTGTCTGCCCTCCACTGCTGCCACCATGCCCAGGCACCTTGCCACGTGCAGCTGTGAGGAGGAAGCTCCAGGGCAGCTCCTGCCTCCTTCCAGCACGGGGCACAGCAGGACCCCACTCTCTGCCCTGCTCCAAGTGCAAGCCAGATCTCCCATCCCGAGCTGCCCCGCAGCAGCCAGGCTGAGCAGGCACTGTGTGCTCCCTCCAAGCCCACGTGTGTGCATGATGACAGCCAGGACCTTGGCACCCGGAGCAGGAAGCAGGGGGAACTTGCTGTGCCGTAGCCTGTCCCCAGGCACACGTCTAGAGATGAAAGGCTCCAGCTCGCAGTGACACGTGGAGATGAAAACACGGGTACAAAGTCCAGGGGCTTATTTTCCACATGTGTAAACACATTTGAACATTTGCACTGCCTGGTAATAAAGTGTCTGCTTTGGCAAAAATGAGATGTGCAAAAGCAGGCTACAAATTCTGCATTTCTCTGCTGCTGCAGCTATTTTTGATCTATGATATCATTAGACATCGGGGACGTGAGCCAACTGGCAGACCGGCGGCTGCGGAGTGACTGACAGCGCTCCTGGCACGTCGGGAGCCCTCCTGTGTTACACTGCACCTTTTCGTACACTTTGTCAGCTTCTCATCTTCTGGTTTTCTGCTCGCTTTAGCCATGCAGTCTCTCCCAAGCAGACAGCTGCTCTGTCTGGCAGTGAGTTTTGTGCAAAGCCGAGGGTCCCTGCCCTGGGCAGCACGGAGCAGGACTGCAGACCAGCACGCACGTTCCCACTGGTTGATCTTTTATTAACCTTAGGTTTGAAGAGGAGCCCAGAAGACGCTGTGCAGCCTAAAAGTGGTCAGCAGGCTGCAGGGGGTGGGAAGCCTGCCCCGAAAGCACCACCCACATGGCAGAGCCCGAGCAGCACCGGCACACACAGGTTTATGGGAGCTGCAGCCGATTCCTGTTTCCTCATTGCCCCAACCCAACTTCCCCTGCCCGCCAGGGAACTGAGCATGTAGTGAAGAAAGGCCAAGGACAGAGCTTGCAACAGTTTGCTCTTTCTCCTCACAGAGGCTTTTTAAAAAGAAACACCTAATTGTACCGCTCAAGAAGACAAAAGCCGGGCACTAATGAAGAGAGAAGCAGAGGACGGCCCATGTGTGTTTGCTTTGCACAAAGGGCGCAGAGGATGTGAAGGAGGCTGCACAAAGGGACCCATGCTCCACTGCCAGCACCGGGACCACTGGCCCCTCAGCCACACCGTGCACCCCTGGCAGTAGCAATGAGCAAGGAGTGAGTGCCTGCAGCGGGAAGGGAGCTCAGCGCTGCCCACACGGCGCTGCCATAGAAACACCGCTCAGAGAGGACCTCCTGCCTCCGCCGCCCCAGCCCCCTGCTCTCCAGACACGTTGTGTAACCCCTTTTCATTCAGCAGTACTCTCCAAGAAATCCACTTGCAGCTGTGTGTTAAAGCAGACCGACCCCCCCGGCCTGATCCTGATCCTGCAGGTAAATGTCTCGGTGGAGCTGGGTGCAGAAGGGGGCTGGGGGACCCCTCTGCGTGCTGTGGAGGACTCGGATGTTTTGTCCCAGAGTGAAGAAGTTCCAGACACTTTATATAATGATTGCATCCCTCCCCCAAACTCTTCCCCTGATGCTGAAACATTGCCAGACGCCCCTGGGAAGCTGCTGACCTCTCAGCTATCACCAGCTCCTTCCTCTCCAGCTGCCCACTAAAGCCAAGAGCCCAGGGCTGGGGGGACTTGGCTGTGCATCCCGTCCTGCCCACGGTCCCAGCACTGGGGACAAACATTAGGGCTCAACTCAGCCACCGTAGCCCCAGAAGGCCATGTCCCCCTTCTGCTGATGCTCTTTGGCAGGGGCAGGGATGAGTCCCTTACACCTGCAGACACAAGAGAGAAGTCCAGCATCTGTATCCCCCTCCCCATCCCTCCTCAGCACTTCCAGCACTCCAAATGAGCTCCCCAGGTCTCCCAGCTCATGCTGGCATGGGGGGTACTGTGACATGGGGACAAAGCAACCCACGCCAGTACCCATCTGCCCCGCCAGCACCATCCACGCATCCTCACCCCAGCTGGACAACAGACCCGGCCCCTCCTGGGACCACCAGCCCCAACCCACTCCCCCAACCCCCCTGGACCCAGGGGATGCTTACCCAGCTCGACGCCCTTCTGAGCCATCCCCAGCGCCTCCTTCGCCTCCCCGCGGGTCAGATGGTGCCGGACACGGGCCACCAACCCCGCCAGCCGCCTGCCCCGGTCCTCGCACTTCTCCAGCAGGCTGCAGAGCACCACGTTGCGCCTCGGCCCCCCGACTCCCAGCAGCTTGAGCTTCTCCTGGCAGAGGGGGCAGCGGGCGGGCACGGCCCCCCCGAGGCACGGCGTGCACAGCGAGTGGCCGCACGACACCGTCACCGGCTCCCAGAGCTGCAGGCGGCAGGACGGGCAGCGCAGCATCTCCCCGCTCCAAGGGGGGCACCGGACGGGGCTACCCCCCCTGGGCGAGCTGCTTGGGCAGCAGTTCATCGCTGCTGCCCTTCAAAAGGAGCCGGGGAGCTGCTCCCAGGGCCGGCGGTGGGCGCACATCCCAGGAGCCGCCACCGCCGCGCCCCCCCCCCCCCCCCCCCCCCCCCCCCCCCCCCCCCCC
>CM021743.1:12670505-12850864 GCA_011075105.1 Heteronetta atricapilla | reverse complement strand
CCCCCCCCCCCCCCCCCCCCCCCCCCCCCCCCCCTCGCTCCCCCCCGTGCCACAGGGCTCAGCCCATCTTCCCCACGGGAGGGGGCTGCAAAGGGCTGCGGAGCCCGGGCACGGCACGGCACGGCACGGCACAGCACGGCCGGGACTCGGCTCCTACCGTGTCCGTCCCCCCCCCCCCCCCGGTAACCGGCGGGGGCACCATTGGCTGCAGCCGCCGCTGCGCTGCGCCCGCCCCGCCCCGCCCCGGGCGCGTTTCGTAACGGGGAACGGGGCGGGGGACGGGGGGGGGGACGGGGTGCTCGGGGGCACCGGGCACCGAGGTGAGAGCCGGGAGGGATGGGGGAATGGGGGGAGGATGGGGGGATGCGGGGCCGGTTCCCGGTGTGGGGTGCTGGGGCGCTCTGGATGAAGCGGGGTGCGGGGGTCGTTGGGGTGCTGCGGGTGCTGCCGCGCTGTGGGGTGCTGGAGAGCCCCGTGGGTCTGTGGGGTGCAGGGTGACCAGGAGGCTGGTGAGGCTGGGGGGCCCCAAGTGTGCCCCTGCAGCCCCCATTATGCAGCCACCTTGCTGCAGGATGTGCGGGGCGAAGCAGGGTCCCTCCAGTGCAGGTGGGATACTGCGTCTTCCCCAGGTGCTCTCTGGGAGCTGAACCAGCAGGGACCTGGGTGGGGAGGTCCCTTCCTGCTCACAGCCCCCCAGAACGAGGGGGATGCATCCCCCTGCCACACATCCTAACAGCAAGGCGATGGCAGCTCTCAGATAGCTGGTGCTGGGAAAAACAGCTTAGTAGATCAGACTTTATGTAAGGATGATGCACAGCTCTCCACAGGCATGTTCCTAAAAGCCAAACAAAGACGGGAGCATGCTGGCAGGGATGCTCAGGGAGGGAGATCACCGGTGAGCCGGCAGTGCTGGTGCAACCCATGGCCCACTGAGGGAGTGGCTGGCAGAGGCTGGGGCTGTGGAGCAGGTTTTGTTTCAAAACCTACTGTGATTTCATTAAACAGCTCACAAGTGGTTTTAAAAGTTCAAAACCTAATTATTTTCTGCGGGCTTTGAAGGCCTTGCAGTTTGTCTGGGACCTTTGTAAGCGTTCTCTGCAGACGGGTGGAACCCCCGGCCCTGCTCAGCAGCACAGCCCCGAGCACCTCCTTCCCCAGCCCTCCATCCCGCGGGGCACTGGGGATTGCAGTCACCACAGAGCGCTGTGAGGCTGCCCAGAACCCTGCCCCACTGGGGACAACCTCCGTGTTCCCATCTGCTTTGGGCAGGGTCAAAGCCACCCACATCAGTCACCCCTTGGGTGTCCCACCAGGCCTGGTGCCAGCCGTGCACTCCCGGACCTTTCTCGGATGCACAAGCTCACTTACAACCGACGCTGTCGTCTCGTGTTTTAGTTCCCCAGTGGCTAGTTTTTCCACTAAAACCTGGATAACAACTAAAAAGCAACACTGCCACCAGGGAGTCCCCAGCTTACACCTCAAGCAGGATGCATTGCTGAGCTGTGACACAAGGGTGATTTCAGCCACCACAGCCCAGTGGGCAGCGCCATAAAGAGCAATCCCAAAATGTGCTGCTGCGGCTCAGCCAGGAGTAGCAGCCCGCTGGGAGCCAGCAGCAGGTGGGGGGCACCTTTCACCACCCCAATGTGCCCCTCCAGGCGATGCCGGGCTGCTCCTGAGCCCTGCCTGCTCTGCCACGCACCTCCTGATTCACTCCTCAGGCATCCTCGCACGTGCGGGCCCAGCGCCTCGCCAGCAGTGAGGCCGTGCCGCTGCCTTTACGTAATGCGCTCAGAAATCAATCAGCCACGACTTGTGCATGTGCTGGAAACCAGCGTTCGCTGGCACCAGTGTGAGAGTGGTGTGTTTTCTTCGGCCTATAGAGAGCTGAGCTGGTGGTGAAGTCCGAATGCTTTTGCTTGTCACCGGTGCGCTTGTGCTGACTCAGTATGTGCTGAAATAAAATAAAAAAATAATAAAATTTAAAAAAAAAAAGAATAAAATAAAATAAAATAAAATAAAATAAATAAAAATAAAGTAAAATAAATGAAATAAAATAAAATAAAAAATAAAAATACCTAATGTTAACTATTCTGCCAGCCAGATGAGGACTTAGCGTTATGCAGAACAGCTCACACTGTGCTCAGGTGCGATTTGCAGAGCACTATTGGATTTTTCTCTTTCCACTTTAAAGGTGGGGCCCAGCCCAGGCTGGGGAGCTGCAGGGGGTGTCCCAGGGACAAGCAGCCCCGGGCTCCCCCTCTCCCTGCCATCATGCCGCCGGTGCCACAGCTGTGGTGCCGGCTCCTTGATGTGGTGCAGACAGCTGAGCTGCAACGTGGGACTTGGTGCCTTCACACCGGGCAGCTGTGTGCTTGGTCCCAGCATGTAAATATTTGCTGCCAGTGTTGACATTGGGTTTTGACACGTTTGACAGGAAGGAGTGGCACAGAGGTGAAGCACCTACCTGTGGCACCTTCACAGTGCCGGCAGAGGAGACAGGGGTGCTCCTCAGGGTATCTGCAGAGGCGCCACCAGCAGCTGCTGGGCAGGGACGTGCCCCATGCCTGCCATGTCCCCGCCACATGCCTGCCCTGCTCTTCCCTCCTGTGTGAATGGGGCTGTCACCATTAGACCTGCAAGTCCTGTTGCGCAGAGGTAAATCAAGTTTCTCTCTTTTAAAAATACCTGAAAGAGGAAAGAGTTGACGCCCAGCATAGGGGATGCAGTGCTGCCACAGCTGGAGACAGGCTGGGCTGGAGGCAGCAGGGATGTGCAGGAGTCAGCCAGCACAGGATAAGGCTCTGAGCTTTATTCCTGCTCGGGCAAAGGGCCAGGACCAGGCTCAGCACCTGTACAGCCCCACTCCTGCCCCTCTGGTTCCCAGCTGGGGCTGGAGCCCAGCCCCGTGTCCTTGGGGGTTGGCACAAGGAATTGTTTTTACTCCTTGGTACGTGCAAATAGCATGCAGGGAATCATTTGCATCATATGCCTCCCAGCGTGTCTACGAGCACATCAGCTTCCTGGCATTTTTGCTTTCTTTGCCTCACAGTATTTCTGTATCCAGGATGTTATTCAGCTGCCGGGTTTCTCCATTTGCCACATGCAGTTCAAAGCCAGTCCTGGTAAATGGAGCAAGAGGAAGTGGAAGCAGGTGGTGCAGGAGACTTCTGTCTGCAGTCACCGCCTGCCTTTTGTAACAAGCACCTTTTCCTCCAGGTCCCTGCGTCCAACGAGGGCAGCTGCTCCGTGCCTGGTTTTCTCTCTGGCAGACGCAGCAGATTGCCACACTGCTCCTTGATGTCTGGTATTCGAGGTTTGAGCTGTGCTGACTGGGCACTGGGCAGGGAGCAACCACACAAATTACATGGTGCTGTTCCTCAGTCCCGAAACTCAGCTGGCTGGCTGAGAGCTCCGAGAGGCACCGACTCTCAGTAAGGAGGATCGGAGGTAAACAGGGTAGGTGATTTAAGAAAACTTTAATATTTTCCTTTCAAGAAAACTTCAATATTTTCCCTTCTGAGTCACACAGGCTTTGCCCAAGGCATCGTCATTCCTAGAGAAACGCGCTGAGTGTCACATGGACCAGCCAGACACACTGCTGCGATGTAAGGCTATCGCAGTGCTCACGTAACTCTGCTTCTGCCTCGAGTCCAGGAAACCTGAGAGGCGAGTGGGGAGGGCCCCGATTCCCATCTGGCTCATTTTACTCTCTTGGGCCAAACGTCTTGGCAAAGAGGTTGGCGGAATATTGTCACTCAGTCTTGGAGCACGTCCCACATAAAAAGCAAGGAGAATACCGTGGGCATGTGTAAGCCATGCCGGGTACAAGCAAGGTCAGAATTGTCCCCGTTACCCTAGGATGGGTGACAAGCCCACGGTCCACAAGGCAGGATACTGTGAGCTCACAGTGATTCTCTGCAGTCCCCACCCCCACCAGCCTGATACCTCGGTGTCCTTCTCTAGGAAGGACAAAGCTCTTGTGAAACCAGTGGGCCAAATTCCAGCTAAGCCCTGCGTGTGAACATGACGGAGAAAGAAGCACCTCAAAGACTCAGGGAGCCATGCAGAGGGCTTCAGGAAGGCACTGAGCAGCCCCCATCCCCACACCCAACTCTGGGAAGCACTAAACACAGGGACAGGGCTGGATTTCGGGCAGAATGAGCCAGGATATGCTTGCCACAATCGTAACCCATTGCCTGGGGGCTTGCTGCAGTG
This sequence comes from Heteronetta atricapilla, assembly GCA_011075105.1. Classification (NCBI taxonomy): domain Eukaryota; kingdom Metazoa; phylum Chordata; class Aves; order Anseriformes; family Anatidae; genus Heteronetta; species Heteronetta atricapilla. The sequence goes on along the minus strand of CM021743.1, from coordinate 12,846,646 downwards.
CCAGTGACCTGGGCAGAGCTTTCTGCTTTCCCCAGATCTGCAACCCTGTACTCTGGGAGCAGCATTCCTGGCTGTGCCATCTTCCTGGGTTGGTTTGCTCCCACCTCTCCCTGAAATTCAGACTGCAGGTGAATGGCCTTTGGGTGCAGGAGCTGTGCACCCTTCCACAGGGTCCAGCTGCTATTGCTCCACAGAAGATCTGTCACCCAGAAACCCGTCCCAGTGGATCTGCTGGAGCAAACCACAGATGTTCCTTCACAATGAGCCCGGTGCTGCTTCTTTGTGGATTTTGTGAATGTATTGCAGTCAGGTTTGGGGAACAAAGACCGCTCTCTGCTCTTCTGCAAGAGCCAATGCAAGACTCTCAGAAGAAAATGTTTGCAGGGGAGAAAAGGATGCAGGGTTTGTACACTTAGAGCCATTTTTATGGAAATGAATTCCAACCACCTCAGTGAATAAAGCTCTGGTATAACTTCCAGCTTTTAATTAACATGGCAACAAGCCTTTAATTTATAGATATTGAGAATGAGTTGACAAATTGCAGAAGGATTCAGCACAGGGAGTCTCCTAGGGGTGGGTGGAGAAATTTGACCTCCCAAAACACCCTCTACTTGTGACACATGTGTTCTGCTTTGGTTTTGCTTTTCTTATTATTCAGCACAAAAAACAGAAGAGTTGGTTTGTAGGAAACCTCTGCCTGGCACCCTGCAGAGATTAGTAGATTGTAAGCAGGGCTGCAGGAAATCAGCTTTGCCGGGAGAGTCAGGATTTCTTACTGGTCCCACTTTTTGGTGGAATGACAAAGCAGCTTGAAATTTTCCATGAAGAAGGCCACTTGGGAACAAAGGAAAGATTTCTGTTTGATCTCTACCTTAAGAGAGGCTTGTTTCCCTAACAGGACACGTTACATAACAAAACACCCGTGTTTACTCAGTGCAGCCCCTAAGTGCAAGATGGAAAAATTCAGAGCAAAATAAAGGTCCAACCTTACTGTTCTGAAATTATCTATATTTAGCAAAAAATGTCTTAATTCAGGGACATCTCTGCGTGGAATGGCGTGGCAAGCATTTCTTTCTCCATGCCCAGAGTCTCCTGGCACCTGTGTCTCTGCAAGGCCCCAGGTGCCCACGTGCCGTACAGGGTCCCTGCAGCCACCCCTGGTGTGAGCAGGGGCAGCACAACCCCTCCTGCTGCCTCTGGGCGATTATATAAAGAGGATTAAATGTGAGTAAACAAGGCTTGCTTAAGTAACTTCACGGCTGCCAGTTTCTCTTGCTGGTCTTCTTTTCCTACTCCACCCCTCCATGAGCTGGACGTGGCAGATGCTCAGCATGGCCCTGTCCGTGCTTCACTCCCAGCTGGCCAAAGGCATGTCCAAGGAGACCCAGGTTCAACCATAAGGACATTTCAAGCACTTTTGGTGGTTAAACACCCCAGTGGAGCTAGAGGTCATGTCCATCAAGGCTGTGGGCAAGCACCAAGGTCATGCTGGAGGATACCCAGCTGTCCCCAGCCACGTCCCACAGGACAGCCACTGCTGCCCACAGTGCTGCAGGGCTCGTCCTCAGCATCCCCAAAAGCCAAATGTTTTTCCTGCTTCATGTCCCCTCCAAGGAGTGTTTTTAGATGCCTGAACCAGGTAGCTGTTATGGATGCTTGTGCTATAAGCCTATTCATGTCACCTGGATTCAAGCCAGGGCAATGAGGAATTAGGGACTGCAGACCATTGGGGAAACTTTATCAGTTCAAATCAAGGCAGCACATGGGCACAGAGGGGAAGCACTCTGTATTTGCACAGAGCTTCGTTCAGTGGCCCAGAGCAGCAAACAAAACCCACAAACAGTAAGACTTTCCCCGTCTTGGTGCTCACCATCACCCAGCAATGTGGGGTTTAGGTACACACATTGACTCTGAGGACACGAAGCACTGGGATTTAGGGCAGTGTGAGGACGTTGCAGGCTCAGCTGCAGACAGCTGCTTACGAATTTCAGTGCTGGGAACTGTGCCACAAGGTGCAGAGGCAATTTTAGAGCTTTGAAACTCTGTAGCCCATCCCAGGACAAGAAACCTGCCATCAGGTGAAAAGAGATGCAGCGCTGCTCAGCTCCAACCGAGCACCCATAGGCACGTCTGACCTCAGAAGAATGGCCTGGCACAGCACATTTGGGAAATTCCCAAACTTGAAAAGCAAAGGTAGGGCCATCCCTTTCATGTTCAGGCATATTGAATTTATTCCCAGAGATTCCCATCCTGCAAGAGCGTGGCCTGAGGGGACTGCAAACTGCTCCATGTGCTGTTTGGAAGTAGGCTGTGTCTTGTGCAAGGGTCCCGCCTACTTGTGCAGAGAGCGTTGGAAGCCACGGGGGCCCCACAGCACTGTTTTACATTGAGGTGTCCCCTTCATGTGACAACAAGGCACTTAAACTCAGCCTTCTGACACCCGATTTAGCTTTTGGCATTGGCTGTTTGTTTGCTCTTCGTGTTTTCCCTTTAATCTCTGCACTGGATCACTAAGAAAACATTTGTCAGCATCGCTCCTGCTGCTTGTTGGGATTGTACAGGAACCGGCTGCGTTCGCTCCGTGCCCTGCGGTTCCAGGTAAAATCCTCCCCGGCCTTGACTGCAAAGCCAAGTTTCTCTGAACTTTGCATTACCCAAGGAATAACGCCCTTCTGAGCAAGCCTTACCAAACAGCCGAGCGGTTACGAAACCCTGGCCCCTGCTGCCACACGTCCCAGCCCCGGTAGATGGCGGTGACAGCTCATTTTTCCCATTTTTAACCCTTTTTCCTGGCGCTGCGCCCTCTCCCAGCCTCAGGCGGGCGTGGGGCAGAAGCATCCTCAGCCCCCTGTCTGCCGGCAGCCTGGCAGAAAGCGGGGTTTGGGGATTTTCTCCCCCATTCTGACTGATTTTCGTGTGGTTTGGGATCCGGTGAAAATCACAGCAGGTTGTAACAGCTCAGCACAGCCTCGGGCAGCTGAAGCCGCCTGCTGCACAGCCCCGGAGCGAGAGGCAGGGAGAGGACGGAGCAGTTTCTCCATTTCAGGGGCTATCCAAAGCCAGGCAGCCAGGGCTGCTGGATTTCTCTCCGTTCCCTTTCATGATCTTGAACAAAACCTGCTTGTGCTCCCCCAGATGCCAGCTCCCCATCACCTGCTTTTCCTTGGCCACACAGCTCTGGGGAGGCAGCCTGCCAGCACGAATAAATAGCATCTCTCTTTGGAGCCCGCAAACTCTTTTATTTGGCTAAAAGCGGCCAGTCCCTCCTCTGGAGTGCTGCCACCTCCTGGCGGTGCACAGCAAGGCTAATCTGTGGCTTCCTTCTCTTCGTCCTTGTCACTGCTGTGTTCCTGGGGCAGGAATGAGAAGAAAAGCAACACCAGGTGAGCAGAGTGCTGGGCGCCCCATTCCCCGGTACCTCTAGGTACCATGTCACCCAAAAACAGCACCCACACAGGGGCTGGGGGTGTTGGCAAGCAGTTTGGGGATTACCTCCTCCGAGACGCTGTGGGAGCTGCTGCTACTCCTGTCACCACCTTCCCCATCTCCCTGCAAGGGCAGAAGGAAGGACAAATGTCACCAGGGACCCCAACACCCTGTTTGTCCCATTTGGGATAGAGTTGGCAGGTTGCATAGAGAGCCAGGCTCTGCCCCAGTGCCACCACGGACCCATGAGTGACCATCGCCCTACAGAGACCTCCAGAGCCAAGAGCAAGGATTCAGTGGCCACCACAGTGTCTTATCTGGTTGAAACGGGAGGAAAAGGAAGGAGAACTAACCAGGAACAGCAGGAGCAAAGACAGAAATGCCTTTCAGAGGAAAAGCCACTCACACAGTGTGAATTCCAGGCTGCGGATGGCACAGCACCATCCACCAGAGGCGTGTGGATGCCATGAGTCATCGCAGCCAGGATGTAAATCAGGCAGGGCAGGTGCTTTCTAACACCCTACAAACCCTGGCTGCCTCCCATGCCCGCTTGTACCAAGCATTTTTGGTACTCAGTGGGAAGCCGGGAGCTCTGCCCTGTGCACATCCCTGCTGTGCCCCTGCTCCCCGCAGCGGTTCTCAGGGTGCTGGTTGCTTCATGGGTGCTGCACAGCCAGGGATATGGAGGTTCCCCAACACGGCTGGTTTGGGAAGTGCTGGGCTCACCCTGAGCATCGTGCTGGGGGCTTTGGGGCTGGAAATCTCTGGAAAATAGTTCAGCAGCCGATCTGTGGAAAGCTCCATCATTCCCCTACCTTTTCCTCTTCTTTCTCCTCCTCCTTTTCCTTCTCTTCTTCGGTGCCCTTCTCCTCTCTCTCCTTATCTTCCCGTCCAAACCCTATGACAGGGACAGGCTGAGGGTCATTACCAGCAGCACCCAGCACACGTGCACCCATGGGAGGGGGCTGCGGGTCCCCGTCCCATCCCAGCTCCCACCACACACTCACACTTCAGGATCGTCGACATTTCACTGCAGCCAAAGGGCTCTGGGGCACGAGGTGTTCACACCTGCAGCACAGAGAGGAGCAACTGGAGGGGGAAATAACGTGGGCTTTTCAGGGATGAAGACACCTTACAGGTCCCCACCGTTTGGTTTTCTCTTCAAATATCCAGGAAGATGCCTTAAACCCCCTTCCAAACCCACCTGGTAGCAAGTGAAAATTACAGAAATATTTAAAATATTTAAAATTAAGGGTAAAGACCATGCTTTGGGGTTTTCAGGAAACCACAGCAGAGAGGAGACATTCCCCGAGGATGGGACAGTGGCAGGGAGGGAGACAGAGACAGCAGTGAGCACCAGCGAAAAAACTCTGAGCATTGTTTAATGCCCAAAAGGTGACAGATGACAAAGAAAGCAGCTCAAAAGAAAGCCAACAGCTTTCTTTAAAAATAGCAGGAACAAAGAAAGTCCAAGAAACAGCACAGGCAGGTCAAACCCTCTCTGTCACACACAAATGGCAAAATTGCCACTTGTGGCGGAGGGAAGGCAGCAGGGACGAGGGAACGGGTTCCTTCTGCTGGCGGGGAAAAGTGGGGTCATTGTTCGGGCTCAGCACACAATTACAGAACGGTATCTGCCCCGACCGCTGATGGAGGGAGGCAGGATATTAATGCTTTCAATTAATGTTTTTAAGCCCACAAAATGACACCATTTGTGGTCGGGATTTGCACCCTTGAAGGAAGCAGACGGCCTCTGGGATGATAACACTGATGTGTATTTTCTAAACAGTTGTAAAAGCCACGGGATGCTGCGGGGCTGGGGCAGCTTTGGGGCAGAGGCAGGCAGGATGGGCAGAAAGCAGATAAGGAGGGATAAAAGGGACTATCAGTGCTGAGTTAAAATCTAATTAATAATGAATATCCATCTAATTCATCTCCGTAATTAAGAAGTGCAACTCCTAATTGAAAATAATTACTTTTTAATCTAAAATCATTAAAAATAATCAAACATTAGCAAAAAAAAAAAAAAAAAAAAAAAAAAAAGGAAAGGCAGCCTCTAGGAAGGTGCACAAGAAGGTGCAGCCAATTCTCTGCCATGGGGTCCTGCACCAAAGCTTCTCCGTGGCCCCACAGCTCGTGCCCAGCCCCATGCCCATGGGATGCCCCCTACACTGTGCCTCCACAATGTGCCTTGGGCATACTCTTGGAGGAGTTTGCCTGCTCCTCTCAGCAGGGAGGACTGAAGCCCTTCTCAGAAAGGATCAGGCACCACATCCCATCTCCATCCCTGAGGACCACCTAAGAACCGCCCCAGGGATGCGCCTGCCACAACCCCCTGCTTCAGCCCACATTTCCCCCTCTCTTCCCCAGCCCCTAAAATTGATAAGCTAGTCTCTAAGTCCCCGCGGTGACATGGAGGATGCAGGGAAGCGCCTTACCCGCAGCAGGGAAAGGCGAGCGGCCTCCTCCACGCCTGGCTGGCAGCACGCAGGGCCCTGGGTATTTGAGTGTCGCCGTCTCCTCCCCAGCCCCACTTTCAGAGCAGTAAAACTGGCTCTGCCGACCCGCCCTGGTCACCCGCCTGACGCCCAGAACGTGACCGGTGCTCTTTACACCCGTGACAGCCTCACAGACATCTCTGCCTCCAGCGTGGGCAGGAGCACCCAGCCCTCCTGACCCTCTGCCAGCAAGCCAGGGCAGCTCTGCAGGCCACAGGGAACATGCCCCAGGACCCTGCTGTGGTCAGGACCTTGTTTGATGTAACAAGGATGGGATTTGGGGGGTGTCCTGAAAGCCGTGGTGGCAGGAACCTCCACCAGGTCATTTCTCTCCCCTTCACGGGGAGGTGGCAGGAGAGCATCGGGCCCAGGCATGGCTGCATGGTGCGAGGCAGGGCTCAGCGCTCCCAAATCCTCCTGGTGCTTGTCCTTGCCGCTGGCTTTCGCCCCAACACATCATTAAGCAAGTGCCTGTCAGCAGAGAGCAGTTACCAGCAGGTCTTAACACTTGCTTAATGCGCTTCCCCTCTAATGCAATGCCCTCGTTCCTAATAGCACCAATATGGGATAATAACAGGAACAATAATGGCAAGAAGGGCTTGTGTACCTGAAAGCTAATTTGTTTTCTCCACCTAATAAAAGGTATTACCTCTCCCACAAGATTTGCTCCATTTAAACCCTTCAACTCCACAGCAAAGTTGCTCCCGCAGTAATTTTACAGCTAAAATTGCAGTGCACGTGGTGTCCCTACCTCTGAGTGAGACTGACCCCAGTACCTCGCACTGGGCAGGCACACAGGTCATCCACCCCAAAAACCTGCCCACCTCTGCCCCAGACCTCTGGCCCCAAGTACGGCTAGGTTAGATCAAGACTAAGGGAGGGGGTTTTGAGGGCAAGGGTAGACAAACCCTGTGGGAGTTTAGCAAGGCTGGTGGCAGAGTCCTCCTTGCTGCAAGTTTCAGAAGCAATAGCGGTTGTTTGCTGGCAGAGATGCTGCAGTTCATGCACAAATCATTCATGGAACTGTCTGGGAGCAAACAATCACAGCAATCCTGCCCAGATCAAGGCACCTGGGGCAAGGATGGGGACAGAGAGCACAGCACCGGGTCCCCAGCAGCACCAGGGAGGATTTTTGGTGTCAGGAATGGCTGGAATCCAATCCTGCAGCTCCTGCCACCTCCTTAGGAGGATCCACCCCTCCAAGCACTGCACTTGACCTTGTTTTTAAACAGTGACCCCAATGCAGCAGCTGCTGCTCCTTGCCAGCCCCAGCCAGGCTTGCAGCATGTGGCTGCGAGGGACCAAAACACTCAGCATCCTCCAGGCAAAGCTGCCCTGTGCCCAGCCCTGCATGGACATGGGGACATGAAGCATCACCCTGGGGAACTGGCTCCCGGGACCACCCCAGCCAGCAGCACCTTACAGCACAGCACTGGTTGCCACCATCACCAGGACACGGGGGGGGGGGGGGGGCAGTCACTTCCATGTCCAGGCCCCAGCCTACACGAGCTCAGCTCTCACTCGGCAGCAGGCACAAATCTGTCCTGGAAGAATGGGAAGAAACCTTGCAGCCAGCACCCAAAACAGCAGCACAGGGCCGCAGCTGAGCTGCTGTCAAAGTGCAGAGCTGCGAGGGACTAGCAACTCCCCCAGAAAACGTTAATTAGCACAGTACTGGGCATTTACGCCCTCCCACACTAGATCTTTTATCTGTGCCAAGGAGCCTTTAGCTACAGAAGACCAATCTTTCTGCTTAAATGACATCACTGTCAACAGCCGTTTATTTATGATCTGGTGTGCACACCTGGGAAAGAAATGCCAGAGCTTTCCTCCTCCTCTTGCCTTGAACTCTCCCCTTCCTGCCTCTGAGTCAGTGCATTTAATTCATGCTGCGGGTGACCTGGGATAGCTGTCCCCTTGCTCACGGCCACCAGCACTCCTGGCAGTGGAGCTCCTGCTTCTTTCACAGGAGCAGGACAACTGCTCATCATGCCTGTGTCAGAGGTTTTGCTGCTGCTGAACGTGTGTGTTTTCCTAATGAAAAAATGAGTCCTGGGGAAGCTGGCTGGGCAAGGGCTGGGAGCACATCCCTAAGCCCACCGGGAGGACCAAGCCTTTTTAATGTTTCAAAGCTTTCCACGGCAGCTGCCGGGAAGCAGCTTTTACAGCTGCAAGTAACGGGTTCTCTCTCCTAAGGAAAGCAAATAATTGTGGCTTTTTTCTCCTCCCAGTCACTGCCAGCATCTTAGCTAACTCTTATCTGTTCTCAGCCACCTCTCACCTCTCCAAACACAACCAGAAATGCTCAAATTACTGCCAGCTCTCATTAGGTTCATGAGCAAGGCAAGGCCAAGCAATAAGACCTCCAGACAGTTGGATGCTGAGTTCTGATGAATCCTTTGGGTAGGAAGATTTCAACAACTGTATGACTGTTCTCGTTGGCAGGCTACTGCAATCTCTGCACTGGCACACAAGCGAAGCCAATTCATGCTTGGTTAGTGGCTGCTATAACAAAATCCAGGTGATCACGTGACTAAAAGAATTACCATCTGCATCAAAAAAAAAAATCACCTCCTTTCCTTTAATTATTAAACTACTCTACACTTAAGCACTGCAGGTCAGCTTGAGTAGAAAATTTATCTGGGGGAAAAAAGCAGCTGCTGCTTCAGAAAACCCTGTTATCATTATTTCTTCTCTTCTGACATTTCTGTAAAATATGGCTTTGTGGCAGGAGCCAAGCTGAGATTTTGCACTGATGCAGGAATTCAGAGCTCAGGTGTGGGAGCTCTCACTTCCCAGCCTGGGTTTAGAACTCTTTTCTATGAAAGGACACCCTGCCATGAGAGAGACCCCAGTTGTCTCTGCCCCACAGCAGCACCGAGCCCTGCCCCAGAATCTGGTCAGGGGTGGGAATAAAGCACACACAGTTCTTTCCTCCTGCTTGGTTAGTGCCCCACATTACCTTGACAGTTCTTACGAACTTAAACAGTTGTCAAAACAAATCCTTTTTAAAAAATGTTATCAATGTAAAGAAAAATTATATAGTTTATTGTAGTGCAGACTTTTTTCCATCCAATCACACTCCTTTCAAGTCTGGTTTTCTTTAAAAATCAAAATAAATCCTTTACTTTTAGAGACCTGATCAGTCTAGCAAGGACTAAGGCAAGGGTTTTTCCATATGTATAAAATCAGAGAATATTAGAATACGTTTTGGCTAATGCTTAAGAACATTTCTACTTCAAAACAGAGTAGAGGAATGCTAAGCCTTCAGTACTGCAGAAATTTGCAAGACCTGCTAAAACCAACACTCCGTCACCTCTGGTTTGCTGTTCCGGACTTAAGTTGCATTTAATCTGTGTGTTTCTGCTCTTGTGATTCCATCACAGGCTGTTCCCTCAGAATGGGAAAGCTCAAAAGATAGGAAGTGTAAAAAGGAACAGAACAGGGAACTTTCACAGCACAAAGAAACAGATAATGTGAAGCAGCTTCTGAGACAAATTAGGACTCCTGCTAACAGAATCAAATTGCTGCCTCTCCCCCGCTTTCATATATCTTCCAAAAAGTAGCATTACATTATAGTGTTTTTGCAAAGAAATGGAAAAGAGTGGTATCTGAATCTGAACAGTCTGTGGCTGACATGTCAAATTGCATTAAAAAAAAGGAGAATCCTCCCACTCCATTCTCGCATTAGATTACCCAAACAAGAATAAATCCCTTTTAGCCAGTTCTCATTTATTGCTATAAAGCAAAGTACCCACATTCTTAGGGCCAGATCAGCATTTTTCCAGCTCATGCTGAAGCAAGCATTCTGCAAGAGGATGAGTAACAGCACCCTAGTGAGAGTCCCAGTCCCACATCCCTGAGTCATTAAGCAGACACCTTTAGGAAGCTGGGGCTTCTCTTCAGAACAACAGCTTGATAAGGCATCCTCTCCGTTCTATTCTTTCCAGCCTGGAAATTGCAAGGGTGATAATCATAAACATTTGCCTTTTCTTGCATCTCCAATCCAAAGTTCACTTCAACGCAGAGCTTTCAGGAGCCTAATTATGTCTGACTTAAAAATCACACCATGACTTTAGCTAACTGTTTAACTAGCCAGCTGCTACTCTTTCTCCAGCATCGTCTCCACAGTCCAGAGAGCTTCTCCAAGGAGCTTGTTAACATACAGCACAGGGATTTCAGTGAAAAGATACAGTCTATGAAAACAGGGAAGCAGTCTGCATTTTAAAGTCTTTCACGTTGTCCACCAGCCTGGACTATGCTAATCACATCTCTCAATGAGCTCTAAGAGCTGTCATTGCCAGACTGCACTTAATCACTGTTCTTGCAGTAGCAGTGATCAGTTAATCTTTTTCCCTTTAATATCAGCCATTACATCATTCTCCAGCTTGGAAAATACGAAGTGGGAAGGTCGAAAGTTCTTAATTAGAAGGCTTTTTATTGCTGTGATGGTTCCGTTCTAGCCTCAACAAGAGAGATCTGCAGTACAGGCAGCAAGAGCTGGAAGGCATCTTGGATATATGAAGCACTGTTTGAAGCCTATGAAAATAATTTTAAAAAGAAAAGAACACATGCATGAATAATTATACTACCAGTCCGCTTTACTAACCATATACTCATTTCAAACAGCATTGATTAACGTATGTAAGAAACAGAAACCTATTGCTTCTTGGGTCTTTAAGGCTTCATTATAGATACCAATTCAATATTATTTTTTTGAGTGGCTTTAAGCCACTCAGCAAAAAAGCACCTGCCTTAAAAGCTACCATATAAGATCAGGTGCAATCCAAATGTAGGATATTACTTTGTATAACAGATGAGAAGCATTTATTTCAAAACAAAAACGTTATGCTGTGGCAGGAAGGAAGAACACACCAACAGAAACACCCGTTTCCTGCCACACCTCAGGAGTTCACAAGCATTGAAAACCAACTGAACAGCTGGGAAGTGCTGGGACTCTCACACACTTATGATCTTGTCTGAGGTTTGACTTCAGGCATTTAAATTCCCACTAAAATGCTAGAAATCAGACGGCTGAACGTCTAGTATGTGTCTTCTGACCCAACGTAACTGTCAGCTGAGACCATATAAAGGCTTACTCTTCACTAACATTCATGTCTTGTGAAGATCTAGGGGCATTTATTAAAATTTCTAACTTATTAGCAAGGTAAATAGAGTATTAGACCATGGACTAGAGAACTTGGTGTGCTAACAACACAGAAGTGGAAGAAACAGTGCATTTATTTTCTGAGTATTAACTTAAAGTTTTAACTTTAACATAACTGACCTCCAAAAACACTCCAGTGATCAAGGGATTAAGCACATCTGCTTTCTCTTTGACCTGCAGAGATCATACATATATTATCCTGATTGAAAATTTGATCACATTTCTTCAAGAAAGATAAAGCCAAATCCTCAGTAAGGTTAAAAACATCATTGCTCCCTTAGATGTCAAGTCCCAAGCTGCAGAGGAACTGCCCTGCAGTGTGCAGATAACAACAAATAAACCCACACAGGCACAATGCAAGACCTACATGAATACACACATTGCATCTCCACGTGAACTGTGGACTGATGGAAGATTTAGAGATAAGGATATTATCTTCATTAACACATGAGTGTTTTGTAGTATCTACAACCTTATTTTCTGCTGTCTCATTAGCACTGTCAGCACCAACCCCCATCACTGTTCGGTGCCAGGCTGAATACCTCAGGAGGCATTCAAAAGCTCAGGCTATGTTCAGCTGCCACAGCCTGGAAAATATGGGTCCACAAGATCAGTTCACAGGGCAAAAAACTGCATGCATAAATGAGCAAGCATAAGAAGCACATTATGGCAAAGATCCCAAGGTTGCAATCAACTAATCACATCTCATCCCAAAGAACTATGAGGCAAGACTTACCCCTGCAACTGTTAAGCATGTAGTGAACTCTTTAGAGAAAGTTGACAGTTCTTTACACAGCACAATTGTCAGTCTGTGCAAGAAAAGCAGAAAAGCTATGTAGTAAATACAGTCTATGAAGAATAACTTTCTTTTAGCATTCCTGTTAAACACAAATATCTTATTTCCACGTATATAAAGCTAAATTAAACCAAAATTGATATACAACATCTAAACAGTTGATGAAGATCCAGACGTTCTACGAAAAAACTGAGGAATGGAAAGGTGAAAAAATAGGCAATTAAAGCTGAAGATCTCAAACCACATTCAGAAGATAGATCCCACAATTTAAAAAGGAACTGCACTAACTTGCTTTATCACTGACAAGTACCATTTTCTGAATTAGGAAGTATTGTATATTTCATATATTTGCCAAGTACATTCTGATATAATGAAAAATCCCCTCCTCTTATGCATTACTGGAAAAATCAGTCTATTAATTACTGCAGTAACTTTACAATAACCATGCAGTACACTAAATGATCAGCAAAGAGGTAATCAAAAATCATTTTTATATAACTGTTTCATTGTATTTTAAATGGGTATCTACTAACTAGCACAAGCTTGGAGCAAATATTCTTCCTGGCTACGTAAGTTTTCAAGCAGGGTTTCTTCTTTCTTGTCAATAATTGTCTTTGAACTAGATAAAGGCAGCTGAATTATGCTGGGAGATAGCCACCCGTAGCAACAGTGAACACCTATGCAGAATTCAAGAGCCCCACATCCCTCAGAATTGCAAAGAAGCATCAGTTAAATCGGTAAGCAAGTTATTGCATGCCACATGCTTACGAAGATATGAACTTACTGTGAAAGCGACTTGGCTCTGTCTGTAGCAGTCACCTCTTCTTTCTGACCATGAAGGAACAAAGCGGCAGTTTTGTGAAATATTTCAATGGAGTATGCTGTCAGTTCTGCCAGGCTTCTAATGGCAAACGCATGAATATCCTGCAAGAGTTAAAAAAAAAAAAAATCCCCTATACCATACAAAAACTAGCAGCTTTTATTATTTATAACAAGTAAACCACACAATGTTCTATCTGCCTTTTTGCACCCCAGAATCTGCACAGAAATAGAAACCTGTAAGCTCCAATAATCACAACTGTAACTTAACAGCCAGGTAAACACTCTGTGGTCAGATATTGTCTTCCCCCATTGCTCAGTTACCTCTACTGATTCTTTAGCATCATGGTCACCGTCTCCAGCTTCTACTTCTCGGTTTTCACTCCCTTTTTCTTCTTTTGGAAGACTACTGTTGAATTGTGCTATCCATTCATGAGCAGATGTCCTCACCTGTATGAAGATGCACCATAGTATTTATGGAGTAGAATGAATCCCCCTACCCCATGACAAAACACAGAGTGTTTTCTAGGGGAAGCAAACAGCTACATGAAGAGAACAAGAACAAATTATCCTAGCACCTCAAGTTGGCTGCTTGGCAAAGAGTTGGCTGCACTCACGTAGTTGAAGACTGCCATTTCTGTAACACCAGGGCCACGACTAACAGAGTTTTAAAAACATGTCTGCAGGATGCTGCTGCCACTTGGTGGATCTGAAGGGTAGTGAAAGGAAGGAAAGGAAGGATTCTTCCTCATACCAGCTTCTGAACATAGTAAAAACAGTTGCTTTGCACCAAGAGGAGGGCTGCAATTCATGACTCTAGGTTGATTTCACTGTGGTGGCTGATGTCTTACTGCTCAGTTATCTTTGCCACCAGATATTACTGCCCACTGACAGGGCAAAGACACACTAGAGCTTACTGCTTCAGAGCCAGAGGCAGTGCAGAGCATGGTTTTGCCTTGTAAAGTCAAAGGTAAAGGCCTATTTCTTTCACTACCAGTGCCGAAGGATCTAAAACACTGCTTGTATTCATGCCTTTCATATTTTCATCAGCAAAGCAGGATGGAGAAGCAGTTCCTGAGAGAAATCGCTCCAGCTTTTAGAGAATGGGAAATAACTCACCATGATCAGTTTGTCTGGCTTTGTGGAGATATGCAATTCTGAAAACAGCTCTGTTACTTCCTTTGTGAATTCCTCATCTCCTAAAGAAAAGGCTAATGAATCTCCAGAAAGGACAGATACAGTGGAAAAAGCAGGACTTCAATGCACAGCTAGTTCTGCACAAGTTTATCAACTGTTTCCTACATTTGTCCTTGAATCATTGATTCAGGAAAGGATGCGTCACATCTGGTCTTTTTAATACAACTTCTAAGTTAAGTTCTGAAAAGGCAGAGACACCACTGCCAAAACCTTTTGCTTTCTCAATCCTGGTTCTTTAGCTAAGGTAATTCCATTTTTTACAGGCAAGCAGTCTACAATCCATCAAATAAACACAGCATTTTACAATGCACTAACTTGTGCATCACCTTGGAGAGTATGAAATATTGCTTAAAGCCCATGGTTCTCTTATTACACATGGCAGGGCAGATGTTAACAGTGGGAGGGATGCTGTGAGATCCATCATGGAAATATAAAAGATGCATTAAATGTTAAATGCTAGCAAGCACAGGTGTGAGCCCTCCCTGATGAGCCATCAAAGTAAAAGCAATGCAAGACATTTACATTTAAATCTGTGTAATCCTCAAGAATCAGATGGCTCCTCTGTATGGAGACACCTCTAAGTCTTTTGGTCTTTGCTGTTAATTCTCATTAAAAAAAAAAAATCTCTCCCACAGGTTAGACAACTCTATTCAGAGTCCTTCCCTTATGAACAGGGAAACCCAGCATCTCTTGCATTTGCATCTTGGCTCAAGGTCAGTTGTAGGAAATGCCCAGGAATCAAGCAGATCTAATCCTGCTCTGGCAAGAAACCAAACAATTTCTGCAACTGAATTAATGCATAGAAGCTTTCCAAAGATGAAGAGCATTGCTACCTGTCATGCTTCTGGCCACAGTCAGCTTTAGGATTAAGCATCCAGCTAAAGAATAACTTAACTGTGGCATCATGCCCATTGCTAGTGCTCTCAGGACTGGCTGGTTCTGCTCTGAAAATTTCATTTAGAACCAGCTTCTCCTCCCAGAACCCAAGGCTCTTACCCTTCTTTTCTTCCTCTTCTTCTTCAAAGAATTCAGCTAAAGAAAATGCTTCTTTGAGTTGCTCCATTTCCTCCTTCAGCGTGTCCAACTCTTCACCAGAGAGGGCACTTAGAACCAATTTCACCTAATTAGGGGCAGCACAGCCAAAGAGAGAATCGTAAGTCCAGTAAAGAAAAGAAACAGGATGGAAGATGCAGCACTCATTTACATTGTGTGTAAAAACATTACAGAGCAATTCTAGGAAAATACCAGGGAAAAGACCTATTTTGCAAAGACTTGTTAGGTACCAATGGATTCTTATGGAGTTATTCAAATAATTTCCTTTAAAAAAAACTGAATGACTTCTGAAATGATATGTTGACCTGCTCCCCCCCCAGCTCCAAGGCAGAAGACAATCTCAGCTTTGCCTGCAGTACTTTCAGACCACAGAGCAAACAAGCTGATGTGAGGAAAGAGTAACTTGGGATAAGCTGTTAAAGAAATGCAGGAACTGAGGCTAGTTAGGTAAAGAGGATCATTCTAGGAGCTGAGGGTAGAATAGAATGCTCCCAAGGTAAACACTGGATCATAATGCAGGGGTCAAAGTGACGTTGTGCAATTAATCATTTTGTAGCAAGTTCCAAGTTCTGACTGCTTGATTTTGCATGTGTGTACAGACACTTCCGATCTTTTTTCTCACCCAGGTGAACTCAAAAATAGAAGGAAAATTGCTCAAGGCCATTACCTTTGATTCACTCTCTCTGGAAAGCATCTCTAAGGCCTCCAGATGTGAAAGACCCTGAAACTCGTCAAACAGTAACCCATAATGGGCTTTCTTCTCTGTAGCCATGGTAACCTCAGTAGCTGTCTGCTGCTCTTCTTTCTCCTTTGCCTCTCGTAAGACCTGAAAAAGAAAAGGAAAGGACTCAGATCAGCCCCAGAACATATGGAATAGGGAAGAGAAGGCTTATGGTTTAACAGTAAGAAATGGCTGCTTAATGACACGACCACAAAAGGAGGAAGAACAAACAAGAATCAGCAAGGAGTTGATATGAAACAGCCATACCTGAGATAACGTAGAGTTTCTGTTCATTAGGCCCTTTGTTTTTTTGAATCCAGGGTCTCCCTCAGCTATCACATCCATTGTCTTTTTCCCAATGAATTCCAAGGCATCTAGACCTCCACTAATCACGCTTTTCCCCTAGGAAGCAGATTTGGATATAGTTGGTGCATTAGAGTCACAGGAGACTAAACAGCTTATACTGGGGGCTTTATACAGGCTGTGTTATGCTAGGCACTCACATACAAGCCAAACTAGTTTTTATCACTCTAGAATTCAACACTAATCACCAAAATCAAAGCAGAAGGGCATGGAAAGAGCCACAACACACTAACATCCAACAGTTTAATATAGCACTCAGACAGCTGCAGCAATCGGATGGGAAACATTTTTATTTTGTGAAGGAGCTGGTTCTCAGCACATGTATTTAGTTTTTAATTGCTCCAATCAGAAAACACTAGACCTGTGGGCTGTGTTGGTTGCTAAATTCTTGTTCAAGCCCTAAAAGCAGAAGCAAGCTTTCCATCTGCAGCTCTTTCAGGTTCATGGGCAAATTGACAAGACAGCAGATCACAAAATCGCAGTTTCTAAGGGTAATGGGTTCTTTGAAGTGTATTTCTCATGGTCACAGGAGCAAGCTGATTTCCAAGCAATTGAGGCCAGTTTCACAGACATTTTTGAACACGAGAATGGATTTCATCTCTACACAGTTCTGTGAAAATCAGTGAAACTATTCCATGAATTAGTCTGAGTAACTTGTGGCAAGCTGTATATAGAGTATTTGGCCAAAAATCTAAAGGAAGAGAGCATGGTAACAGAGTGTAGAGGTGACATGCATGGCAATGCACACACCACACAGTCCACTGTTGGGCGTCTTTGTTGTGCACCAGCATTTAACATAAAACTAACAAAATTCAAGACAACTGACACATCAAGTGCCAGTTAGAAGCATGGCATGAGATAAAGACTGTCTGAAAGCTGAGATAGTCTCTCACTATTTAGGCCACAAAAGGCAAAATTAAAAGTTTCCTGATAAGATACTTCAGACAATGCTCTCAAGCACATTTATTTCTGCCTTCCCAACTCACTCACTGTGCTTTGGACAGCAGTAGAGATGGTTGATAAAACACCAAGAGCCCCAGCAATAGGAAAGGAACTGCCATCGGCAACCTCATCTGCACTCTTATCATCAGGATTCTCACTTCCTGCAATAGAACATAGAAAATTAACTTCCTCACTCCCCCAAAAAGATCCTGTCACCTGCTGAGTGAAGAAAATTAACAAACACGAAGTGTCAGTCAGGATCAGGCCTAGAATTGCTATTACTCTCCACCTACTTTTCAGAGCTAACACCAGTAAGCAATAACGTGTTATTTTACCACTTAGTTATCTACACCAATATGAGAGAAATGAAGTAATGTTATGATATTTTGGGGCTGATTAAATTTTAAGATATGTTTCTGTATTATTCTTATGCAATAAAAACTGACCTCTTGTAGCATCTCTGGTCTCCGAAGAAATTTCACTAGGACTGGGGATCCCAAGGGTTGTTTCTGCTTTTTCTATGACATTTGAAATACCTTGACCTAGAGAAGACAGCAGTGTTACTTTAACCATGAGATATGTTTTATTCCTCATTAGAGCAGAAACAGGATCAGGGTTGTATATTATTTCTCTGCTGTTCTGGCTTCCTCCTGTTCCAAACAGTTTAACCCACACTAACACCTACTACTCTCCATCTTGCTTGCTTGCCAGTTTAATGAACTTAGGTTTCAACTCAGATTTGCAAAAGTTTCATCTCAAGTGGCAAAGCTGAAAATTATGTAAACGCCTCAAAAACTTGGAAGTAGTTTTGGTTGTGTACGTCTCTTTAACATTATTGTACCTTTTGATACAGGTTTTCCCTTTACTTGAACAGTTATCTTGATATTTTCCAATACTTGCTTCTGTAACAGAAACCCCATTCTCTAGAAACAAGCTCAAAAGCATTAGCTAATAACGTGACATATGGTTACAGCATTTATCAAGTACCAGCAAGAGACTTACCGACAGTAGCTACAGTAGCAGATGCAGTTGACAGAAGAGATTTCCCCCAGCTTCCCCAGTACCCCCATCCTGTCTGAGCTGCAGGCGAATCTGAGACCTTTAATGAAGAAAAGCAGAGGACAGTAATGCAGATGTGATGGTGTCAAGAGTAACACAATCAGCCTGTGATGTGTAACTTTTGTGACACTTTTTCTTTTCAAATAAACAGCGACATCAATTTTCAGAAAAGGAGTGAGGCTTACAGTCAGAATTCTTCTGAGCACAAAGCCGTGAAACACAAAGTCATGTCATTCAGACCTAGCACAGAAACCTACCTTGAGGGTGGCAGCAGTGGACTTTTCTGTGGCAGCAGACTGACTTGGGGGTTTGGGTTCAGGTCTTTTCCGAGTCATAGGCACAGGCTCTTGCTCTCTCTCTTTGCTGTTCTCAGTGTGGCCAAGTTCTTCTGGTTTTTGTTCATTTTCATCTTCGTAAGAAGTTTCCTCTTCCAGATTTTCACCGTTGTCTTTTTCAGACATGACTATGACAATCAGAGAAAGCACAGCAGATAAAATAATCACTCCCATGTACACGTGGACATTAGTTTTAAATAATTAAACACAACGATTCAGATCTTTTCTTGTTGCCACACCTGCATGAACAGGTTATGTTTTTAAGTGAGCCTGCACACCACGTTACGTCTGGCTGCACGAAACGTCACACCTGGAAGTTTAAAGTCCCACGGGAACACGTGGCTTTACCTCACCACCACACCAAAGGCAGGCTGCTAACTCTGAAAAACAAACAGAGAGGTACAAAAGGTCCTCAGATGATTAAATCATGAGCTGCTTCACCCCCAACCCCCATCCGCCCCAGAAAAAGGGAGGGGTAACAAATTGTGTGGGGCGACTTCTCTGCAGGGTGCTGGATCCCAAAGGGGAGCGCAATGGAACGGTGAAATGGGCGGGGGGGGGGGGGGGGGGGGGGGGGGGGGGCTGAGGGTCGTTTGTTTCAGTATTTAGGGTTGAGATTCTTCAGGGTGTTTGAGTCACCAAGGACACGAGAGGAACCTCAGAGGATCCCCAGGGGCCTGAGGAGCCCCAGGACCCCCAACAGCCCCCCCCGACCCCACTCCCAGGGCCTTCCCAAGGCCGGCCCGTGGCCGGTCCCGAGCTGCCGGCAGCCCAGCGCCCCCCGTGCTCCCACCCCATAGCCGCGGCCCC
The DNA here is from genome assembly GCA_011075105.1 of Heteronetta atricapilla. Classification (NCBI taxonomy): domain Eukaryota; kingdom Metazoa; phylum Chordata; class Aves; order Anseriformes; family Anatidae; genus Heteronetta; species Heteronetta atricapilla. The sequence goes on along the minus strand of CM021743.1, from coordinate 12,827,460 downwards.
TCAGAGCACCCCGGGGCTCCCTAAAACTCTCCGCTTCCCCCCCTCCCGCCGCCCCATCCCTCACCCCGGGGCCGGGCGGACCGCACCATCGAGACGAGGCGCAGAGCGGCCCCGACCGGCTCAACCCGGAAGCGGAGCGGGGCCCGGAAGGGCGAGCAGGAGGGAAACGCGTCCGAGTGGCGGCGGCGGCGGCGGCAGCGGCGGGGGCGGAGGTGGCGGCGTTGTGTGGGTGCCGGTACCGGAGGTACGCGGGGCTGGGGCTGGGGCTGCGGCCGGGCCCCCCGATCTCCTCGCGACGGCAGCGGTGCGGCCTTCCCTGCCTGTCAGAGCCGGGCGGGGAGGGGCGCGGCGGCGGCTGCTCGGTGGTTTATTGGGGGGGATGGGAGGGGGAGGTTATTCTGGCGTGACGTCACATCCAGTGACGTCACGCCCTCATGACGTCACGCCCTCATGACGTCACGCCCCCGAGGCCATGGGGCTGTCACACATCGTGGCTTTATCCCTGCGCCTGGGGCCGGGGTCGCTCAGTTTTCTTGCCCCCGCGGTGGGGATTTGGCAGTTTTTAGCATTTTTTAGCACATTTTATCAAATTTTTCGGTTTTTTTTCCAGTTTTTAGGGGTTTTTAGCAGGTAGAAGGGTGCGGGTTGTTGCTGCCCGCAGCGCAACCTCCCCACTGAGGGATCCCTCGGCCTCCTGGGCCCCTTCACCCAGGCTCGCACCTCTCTCTGGTTTTGGGGCTGGTTTGGGGGTTTTGCAACTCTTTGGGCTGCTTCGGGGGTTTTTGGTTTTCTCCAGAGGCGCTGCAGGCCCAGGGCGAGCTCTCCCTGTGGGCCTGCCCATGCTGGCAGCAGTGGCCATGGCTCTCCCCAGCATCCCACCTGCATCTTCCCAGCATCGCCCAAGCTCACATTTTGCATTACTGACCATGCTGCGAGCCCTGACCGTAAAGCCAAAGAACCTCTCAGGCCCCAGTTTTGCAGCGCCTTATAAATATGTGCAGTTTTAAGTGTTCTCAGTGCTCCCACTGACCTCGGTGGGACCAGTTAGAGTGCTCGGAGTTAAACACACACATTTTTTCAGGCTGAGAGCCAGCGATGACTCGCATAAGCACACGCGCCATGGATTTTCATCTTTTCGCTGCTACGTGTTGTTACAGCTCGGTTTCATAAAGGTTAAGTACATCAGCCTCGGGTCTGGCTGTAAACCTGCCAGTTTCTGTTCTGCACATTTCACCCTGCTTGGCTCCAATACCTTCCTGAAGAACTGTACCGCTGGCACCGCTCACGCTTTATCCTTCCTGGATCCTTTATCAGCTCCAGCAGCTGTTTTGCACAAGCATGGTGGTCGAAGAATGTGGGTTTTGCAAATCATTTTTCCCAGCATTCAGCAATAAGACATCATTGTCGGCTTAACAGGAATGGGTTTTCCAAAAGTGAAACGCGACAAACAATTTATAACAAATCAGGCCTTTTTTAAGAGTTTAACAGTAAAATTCAACGACCCTTCATCAATGTTTTATGCATTACGCAAGCTCAGTTCAGATCTAGAAGAGAGCAATGCAATTACTGAAGATAATTATCTTATTCTTATGAGGGAAAATGTTGCTCAGTATTTCTTGTGTTAAATAATTGACTGAGGTTTCTAATGTCGTTTCAGAAGGAAAGTCACAGACACTTGGAAATCTAATAATTTAAATTTAATAATTTAAAGTAATAAAAATTACACAGGCAAAGCAGAGGAGGTGCTGGAATTATCTTCTAACAAATCTAAAGCATTATTATTTGGGAGATTATTGTTTCAGAAGACTGGAAGTTACTCCATGTGTCCGATTCAGTAACAAAGACCAGGGTTTGTCTTCGCTTCAGAGCTGTGATCAGTTGGAGAAGCATCAAAACTTGTGAAGTCAGGTCAGATGGCAGCCGTCCACAGCGCTCCAAGTCCTCACCATACGTTAAAGAAATCTGCACGAGGTTAACCCAAATGAGCAAGTCTGTTGTCAGCAGCCTACAGCAGCAGAAATCACTAACTTTTCCCTGAAGTATCACTGATGGAAAGGTCAGAAACAGGAACAAAAGAGACCGTGGTCATTTTTTTTGCTAGGTTGTTTTAATTTTTTTTTTTTTTTTTTTTACTGTTAGCTGTGGGAAAGTAGCTTCATCAGCACAGTGGTGTAGCTGCACTCTCAGTGCTTGTCCCATCTTAAATGAACAGGGAAGAGGCACGATCGAAAATCGTCAGGCCAAAAACAAAAGAAAAGATTGCTGTTTTACAGAGAAACAAACAGAGTGCAGGTTTTCCAGTTTCCCTTGCAGGATTCGGTGGGTGAGTGAGTCAGTCAAGCTTGAAGGGGAGTTGGACACAGCTGTCTTCTTTACCTTCTTTGCTAAGCTGGTTTTGGCAACAGCTGCAACAGAAATGGATCAGATACACGTCTCATCAGATTTCAAATCCAGAGTCCGGTTTGACCTTCGACAAGTTATCTTGAACTGAAAAAACTCCTGGTCTGGGCAGTGTGTTAGCAGCAAATGTTCCTGAATGAATATGCTTTATTGGTCTCTACTGGATAGACAGTACAAATCAGCTGTATTTATTTATAGTAAATTATTTTTCATATATTCTTTCTGCTTTAGGCAGTGTTTGCCGGTGATTCTGGAAGGACACTGGCAGAGTCTGCATTATTTATTAAGAAAATGTATTCCTTTGTATTGTGATATTTATGAAATTCAACTCTATCAGCATTTGTTATTGGTAGAAAATAATGGTACACCTGAAGTCACCCAGACCGTGGGGTGAAGTCAGATATTGTTTAAGAAAACATTTTAACTTGTGGCTTCTATACTTTATAAATGTGGTTTATCTTAGGGCTCTGGAGCAGTCTGGATGGAATCATAACTTCAGGGAATGCACATTGGATTAGAAATTTTCTTGAATCAGGCTTCCAGGGAAATTGATAACAGATTTTCTCTTAACAGCGTCATCTCATTTCGTTACAAGTTGGTTTTATTTTGGCTTTTAAAGATAAAGTCTGTATCAAGATAAAGTCTGTATCCCAGCATCTTCAAATATCTCGTGCACATGTAAATTTGAAGTGTGAATTCTGTCCCCAGACAAAACAATTTTTCAAGCTGCTTTGAGATGCGGGGCACAATTTGGTGTAGTGGAGATAATAAGCAAGATATGACAGCTGAGATGTAGCAGCACAAAGCAGAAGATTTTCAACAGCAGTTTGCTGTAAAACAGCAACAACAACAAAAAAGAATGCAGTAGCAAGGGAGTTTGGAGAAAAAAAAAAGGGGGGAAGTATGTTTAGACAGTCCTGTCCTGATATTCAGAAAGGGACGTCCTCTCTTTGCAGTCGACTGCCAACAGGATTTTCTCAACGCAAGAACTGCTAAGCATATGAAATAGTATTTAGACGTTTAACGCCGATTGTGCCTTAAAATCAAGTAAGTAGGTGTATAAATGCTAAAAATCAGATGCGTGAGCGCTTTATTTCTAGATGCTAAATGGAAAACCAGTGTTGAAAAAAGGGCTTAAAAGGACTTTGATGTCAGTGCGGAAGGAGGCAGAAATTATATCCTCTTTCTTGCTTTTCTGTATCTATTAAGAAAGCACTTTTTTCTCATTAACAAATGCAGAATCCACTTTCTGACCCTAAAGATAGTTATACATGTTGAGCAGTCAGTACAAATGGTGCTTTTTTAAAACCTTTTTTCTCTTTATGATTATTGTTCCTGAGATTATTTGTTTGGATGGGAAGATGAACATCTAGAGGACTGAAGGTTGTGTTAATGCCTTCTTACCCTCGTTTCATTACTGTGTTCTGAGCAAAGCTCTGATTTGGAACCTCTCGGCTGACAGTTTATATTATGCTAATCGAAATATGTTTACTGGAAATGAAATGTGAGTACGCCATAAGCTTGCTATCATTAATAAACTTAATTCTCTTTTTTTTTCAGTTGGATATCCACTTTCCTCTCCTAATATTGATGGTCTTGAAAGTGCATTTGGATCCAAGACATTTTCTATCACCGAACAAATCAAGAGCCTCCTCTCCTATCTCAGAGCAGTGCAGACAGTTTAATATCTTATGACCTCACGTCTCCAAATTAAATGAAAAAAGATTTTTCTCTAGCTTTCCATGAAGCTCAGCTGCTGCCTGTTAATTTTGACTGTTAGTGTTGATCTTTCTATTGGATTTACACTGGAAAATGTAGCTTCTAATGGAACATCTGCCTTTGGGTCTTTCAATACTTCACTTCATCCGGTGCCTCAAGCTTTACTAAGTTCCCCAGCACACCATGATATCATAGCCAAAGAGGGGACCAGTATTTTAATTGAATGTAAACTGAACATCAGCCAATATGAATATATCCTTTGGTATAACTCCAGAGGACACCTGCTTGAACAGAAAGATGAAGGTGAGCTTTTCTGCTATTTTATGTCCTTGGGCATTCTGCTTTTATCTGATATATGAAAACCTCTGAGATTTTATTGTTGTTTTCTTTTCCTGTCCTCCCATTTTTACAGTTTGGAAATAGGGAGAGAACAAGCCCAGAAAAGGGCTCTTTGTCCTTTTGCATGTAGTGGAGCAGGAATTATACCTGTGTTCTTGTGTTCTAGCCCATCCATCCTGCTCTGGTGCCCTACAGAACCATTTTGTTCGAGAGGCATCACAGTATGCAATGCAAAAGAACTGTCTGCATCCTACCAGATACTAACTGATGTTTTTATTTATTATTGCTCTGGTTTATATTTTATCTTCCCAAATGCATGAATTAAACACGCTTCTCCACAGTTGTGACTTTTTTTGAGCTGGCAAACAGTGCTTTGATTTTGTTAGAGGATTTTATAAAGCATGGGGTACCTTACTGCATTTATTTTCTGGTTTATGCACCACTGAGACTGCAGAAACCAACACAGTTTGTAATGGCCAAGGATGAAATACATATTTAACCCTTTCATACAGAGGAAGAATATATTTTTGTAGCCTTGGTTTTTATAGTTCTGTCCCTCCTGTTTTTCATTTAGAAAAAAAATCTCTTTTAGAGATGCATGTGGTATCCTCTATTATGAATGTCATAATAGATGAAGGTCATCAAGCTAATTGAAGGTCATCAAGCTAATGAAGGTCATCAAGCTAATTGATAGGATCTTCTCGGAGGCCATCTTACTGCTTTAAGTATTCAATAACCTCTTTGCAGTTAGAATGCCATCTGGAAATTAGTTTAAAGTAGACTAATTAGAAGAATGAGTTATGAAAACAGTTTTTCTTCCAAGTTATAAACCCGTAGGAAATACTGTATAAAGCTAGAATCTTTTATTGATTTCTTTTTACATGAGTTTTGTATATCAGCACTGCATGCTCAGCAGAAAGCTGTGTCTCAAGAAAATCCTGTGTTCTTTTGCCAGCTGAGCCATTTACAGATTCTGATCTTTTTCCTGGTCACTTGACCTTTGACTGAGAATATACAGAAAATTAGGCTTTATAGCAGACAGTCTTTCAACGCACTGTATTTCAGTGGGTGACAAGTTCTGCTTAAGAATTAGGTTCCCCTGCCAGAAAGAACTAGAAATGCAAAAGCACTCAAGAAAGTGCATATGAGAGAAAACAGAAGAACCAGAGTAGCAAGTGCACAGAATAATTTACCATTAAGCAGTACGATTGGTACCTTTTAGGGCTTTCTGTGTCACAAGCATGAAAAGGAAATTTCCATTCTTGGCATATTTTATGTAATGCTAGGAGTGGACTGCTTCCTTCAAAGCTCTGGCTCCAGATATGGAGCAAGCAGCATGTGTCTAGCTCACCTAGTCATTTTTGTTTCATTAGCTCAGTTTATTTCTTTTGAATCTGCAGGTGGACGGTGGAAGATTGCTGATAATTCCCTTAACATCACAAAGGTCAGCTTTGCTGATCGGGGGCGATACACGTGTGCAGCTGTTAATCGTAATGAGACCTCGTACTACACGGTCACCCTGAGAGTTATCTTCACCTCGGGAGACATGAGTATCTACTACATGATTGTGTGCCTCGTTGCCTTTGCTATCACCCTCATTTTAAACATAACCCGTCTGTGCATGATGAGCAGCCACCTCCGCAAAACAGAGAAGGCTATTAATGAGTTCTTCAGGACGGAAGGGGCTGAGAAGCTTCAGAAGGCTTTTGAGATAGCCAAGCGTATCCCTATCATTACATCTGCCAAAACACTAGAGTTGGCCAAAGTCACTCAGTTTAAGACCATGGAGTTTGCTCGGTACATTGAAGAGCTTGCCAGAAGCATTCCCCTTCCACCACTGATCCTTAACTGCAGGGCGTTCATGGAAGAGATCTTTGAGGCTGTGCGAGTTGATGATCCTGATGAAGTCGGCGAGGAGGAAAAGCAAACCCAAGCGTGTGGTACCCAAGCTGCCATATACCCCATCAACCCAGAGATCAAGCGCAGCGATTCACCAGCCGGGGATTCAGACGATGGATCCATGAATGAGCAAGGTCAAGAGATAGCTGTGCAGGTGTCCATCCACCCCCAGTCAGAAGTGCAGAGCATCGACACTGTTTCTCATGACAGCTGCCAGTTTGCTCCTTCTGAGGAAGGCACCTGCTGAGAGCAGTGACACACTTGTGAAAGAAGTGGGACACTAGGACACTGTGAGAAAGGGATCTGCAAACAAGCTGCCTCATCCCATGTGCACAAGAGTTGTTTCCAAATTGCAAGGTGCCAGAACTACTACTGCAATCTGTATTTTCCATCAGTGTTCCTCTGTGTTGATCTAACAGTTTCAAGTCTGTTAGAGAAGGCCATTTGAAATATCTGTGGCTTTTATTTTTGAGCAAAAGCAAGCTTACTAAACTTAAAATATTTACCAGACGGGAATTCTTTGTCCTTGTCTCCTTGGTAGTTTCTGACACTTCTGATCTATATCAGAAGTGGTCAAGCTGAGCAAAACAACTTGCAATAAGATCTTTTCCTTTGTGAGCTCGTACTTCTTTCACAAAGTGAAACCAGAATCCCTTTTAGCCAGTGTTACTGTCCTGCTGAGTTGTGTGCTCTTTTTGAATTGCCTTTTGGTGCGTAGCCCATCAGAACCACGGTGAGCTTGAACAAATCTGTTTTGTGTAGTGTGCTTCTATGTTGCTATCACAATGTACTGTACTTAGAAAAAGAATGGTACCAGGATCAGCTGGTGCATGAAACGCATTGGTATAGTTTCAGAGCAGCTTAGAGAACAACCAGGGGATCTCATTTTTTTCATGCGTCTGCAGAAAACTTGTGTGTACTCCAGTGTGTGGAACGCGAGTTGTTACAAAGCTTGTCACTTAACCTTGGTGCTGACTGCCAAAGCGCCTTACCCTGGTTCTGTCTCGCAGAGCAGTAAGCAGTACTGCCGGCACCATCTGTCTTCTGCCTCTGCTGATTTCACTCACTATAGAAAATCCAAAGTTTTGCATTGTATTTGACATTGTTGTGAGAAAGAAATGACAGTAATCATCTAGTGACATAACTTAAACACAAATTTGTCTACAGATCAGGTATCTCAGGCAGTTCTTTCTGAGCAGCATTATATAACAAAAGAGGGGAAAAGCAATGACACTCACTTTGCTCTGGCTCATACTTTCAGAAAGCAGCAGAAGAGACAGGGCTCAGCAGAGGGGCTGACTGAGCTGCTTGCCCAGCGTTGATTACAGGACTGTAGTAACTCGGTAGCATGCCCTCTCCCGTCTGCTGAAGGAGTGGCAGAAGGGTGAGGTGCGAGTGCTCACATCCCTGCCTACACAGCACAGACGTACTGCACCGAGGATCTCCTGCATGGCTTCCTCAGCTGTAGAGATCCAGCCCTGTGGAAGTTGAGTGCAGACACAAATCAAGTTTCTCCTTTCACTCGTTGGTGCTGATTTTTTTCTCCTTAGCATTTATAAGTTGTATCACTTAAATAGCATTTTATATCCTGTTGAGATTTAGTAGATGTAAGGCTTGCAAGCACTCCATAAATTAATTTCATACAACTACTGGAACCATATTGCCATATAATTTTAACAACTTGGCAACAGGAGCACCATTTAATTTCCCACAACTCTTTTTTCTTTTCCTTATTATTACAGAAATGTCAGTTGAACAAGTGATTCTGGGAGGCTGTTCAGGATTCTTAACAGGAATTGACACTACATGACTAGCAATGGAAAACAAGCAGGCACAGTGGTAATAACAGGATGGGGCCTCCTGTTGTAATGCATCCTCATAAAAAAAGTGTCTAAACAGATTATATTTATCATATCGTATCAGAGGACGGGAAACTGAAGCATCTATTACTATTAAAGTACCTCCTGGGGAAAGCTCTGCAGCCAGCCACCGGTAAATGCAGCCTAGTTGGCTTGGCGTATTGGGTAAGAGCTGTGTTTTTCGGGAATAATTAAAATCGCTAGCCTTGGTTATAGCAGTGCTCTGACCAACCTGGTGCCATTTCCAAGTCTGTAGCAAACATTATCTGCTTCAGGGGAATAAAGCCTGCTGTAGACACTTAATGATAGATACTGCCCTCAGCAGTAACTTCTTAGCTTCCATAGCTTGATGGCACTTTATGTCCAGGTGAGAAGTTTGTGTAGTTTTGTATAACCTGTCTGGTTTCTTCAGAAGTTTTTGGTGATCAGTGTTAAAATTATACTCTCGTGGATAACGGCGTAGTTCTCTTAGAAGCCCTGCTGAGATGCCTCTGGCTTCACTTCTGTACTGCAGCCAGCTCTGCAGGTTTATTGCACGTGCATGAGTGTAGATTTGGGGGTTTGCACCATTTTTGGATATCCTATTTGAAAGAGATGGTGGCCGCAAGAGAGGATAATCTGTTTTGATCTCCTTTGTGCCACATGCCTTTGGGATTGTATCCACACCTGCCTTTTTTCCCTGAAACAGCTCTCCTTGCTTCTGTGAAGCTGTTGCATTACATGTGGCAGTAGCATCTTTGACATTTTCCCGCATACTATATATGCAATGTAGAGGTGCAGCTACAAAACCGAAGCTCCATTTAATTGCTTCCTAAGAAGCAGTTATGCAACTGTGATTGACAGATGTCTCATCAGACGTGGCAGCTTACAGGCAGCAGAATGACACTAGAGGTGTGTCAGATGGGTGTCAGGAGAGCAGTTTCTAGATTAATTCAATCTGTTCTTTGATTTTTATACTTTATTTACATAGCTCCAAGTTCTTACTAAACACAGATCCTCATTGTCTTTGTGTGTCCTTGTTTCTGCTGGAGAGGAAGGAAAGATCTTACATACAGGTCATCACAAATGCAGTTGCCATGTCAATTGCCGGAATGCTAAAACTAAGAATTGTCCTAAATTATTACAGCATTTTGTTCACTGAATTAATTTTTTTCCTGGGAATGAGGCTGTTTTGCAAGAATTTCAGTAAATCAGTGATACTTATTAAATGTAGGAACTGATTCTACTCCCACCGAACTCAATTAGAGCAGATTGGAAGCTGTAGTGTGTTTTACAACCAATATCGCAGGATCTTTATGCATCTGAAAGCGAGGATGGTGGTGATATTATACAGTAAACATAATTTCCAGAGAATGAAACCCAACGGTGGTTTCCAAACAACTTGTGAACTATTCTTGTTATATTAACTAGATGTGTGCATTTAAATTTGGTTGAAGTGACTAATTGAAAATTAACATTGAAAGATTCTGTAAACATCAGTGTTTCTCTCTAACCTTTTGTAGCACGAGGAGATTCTGCAGTGGTTTCCTTGGTTTAAACTAAATTCTTTGACAATCGCAAGGCTATTTTCTCTCTTCTTTGTAACTTCTTTTTATTTTAAATAACATAAAATCTACTTGCTACCCAAGAGTACCTAAAAATAACTTTGTAGTGGTTATTTGTATTACATGGATTGTAATGTAACTGTTTAATGTAACCACATAGGATTTCATACTTTCATAAAATGAATTGGTAGATTTGCAAAATAAATTAAAAACAAAAACCTTGTTTCATTAGGGTTTTATTTTTTATCAGTAAGGGGTGGTGAGCAACAGTCTGTCAGAGGTTAAATAGCAGCTGTGTTCAGCTCTGCAGAATGCTGTTAGCAACCCTGATAAAGGGTGCCAGGACATTCAGCCATCTGACAGACAGTTCCTGCTATCATGTCTTTGGGTTTGACGTTTTCTCTGTCTCAAAGTCCCCAGCAGCATCTGTAATAATTGTTGCCAGCTGCAAAAACTAATGGTTACAGACCTGAAATGGTCTCAGTAAGGCCCATGCGTTCTCAGTGTCACTTTTGCAAGGTAAAAAGTTAATTGTGGAGTGCAGGGATCCTCAGCCACGAACTTTTATTTTCTGTTCTTACATTTTTACTTGATGGTACAAGTCTGTAGTATAACCACCTCTTTTTATTTTAATCCTCAGAAAATGATATATTTGGAGACAGCTCATCTCATAAAAGTTAGCACGATATAAATGCAGAGTTCCCAAAGTCTTCAAGTGACCAAGTTTATTGCTGTTTTCCCAGCAAGCTGCTGAGATGGCATAAGGAAATTTCCACTTCTGTGCCTAGGGAAGCATGTGGGCTGCTCTCACTGCATCCCTAGGGCTAGCAGAGATGTAGGCTTGACTTTGCCCCTCCTCTTTGCTAGACAGCGGTAAGTTAAATTACATAGGGAAGGAATAACATCGAAGAGCAGGAGGGAGGGGGTCCGTTCCACCTCATTTTGGTGACTGGGCTTCACCTCATTCCAGTGGCCAGACTTGGGTTCCTGACTGCCTTGCAATCAATTCAAAGCATTGAAGTCTGCCCAAGGCCGTAAGTGAGCTAACCTATCACCGCTGGTGGCCACAGGGAGCCCTGTTTCCCCTCTGAGTGCCTGATCATTGGCAATGAACATCTGCATGGGCTTCTGCAGCTCCGGGTGCCAGCCTGGAGCGCAGAGTAAAAATACCCCTAGTAAAGTTTATACTGCAATTTCCCCCTCCCTGCCCAAAATGCAGCATCCTGAGAAACCCTCTGTAGTATATAGTCAGTGGGGTTGTTTGAGCAAATGAGAGCTGACTTTGCCCACACTGTTTTTAAAGAAGAGTCTCTCGTTGCCAGTCTCTCTCCACAAGGGAGAGAGTAAAATTAAAGCTGAATCTTGGGGATTTTCCTATGAGAATCAGTTGCTTAAAGGAAGAATTATTGGACCCATGCTCCTCAGGCTGAGTCAGTGTTCAGCCAGCATCTGCTTTCTATCCCTGCGTTGTGAGATCAGCATCAATGATAAAGGGTTCTTTTCTTAAACTCCTGTAACTGGACTCCTCATGATCCTAACCACAGTGAAAATGTTCATCTGCATGAGCTTAAAGCACTTTTCCATTTGGATAACAACAGATAATTGAAAAGGGAGTTAGGTTAAGGACAATTGCACCTTAATTTTGGCTTTGTTCCTTAAAAAAGATAATCTTATGTTGCAGCACTCTTGTCTTGCGAGTGCAGTCTCCTGCAGGAGATGTGCTTTGGAGATGCCACCATATCGTTCAACTCAGGCAAGTTACAGCTTTATTGACTTCTCTTCAGCCAGGTCATTTCACACCAGCTGGGTATCTTTTCTGTTCATTTTTTTTAATTATACAGCAGCTCGTTCAGATGTCCCCAAACACTGCCAGCTTTTTTGCATGTGGAAGGGAAAATTATGCCGTCACTCCCAAAAACAGAAAACAAAAAATACATATTTTTTTTAGATATTCAAATGTCATAAAAAACCTGAAAAGCCAGAAAGTGGAGCTTTCTCGCTGGTAGGACAGTGCCTGTTCCTTGGTCACGCCTGGCTGCCAATGATCATAATAATATCAAGCAATTAGGCCTTTCATTTTCATTAGGCTAATTAATTGTTTGCACAGCGCCCTGAATATGGAATCATTTTCCTTTGGAAGGAATAAAAGGATTAGAATGGCTGCATCCCAAGATGCTCAAAATGTACTTTATTTATTTTATGGGAGAAAAATTCTCTCATGCCCCCAACGCAAGCCGTGTACTCGAGTGTTAATGCCCGCGCCGGGACGTTTATATCAGCGGAGATGCACACAGATTATACATATGTCCATCCATCTGCCTCCACGCTCCATATGCTACCCGGGGCTCCTGCTGCATGTCAATGAGCCCACAGTGGAGCTGTCGCTGCGTGCGTGCTGCCAGCTTTGGATGTCAGGAGCTGGGCGAGATGCGTGTGTCCCCTCGGAGGTCGCCGTCCGCATGCACCCGAGGGCAGCGCCACCGTGGTGAGGAGCCGTGTGCTGGGGCAGCACCCGTGGGATGCTGCAGGGTGTGCACGGGCTGGGGGCTGCCTCAAGAGGTTTGTGCTCCGAGCGACTCAAAGGCAAATGAAAGCCAGGCTAGGGTTTCGTGACAAAGGGTACCCAGTGGATACAATATGCAGAGGTTATTGCTAGCTCTGTTTTTTTATGTTTGGCTTGTTCGGTGCCTCTTTGTGCTGCCGTGTTATTAAATACATATTTCATATTAAATTGTTTCAAGTGTAACACAAGCTTGCAGAAAGCTGTTTCAGTGGAGAGCAAGGGGACATAGCCAGCCTAAAGATTAGGGGAGAGGCTCCCACCACGAACTTCAACAAAATCAGTTGGAGACAGCTGGCTGGAGTTGCCTTTTCCATCTCTGTGTCCGCTGCAAGGCCTGCTTGGGGCCATCTGCAAGAGAGGAAAGTAAAAATTATGTCCCGTGCTACCTCCTCTGAAGAGCAGGGCACTGAGAAGAGCCCTGGGCTGGAAGGCAGCGAGGCCACCAGGACATGCTCACAGCTACTGGCAGATGCCTTAGAAAGAGCCAGGGGCAGAGACGCCTCATCTCCCAGGCAATCTGTTCCCTTGCTAAATTATCCTGACTGCTGGAAAGATTTCCCTAACATCTGCCCCCGAGCAGCTCTAAATCCATCACTCATCTCGTCCTGTCCACGCCTGCCGCTGCTATACCCACAGCACCACGCGCTGCCTGGACCTGGCTTCGTGTGGGCTTGGAAAGCAACCCCTGCAAAGGACGGGACTGTGTCCTGCCATCATTTCAGGAGCTTTTCAGCATTTCACTTACTTTCTCTTATATTTCGTTCACGGTCAGTATCTTGAGTTTTTTGCCTGGTCGATGGGAAAATCGCAAATTTTCATTTTCTTTTTTTTTCCTCTGTGAGTTTTCCCCAAGCTTAGCTCTCCTAAGTAACGACTAGGGAGGAAGACAATGGACCAGAACAGACATGAAGGAGTTTGGACAACTGCCCTAAATTAGAGGATGGGTTTGCTTTGGAAATCCTCTACGCATCACACTCTGTTATAAAGAGTCGGTTTCAACAGCAAATCTCTTGCAACAGGGTGTCACTTCGCTTCCGTACATTACTTGAAATGCTTTATTAATTTGATGACCTTGTGGGCTCTGAGAAAAAGCCATTTATCAGTGTTTTGAGGAAAGAGAGCTCCTCTGGGCTAAAGGGACTGTTTTGTTGCTCAGATTTATTGGTTGGCTGGCTTAATTCACCATTCAAACACGATGATTTTTTAGCTGCTGGGCAGCAGCCCTTTCAATGTTGAAACTAATTAACTGCTCGAACTCTTCTTGGTGCGGCTGTTTTCGTACTGCTTTTTAATCCAGGGAAATAAAGCAAACACAGTCCCTGAAACACAAACACAGGTTGCGTGGCTACGGTATCAGTGCCGGCACAGAGCCCCGCTGAGCGACGTGGTGTCACAGCCAGGGTGAGGCTGGCGGCTGTCCCCGGTGTCGGCGTGACAGTGCACAATGGAAAGATGAGAAAGGAGACAATGTCTGGAGATGGAAGAAAGGAGGGATGCCAGAGCCAAGACGAGGAAAGAGCTTGGAAAAGAGCAAGGGAGGGATGGCTGCCCTTTGTTCTCTGATTTACAGGTAGTGATCCACAGCCAGCAGAGGTCTGAGCCGTGGCTTGCTGGTAGCTCCAGGTCAATGGCAATGCATCTGATGGGGGTCCTTGCACCTTCCTCTCCTTCCTTCATCCCTGATGATGCTGTTGTTACCTGCACCTCCCAGCCAACCGAGCACTTCATAGCTCAGATGGATCAGAAGGATCGCAGTCCTTCTCTGCCAGGGCCCTTTCGAGGCTTTGTGTGGAAGGGAAAAGGGGCTTGCTGCTGGCTGGGACACATCTGGCTGCAGGATGCTGAGCTATTCATCGCTGTCAGCCAATTCTGCTCAGCAAAACATTTTCTAGGAAAAGCTGATAATCCCAGCGATATTTCAAGATGATGGCTAAAGAAGGCATAATAGGCCTCAGAGCTCCATGCAGATAAATTCAGTGTCACTGCACTCCGCACAGGGTTTTGCGAAGCCCTGCTGCCCTGCTCCCTGCTCCGAGCCCGCAGGTACGAAGGAAATATAAATCACAGCTGCTCACCAGAGGCAGGGAATCCCTTGCTGCCTGCAGCGAGCTCCCCATCTGTCTTCGTCCCTGACAGTTTGATTACCTTTATCATCATCTTTAAACGGGGAGCTGCAAATACCATTAGTGGCCATAAAGGACGGCAGTTCTTCCCAACGGGCTCCAGCAGGGTCCTTGCCTGGTGGCACCGAGCACAGCCCAGCCGGGAGCCCCAGCCCTGGCTGTCGACACCTCCATTCAGTTATCCTCCTAGCTGCGTTTCATTTTAGGTGTCTGCAGAATTTCCAGCTTTCTTCTTCCAGGTCTTTCTTGTCCCTGGAGCACAGGGGTATGGATGAGCGTCCCTGGGTGTGCCGTCAGGGAAATCCCACGTCATTGGCCTTGCTGGGAACAAAAAGGAAGGTGCAGGGCCCGGCTGTGCTCGGAGGAGAGACCTCTGCTCTCTGCAGTGCTGGCCTTGCTCGCCTGGCCTTGGTCAACCGGGGGGAGCTCCAACGGGATGCTGAGGTTTTCTGTCTGCTAGTTTCCTAGGAGAACTCTGAGACAGTTCTAGGAGAATAATGGTGAAGGTTTGTCTTGGAGGGGGATTAAATAAGAGAAAACAGAATTTGGGTGTCAGGAGAGCCCGAAGGAGCACTGTGGGATATGTTGTAACCACCCGCTGCCCCATCTCCCAGCTCGGCCACAGCCTGCTCGGACATCTGCTGGCTTCCCTCAAAGGTGACCTTAGGGACAGGACGGGACGCAGGCAGGGCATGTGGACACAGGGGGACAGCTCAGTTCTGGGGAGGATGCTGGCACTGAAAAGGGTGGGATGCCCTGGGGAGCCCACTCTGTGCAGCCCCCAGGCTGCTGCGTGTCAGGGGCACATCCTCACAACCCCAGCACGAGGTGGGCAAGGAGCTGCCTCTGCTGGAGCTGGCACAGGCCCCAAGGCCGTCTCCATTGCCGCTAGAGGCAGCTCTTGTTTTGAGCATGGAGAAAGCAGCCCGCAGGCACCGAGCAGCTGCCCAGGCACTGCCCTGCAGGGCTCTCTGCCTGCCCAGCACCATCCTGCAGCGAGGGCCTGCAGCCCCCCAGCCCGCCGGGGGTCCCGTCCAGCAGTGGCCTTCCCCCTGGGGGCACATACGGTGTGTCAGAGCCTGGGGGGGCAAGGAGACCCCCAGCACGGCGGGGGAGCCTGGCAGCAGGAGGGCTGGAGATAAAAGCCAGCAAAGAAGGATTTGTCCTTCTTTCTTCGTAGATTAACAGATCTGGCTTTGATGGGAGGATTTAGTGATTACAGTGACTTAATTGCACGGGGGAAGCCTTTCCTAGCAATTCCTTGTCTGCCCAGCTTGGCTAGCTGGACGCTTGCATTGCACCGCGAACAGCGGGGACACCAGGGCTGGCACAGCCCAGGTGGCACACGGGGCTGTCCCCATGCCCTGGCCAGCACTTCAGGCCAAGCCTGGATGAATGAACATTGTCCGTGGTTGTGCTTCCATCTGCTGCACACCTTGGGGAGCTCTGGGGAGGCCGGATCCCCTTGCCCACCTTTTTCTTGGCCTTGCAGCACGAGCAGGGTGGGCAGCACCGGCAGCCAGGAGGGTCCGTGGTGTCCGGGAGGTCCTCGGCTGCCACCCATCCCTCCCCGTCACAGCAGGGCTCAGCCTGGGTGATTTCCAGCACTGCTCTTTTCATTTCAGTGCAGCAGGAGAGGCGGCTTACGGAGCCCTTAAAGGAATAAACGATGCATAAAAATATTTGATCAATTAAGCCGAACGATTTGGCAAGCACGGGCTCCCGCTGTACCCATCCTCCTCACAATTGCCTCATTATCCAGCACTAAATCAAGCTGTCATGGCTTATTTTTTATTTATTTTTTTTTTTTTTGGCTTGGGGAGGGAGGGAGGGAACCACTTTCCAGCCTTCACCTCCAAAATGAGCACCGGAGCGGGAGCTGGGCACTGACTCACCGAGAGCATCCCCCCGGCCGCCTTCCCCCCCCACCCCCTCACTGCACGCAGGCGGGGGCGATGCGCCTTGTCTGGCTGCTCCTCGCTAATTTGGTCATGGAGCAGGGATCGGGGATGTGATTTCAGCAGCAGAAGCTGCTCAGGGAGGCCCTGCCTCCAAGCTGCACGGGTGGCCGGTGGAGGCTGCAGGATCTTGGCTGGCTCTGCTCGTAGGATGTTCGTGGACAGGTTCCCAATGCATCGCAGGGGCTTGTGTGAGCTGGGGGCTCCTGGACAACTTTCCCTGGTGGTGGGAGTGTAGATTCTCCTGTGTCTTGCAGTGGCTGGGATCACACTGCCCTCTTTTCTAGGTGGGGTGTTTTGGCTGCCAACCTTCTGAGAGTCTCTGGTGGCAGGGTAAGGGAGACGGCTGTCCCCTGTCTGCATCGAAGGAAATACAGCTACCAATGGGCACACCTGCACAGCATTATCAGTTCTTCTTTCCCTAGGAAACCACAAGAAATTGCACCGAGAGGCCCTTGCCATGAGCAGATCCCAGAGGGACTGTGCACAGGCGTGCATATGAGCCCCAGACACCAGAGCTCCCCAAAGCAGGCTGTTTGCAGCTGCCAGCAGCACCCCATGGTGGGATCCTGCTGCTGCCCAGTGCTGAGGGCTGGTGCTGGGGCTGGTGCTGGGGCTGGCTGAGCTCCAGCTTGCACGGGAGGCATGCACAACCTGTGCTGTTTGCCTTCAGTGTCTTTCCACCACTGTCACAACACGAGATGCTCCTGCTGCCCTCGCAGACTGGCTAATTGGCTGCAAAGAGCAGATTTATGTTCAAATCACAGCTACTTTTGAACTTCAGGCTTGTCCTTAAAATCCAGTTCCTGTGAGGTTGATTTTTTTTCCCCCTTCTTCTGGGCATGACTCCACTCGGGCTCTTTGCTGAGGAGCAGCAGACGCGGCCATATGGGACCCCAAACCTGCCTGGGGGATGTGAGGCAGGTTGCACGCCCTGCACAGCTCCCACGAGGGATTTTGAGCTCCTGTACTGGCTGCCCCCAGCCTCGGGGATGTCTGGAATTATGATTTCAGAGCCATGAACCAGCACAGTAAAGCCAAACCCTGCAGACCCCACTGCTCCACAGAAGCTTTGCTCTGGTTGCTCTTAATTCCCCCGCCAAAGCTCTGTGAAGGGATCCGTGCGGGATCACACTGCGTGCTGCGTGCCGAGCGGAGCACCCACATGAATCATGGAAATAATGGAGCTCTCTGCCTGTCCTCCACCCACTCTCCATCTCAGTTACCTCTGCAGTTTGTTTTTCGTCTCTTCTCCAGCTCTGCCAAAGCTGGTAACAGCTCCAGCTGCACAGCCGGCTCCGGTTTTCCCTACCTCAGGCCAAACAGCAGCTCTGGAAAAGCCAAAGCATCTCCAGCAGCAGCCAGGAAAGGGCTGGCGAGCTAGGACTCCAGCTGCAACCTCCTGCAGTGAGACTGGGAGGTCAGGACTGGAGCAATGCGGGCAGGAAAACGATGGCAAAAGCACAGCTCAACGGGAGGATTTGGAGCTGCAGCTCTGGGTCTGTACATTGCTTGGCAATTTCAGATCACGGCTAGAAATAGCCAAGAGAAGCTCCTCGTAAATAACCTGTTCTGTGATTTTTCTCTTTTCCCCTGCTGTCTGGCCATGGAACATTGCAGCTGGGGTTTCCAAAAGCGGTGCGGGCCCTGGCAGGTTCACGTCCAGCTGAAGCAAACCCTGCTTGGCTTTAAAAAGGTCCCCAAGCCCTGCAGCCACATCTTGCTGGGTGCAGTTTGCACCTTTGCTGTGCCTCAGTTTGGCTGCATTGATGCCTTTTGCATCCTGAGCCAGATTCAGCATTACTCTTGCTGTGGTTTTACACTAATTTAGCCAGTGGATTTCAGCCGAGAGGAAACATGGAAAAGGATGCAGGGTCTGTTGTGAGAGAAACACAAAGGCATTTTTTTATATAACTCCCCCCCAAAGAAAAGAGAAATGGAGGTGGCAATTCTTTGCTAAGGTTTTCTCCCGGCACCCAGCAGGAGAAAACCCTTGGGCCCAGCTGATCCCTCCTGCTCCTTCCCTTCCAGGTGAGAGCAGGTCACCCTGAAGACACCTGGAGCCCCCTGTGCAGCAGCTCTGCCCTCACAGCCACCTTCCCCAGCCAGGCTCCATCTCAGCAAAGCAGCACTCAGTCGTCACCATGATGCTGCCCCTGCTGCCACTGCCTCCCCGCGATGCCACGGGGCAGGAGCAGCTCCGTGCTGCCAGCCCAGGGCATGTTGTGGTCCACAATGTGTCCCCCTGATCACTCTGGGGCTATGCTAATGGCTTTCTGCTTTAATTATATGGAAATATGAATGTGCAGCAGCGCCTGGGAACCTCTGCGCAGCATGAAGGAAGGCACGCTCATCGCCGTGTGGCGTGACGGCATCTATTTTTTTGCATAATAAAGGTAAAGCCACACCAGGGATGTGTGTCTTTTATGGGCCCACGTCAGCCGCCTGCAGGTCTGGAGAGCTGTGAGCAGGAGGGGGAGGGCGCAGGAAGGCAGGCAAAATAAACAGATAAATCCCCTGAACATATGGCTCGTGCTCCGGATCTTTACGCATGAGGCACCCCACTTAATAAAAGTTTAGGATGGAAAAGCCAAATAAAATTGATAATCTGCCCAGGGAGGGTGATTCAGATGAAGTAAGCACATTACAAGGGGATGACTGATTTACAGTTTTCTTCTATTTGCAGTTTTATGACTATTACAGTTATTCTTGTGAATATAATTCATTACCGTGCTATTATTCCCAGAAGTGAAAATCAAAGGTTTATCAGCCGACACCAGCAAGCATGAAATACTGCCCCAGCACGTGGCTCTACGCTGGAATCAAAGCCTCAGCGCCAACCGAGGAAACCTTTCCCTGGCCCCAGCACTGCTGGTGAGCACCCCCACGGCCCCCAGGGTGGGAGCGGGCAGGTGGGCAGCCCAGAGCCGCCAGCAGCATCCCTCTGCTCCAAACGGTGACCCACACCCAAGTGGGAAAAAGAGGCTGGTTTAGTTATTTGGAAATAAAATAATCCTGGAGGCATTCCCTAGCTACTTGCTGTCAGAGGGAAGATGCTAAAGAGGGAGAAATCCTGCTGTATTTTGGGAGCTGAGGCTGGGCAGAGGGGCACACGGTATCTCACTGTGTAGGGTGCTGGAGGTGATAGCTGGGGACCGAGAGCATGAACTGGAGCGCAATGAATTCAGGGGAGGGTTTTATTTTGACTAAAAGCCATCGCCGGGAGAAATGGACTGAGGCAGGGTTTTAGCCAACCTAAAAGGCAATCAACAGAGGAATGAAGTGTAATTTAGGCTGTTGCTGGGTGGCAGTCTGATCCTACAGCCTGCGTTTAACATGAATGCCATCGTTACTGAAGCAGGGGCTGCTGCTGATGCCCAGCCCCAGTCGAGGGTGCAGCCTGGTGTCCCAGCCCTCCCATCCTGATCCCGTGGCTTTTGGGGCTTTGTCACCCCACAGTCCGGCTGTGGAAAACAAGACAAATCTCTTCCAACCTCCCTCTGCTCCTATTTTCAACAAGTGTCTTCTGAAGTGGCACACCTTGCCTTCCCGTTTGGCTCCACAATGGAGCCTTGTCCCTCACCATGCCCCAGATACTCCTGCCGTCCTGCTCAAATATCATGTAGCTCTTGATTAAAACAACTCCAGAAGCTAAAATGGCAAAGGGAGCCCTGCACAGACCAAGGCCCCTTCATCCCAGCACCCTGGCACTGATCCTAGCCACGTGTGGGTGTGATGGAGAGAGCAGGAGGGACCGTGCAGACCCGGTCTTGCTTCCCCACAATGACTCCTGGCTTCACTGACCTGTAGCTCAGAGATTGTCTTGGCACTTAACAGCCCTTGATGGATTTTTAATTCCTAGAATTTGTCTGATCACTTTCTGAAGCCTTGTAAAGTTCGGGCTTTTGCAGTATCTTCCAGTAATAAGTCTCTGGTCAAGGCTGCAGGAGGAGGTTTTCTCCTCTGGCTCGTGTGCTGTCAGAGCCTCTGTCGGTGACACTGTGATCCAGGTCACATATGGAGATGGGAAATATGAACACTGAAGCCAAGAGTTTGCTCCTCATCACTGCAAAGTGCCACCGTGGGAGCAGAGTCTCTGAAGTCAGAATTGCTCAAAAGGCAATGAACCTGCCCTCAGTTGTGTTACCAGAGTCTGTCCTCAGCCCTCTGCTCTCCCCAGGGCCCTAGAAGTGGCCTGTCCCAGAGCAGCTGAACACAGGCAGCCAGAATGAGCTGCAGTGGCTGTTTTACAGCTTCAATTCAGGGGAAAAAAAAATAAAAATAAAAAAATGCTTAAACAAATGTGTCCATCACGCTGGAGAGAGCTGAATCTCTGCCCGTGCTCAGAGTGGAGCACATGTCAAGTGCTGTCCCCAGACTTCCCAGTGCCTCTGGCACGGCCGCCTTCAGTATTTCAGGCATTAAGATGCTCCAACTGGACATGCGCAAAATAAATCCTATTAGTGCAAATGGCATGAAATAAAGGCAAATCAGCTACAGTAATAACCGTGTACTTTTCCTGCCAGAGGCTGGGGACAGGGTGCACTGGGGACCCGAAAGTGCCCAGTGAGGACACAGCTCCAGACTGAGCTAATGGCACATGTGCAGCCGAGAGACTTTAGCATCGTGGTTAATTGTGATGAGCAATAAAATTCCAGCTGGGGAAGAAGGTCCCAGTGCCTGCCAATTAGTTCTGGCATCCCGAGGACAGACTGTAATGGGATTATTGAACCAGCCCTATTATGCACTAAAAGTGTTCAGGGAACCTCGCCACTGTGCCGCTGCTGAGAGCGATGTGCAGAGCCTCGCATGCCAGGGGGAGCTGGGGCTGGGAACCAAGACCAGCACCTTGTCTCACTCCTGGGCGAAGCACTCGTCCTGCCAACACCATTCCAGCCTAAAAGCAAGCCGTACAGCTGGGCAGGAAAATTGACCAAGATTTTGTATTTTAAAATAAAATCAGAATCACTTCCTCTCTTACAAGAAAATCCCGAGAAGCTGCATCAGACCCCAGCTGAGAACATTTAAAAGCGAGCGCTGCTCAGGAAGCTGTTTGCTTGGCCATCTTACTACAGGGGAAGGTATTTGTGATGCCGAGCTTTATCCTTTGCAGCCCTGTGGAGATAACGTGTTTGTGACAATGCTGCAGTTAAGGCCGGGAGGAGCAGCTCAGCTGCCAAGGAGCCGCTTTGCTCCTCCACTCGCGGTGACGTTTGGAGCCGCAGGCTCTCCTTGGCAGACAATGGAAGGGGCATCCTGCAGGCTCCTGGTCTCAGCAGCTGCCAAAAACATGTGGCCCTCTGTCTCTGCTCCCTGCAAACCATGATGGAGAGACCGAAATCACCACTGAGATGACAACAAGGCTGGCAAAGCCTGGCCATGCAAGGAGCAGAAAGGCACAATGCAGCCTCTCTGCCCCTGAAGGGTTCCCCGATGCCTCGATGAGCTCAGGAGCCCCGCAGCCGATGTCCCCATGTCCCTGGGGTGAGATTGGGACCCCCCCCCCCCGTCCACTGGGGCTGCAGGGGCCAGGCAAAGAACCTGCCCTGGGCATGGGGCTGGGGCCCCAGCAGGCTGATCACAAAATGGAACCAGAAGCTGTTTATTAGGCAATAAAGAGGCAGACCAAGCGGAAAATGTGTGAGGTGGGAGCAGAGGGGTTCTGGGTTGTTTCTGCGGGAAACACAAGCAGGACGTGGGTTAAAAGGATGAAAAGCCATCTGATTATTAGGGCAACATTTAGGTCCTGCGGCTGCTTGGAGCAGCACAGTGCTGGGACTGCCCCGGCCCTGCCAGAGGGCTGCAGCGAAGAGGAAGAGGAGGGGAGCAGCAGTCACAGCCGAGGCTGTGCCACAGGCTGGGTGAAGGTCCCAAATGTCCTGCTGCCAGAGCACAGCCGGGCTGCAGCCAGTTATCCCTAAAAAGCATGAAGAGGGGCTGAACTTTCCCTCCAGGCCATAACAATCTTTGTTTTTCTCTCTGTGAGCCTGCACATCCCGCGGGAGATGCAGGGAGATGCCCAAGGCACCACCTGCATCCTGTGCCACGTCCTGGTGTCCCCACAAGGCAGAGCCACGCTAACAGCCCGAGGCCAAACTCCCAGCTGGCTCTGAATGCATCGTTTCCACTGCATTAATTTCCACTCATTATCGATCACTTTGTAACGCACCAGGAGCGTGCTGCGCTCCAGCGCTCAGGATTTAGGAGGCCATCAATATCTGGCCTTGGTGAAGGATGTACCTCCCCCTGAAACATCCTTCCCATGTTACAAAAGGAGTACAGGGCTCGCGCTGCTCCGGCTCCCTGTGCTGCCACTGCCCCAGCAGGACGTGGTCCCAAATTCAGCCACTGAAGCCCTTACACCCTTGTCCAGGGGGAGATTTTTAGGGTCAGGAGTGTGGCCAGGGTTTATCCGAAGTGAGCCCAGCACAGTGTGCTCAGTGTGCCCAGCATGTCACAGACCCAAACATCTCCCAGCACGCGGGTGTGTGGCTCATGCTGGTACCTCCCTGGCCGTGAGCCCTCAGAGATGCTGAGCACAGGGCTGACCAGCACCTGAGGACCACTGGAGCTCCTGCTGAGGACTGGGGCTGCAACCTCCTCCAAGGACTTCCTTGAGTTATTTCACATGAAAATTGTCACAAAGCTGCAGCTGGCGTGGCTTAGATGAGCGAGCACAGCACTGCTCCTCCTGCAGAGCTCCCCCGGCACAGGAACATGCTTCTGCTGCCTCCAGCAGCTCCCAAATAGGGTTCCCCAGGGGGCAGCCCCCCTTTTTTATGACTTTATGGTGATGGAGCTGGCACCAGCAATCTCCTGACTCATCCTAAGACTGACGAGCAGGTCCTAGGATGCAGCTCCAGCTTGGGTTGGAGGCTGTTTATCTCCTGCTGGAGGTCAAGGGAAGGGTTCCTTCTTTTTCACAGGTATAAATGGTTGAGCTCTGCTCACCCCCATGCATGCTGCATCATTGGTGTAGGGTCAGGCCAGGATACAAGAGATGCTCAAGCCCCCAGGAGCATCAGGGATCACGGGCTGCATGCTGATGACGTGCATCAATAATTTTTGTTGTAGGATGGTGGGGTGGTGGTGAGCTGCAGACTGAGAAAGGCTAGTTCCTTGCCTTCGTCAAAAAACAGATCAGCTCTGTAAATACATTAAAACCCAGCTCATGTTATTTATCTCAAACCACCTGAACTCCCTGTTTCAGTACATTATCTGCCAGCTCCCGCCACGGGAGGCGTTACGTGACACTGCTCTGAGTGGAGCCTCCGTCCATCAGAGCCTCAGTTTTAGGCCGGATTTCCTCACTAAAACATAAGCTGCTGGATAAAAAAAAAAAAAAAAAAAAAAAAAAAAAAAAAAAAAAAGTCAGGGAGCCTGCAAGCACATATGGAGAAAAGGGAAAGCAAGTTTTGGGCTTCCCAACTATGTTCTCCTGAGTGTCCTATTAAATTTGCAGACCAACTGGAGGCAGAACGATCCGAAGCACAGCTGCTTCCCAACGTGCAGCAGGCCCTGCATGGCAGTTTGTCAAAGGATGCTTTTGTCTTTTTTGTCTTTTGAGGCTCTTCATTGGCCCCTCCACCATCCTCAAAATTCCTTTCCCCCCAGTAATTTCACCGAGTCACTTATTTCTCTGTAACTCAGACGACTCAACAAGCTCAGACGACTCATTTTTGGCTCCATCTCTTTGAAGCGCTGATAATAGGAACAAACTGCATGGCCCTACACCTGCAGGCTTCTCTTTTTGGGGTGGCCCCTCCTGAGCCAGGCTGCTCCCTCAGAGGTGCATGGGGTACCCACAGATATGGGGGTCCTCCGGGGGTTGCGTCCTGCCCACAGCCACTGCCACCCATGCAAGAGGGGGACAGCGATGTCCCCGTCCCTCTAACCCCAGACCGGGCAGGGAAAGTCCAGGCATGAAGCAGGATCTAAAGCATCGACTCGGAGGAGAAGCAGCCGAACAGCTCTCCTTGTATTGATTTATTTATAGAGAAGGAGATATTAATGCCAGACCTGTTGTTTGAACTGGTTTCTCCTCGGCATGCAGCGAGAAGCCCTGCTGTGTCTGTGTCCGTGCGTGCAGGCGTGTGCCGAGTGCTAATCCCTGCCCCGTGCCCCCATCTGCTGCTCCCAAAAATTCCCTCCAACTTTCCCTTCTCTTTCCCCATCCAGAGCAGGGAGTGGCTGGCAATTAAAATATTAGCAGGGGTGGGGAACATTTCCAAATGCACGTGGTTGTTTTGTAGTCCAAGGGATTTTAATTAGATGGAGATAGAGGAGAGCAGGTTTCGCAGGTGGGACCTGCAGCCTGGCAGGGGTGACCTGAGGGGCTGCCTGCCCCAGCACAGGGGACTCGATGCTCCACTGTCACATTGACTGAGCCCGTGCCTCCACATTTTCCTGCAGTTTTATTATTACTTTTACATCCCGAGTTTTACAGTATGCCGGTTTTATAGCAGGGCATGCTCTGTGATGGGTTTTTATCTTGTTTTGGGGTTTCGCTCAGCAGTGTAACAAGACAACGGGATTTATGGGCAGCTCTGAGTTTTCCATTACAGCTTTTCTTAGCAAGATCCTCACTTCTGTCACTGCTCTTGCTGGCCTTTCTCTCTGGTTTTGGTGGCCCCCAAGAGACACAGCACACATTAGTCTCCAGCTGTTGTTAGAGCAACCCAAGCAGGAGCTCTTCTAGCTAAAGAAAAGTTTCAAGAACAGCAGGGTTTTAAAAGCATCCTGAGGTATTTTTGCTGTCACCCATTAAAATCAGCTTGGATGAAGCCCTGCTTACAGGAGACAAAAGCGAAAAGCAGCCTCTGTTGGAAGGATAAGGACAAACACAGTCACCTCAAATGGCCGGACAGGGACTGAAAAAGCAGCCAAGAGTTGCAGCAAAGCCAGGGGCTACAAACTGGCACAGGGATAACAAGGACCTGGCTGCTATTTCTTAACAGGACCCTGAGGTTTTGTGGGGAAGGGAGAGAAAAGAGCTTCCTTCAGCTGCAATCACAGTGAGAATTTGGAAAAACAATATTTTGGCTGGCCCATCCTCGGTCCACATGGGCTGCCCGCCTCGGATGGGCTCTGCTCATCTCCAGGTCCACTTCCAGCACTCACAGCTCCCTTCTGGCCACTCCAAACTGAAAAAAAATAAAATAAAATAAAATAAAATAAAATAAAATAAAATAAAATAAAATAAAATAAAATAAAATAAAATAAAATAAAATAAAAATGAAAAAAAGGGGATTTCTGGAGGATCAGACTGCCTTGGCACAAAAAGCCTTTCCCCCAGCAGGAGCACTCCCTGCAGCAGCTGGGTATGGCAGGGCTGAGTCATTAAGTCCTTCCCCCCGGCAAAAGGCGAAATTGCTCGTTGGGCAGCATGAATAATTCAGGACGGCATCTCACACGGCTAAGCGCCCTGTCCACTCCCAGAGACTGGGCTGCTATGTGAAAGCAAAACCAGGCTGCCACCCTGAAGGGAACTCCGTCAAGGTGCCAGCAGACTTCAAGGAAAAGAAGAAAAAAAAAAGAAAGAAAGAGAAAATAAAAGTTGGTTTTGCTCATGCTTTCAGTGCTCCTAAAGCCCTGCAGATCACTTGGCCCCACACCACGATCAGGGTGATGCTGAATGAACCAAAGCCAGGACGAAGTGACCGGTGGAGCTGGTCATCTCTGCCTTGATGGAGAGCTTTGGGGACATGACGGAGCCGGGGCCCTGGGACAGCCACCGTGGGCTCTTGGCAGGTGCCAGCCATCACAGGAAGCCTCGGGGGCTTCTCAGCAGCCAGGGGCTGTCAGAAATCGCTCCAGGGGTGCCAATGGCCTTCAGGGGCTGGAGGCGCCTTCCTCAGCCTCTGGGAGAGGGTTCAGTCATGTCTGGGTTCAGTCTGGAGCGGAGGGGCAGGAGGGGGACATTGGGATGTGCAGCCTGACCCCAAGGGGGGATGGAGGCAGGATTAAGAGCAGGGTGGACAAATATCTCTCAGTCAGAAACTGATCATGTCTAGTGATCCCTTCCTTTCAAATCTGCCTTTACAAATAGCGATAATAATAATAATAGCTATTATTGTTGCTGTTGTTGTTGTTATTATCATTATAGTGATCCCAGATTCCCCAGTGACACATAGCCTACCTCAGTGGGGCATCAGTGCCCCATTAGCAAAGCCTCCCTCCCCACAGCCACCACCAGCCAGGCCAGCAAGACATTATCCCATTCTGTTTGGAAACGAGACAAGAAACCTTGTGTGGTTTCCCTGCAAGGGAAAATAGGCCTGATTTCTCTTCCAGCCTTGGCAGAGCCACAATAAACATCAGAGAGGGCAAGAGGAGAGGGCAGGGCACTGCCAGCACTGGGCAAGGGATGCTGAGGGTGTGAGGGATGACCAGAGCCTGGCCCAGCAAGTGCAATGAAACTGAAATCCAGTCTACTAAGCAGGGGGAAATACGAGCAAAATGACATTTCAAGGCTTTAGAAGAGGCAGCGTGCCTGGCAGGAGGAGTTAACAGAGACAAGGGCTGCTTGAAGGAGTGTAATCAGCAATCAGAAAAGAAATCATGGGCAAACACGTGCAATAAAAACAGAGCTGTGGACACTGGTAAAAGAAATGCTTGGTCAAGGCACAGCCGAGAATTCACCTCTCCCAAATTGCTGGTGGGCTGTCCTGGGCATCTGTCTTTCATCTCACAGGAGGCTGAGAGCAGCTCCAGGAGAACAGCACCTGCCCTCAGCAGCCTGCGGTCAAATTTTTTTTTTTTTTTTAAAAAAAAAAAAAGGAGAGAGGAAGAAATCGAAGCCCAGGAGAGTGAGGTGAATTTAAATCCAGGTAGGAGTTTCCCATGAGAACAGTTTGCTGGCTGAAAATGCCACTCTCATAAAAATGAAAATTTTTCCTTTGGGAAAATTTCAAGATGAATGAAAAATTACAAGTTTCCTCTGGGAGAAGGGATGGGAGAACCGGAGACACTCGTCTAGTCCCATTTCTGCCTTCAGGGAGAAAACAGAATTAATGGGCACCGGTTGAGCAGTCACGCGTCGCTGTGAAACCCCACTGCAGCTCTCCTAAAGCTGTTTTTCCACCCGCTCTGAGCATGTCCTCCCATGAAAAAAAAAAGAAAAGAAAAAAAAAAAAATCTGTTATTGCATTTTGCCCCAATTCAGGTCAAAAAAATTGCTTTGAAATCACATTCTCAAGCATGGGATGGGATTTCATTTTCCAGCTGGCAGCAGTGAACTTGCATCAGCAAAACCCGTGCTCTCTCCAGTGTGTCCTGCCCCCAGCATGGCCAGTTTAATTATCTGCCATCCTGGATGCCTGCAGCCCAGCTGGACCTCATGTGAATACCCCAGGCTGCTCTGGCTGTGCTGGACTCCGACGCGCACCAGCAAGAAACATGGGGATAGAAAATCATCTGGGCATTTTCTACCATGTAGGGGTGGAAAACAAAAAAGATGGGCTGAGAAAAATGGTGGTTTAGGCTCAAAAAGAGCCTAAAAGTAACGAAGAGATGACAGGAAAAGGGAGTGCAAGGAAGAAAGTGTCTGTTGTTCATCCTCTGCTGGTTAGGACAAGATGGGATGGGCTGAAACTGATCATTTTCCCTTTGGATACATGCCCAGGGACTTTGATAGAAAGACAGCAGAAGACAGCAGGCATGTTTTCACCCAAGAACTGGAGCAGTGCCAGCGGGCAGGACCGAGCACCAGGCTGCCCCCAATTTCCCCATGCGCAGCAGGGTCCTGCTCCCATCCCCTGCTTTCCCCAGCCAAACCTGCCCTTGTCTGTGCTGAAAACACAGCAAGAGCAGCAATGCTCAAAGAGATTGAGGCTTGATTTTGCTCTTGGGGTACAGGAGGGGCGCGGGTGGTGGGCACAGGAGGGGGTAACACTGTCGCTCTGGGGTTTACCGTCCTTTTATGTTGCCTGATTTTTGTCATCTGCAAAGCTATCAGCTGAAAACGTCAAATTAGTGCTGTTAGTCCACTGCGCGGCTCTTATCTGCGTCTCTCAGGATGGAAGACACTTCAAGATGATTATTGTTCCCCACTGCTCCTGAAATGAAATCGGCCCTCCCGGAGCGCTAAAATGGAACCGAGAAATTGTTTGCCTGAATTTGCATGAAAAGCCTTGGAGATGTAATGAAAGGGGGTGACAGGCCCAGTGTCACCTTCTGCCAGTTAAATGATGGAAGAAAAATTTCTCTGTGCATTTCTGCTTCATTTTAGGACCCCGTTTCCCAATTCTGCCCCTTTCCCCCTCC
This sequence comes from Heteronetta atricapilla, assembly GCA_011075105.1. Classification (NCBI taxonomy): domain Eukaryota; kingdom Metazoa; phylum Chordata; class Aves; order Anseriformes; family Anatidae; genus Heteronetta; species Heteronetta atricapilla. Next base: position 12,798,792 of record CM021743.1, on the reverse strand, counting down.
CAGCCCCCTGAGCTCCCCCTCTGTCTCACTGCTGGCGATGTTCCTGATTGCATGGGCTCAAAAAGGGGGGCTTCATTGACCAAAACCTGCAATGCTCCGTGTGGGGCAGGAGCTTAACAAAGGGGTTTTGCTGGCAAAATTCCCCCCAGCATCAGGGTGGAGGGAAGCTGCAGGAGGGCAAGGCCACATCTCTGCTGCGGTTTGGCTGGAGAGGGGTTCCTCACCAGCTTGGCTTTGCAAGATTTCAGCAAATGCACAAAAGGGACTCAAAATCCGAGCCCTGTATGCACATGTGTATGTGTGTGTGTGTGTGTGTGTGTGTGTATACACTTGCTGTGCAGGCGGCTGCCGAGGGGCTACCTGCAGCCGGTTTCCAGCAGTGAGTTTGCTCACAAGTCTCATTTCGCAAACAGCCAATTCTCACCAGCCTCATGGGGTTCGCTGCATCTCTTGAGTGCCGGCTATCCCCATCCCTCGCCTTTCCTTCTGAGCCAGAGCAGCTTGCTGGAGTTCATGCTTGTGGAGAGAGCCTTGAAGTCGCACCACGAACCAGCCCAGAAGCTCAGAAAGCAGCCAGCCCTGGGGCAGGCAGGCAGGTCCGAGGCTGCTCAGCATCACTGGCATCTGCCCAGGCTCTGGCTTGTGTGAAGCAGTGAAGCTGCTGCTTCCCCAGGGCCACGGGGGAATAAGAGCTTGTGTCACCACCAGGACATGGGGACATGGTGCCACCTCTCCTCTCCCAGCCTCCCAAGGGTGTCTGCAAAGCTTCCAAGCTCTTCTTTCTTCCCCTTCTGTCTTGGTTTTGCTCTGTGCTGGGGAACCTCTGATATTGAAGAGCTCTGGGGCAGGAGACAGCCAGAGGATGCATCTGGACCCAGATCCATCTCCTGGTGACCAGGACTGCACCCAGGGCCAGCCCCGGCAGCTGCTCTGTTCCCAAAAGACTCCCATTTCTGCACAGCCGGACCTCAACCCATTTTTTTCTCTCTGTCCCCATGCGAGGGTGGATCCTGGAGACAGGACCAGATCTGCTGGGACCACTTTTTGAGTCTCAGCTCTTATCCCTGAGCCAGCTCCCGCGATTATCCTGACACGGCCCCATTTGAGGCCAATTACCTGGCGCAGGGCGCTCAGAGCACGTCCACAGCCCAGCTAACAAGGAGAGGCTGCTCCCTGCTCTGAATCCTGTGAAAAAAGGCAAGAGGAGGGAGAACGAGGGGCTGGCGAGCCATGCGGGCACTGAGCACGTCAGAGAGGGAGGCTCACGGTGATACTAACGCCCTGTCTGGACATTTCCTCCCCTCTCATCACAGGGGGAGGTGGACGTAAGCCCCTGCTCATCCCTCAGGGCCAGCCCAGCCATTTGAAGGATGGGGGCTCCACAGAGACCCCCTTGTGCCAGACCTGTGGCCATGCTGGGGGGAGCAAGAGCTGCATGAGCAATTACCCCCAGCACGCCCAGCAGGATCCCTCCTTCACCATGTCACCACGAGTCAAAATTTGCTTTCTTCTCACTCGGTAAATTGGTCCCATCAGTGCCCCACCGATGCAGCCCCGTGGACCTGGAGCTGCTGCCATGGGGACGAACTGAGCCAGCGGCTGCGGGGCTGTGTGATAAATGCCTCCAAGCCCCAGAAATCCCAGCTTCAGGGCAGCACAGTTTAATGAGCACACTCATCCCCGCACGGTGGGACGCAGGGTTAGAAGATGGGTCCAGGTAACAAGTTTGCAGGTGCCGTGCTGCCTCTTGCTGCTCATTTTTCCTGCTTTAGCTGGAGGCTCAGGGGACGGCAGGAGTGGCAGTGGTGGTTGACAGATGCAGCGGGGATTTGGGGGACGATGCCATAGTACGGAGCTTAGAGGATGGAAATTGGGTCTGACTGCTGAGCCGAGGAGCAGAGGTGAGTGAGGCTGGGGCATGCACCTGGTGTGAGCACACACCATGCCCATGTTGCTGTGGAAACCAAACCACGGTGTGCTTCTCCCAGTCCTCCTCTTCCTCCTGCTCCCCCTGCCCTTCTGCAGGCTCCTGTCTGACCCAGAGCATCCTGATCCATCTCCAGTGCCTGCACCCAGCTGTGGCAGGCTGGTGAAGTGGCACTGACGAGGCATCCTTCTACTGGCTGCAGTGCCCAGGAGGAGAAATGGACCTGTCCCAGGCACGCAGAGGGAGGGATTTTTTGCACTTGATGGACATCCTGGCAGGAGCAGAGCCCAGGGCCCACGGGGCTGTGGCTGCAGGGGCTCTGCAGCCAGGGGCTGGGGCCACGATCCCCTGTTGCAGAGTTGGTTTTCATGGCACGGAATAAACCTGCCTGGATTGAGGGAGGGAGGATGGAGGAGCTGCCCCAGGAAGGCAGGGGGCTGTGAGGGGGGATCCAGGTAGAGAAATGTCCGGGGGAGCCTGCAGACCACTAAGCCTGGCTGCACGGTTAGGAAAGGAAGCAATTAGAGGCCTTGTGATTCAGCAGTGAAATGAAAGCAGCAATTACACTGGGAAATGTATACAGAGCAAAGGAAAACTAGATGGTGATTGGTACTCGATGGGAGATGCAAGATGTTAAGGATGCAAAAAGCAGGATAAAAATGCCGAGGAGATTCCACGACTGGAAAGGTCTAAGAGCAAAAAGAAAGGCATTTTAAAAATTATATTTATATTATTTCAGACAAATGCTTAATAGAGACTGCAAAAGTGCTAATGATGATACATAGCAGGCAGAGACATGCAGCAAATATTTCTGTTGCTATTCAAAAATGAGCAGGCAACTACATCTGTCTTGTGTCAGGCTGCTGAAGTGCTTTCTCCTTCATTAAAGATGTAGACATGCTAAATGGCATCTGCCAGCAATAAACACTGGCACCATGGCAGGTCAGGCACCCCGTGCACTGTGGGGTGCCTGGAGCCAGAGCAGGGTGGCAAAGGCAGGAGGCTCCTGACCAGGGAAAGGATGGCCCTGGTAAATCCTGGCTGCTCATCCCAGTGTTAATCCACAGTAAAATGAAAGAGAAGCTGATGGGAGATTCAATTAATAAAGAATTAAAGGATAGAACTCTAATTAATGCCAGCACACGTGGTTTTATGGAAAACAATGCCTTGTCAAACAAATCTGGCGCTGGTCTGTGCTGCTTGGCTAGCAGAGGCGGCTGCATGCAGCAGGAACCGTGCTTTGGTGGGCCCGGCTCCAAACTGAGTGTGTCCTGGTCCCCAAATCCAGTGTGATGCCTGCACAGGCCTGCACAGGGCACAGCAGCAGGATGAAATGTGGGGTGCAGCTTTCAGGCTGCTGGGGACCACTGCGTGCTGGGGAGTCCCGAAACATCTCCCTGAGCTAATGTCCCCAGAAGGTGGGCTGCATCCTGCTGTGCTTTCAGCACTTCCATCCCATCTACCACAGCCAACCTGGAGTGTGGAAGACGTTTCTGGCATGTCAGCCAGCACTCTGCTATTACTCAGGAGAATGAATTGTCCTTACAAGACAAAGATGTGCTACATCAGTGGGTCCTGACACAGCCAGAACCAGTGCTGGAGGAGGACAGCAAGAGCTGTTTGCAGGGCAGCACAGTTGACAAAAAGTCCTTTATCAAAGGGAAGGGAAAGAAGAGCAGGGGAAAGAGGTCCTAGCCAGCCACCCTTGATCCCCCATGTGGCCCTGTCCCCATCCCCATCCTCACAGCCACCCTCACCACAGGGACATCCCCAGCTGGGGTGCACAGACCTAAATCTGCATTGTGGTTATCCTTGCTTCAGGGCTCCGTCCCTTCCAGCCTCACTTCAACTCTGCATCCCCGCAGCATCTCCTGATGCTGGATCATTTACAATGCCCGGGAGGCAACCACAAGGACTCATTATTATGAGCTAATGAAGCATCCAAGCACTAAACGCACAGTCTGCGAGTGGATGAAGAGCTCAGGCTGAGCCCGAATTGCCACGCAGCTCCTCGCACAGGGAGCAGGGCTGAGGCAGCCCGGCAGGACCATCCGTCCCCTCTGAACCATGAGCAGTGCTGGCTGTCCCTACTGTCACCTCAGAGACCAGATAGCCCCACGAAGGCACTGGCATCACTGCTCCCAGCCATGAAATAGGTTCATAGGGGCAAAGCCATCATGCAGCTCCTGCTCCGAAGCCACCAGCCCTGGGCAATGAAGTACACTGCTCTGCTTTTTGGGCTGCACCATGGGACTGGGGACTGGCTGGGGCAGGCAGGTGGGAAGGACACGGCACATCCTTGGCCTGTGGCACTAATAACACAGCCTCCCTCGGGCTGCGTCTCCCTTCCCAGAAGGATAAATATTTGATAACAAATTACTTTGAAGATAATCCACTTAATCCTTTGCCATGTCTCCAGGTTTCACTGTAATTAAAGTGTGATTAATTTTCTAAAGGAAAGCTGAAAACCTCTGCCTCTCCTCAGCCCATCTCCCCCAGCCAGCTGCCTGCAGCCGAGCAGGGCCCGGATCCTTCCCCCTGCGCACCCCATGACGCCCAGGCCATCACACCTGGATCCAGGGCACTGCAGCCAGATGTGCCTCCAGCACCGTGAAGGACACACTGCAGAAGGGCACGAAGCCCCTGGGAGCTGCACAAGATGCATCCCTGGACTGAGAAGGGGCTTTAGCCCCCCGCTCACCTCGTGTTGTCTGCCCCCAAAGCCCTGCCTAGCCCCTGCACTCGCTTTGTCCTTTTCCCTGCCCTCAGTAGTTGATGTCTGTGCCCTGCTGCTGTCCTGGTTTTGGGGTTGGGGTCTGTAGAGTGGGTGGGATGCCAACCCACACTCTACTGCATCGCTCCGAGTGGGGTGCAGCTCTCTGCTGGTGGTTCAGGTGCTCAGCCTCACCGCTGCCCTCCCGCCTCGCAGATCTCCCATCACCTTTCCGCTCTTCCTGGCGCCAAACCCGGGCTTGACTCAGCTCATCAAAAATAGAGAGTGAGGGGAGGTGTGAAAGCCAGGAAAAGAAAAAAAAAGGAGAAGAAGAAGAAGAAAGCAAACTCAAGCAACCTGACTAAGGCAATCTGCAGCCTCCTCTGCCACCCCCACAATTCCCAAACCTGGGATCTCAGGGCTGGGCAACGCGAGGCAGCACCAACACCTCCCTGGGGCCCTGACACTGCTGCTCGGGGCAGCTCTGACACCACCGCAGCTCTCACAGCACACAGAGAGGAGCCAAGGGGTGGCTGAGTGACACCTCGTTTGACAGGGAAGTCATTTGGTGAATCTGTGAATTCACATTGTGAGCCAGTGCCAGCTCTGCCCATCACTTCCCAGCACAGCTAGCCCCAGCTCAGTCACCCAAGGGAAATAAAAACTATGATTTTCTCCTTCTGTACCCCAAAACAGGTTTGCCCTCCTCCTTGCTTCACCCTGCTGAGATGGAGGTCCCACACTGTCTTCACCCAGGCCACCAGCACCATATTTTGTTGCAGAGCAGCTCTCTTGGCCAGTTCTCTCCTGAGCCTGGTGCTGGGAGCACAGTCCTGGCTGCCATGTGTGGCTGCAGACAGGGCTGCGCAGGTTTGCAAGCAGTCGGGAGCAATAAATCATTCACTCCTGCAAGCAGATGTGCCAGGAAGGGGCTGGGGCTGTCCTCCCTGTGCCCTCACAGAGCATCCCGTCCCTCTCCACATGGCAGGAGCCCCATGTGCCACCACAGCACAGCCGAGCATCACGGCCCCTCTCCCCCACTGGGGGAAATCAGGGCTCCCAGTAGCCCCACATTCAACCACGTGAATGCAAGTGACACCGTGCCCCTCTGTCATTGTCACCTCACCCAGGGTAGCTGTATCTGCACTTCATCCCTGTCAAGGCAGGTTTTGGAGCATGGGAATGTTTATTGCAGAGTAAATCCCACCCCAGCACAGGGAGAGTGGGAGAGCTGCCTCACACGTAGGCAGAAGTTAGCTCTAAGTACACAGATGAAGCTGCATTATTCAGAATTATTGGGGTTTGCTATTGAATCCCAATAGCTGGTCAGTGTCTTTGATATGTATGAAAGTAAAAAGTGCTTTTGGAGCCACTGGCTCTCCTGAATATTTCTTGCTTCTCTCCCCTTCCTGTTGCACTGAGCAGATGTCCGAGCAGCCAGGCTGCGTTTGGGGACAAGAGGAACAGCTCAGGGACTTGGAGCCCCCCTTCACCCAGCTCTACCTGCCAGCAGCCACCTTCTTTGCCTCTCTCCATCACTACATGAAAAATGAGCTCACCATGAGCATGGTGACCATGGCATTGAGCTGCGATACATCTCCTGCTGCTCCCTGACTCCTTGCACCCTGTAACTTGTTCTCCCAAGGGTAAATCCCAGCTGAATCTGGGATGAAACTCAGTCTGGAACTGGTGAGGGCCGTGCAGGCAGGGCAGCACCCATCCCTGTCTCCTCCAGCACCTGGGCCCAGGTGAGGAGCAGTGGCCAGCAACTCCAACCCACCACAACCAGCAACTCCAGCAGCATTTCTGCACTGCAGGGACCCCCGAGGCCTTTCCCTGGCTCAGCAGTGTGCCCTCACCAGCACTGACACGCAGAGGACAGGCTGAGCGTCCCCAGCACAGCTCCTTTCTCCCCAGGGCACCCACAAAGGCTGTGCCTTGGGCAATGGCGAGTCCACCTGATGCACCACCAGCGGCTACATTTTGTATTTTTTCCCCTTGGAAACACCTCCTTAATGGGCACTTAACATCATGCTTAAGTGACAACGAGTTACACATTTTATTTAAGAGCAGATGCAAGGAACAGTGTAATTCCCTATAGACTAATGGTGCATTTCCCCTCACAGACAGCTAATTAAATATTTAATCAGCACAATAGCCGGTTAAGTATTGTATATGGGCATAAATACAACCCAATACATTTCCACGCTACATTAAGCTGAAGCTTGTAGACACTTGTCTCCCCAGCATCAGACACGACAGCTCAGTCAATGCATCCTTCGAAAGCAGATTCTATTTATTTTCCATCATATTAAGTAGGCATCATTTTGATTCTGTCCCGGCCGAGTGTATTACTCTTCAGCAGAACCGTATGAATAATCTGCATCAAACTGTGGATTAGGTGAAGATTGCTTCCTTCCTGCTCAGCAGCTCGCTGTGAGCTGACTGCAGATTTCAGTGAATAATTTCTCTTTGGATTGCATCCTGGAGTTCCAGCAGCGACTGGAGGGCCATTGTGCTCAGCGCTCCTCGGGTGCTTTAGAAGAGACGATCCCTGTCCGGAAGATTTAGCAATTAAAGCCAGAAACACAAGCCAGAAAAAAAAAATGGAGAAAGGAAAGAATTCTGACTCTGCTCATTTATTTAATGGAGATGGCTAAGGGAAGAAGAGGTTAAAAATTAGTTTTTTAGACACAGTTTTTCACCAGTGTTTTAGCAGGTTGGGCACGTCAGTGCCTGGGATGACCCGTGATATGATTTGGGCAGCTCTGTAAGACCACCAGGGCTCTGCAATGTGAAATCAGCCCAAAGGTGGGGCAGGCACAGCCGCTGGGCAGGAGAGATGGGTGCAGGGCAACTGCTGCTGGCACACCATCCATGTCACCAAACCTGGGATCCTGTCCCCTCCAGGCTGTCTTTGTCATGGGGAATTGCAGCCTGCCCTCAGTCTAGGGCACGAAAACACCCATCCTGTGGCACATCAGGTGTCACCCCCCAGAACAGGTAACACCAACAGCACAGCCTGCGTGGCTGTGGCCCATGTGAGAGAACAACTTCTGGCATTTTTGCACATCTAGGGGATGCATTCGTTCTGCGGGTGTCGTGTTTGGGGCTTGATTTCTATTCAGCTTTCTTACCATCTCCACTTCCCAAGCTCTCATCGACTCTGTTAAAACTGCAAGAATGAGTCTATTTATAGAGCACGGTTGCAAAATGAATCAATAAACCCAGAGAAAAACCAAGGCCAATCACCCAGATCTGTGGTGGCTGCAGGGGAGCCCACATCCCCTGGCAGGCGTCTGGTGAGAGCGGGTTGGAAATGCAGGTTTTGCTCCAGGCACCAGCAGCGAAGCAGGACGAGGGACAGCTGGCTTTCTGGGCAACTTCAGACGGGAGCCAAAACCCTCTTTTCGTTTGTGCTGGTGCCAGCCATCTGCCTTATTTCAAAACAAGCAGGTAGCACAGGGCACGTTTAAGCAGGGTGAAGCACTTCACCTTGTTGTGAGGACGGAAATCCTGAGCATCATTCAACTGGGAGGGCAGCAAGACAAATCCTACAAACTGTCCCTGTAACAACTGGAGGTTTTCAAGGTGTGTGAGCCAGCCTTCGGGGAGTCTGAGACTGTGAAAGGTTAAAGCTAAAGAATGACCGAAATATGGGAGGGACGTCATTTTTTTGTTGATTAGATTAGTTCCTATAAAAACCATCTACATAGCATTCAAGCTTTAATGTGAAAGAATTGCACAGGTCTTGCCTGTGCCAGGTTATCCCCCGGCCCTTTCCTGACGTGCCCCTCCAGAGCCCAGCCCTCCCGCGAGCAGTACCACTGGGCGTGCAGGGATCACAGCAGGGCTGGTGTGCCAGGGGGAAAAATGCAGGACTGCAGAGAGGAGCAGCCCGTGTACTGCACCGACTGGGCACATCCCCAGCTGCTTGGTGGTGGGATTAGGGAAATTTGGGAATGCAACACCCACGTGGCTGGCTGCAGACAGGGCACCCAGCTCGGATGATGGACTCACAGCGCTGAGCAGGGTCACGCGTCACAGTGACCCGTGGTGGTGACAGCGTCACGACCTCACAGTGCTTCCCTCTCCTGTGCATTATTTCATCCTTGGGCTGTGAGCACGCCTGTGTGGTTACATCACCCCGGCCGATGTGCAGCCAGGCTTTAAGCCACGTGAATGCCCTCGGTTACATGCCCAGAGACTTAATCGCAACCTGAATATCATCAAAGGTAAATCCGATGGCAGACAGGGGAGAGACGAGGCCGGGACCTGTCTGCGAGCACCCCCAACCACCCCGCCTGCCTGCCCCCATAAATCTCCTCCCGTCAGGGAACAACACGCAAGTGCTAAGGGTGATTTCCACTTTTTTTTTTTTTTCTCTTTGCTGCGCTGAGCTCAACCTCTGCAACAGCTGCCAGACGTCGTAAATCACCGAGCAAAATCCTGGAGCTCGGGCTTGCTGTCTTGTAAAACAAATATCTTCCAGATTTTGTAGTGCCCGATGCTGGTGACAAACTGTCAGTTGTCGGGTTCTTCCTCCTCTCTTCCATTTATTTCCTAGCCCCATGTCTCTGCTGCTTCTCGCCTGCTATATATCTCCCGTTTATTGTTATTTCTTTTCCCCCTTTGTTTTAATAACTCTTTTACTGTGGATTCTTGTAAAAACAGCTGCTCTAGCAAGTAAAAAAAAAAAAAAAAGGAATATCTGGAAACAGATGCCCTGGCATTGCTTCAGCTGTAATCTGCTAGATTTATAATTCCTTTTCAGTTCAATATTGATTCAGAATAAAGCAACTCAAAACACACTGGCAGCTCGCAGCTTTTTGTAGCCTTCCCCTATCTTTCTTCTTCCCTGCCATAACATTTCTTTTCTCTCATCCAAACAACTGGAAATGTACAGAAGAACAAAACAATGCCAGCTGATGAGAGACACCCAAGTGTCCACAGAGCAGAGGGTTTATGTCTGGGAAAGCTCAACAGAACGCTCTCAGCTGCTTTGTTTATTGTTTTAATTTATTTCCTCCTGCCTAGCTTTTGCTGTTGCCTCTCCACATCCCTCCTTAGGTCTCTCCTCAGCCTGTTGGGGACTTGTCAAGCTCCAGGGCTCACCGGGGAACCAGCCGGGTACCAGCCAGGGGATGCTCTGCATGTGTGGGATGGGGACAGGCACCAGGTCCCCCGGCTCCTCAGCCCCCGTCCAGCACCACTCAGGGTACAGCGAGTCCCTTGACACTTTGTCAAACCTGAGATAAGAGCACTTCCCTTTGACAAAGCTCTTTGAAAGGCCTCAAAAAGGAGTGAAAGAGAAAAAGAAGAGAAAGCAGTCAGGACATTTCCTTCAGGTCTGGAAACAAAAGCCACCAACGCATCTCGGGGGGCAGAGGAGGTCATGGGCTGGGGTCCACCAGCATCTCGAGGGCTCTGCTGCCACCATGCATCCCACCCCGCAGCATCCTCCTCCTCTTGTGCTGGGTTTCCTGCCTTTCCCTTTGGAGATGGAAAGTAAAGGGCAAAAAGCCTGGCTTTCTTCTAGCTCTCAAACATGAGAGCCCTTGGAGAGGACCTATTTTAAGAGCGGAGAGTATCCCCCCCACTGGAAAAGCAGCTTGGCAGCTGCAGGCTCAGCGCCATGCCCCCTGCTCAGGCTCTCGAGCCACCTGCCCGCAGCCACTTCAGCTGCCACGTGCCACAGGAGGGGACAGTAACTCGAGGTGATATTATCCATCTCGTTTAAGTTTTTATGCAGTTCACTTATATTTTCTCATAACCAGCTCTATTTTTCCCTTTCTCCTGGGTGTCTTCAGCATTAGATATTTTGGTGCTGGTTTAAGTGCCTTTGTCCTTCTTTCCCCTTTCCATAAAGTTATTTTTTAACAGTGCAAGCAGAGTTTAGCACACTTTGCAAACAACCTCTTAAAGGAGGGCTCAAGCACTGAAGTGTTCCCAATCCACCCTGCAGAAGACCTCGGACCAAGCAGAGCTCCTCTCATCCCAGTGTGCATCCAGTGAGCCGGAGAGGAGCCAACTTCTCCTCCAGGTCCAGCTCAGCGCTGCCCAAACTGCTCCTGCACAGCTGCTCAGAGGAAAGCCACAAACCTCCCTCACTATCTCACATATGCACTGAAGAACCTGCTGTTAAGTTCCTCCATGCTAAAACCCCGTGAGCACAGTCAGAAAGCAGCCGGCTGTTCCACGCACAAGCGACTGTGACGGGAAACAGTCTGAGAAGCAAAAGCGAGGCTGAGGGCTACGGCGTTCAGAGCAGCCTTAATTATTAGAGCGTGAGCCTCCACGTCCCTCGAGAAGCACGGAAAATACTGGCCTAAAAATTCACGGTGCACTCAGAGAACCTGAAGCCGGGGAGTTTTGGGGACGTCCTTGCTGCAGCCAGCCTTGCTGGCTCCACTGGACTTGGAGCTGTTCCGATTCATTGCAGCGTCTCTGAGCTCGGAGCAGAGAGAGCAGACAAGGCTCATTGCCTATTCCAGGCAGAAAGTCTGCAACCACAGTTGTGGTTTTCCTTTTTTTTTTTTTTTTTTTTTTTTTTTTTTTTTTTAATAAGGTTACTTGAGAGAGAGCCTGGAGGAGACCCTCTCGCTCCTCATCACCGAGCCCTGCTGATGGTTGTGCACGGACTGTCAGGGCTGCTTGGGGAAAGCAGCGGCAGGATGAAAACAGGCTGACGTGGTGCTGTGCAAGGGGTGGCTTTGCCTGGAGAAGCAAGCTCCTTGCCCACCACAAAGGCCCAGAGAGGAGAGCAGGGACTGCTCCGTCCCACATTTCTATTTCAGGCTCTGCCACCAAGGCCATGCCTTGCACATCTTCATCCTTGTGCAAGGCTCCTGGTCCCACAGCGACTGAATTCCCCCAAAACTCCCATGTTTGTTGGCATCCTCCCGTGCTTGAAAAGCACAGCAAAACTTTTTCCTCCTGAACCACTGACATGCTGCCTGTTGTGCACCCTGACCCTGAGGTGGGCGATGGATTCAGGTAACTCCTGGGAAAAGAAACGTCCCCATGCAAAGCTAATCTCTGGATATGCTCATGCAACTGTTTGCAGCATGTGAGATGAATGCGGCCCACATCCTTCCTTGCTTTGTGCTTTGCTCTAGCATTTATCCTCCCAGCAAGCCATTGCCACCTCGCCCTCCAGGGCTGTGCTTTCACTTAGACATCAGCAATTTCCCCTGCCACGGGAGATCGGTGAAATTACCTAGCTGATTTAAGGCCAGGGGAGTTAAAAGAGTGTTTCTCTCCGGGAAACTCTCCCAACAGCTCAGTTGCTTTTGCACCTCTCCGGGCTGCTCCTTCCCCTTCGCAGCAGGCAGGCGGAGTAGCAGCCCACAGCCGTGAAGCTTCCAGCCACCCCCTTCCCCAGGCTCTGCTTGTCCAGAGCAAACGCAGGCAGATTTCCCTGTTGACTGCAGGGATTTTGTTCATTCAGGTGGATCCAGGGGGAATATCGACATGTTTGTTTTATTTATTTTTCCGCTAGAAGCCGTGCATAGGTCTGTCCCACACGGATTAACCCGCAGGTCGATCACTCCACAGCCAGCTCCCCGCCTCGCTCCCCAGGGACCCGGGCTCGCGGTGTTAGTGCCCCTTCCCTGGGAGGGCTGGCAGGAGGGCAGGTTGCCCTCACATGGGGCCAGGGCTTTAAATTTCTTATAAAAAGCTCTCTGAGCAATTCAAGCACTTGCATCGTTTTGCAGCATCACGGGTGCCGGCTGGAAGCAGCTCCAAGTTTCGGGGGCACCCAGCTGTGCCGCAGAGCGAGGCTCTGCTCCTGCCCTCAGGTGAGCTGGTTGCTGGGCACAACGCATTGCCTTTTGGGGAACAAAAAAAAAAAAAAAAAAAAGAAAGAAAAAAAGAAAAAAAAATCCAACAAATTAATTCAGTTCACATGAGATTTGAGCTGAACTTCAACCAGTAAATACTGAAGGATAAAGCAATGCCATGAAAAAAAATCTGGTGACACAGCCACGTCTGAGGTTCATTTATTTTTTAAAGACTTTTTTTTTTCTGCTTTTCTCCTCCTGGTTAAAAACAACATTTACAGCAAAGAGGAAGCATCACCAGCATACAGACATTTATCCCCCCAACCCAGCTGGTGTGGCAGAGCTGGCTTTCTGGCTGTCGTCTGCCACCAGCCCAGTGTGGACATGGAGGTCTGGGCAGGATTTTTGCTCTCCAACCCCTGTGGTGGCAACACAGAGCTGAACCCGAGCCAGAAACCTAGCAGGCTCCTGAGTGGTATTTTGATCATCGCTTCCCCCTTGCTGTCAGAGGAAGCTGTGCCATGCCTCCAGCAGTATTTTCTTCCAGAGCCGTTGTGGCGAGGCTGGCACGGCAGCAGAGGGCACAGAAAGCCAGCTCTCATCTCGCTCCCAGCCCAGAGAGACGGGCTGGCACAGGCAGGCTGCTCTCTGCAGCATGTAAAGGGCCTTCTGCTTTCCATTGCCCACCCCTGCAGGTGTCCCCAGATCAGAATCTGGCCCTTCTCCAGGGTCAGTCCTTGCCCTGAGGAGCTGTGGCCATAAGAGACCAGGAAGAGACCACTGACCCAGGGCTCTGCCATCGCTCCGTGCTGCCGTGCCATCCGGGGGCCTTATCCTACACCTCCTGCTCTGTACACCCCCCTTAGCACTTTGTGCTCCTCTCTGCTGGCTGAGCCCCTCCTGCACCCCTGCTCCTCATCCTCTGTCTGGGCTTTCCTGGCACCGCTGCCCCCGTGCTGCACCCTCCCCTGCAGCGTCTCAGCACAGGAGCTGCAAGCCGGGCAACCCAGCTCACCAGCAGAGCGCTTCCACACGGGGACTGAGCTGCTATTAATTTATCCTGTATTTGTTTTGAAAAGCACCTCGGCAAGGTACACCATTTCCCTTTCCAACTAGAGGCTTAACATCCACAGTCTTTCTTCTGTCTCAGAAGCAAATCCCCGTGTATTTTGCATGTACCCGATTAATCCCCAAGGCATTACACCTAGCGGGCCAAAAAGATTGCTCTGCCTCTGCTAAAACACTTCAGGAGAAAGAGGAGAGGGAGAAACACTGAACTCTTAGTCAAAGAAACTGGCCGTGTTTCGTGGCAGCGTTTCAGCAGCATGCTGAAGCTCATGTGCGAGTGTCCCTGGTGCCACGGAGCACAGCGAGGAGCCCCTCGGGTGCCAGCAGCTTTACTGGGGCTCCTGGACATCTGCCCGTGGCTTTGCTTGAAGCCAGGCTTGCAAAAGCTTTTCAGGAGTCCATCCAGGCCACCCAGGTCCCTGCTGTGATACAGGGAAGTTGATCATTTATTGTACAGGTGGCTGCATGGGTGTAAATGGTTTCACTTGGTAACCCCAAGGGGATTCAATCCATCACAAAGCGGGTAGGAGACACCCAAAGCAGCCATTTTGGTTGCAATCACCAAGGAGCAGCCACGCTGCCATTCCTATGAGGCTCCTCAGATGCTTTAATTGTTTGGGACGCTCCCAGGTACAAAACTGACCTACCTGCAGCACCAGCTAGTTTCTGCCCCAGTTAGAGCTCGTGTGAGTCTGCTGAAGTCTATTTACCGGGCAAACATCTCATTTAGCAAGCAGGCTCTGAATCCCACATTTAAGCATATGTCAAGCCAGCCAGTAGCTTTGCTTTAATTACCTCTCCAACTTTGTGGCTGTCATTTCTTTATATGAACGAGGATGTTCTGCCAAGGGCAGAACACAGCCCTGCGTGCTACAGAGCTGGGGCATGAACACTTCTCAAAGGGGGCAGAGGCAAGGAAGGGGCTGGGGATGTTGCTGTAGGGCTCCATATGGCTGCAGGACTAAAGCAGAGGCAGCAGAGCTTTCCAGCCTAGGTGCTCACAGAGCAAGCAGGGGTAACGTAGCCGTAGCTTTCTTGTGGTAGGATTTTGGTGGCCATGCATTATTCAGCAGAGGCCAAAGCCTCCACGCTGCCGGGGGGGGGGGGTTCGGTGATGCTGGAGGACCCCTTCTGCTCCCCAGGCAGGAGCAGAGGCGTTTCACGGGTCGCTGTCGTCTCCACCCATGAAGGAACAGCGGAAGGGAAATCAGCTGGCGACAAATCCTCATTTATAATTAAAAGGGGAGCAGGAGCTGCACAAACGTGCCTTAACGTGGGAGCTGCAGCCGGCTCCCCCCAGCTGCTCCCCGCCAGCAGCTGCCCCCTGGCGGCCCGGGGAACTTTGGGGAAGTTCAAAGCCATTTGCTGCTCTTCTGCAAAATAACAATTCCTCTACGTTGGAAAAGAGCAAATTTTTTAATTATTATTATTAATTTATTCTTTTTAGCGGGAACCCCAGCGGTGTCACAGCCTTGCTGCTGGCATCAGCAAAGCCGGGCACCTTCCTAGCTAAAGGGGCAAGTTAGCTCGTAAATAAGGAGCGGATTCACCCCCCCCAACCCCCCCCCCCCCCCAGACTTGGGGATATTCCCCAAATTCCCCCCCATTTTGCTGCCGTTGATGTATTTAAAATAAAAAATAGTAGCAAAAATAAACTAAAAGAAAAAAAAGATAAAAAAAAAAAAAAGAACACATGCCGAGCCAACCCATGCCGGTAGAAGGCAGCTTAATTAACCCCGCAACCGCCCGCAGGGCGCTAATTGCGCCGGGGCGCCTCCCGCAATTAGCGCGCGGGCTGCGGGGAGGGGCACGGAAGGGAGGCGGGCGTGGCTTCGCGCGAAACCCCGCCCACTTTCGGCGTTTGTGGGCGTGTCCTGGCGAGGCCCCGCCCCCGCGCGGAGCGGAGCGGAAGTGCCGGAGTTGGCGCTGCCGCGCGCGGGGCAAGTTGGGCTCCGGCGGGGCGGGGGCGGCTCCGCGCCCCCTGCTCGCCTTCATCCCCTGCTCCTCCTCCTCCTCCTTCTCCTTCTCCTCCTCCTCCTCGCCGCCGTCCTTCTCCCCGCGGCTCCCATGCGGCGGAAGCAGAAGCGGCTGCTGCAGGCGGTGGGGCTGGCGCTGGCCGCCCTCGTCTTCTTCCCCAACGTGGGGCTCTGGTCCCTGTACCGAGAGCGGCAGCCGGACGGCGGCGGTGGGGCGGCTGCAGGGCAGGGGGCGGCGGTGGTGGAGGTGGGGGCTGGAGAAGAGGCGGTGAGTGGGGGGGGTACGGGGAGTGTGTGGGGGGGGGTACTGGAGGGGTACTGGGAGTGGGAGGGGCGGTACTGGGAGTGGGAGGGGTACTGGGAGGGTACTGGGAGTGGGGGGGGGAGGGCTGCTGAGTGGTTACTGGGAGTGTGAGGGGTCCTGGGGGGGTCCTGAGAGAGTGTGGAGAGGCTCCTGGGGGTGTCCTGGTGGGGTATTGGGGTGGGGGGGCTGCTGCGGGGGGTACTGGGAGTGAGCGCGAGGCTTCTGGGGGTGGTACTGGGAGCATAGGGGGTGCTAGGGGCGTACTGGGAGTGTGTGGGGGGAGATGGGAGGGTACTGGGAGTGTGTGAGAGGATTCTGAGGGGTGCTGGGGGGAGCTAGTGGGATCCTGGAGTATGTATGGGGCTGCTGGGGGGGGGTCTTGGGGGTGATCCTGGATGCATGGGGGGTGCTGGGGGAGGGTCCTGGGTGTATGGGGGGTGCTGTGTGTGTATGGAGTGCCCAGCAGCGTGGGGCACTGCAGTGGGTGGGGGGCCAGAGCTCAGCTGCGGTGTCTTCTTTTCGTGCGTGCCTGGAGGAGGGGGCTGAGCTCCTGAGGACCCCCGCCCGTATCTCAGTGTCTGGGGGGGCTCATCTGGCCCCTCTATACACGGGGAAGGGGAGCAGCTGCCCCACAGCAGCAGGGATGGGAGATGTGGCCCCAGGGGGAGGCAGCCCCCCGGGAGGCCATGGCAGGAGGGAGGCTGCCCGCCTGGGGAGGCTGCCTGCAGGGAGGGAGCCGAGCATGGCTCCCGTGAGAAATGGGAGCAGCTGTCTTGACGTAAGCTGAGGAGAGAAGGGGCTCATGTAGGGGATGGGTTGGAGGTGGAAGGCGAGTACTTTCTTGGCAGCTTAAGGATCCGGAGACCAGAGGTTTGCTTGCCTTTTGGGCAGGGCTTGGTAAGGGAATAAAGCAGGATCTTTGCTCTAAGGAGTAAGGAAGGGAAGTTTGCCCCCTCCTTGCAATGGAAAGAATAGTAAATGTGTCTCCCGACAGCGTCCCTTCTGCTCCATTTCTCTTCACCTGTCTCAGAAAGGTACAGGGAACGCGCATCACCAGTTACTTCGGGGTCCCCACAGACCTTACGGCAAGGGCTAGCAGAAAGCGCCGGGTGGCGTGTGAGGGTGATGCCTGTGTCCTGATCCTCCTCTGGGGAAAGAAGAGCACGTAGCTGTTCCCATCAGGGCGGGGGATACCTGCTGGGTACCTGCTGCTTGGCAATATTGCAGCAGATGACTGCATTCCTTGCTCATCCCTCTGGGGTAGTAACAGGCGACTTAACAGGCAAACCCCCCTGCTTAATGTGAGGGACAGGAATGCTAGATCACCCGGATTAGGCGTTTGTAAGCTCAGTTTAGCTGCATTTACTTTTGGCTCTGTAATTGTTTTATCCCATCCTTGGTTTGGCTTTGTACCATTACGAATGACTGGGGCTTGAAAGCCTGAAATGTCAGTGTGTAACTATTGGTTCAGCTCCTTGTTCAAAACCACTTAAAACTCTTAGTTGTCTCAATCTTCCCCTCCTCGGAGACTTGCCATTATGACTGCACCGTAAAGGTGGAGAAACTTAGTGTGGCAATTTCTGCTCGGAGAGCGAGGAGGCTCCAGGAACGAGGTGCTGAGGTTGAGCTCTTCCTTCCCAGCAGAAACATTTTTCAAATTCAAGCATTTCAGGTAAGCCCGGACATAACCATGCTTGTGTCCTGGTCATATGCCATGCTGATAGGGGAAGAGAAGAGCAAGTCAGTCGGTACCTGCTGTAACGTGGGATTGCGTAGCAGACCCCAGACCTGCCCAGAAATCCTTTTAACACGCAGTGATCATTATATGCCTGCAGTTCCTGATGTTGCTGCCTTATGCTTGTATTTCTGTTGCATGCAGGCAATCTATTTCGCAGGACTGACAAAATTAAGCCCTGTGGGCCACCACTGCACAGCTCCACGTAGTACAGCATTATGGTGAAATGAAGACCAGTGTAAAATCATGCCTCTTCTAGAGGTTGTGAAGGAGGAAGTTGGTAATTATTCTCAGGCTTCAAAGTTCCTTGCTGGATGTAGCAGTTAACACTGGTTAAATCTACCAGGGCTGAAAATACAAGAAGAAGCTGACTTTTTATTTTTCGTGTTCCAAAATCGTCCCTGTGCTGCGGGCTTTGGGTTGGAGCAGCTGCGGACCAGGCGCTTTGCACGGTGCGGTGCATCACCGCTGGTTTTGGTGTGTTGTATTCTCGGAATTAAGAAATGACATATTGCTTGTTATACAGAGCTTTCATCCTATTTTTCTTTATGCTATGTCTGTTTGAAGCATGATGGCTGTCAATAAACTGAGATCTGCTGTTTTGGGTGTGTGGTGAGCTGGGCAGGAAATGTCTGCGCCGATTACAGGAGAACTTGAAATAAAACCTCTCTGCGCTTGTGTAAATCGCAGTTGCTGGGTCTTAGGCTGAAGGCTCAACCTTCCTGTCTAATTAATGGGGATCCACGGGTTGCAGTGGGGCTGGCAGTAAAGATACATGTCTTATCACATGCACATATTTTTGAAAGACCGGGTTGTGAAACGGTAGCTTGTGTTACACTGAGCAAGGGAAAACATACCCCGAAGGACAGCTGGCTGTCTTGGTAAAAATAATTTCAGATGATGCAGAATAAAGATAAAACTTTCTTTTTTTTTTTTTTTTTTTTTTTTTTCCTGTTGTCATAGAGTTATCTGCCAGCTGACTGCAGAGAGTTTGTCTGTTGCGTGTCTGCAGTTCTGGTGGCTCCCGTCTCTCTCCCTTGGTCCTGACACATACGGTTTTGGTGCTTACTGATCAACTTCCAACTTGTAGATGAATTTACTGTTTGTCTGCTCGTTCATGAAGCTATACGGAACAGCCGACTTCTTAACACCAGTACTCTAGTTTAAGACCACGGGAGGCTATATCATTAAAAGAATGATACACGTAGCAGTCAGGAAATTTTTTTTTCTTTCTGGCTTTAATTTGCCTGCTTGTGCAGGCTAATCTTTGAATTGAAGATATTTCTGATGTGATCCAGAAATGAGCTTTCCAATGAAATCTCTGTCCGTGCTCATTCTTTTGCTTAAATAGTGTCTGCTGTTCGGTAATCTTATCTTTCAGAGTAACAGCAAAAGGGCAGAAAAGTTTTAAGAAACAGTTGAATTAAAACGATAAAAATAACTTCTTAGAAAATACAGTTTCAGTACTAAAAGTTTTCAAATTGTGCAGGGAGCTTGTATCATAGTGTGCCTTGTGAGGCTTGTTACCTTCAGTATGGCAACGTATCAGTGCACACTATTTTACTTCATTTAATCTTTCTAGTGGCTGAAACAAACGTGTCAGAAATTAAGCAATCAGAAGCCATGTAAATATATTCTAGGAAAGATTATGCTAAGTTGTTTCTGCAGAAGTGCCTAGGCAGCTAATTGCTTCTGTATTTACATGTTGAGGGGAAAACGTGGCTGAAAATAACGCGTTGCCTTAATGCCGGGGTTAGGTCAGCGTTCTTCCTTCCTTCTGCCATCAGGTTTCTTCTTCTGGAGCTCTGCTAGCTGGCTCTCCGTCCCTGGGGAGAGGGGATGGCCTCGAGTTGTTGAAGTCCTGCTAGAGATGTCATTAGGAAAGATGATTCGTTGAGTTTCTTTGTACTACACCTGCATGTGCAGAAGTTTCCTTTATCATTATGTATTTACAGTTACTCATCGGATGATATGAACTAGCAAGTCCTTTTGTCATGGGGCATGCAACCGCTTTGGCTGGTGTGGTGTTTTTCAGTAGGGACGATAGGACTGAGGTGCTAAAATGTTTCTGCTGACAAGAAAAGTATTAGCTTAGTGGCTTTTTATGCTGGTGAGAAAAAATGGCAGTATGTGTATATTGGCATGCTCATGTAGTACAGATTGACTTCGGTGTAATTTCATCTTTTTTTAACAAGTATTCGATAGGTAAAAACATATGATCTGTAGGTGTGGGGGACTGCAAGAGAATTTCAGCCTGTTCCTTCTGTCTCAAATCCCCGCTGTCCGCCTCAGAGGCTGCTGGGCATCATCAGCTGAAATGTTTGATGTGTGGTCCTGCCGCGTGCAAAAATGGTGGTGAGGTGGGCTGTGGGCTGGCGGATTATGCTTGGGCTAATGCAAGTATTTATGTGATTTCTAATCCTCTGCAGAGATGCTGCTCTCTACCTGCCTGGTGGGGCAGGAGATCGGTGTGATGTGCCCTGTTAGGGGAATGGGGCATTTGAACTCCGGGAGAGATTAAGCTTGAACGTCTCCTTCTCTGAATTGCTGGATAAAAGCACTGGAGCAAATTAGCAGCCTTTCACTTTACGCATTTGATTTGATATGATGCATGCTTTATAAAGTCACCCTGTAGCTTGTTGTAATAGTAATTTGTGTTCTATAAATGCACTCACGAGCGTGATGGAAGTGTATAAATCACATCGCTGATTGTGTGGTGCCCTCTGCTGCCAGCTGTACCTGGCTGCTCGTGGCTTGGCAACGAGACACGAGCTGCAAACAGGATTGAAAAAGGCTTTGTGAGAATGCAGCCCTTGGACAATTTGGGGTTGTAAACTTTGGCTTTCGAGCAATTAGGCTTAAAGCATCCAGGCTGCATTGCCAAAAAAGCAGCCCTGTTAGGGGCTGGGTGGTTAGGGGCTGGGGGCAGCACAGTGTTGCCTGCCCAGCTGCTGCTGCTGCTCTCGTCCTCTTCAGCAGAAGATGATGATCGGCTTTGCCATCCCGGCCTCAGGGCAGCGATGAAACTGTCACCGTTTGTCAGCTTCACGTCGCGGCTGGCAAGCACTGGCCGGGAACGAGGTGGTTTAGCAGGCTTCCTCTGCTGCCAGGGCTTCCCAAGGGCTTGGGGAGAGGGAGAGGAATACCTTCCTGCTCTCTGCCAGCCGGGGGTGAATAGAAAGCCAACTCGTCGTGCTTCCCGTGCCGATGTCTTTGGCAGCTAAACTGGTCGTGCCATAGACCTCGCTGCCTGGTGGCTCTCTGCCCTCTGTGGGACGGCTGTGTTATCCTTTCTGTTTGCTGGTTGCTTGTCCGCTGATACAAAGGCAAACTTTGGAAACCTTATTTTGATAAGCATAGAGTAAAACAATTGACATATGATAGGTAAAGTGCAAGTGTTCAAGATAAAAAGCACTTTTTTATGCCTGATTTCTAGTATAGGCTACTGTAAAGTTCATTATTTTGGTGCAGCTGCGAAGTGAGCAGTTTTTCCTGGACTGGTTACATGTGGTACTGCAGAGTGAGCAGACGTGAAAGCCCTGTTCCCTTCTCCAAAGAAAGGAAAACAAGGGTTTGGAGCACAGGATGTGGCTAACCCATCTTGCAGCTGTGAAGTTCAAAGTCCAACTGGGAAGGGACGTTGGCTAATAAATTAGGGCTTTCCCTGGTCTTGTTATTCCTTAACTGGTGGTCTTAACTGTGATGCTAACACGGAGCTGAGAGCCCAAACAGGCTGTGCTCTAGCTCCTATGCTGCATGAAGATGAAAGGTGTGTTTGCTGTTCTGCTGGGGTTACCTCGTGGAGCAGATGCTGCTACCAGCCCAGCCGTGCCATGGCTAGCTGTTCAAACGTGATCTGTCCAAAGCTCTTAAAAGCTGTGATGCCTAATTCCTGTCCTCAAAGGAAAATTTCAGCAGGAAAACTTTCTGGCTCCTGACACCCCGACTGCTTTGTAAGTCACCAGTGAAAACCGTAATCATACAGGGATCTGCAGAGCTGTTCGTTTTTCCCATGTGAATGGGGATCAGATGGTGAGACAGCGAGATTTGTGAGCAACTGCACTTACAAATACCCTGTCAGGTAACTGCCGTGCACTTGACCAAGTGGGCTGAGAAAATAATGGGAAGCTTCTTACTGCCAGAGACGTGTTGGAGTCAGGCAAAAATGCTTTCTAGCAGACCTTTAGTTACATAGTGCTGCCTTCCACTCCCTATTTAAATACAATTGCAGTCATTGCTATAAAAAGATAAGGAGCAGCCCTTAACCCTGCCATCACTCTTGTTTGCTTCCCTGGGGAGCCACCTGTAACCTCACTTGCGTCATGTGGGGCCTGGGTTAACTTAACAAGGAGGAAGAGCACCCTGCATGCTGCTCGTGTCTCTGCAGCCCTGTCCTGACCCAGGCGGCACAGGCAGGAAGCCCTCAGGCTCCCTCTGAAAAGTACAGAGCTGCTGGGGAGAGTTAGGGGGTGGTAGGAGGTATTGCTCTCCGTGCTTGAAATATCCCTGGGGAAAAAAAAACACCTTGTGCTGCAGAAATGCATGTGGAGCCCCTGTGAAAGCAGGTGTTCCTACATGCCAGCTTGGCATCGTGCTGAGAACAGCAGAGCTGTCGTTTGTAGGCTTTTACGGAGTGCACCCCAACCAGCGTGCAGCGTGCCCAGTTTTATGGCACAGCATGCTTCATGGTGGCAGAAATGTGTGTGTGAGCAAAGCTGATGTGGTATTTACCATTAGAGGACTTTGCCTCTCTCCGGGATCCGTCATGCCTCATGTTTTCCATGTTATCTCTGTAGAGCGACCTCGGTAAGTTGTGCAGCTTTAAATAGTTTGATAACATAAATATTGCATGATACCGTGCAGGCGCAGGGACAGAGGTGGCTGCAGTAACTTCGTGCATGTGAAATCCTTGAAGAGTAGCAGAGAGGTGCTCTCAAGTTAAGTGACTGGAATGCATGTGCACATTTTCTTCTGAGTCACCTTCCGTGGAAAATTGGAAAGGAATTTTTCCATAACTGAATGGATTAAAAACTGGAAAAATCTGGTGGGATATACTGGGATGGTCATGTGCAGCTTGGCCTGGGATTCCTCTGCTTCTAGAGAGAGCTGTAGGAGAAACTGTGGCTTGACTTCAGATCCCACTTTGTGTGCAAAACTGGTAACTCTCAATGTTTTTTAGCAGTGAAAGGAAAGCATGAATCTGTTATCAGACTCCTGAACAAGTCCTGATGCTCAGGTAGCTTTCAAGTGTCTAACAGTGATGCTCTATTCCCTAATCACGGAGCAGGTGCCTCCCTCCTCCTTTGTTTTTACATTTTTTTCTTTTGTTTGGCAAGAAAAAAATAATCAAGCTTTTCATTATCTCCCTTAGAGTTTCCTTGTGGTTTTACTTTCAGACCTGGCATGCTGCTCCTGCCTTTTAACAACCCAGGGAGCTGGAAGTGTTACTAGTCCTGCTTTATTCAACTTGAAGCATGACCCCTCGGCGGTAATGGTATCTCTTCTGTCAGCGTAACTGACACCGTGGTGTTATTTGCTGCATTTTGTGTTACCTTGCCCAGATAATGGATAGGTAACAAGGATGGGAGTGTTTATCTACACGGCTTTGTTACGAATATAAGTAGTACAGGATATCAAATTATGGCTGATGTGTCAGACTATGCCTCTTTTCTTAGTAGATTTAAAGGGTCTGGCCGCGATTGCAGAAAGCTACAGATGAGTAAATCGAAGTGTAGTGCAGTTAGCAGGCTGCCCCTCCTTCCCAAATGCTTGGGTAGAAGAAGTAACCTCTGCTGGCAGCTCTGCACCCAAGTCCTGCGTGCCCCTGAAAATATCAGAAATATGTCACTTGACACCTTTGCTTATTGTTCATAAATTTGATAAAGCTTTAAATTGCAGCTTCAAAGAAGAGAGGTCTACCACATCTTGGTCCTTAAATCTGCTTTTCTTTCTAAATAATTAGCTCTTTTCCCTGCCCTTTTGCAGTTGCTTCATTTTCTCTAATCTTAGCTCCAGGGTTAAAAGAGAGCTCTCTAGAGCATATATCTATAATTAAGGCTTTTCAACCACAGCTACAGCGGAGCATAAGTAGCGCTCCAGTCTTGCCAATACTCAGGGAAGAAACTTGTTTTAGTGGAAAAGATGCTGATTTTGTTGAAACTGAACTCTTTCAGCTATCCCACTTGTGGAGTTCCCTCTGATGCTATTTTGTGCCTTCCCCCTCCACGAAGTTACCTTTTCAGGTCGATGACATTTTCTGTAGCTCACAAGAGAAAAGTTATTTATTCTTCCTGTTGCTTTCTTGGAAGCACAAACTACCAGCTACAGCAATTAGCGTCCATCACTGGTGTATGCAGAAAGCTTGAAATACCATCCCATTCATTTTCAAGGTCTGACTTCTTTGGGTTTTGCTACAGCTCTATACAAGCATCTTAAGGAAAACTAGCTTCTTGACTTTAGTCTCTTGGAAATCATGATACAAGCACACGAGCATGTTGCTGGGATGATGTCTCACGTTGTCTATGTGCTCTCAGATGTCTTACAACTACTGTGAGCGAGAGCCTACATAGAGGCAGCTACTAAATGGTAGCTGATGGGCTTGAAATTTGTACTCTGCAAAACGTGGCTTGTATTTCTGTAGCCTTTGCTTTCCTTTATTGTTGAGTCAAATTAAAACGACAAACAGTTAAACATAGTGAGGGTCTCAAATGGAAAACCCAGTGCAAGACAGCTAGTGTAACAAATGTGGATGTTGTGACTCTTCCCTTGGCAAGAAATAGAAAAATAAAGGGAAGGAAAATGGAGTGAGCCGAGACTTGAATGCAGAGCAGCACCCACCCTTTAAGTTCGCTCAGTGTTTATTCAGTGGCTGTGTCTTCCAGTCTCAACCTCTTATTAATCTTTCAGCTGCAATACTTTTTTTTTCTCTCCAATTAGCACAAGAAGTAGCAGAAAGTACCTTCTAAAAAAATGATCTCAAGGCGGTGGATGCTGGCATCCTTTCCCGTTACGCTGAGCGCTGCCTCTGCAGTGAGGTCACTGATTTGTGCTCAGAGCTGCTCCCCTCAGCACTAATATGTATTTCTTGCATGTATGTCATGCTCAGCTGATGTAGCGGTGACTTGACACGTTTTCCTGATGTAGCTTTTGAATACAAAACTGTCTGTTCTGTGTGGCTGAGGGTTCGCAAAGTGACTGCTCAAGCCAAAATCCCAAAAAGCATTGTAGTGCATTTTTTAAAATGTGTAGGAATTCCAGTTGTTTATTGAAATAATGGCCAGTCAGGCTGCTAAATTTCAAAGAAATTCTGAAGACTTTTTTTTTTTCAGGTACAAATATTAGAACTTCCATCTTAACCTTGCATGAATTCTTTCTGCTATAGAACTTCTATTCAGTAATAAAAATAAAGGAATTGCAGACTAATAACTAATTAGTCTGTCTCCTGCAAGAGCTTTCTGGATGAATAAAATCTACATTTGTATATGACTACTCTCTAACCAGGTTCTTTGAAGGAGAATGGAGTTTTTTTCTTTGGTCAAAGCCTCACCCTGACTTAGGACTTTGGCTCTTATCTGGAAGCACTGTTAGCTAGCCGTCCCGTGGGTAGAGCTGCTTTGCTTCCACCCTGTTGAGCAATTATTTTTACAGGGTTGGGTTGTTAGAAAGGGTTCTGCTCTGCTTTATCTCCAACGCCTGAAATCCTTTGCTTGCAATTGCATGTGCAAACTAAGGTGACTTTTTTTGAGGGTAAGTCATCTTCTCCATCTTAGCTTATGTTTACATAAGAAGATCTAACATTTAAAATCTCTAATAACCTATGTAAAGACAAGGCTATACAATCTTCTACTTTGGAAAAACAAGAAAGGCTATTTGTGTTCAAAGTCATTTGGGAGGGTACTTTTATGCAGCTCGTGACAGTAGCAACAGAACAATTTTTTCTCCATGATGGAGAAGGGGTAATTTGTTCTTTCTTGAGCATAACTAACATTTCTTAGCCTTTAGATGAAGTCCTAAGAAGAAATTTCACAGAGACTAGTAAGCATGAGCTGTTGCTTAATGAATAAAACAGGTGAAACAGTGCGAGTGTTCTTAATGTTTAGACTAAAGTTTTCAAAGGTGTCTTAGGGTGTGATGCTCCTTTGAAAAATAAGAGTCTTAGTGACTTTGATCTAGGGTATGATACAAAAACATGGGATGCCAGACCTGGTTATGTATAAGATTATTTGTTGTTTCTTTAAAGAAGGAGCAGTTCCTTCACTTCTGCTCAGACCGACTTTAATCTCAACGCTTCTTCCTTGATAGTGGCTCTCTTTAGAAACTGTACTTTCAACTCAGATAAGTAAAAGCAAAAATATATTCCTTCACTAAAGAAAATCAGAACCCCCAAAGGTAGGTAAATACAAGTGTAACTCTGGAAAGAGCTTCAGTTAGGCAAGTAAGTTGCTTGCTGTAATGTTATAGAAGGTCACTTAAATTTAGCCAGACTGTCAGTTCATATTAGCTACTACTAAAGATTATTCAGTATCTCAAGAAGAAATGAACGCTGATTATCTTTTGTCTTTTCATTTATCTTGCACATTTTTGGTTGTTAGGGTCTGGTGTGTGATAGCCAAGCAATAAGGACTTTTCTCACTCATGCATATTTTAGTTTTGCTTATCTGCCAATACACTCTGAAATGCTGCTTCTCTCGTATTTAAGGCTGCAGCTTGCTATGATGGAAACAGCAACAACAAAAAATTAGTTTTAGACGCTGTCTAACTTTTTTTGTGGTGTTTTGGAATCTGTTTCAAGGAAATGATTTAGCCTGCAAAAAAAAAATCTCACTTCAAAAAAGCAGCATCTGTTCACAGGTCTCCTTCACAGTGGCAAAGTTATCTTGGCACAATTAAACTGTTCAGAATGAGACTTCTCAAATTTGTTTTGTTTGCCTGGGACTGAGGGCACGGAATTAAACTGTAAAAACATCTGCAAAGTATTGGAAGACCTCTGTTTTTGATGCAGAAACGTATTTGTATAGAGAGAGACCAAAAGACTACTAAATCATTGTCTTTGCTACCATTTTCCTGCTGTTGCTGCTGCTACTTTGGAAAAGTGGAGGGGAGGTCAGCCTTTAAGGATTAAATCATCCCAGTAATTGCCACGTGTATATCTCTTTCCTCTTCCTTTAATCATTCAAACCAATTATGTTTTTTAATTTAGGATGCACTGAGGAATAAACAGAACTTCCAATAAACATCTGACTTCTAGCACAGGCGGTTCCAACTACAGAAAAAGGTGCTAGTGAAGCTGGAAGCATGTGATGCTGCACTGAACGTGTAGGTGCATAATGTCTTGGTAAAGAACTGAACCCTATCAGTTTATCTGAACTCCAGTGTTTACAGAATTTGCATCAATTGCATTTGTCTGTTGCACTTTGCAGAAGGATCTATTAAATCACGGCTGATGTAGAACTCCTTTGGAGAGAAGCAGGAGAGGAGAATTGTGTGCTGTGCTTCACAGAGCACATACATTGTAGTTAAAAATACATCTTTTGACATCTCTGTATTGAAATTTGGCCAATTCTTCCTGTAGTGCAGTTAGAATGTGCAAAAGCTGCATCTCCACTCCTCCAATTAGTCAAGATTTATCAAAATGTCCCAGACTGAATTTCATATAAGAATTAAAGGCTTCTTTGCTCAAATACTGCTAGAGGAACCATTTTTTGTGATGGCTTCTATCATTGTTGCTTATTAAAACAGATGTTTTAAGACATTATGAGGAAGAATATCAAATATTTACTGTTTCTGTAATTGAGTTTAAAAACAGCAACCACAATTCTACTATGAAATCCATCTTCTATTTCAGTTCACAGACTTCTGCCACTGTTCTGACAGGATGGGCATTGGTCTCTTTTTTTTTTTTCTGTCCTTGGTAATAGATCCAGAGGAGCTCTTCCCTTATTGTGTCCTGACAGGACTGTTGTTCTAATTGAACATTACTATTTTGTTGACCCATGTAAGCCAAAGTTTCTCTTTTCTCATAGTCTCCCTCAGCAGGTATGTGTTGGGAAGAACATTGTTGCTGGACTGTGAGATGGAGTTTAAGAACTCCCTCAGTCATCCTGCCAGATGTGTGTACAGTCTTCGCTTCTGCCTTGTGTTGTCTCAGGCTAAAAAGAAATGGTGCTGCCACTATGTGCAACGTAGTGTGGCTTTTGCACACAAAAACTTTGGTTAAAGCCTCAATAATCACTTTTAGGGGAACTCTGTTCTCTTCTTCCTCTTATCCTCCTAAGCAGGATGTCAAGTGCACCATCACCTAAACTAATTCTTATATTAGAGCTGGGTTTCTGAATTTAAATTTGTTATCTATAGCTGTTCTCTTCCAACTGCAGTCTCGTAGATCTCTCTGAGGAGAAATTTCCCTGTTCTGCCTCAAATTCTCTGATCTTCAGATGCAGGTTGTGCGCTCTGTGAATGGGGATGTGGAAGATTGGAAAAGTCTTATCTGAAACACGTGAAGGTGCTACTTGAGTTGTCCTTGATTTCGATTGCTGCAGAGTGTGTATAAAAGATAATAGGTCTCCTTCTACCATCGTTGCATATGTTCTGCAAATACGAACCTGGGCCAACTGATTACAGAACAAGAGTCCTTGGCAAAGCCAATTACGAACTAACAAAGTGTCTCAAACTTCAGTCTGTGCCAGCATCCTTTTCCTTGCGTTTTGGCCAAAGCTGTTATCAGTACAAAATAACACTGCTTTCTAGGGGTGGGAGGCTTAAGCTCTGGAAACAAGTAGTGTGGTTGTGCCGTTCAAAGCACTGATATTTTTATAACAAGAAGCTGCTCGCAGTGGAAAAGCTTCTGAGAAGCAGCTGTAAATTGATGCATGTGAGGAGAGCACTGGTGTTTGCAGGTAAATTAGCAGGGAATTGTCAGTCATGTAAGAAAACATAAAATATTGGCTTAACCTGAAAATGTTAAATGAAATACAAAACTATGGGTTTTCTCTCTGGATATTTGAAAACAATAAGTCATCTGAAAACTTGTTCTTTTAAAATTATTTCTAGAGGGTATGAATCTTCAAGCCTTATGCAGTGAAGTCTATTTTTATAGTCCTTGAAAACAAAACCTGACAGACCATATTTGCCAGCACTTACATTGCTCTGGTGACAGCGCTTCTTTTTAAAGCATGCCAGAGGAAATGCTTTGTGCTGGAGCATATGTCAGTGATTAGGGAGACTGGTGCTGCAGGAAGAAATGGGAGAATATCGTTGTGTGTAGGAAACACTGAATGGGCTGAACATGAGAGATATAGTGGTGTATGGATTAGTTGTAAAGTAGGAAAGGAAAATTGTTATTTTAGGGGTTATCTGCTTGTAACTAATGTGCTTTCTTGCAAATCAGTTCACGTTTAACAAGGTGGACAGCTTATTCCCTTCTCTGTATGTTTCCTCTAATTTCTTCATTTAGATAACTGTGTGCCCTTCGTATCTCCTGTGGTTTATATAACACAGATACTTGCACGCTTTGTTTATGCCAGAGTGAACTGAAAACCCTTGAAAGTGAGAGCCTTTGGTACCTAACTCCTTCTGTGGCTTTTGGCCTAAGTGGCTTTAAGGGCTTAGGCTGAGAGCGATCCTCAGAAACCAGTTGATCCTCCCCAAACCTGAAGCCCATGCTCCCAAGGCTCTTACAAGTATTTTAGGTCTATTTTTTACTTTCCTATAAAGTTCTTGCTTCTGAGTAACTGTTGAGCTGATTAGAAAAACCATTAAATTCTCTGGGTCCATTAGGGAAGAGTGATGGCTTCATGAGAATTGATTTGTGTTTCTACAGTGCACAGGAGGCCTGGTCAGAAATCTGTAAGGAAAAAAGTAAAATGCTCAGAGGAAAAAATGCTTCTCGTAAAGTCACATCAACTGAAAGTACATTTATTTTCCTTCCCTAAAGATTTTTCTATAGAAAGTGCCTTAAAATCAGATTGTTTGCTGGTACTGGTGCAACAAAGGCAGCTTCAATAATTTGGCTTTATACTGTGTCACAAATACTGTGCCACAGCTTCCTGAAAGGGCCGGCTGGGCTTTCACTGGTTACTGAATCCAGTGTTTAAAGGTCTTCAGCATTTCCAGTCTATGTATGGTGCAATTGCTTTATACTTTCAGTCTTCCATCTCAGACATGAGATTTCTGAATCTGGTTTCTTCCTTAGCTTGTCAGAGTTGTGACAGGATGTGACTTTGAAAGACAGTTTTTAATCCCTTTTTTAATTCCTTGTAACCATTAGAGGTTTCAACATTTAAGAGAAGCTTAACAGTCACACCATCACACACAGTAGGAGCAAAATGTTTTCAAGCTCCTTGAAGTTGGGTTCATCAGTAATGAGTTCGTGTGGGCTGTTGGCTCTATGTGCAGTTATGGCCTGTTTTTGCAGAATTCTGCATACATGTGGCTATTCCTCACAGAAATAGCATCTTTTGGAAAGGCAATGGCTCTGATCAGAAGATCAGCAGTGAGACATCCTGCCTTTTCTGGTGGAAGCTTGTTGAAACTAAGGTATCTGTATTTTGCTCAAGAATTGTCTTGATATACTGCTAAAGTAAATTTGAGCATAGACTCTAGTAATCTCTTCCGTTTTGGATGAGGGAAGCATTACCAAAGAAAGATTTCTTCCATCCTATTTATAAACCGTTAGCTTAACATGTGAGTTTGGGTGTATCAGGTGCTCCTGGATTATGCAGCTAGGCTTCTCTTCTTGTTTCCTAAATGAAAGCAATGTGCTACACCTCACCATTCGTTGTACCTGTAAGCTGTCCTCGATTCTATGCTGCGTACAGTCAGCAAGAAGGGTTAGGAATTAGAGGAGATGAGTTTGTGCACCTGCGTCTTGTTTGAAATTGCAGTGTGCAAAGCTTCCAAAGCCTATAAAAACTCCCAG
This sequence comes from Heteronetta atricapilla, assembly GCA_011075105.1. Classification (NCBI taxonomy): domain Eukaryota; kingdom Metazoa; phylum Chordata; class Aves; order Anseriformes; family Anatidae; genus Heteronetta; species Heteronetta atricapilla. The sequence goes on along the minus strand of CM021743.1, from coordinate 12,768,369 downwards.
CGGATCCTCAGAGGAAGCTGGCTGGTGGTGAGGACCCTGAAAGCTGCTTGGTTACAGAGTACTCTTAAATTTTAATGAAATGTAATCCAGCATCCTAATTGCATGTCTGGGCTTATGAATTTGATGGTGACTTCTAGCAACTCTGCTTAGTACCTAATGCATTGAAACTCCTTGTGTAACAAGAAATCTCCCTCCAAGAGATCTCAATCTTAAGAAATAACACTTGAAAAAACAGGGAGGGAGAGGCAGCAGTTGCAAAGATATCCACTGGTTTCTTGAGGCTCCTCACATTTTAAGCTTTATTTGTGATTCAGTGCAGTCTTGGCTTTAGTTTATGTAAACTACCTCCTTATTAGTCTGCAGCCAAAATGGTAAAGCGTTAAACAATGCTCTTCAGCAAAGGAACTGTGGAGCAGCTTTCCAAAGGGTTTTTTGGTAGCTCAGTGAGTAGTTACAAATGCTGGCTGGTGTCCCTGGAATATTTGAGAAATCAGTTTTCGGCAGGAGTTGGTCAAGAGTTAGTTTAGGTAAATCTCTGCCATGTCATGCCATACTCTTGCTTTGCTCACCCTGGCTTCCTTGTTGTTGGCTTCTGCTTACCAACCCTTTCTGAAAGGTGACAATAAGAGACTATAGGGAATGCTGCTGAGCCTTTTATCCTTTGACCTCTGCACACAAGATCTTCTCACTTCATCTGTTTGGGTGTGAAATGGTAGGCAGGAAGGTTGTATTATTCCCGGGATTGTCAAACTGTTGTGGTTATTCTTACACTGCTGTTGTATAGCAGTGTCCCTATCTGAAGTGAGATGTTGCTATAGTGATTCTTGCTCTTTGTGGTAGTTTACTTTCAGGCCCACAATAGTCCAATAAGAGAGCTGGTGTAGGTCTTGCCAGTCATGTATTTGCTGACCACAGGAGGGTCGCTGACTGCCCTCCACTTCCATCAGGGCTGCACAGGCTGATGTGGGAATGCAACTGCATGCACCTCTCTGGGGCACTGGGTTTTGAGGTGTAGGGGATGCAAGTGCCCCTTTCCTCATCTTGCCCTCAGTCAGCATCCTACCCCAAACCCAGCTGGCAGAATGGGCTGCATCGGGCAAAACACTTGGCACTAATTCTAGCAAAGCTGGTGGTTTTGTGGTACTGGACAGCTGGCATCCCCTGGGCCTGACACAATGCTTGACATAACTGTTAATCGACATTAATAGAATTGCCCGAGTGGTCTTAATTTTTCCTTGTGAAGTCAGCAAGGTGGATGGTCCAAGTGCACGTGACTGAATTATGCTCACACCCTGCTCAGAGGTGGGACCCCACTGTGGCAGGTTGATGATGCCCATGTGATGGGGAGGTGCTTGCACTAAAGCAGCAGTCTTAGATGTGATGGATTACACGTCCTCTTGCTTTCATTAACAGAATAGCTCTTTTCTTTTGTATATATTGCAGAAACTGGAGATGTTAGTGTTGATACACTGCAGTGCAATGTGCAGAGGTGTCATCTGGATGGGCAGCTTTCTCTTAAAGAATAGCTGACAAAGCACTGCTTGTCACTTGAGGACCAGCCAGGAAGAAGAGGGTCCCTCTGCTGCAGCTCTTGCTGCTCCATCTCTCCTCCTGTTGTGAGGAGGAGAGCTGCTGCACTTCAGAAGGTCGTAGTTACAAAACAGGACCCCAGCGGAGTATAATCTCTTCAAAAGTAATCTCTTGGGAACTGTGCGTACTTGATAAGCAGACATTTAAAGGAGGCATAAGCATTCCTAAAGAGTAAGGGAAAGTTCATTTGCATCCAGACAAAGACCCTTTGGCCATCCGGAGATGTTGTTTGCTGCTTACTGGTGGCCGACGAGGTGCTGTCTGAGCTGTGGATATAAGGTGCTATGCGACGTATTTTAGCAGCACTTAAGCTGCCTTGACCTAATTCTCTCGCTTTTTAGAGAAGCGTGGATTAGTAGAGGCTTGCCAGGAGAAGTAAGCAGCAGTTAATTCTTGTAAGTCAAGTCCCAAATGACTGTGATTTGGGTAATGTCCTTGTAGGAAAAAATGTGGCAAACATTGAATGACTGTGATAAAGGATAGACAGGGTGATCCTTGTACCAAGCAGTGACATGACAGGCAGGCAAATTGCACCGTGAGGCTCGTGTTGTGCTGGCAACTTCTGGCTGCTGCTTTCCTCCTCTAAGTCGTGGCTGATCTCGGCTCCGAGCGAGAGCAGCTTCCTTGGAGGCCTTAAGGCATTCCACGGGATTCCAGATTGTTCTGAAAATGCTTTCTAAATGCTGGCTTAATTAAAGATTTCTTTAAGTCAGAATTAAGTTATTAAAATGTTCCGGGCATTTTCTAGAAGTCTCTGAAAGCTGACTGCACATTCCTTTCTGAGTTCATCTACTCCTTGTTCCGGGCTACAAAGTGATATTGTGCTGCTGGCGGGTTACAGATAAGTTCAGATAAATGATTTTTTTCTTAAAGCAATTTTTGCCTTTTCTTGAGCTAATGCTACCATTGAATAGCTCTTTGGGATTTTGTAATCTTGTAGCTGTGGACCTTCAGCAGTAATGGAAAAAAAAAAATCTGATGTTCTTTGGAGGGCATTCCCAAAATCCCTGGGCATGTCAGCACAAGGCAGCACCACATACAGACTAACAGCTATTTAAAATGTTTTCCTTCTTTTCCCCACAGCCTGTGGCTGCTTCTAAAACACTGGGTGATCATACATGATAGATTTAGTACTTTACAGAAAAATTGCTTTGTGTGGAGCTGCAGCACGGCAGCTGTGTGGGATGCCAACAAGTGTTTAATACACTGTTTGGGTGATGGGAAGGTAATGAGTGCTTGAGAGACTTGCCTGTACAGACAAGTTGTGCTGCCCTGGGTCCGTCCCTGCTGGGAGCCGGGAAGCGTGTCTCTGCTGTTATAAATGGTGATTAAAGCCCTGAATCTAAATGATGTAGTGACTTATAGCCATGCGTACCTGCATAGATTGAGTGCTTCCGTTAGACTGTGCTGTTGGTGTAGGATTTTAATTAGGGTTTTCAGATCTTAAGGGTACATCCCAACTAGCTGTTATTATCTAACTTTCTCAGCCCTACCAACTATGTATGAAATTCCTTGTCCTAAAGCCACAAGCCTCTTCTGCACTTTGGAGGGTGAAACTATTCATGCCCTTCCTAGGATAGTTGTCATAGCAGCTGTATCCAGAAACCCCAGTACAGAAGCAAGACCTGAGCAACACTTGTCTGTGTCACGCTGAGTGGGCTCAGGGCCCTTGCTTGCTGTGCGGTGCTGAACTTTGTGCCAGGCTGCTGAGAGAGAAGCAATTACAGGCTGAAAGCAGCCCTTGGTGCTGAAGGGAAGGTGCTGACAGATCAGCAGCAGAAATTCAGGCTTCATAGCCTGCTACTGAAAAGTCTATGTGCTGGAGGGCAGTGAATTTCTGTAACAGCAATGCGGAGTTCTCTGCGTTAAGCTGTCTTTGTAAGAGAGCTCTAGGTCTGCTATCTTTCCATTTCATGTTCTGCATAGATTTTGATGCTCTCTGCATTTTAGAGGTAGCGTGATAAGAACTAGTGGCCTCAGAGTTGTATTTTCCAGGTGGGAGCAGGTAACTGCTATAGAAGCTGACGTTCAACCTTTCCTTACTCAGCCAGTGCTCGGAGTACTCAGTAGTTCAAAGGTCTTCCCAAGCCTGCAGTTCACCTTTGACATCTGGCTGCTCAGTCTTATCAAGTTGCAAAAGGTATAAGAAACAAAAGCAGAACCTTGTCGATTTGTGCTGCTTCTGTTGGGACCTGTGAGCAGCCGTGAAAATGCTCTTCGAGCTGATGTTTGGCTTTTGACTGGCAGCTGCAAGAGCACATCAAACAAACCCAGCCCGAAAACCAGTGCGTGGTCGTAAAGAGCTCTGTTGTCATCTGCATAGTCTGGATATTTTTTTCCCAATAAACAAAAAGCTAATTGTGTTCTTTGTATTTCCTTTCCCAATAAATGAAAAGCTGGTTCTTTATATTTCCTTTGCAATCTTCTGGTGTATCAACAGCCATGTAATTATCTATCCTTATTAAAGGTTCTGCGGAGGAATGGATGACTGACTGTCTCTGTATTTGCTGTGCTATTACTGTTAAGTAACAGGGAAGCCTACTAGGTGCTAAGTCAGTAAAAGCATCACTGGGAAACTGTGGTTATTGAGCGCTTAAACCAAAGGCGAATTCTGAAGTGTCTTGCTCTGAAAGAAGAATGGAGGGTGGTACTTTCTGAGCTTCACACTGAGGTCAGAGGCTATGCAGTGAAGGCAGAGTGAGAGCATTAATCTGTGGGGCTGAGAAAGAACATTTATCTCCTAAAAGGAAAAAGTATGACGGGACTATTTAATTATATCTTAAGTTTCCCAGGAGATATGAACCTAACTTCCACCAGCCACTTCTATCACCATAATTGATTGTAAATCATCTTACCTAGAGAAGTTGGTTTTCTAGCTCAAGCTTTGCTCCCCTATTGTTGCTCTGCTCTTGAAAGTATTTTGCAGATTTGCTTGGTGTAAGAGATGCTTCCTCCAGAGCAGCATGAGTGAAGAGGTTTAGCGCTGCTCGCATTAAAAAGGCACTGACATTAGATAGATGCAGAACAGTTGCCTTCCTCTGACCAACAGAAGAACAGACCTCTGGAAGGTGAGGAATTGGGAAGGTTTATGTAGGTTTTGGACCACTTCACTGCAATCTGAAGTGCAAGTTAAGCATTTATTCTGAGGATTTCCACTTGCAGTATTATATACGCATTATCTATGAATATCTGCAGTTTCTCTGGGCAGCCTGTGTGGCCGCACTGATTTGCAAAGCTCAGGACGCTTTGGAGCAGGCAAAAAAAGCCTTATTTCTGCCTTCAGGTGGCTTTCAGAGGGAATGGAGGACGGGTTAGAACAGAATTTCTCACTGTATTAAAATCTCTGCTATCATTTCCTTTTGTAAACCACTATTTATTTGAGATGGTTTAAATTTTAAAGCCGCAATGGAAGTTACACAGGAGGGAATGTCATTTTGTGCACCCATAATGTTGTTATCCTGGCTAAGACAATAAGCAAAGGGAACTTGTTTCTAGGAGAGAAATAGAGATATTTTTGGTATGGCACTTGTATGAGAACTTTTGGAGCTTATGCACCTTACTGGTAAGATTTTGGATGTTTGGCCTGTAGTATCAAAGCCATCTGGATTATGGGAATTTCAAGTTTTTTTTTTTTAAAAAAAAAAACCATATTTCTAAAGAAGCCCAAGAAGCCCAATTAGTAGAATTCAATTCATAGGACTTTAAAAATTAATGGTAAGTTCCTTTATAAAATATAGACCACTTGAGAATAACCTAAGAGCAGGCATATGGTTTTGATTTTTTTTCCTTCAAACACTGGCACAGTACTGCAGCCAGACAACTTTATTTTCCTGATGCATTATAACCAGCTGCAGATGTTTTAGACATTATAAGCTTCTAAATGTGCTTTGACAGATGTCTCCTGGAAGCCGGGAGTTGTAAATATTACATGCAGTGTATTCAAAGGAAATGTTGAAAATGAAGTTTTAGGAATTAAACGTTCAGTGTCTGAATCAAGAAAATTTACTTCTGCCCTTGTCAGGGGTTTTATTGGCTGCAAACTCTTTTATAAGATGTGCGTAGATGTTAGTAGGGGGCATGCATAGAGACAAGACCAGAACAAATATTGACATGGATGGTCTTATGCAGTGTTATTTATTGGCCTTCAATAGCTAATATGTGAAGGAGGACATTTGCTTCAGATGGTACGTCAGCATATATCTAAAAGCTGGACTGAGTTTTATAACTGGTGTGAAACTCTTCAGCATTAAGTCAACAAAAATTTGTCGTATGCGTTTGAACATATGGAAGCATTGAGTTTTGTGCACCAGCAGCAATGGCATGACCCTCTACTACAGAAGCTTTTGTGATATTTCAATTGTTCTGTTTGGGATTAAGATAAAGGATTTCAAATAAATATATTGTAGTGCTTTTTTTTTTTTCTTTGCAGAACTTTGAAGTGAACACTTGCTCAGAAGGGCATCTTCATTCATTGCACTGTGTGTGTGTATACAGGGTACAAAATGTTGCACGTTCAAGCGTATGGCTTTGCAGTGGAGAGGGCCTACTTGATTATTGACACTGGGAATTACATCAGGTGTCCTCAGTTTCCAAAATTCAGACAGCTTGACTTACTGCTACATAAACCATTCATTCATTTCTACATAACCTGAGAGACGTTGGAGAAATACCTATGCTTTGCTATGGACAACTCATTAAAAAGTGATGCAGCATTCATCACCCTCGGTTCTTAGTCTGGTTGATGCAGAAATTGAGAAAGAAAGCAATGTTAGGGGATGGGCTGAGTGCCTGAAGGTTAATTGCTCAAAACTAGGTAGGAGAAATATCCCTCTGGGCAGTGAAGTCCCAGACAAGCAATACATTTGACATAGATTTAATTGCTTATATACTAGCAGTTCTTTAAGCAACAGTGGTCCTAATTCTTTGAAATCTTTCTAGAGGATTTGAAAGGGAAATAGGAATTGTTTAAATGTTATCACTAACTTCTTGTGCAAGGTCTTTATGGGTAGAAGATGTTTCAGAACAAGATACATACCTTTACGTTTGAAGGTTAATGATGAATCTGATTTATACCATGCAGAGTAACCAAAGGCAGTGTCCGTGCCCGTCTGTTACCCTTAAAGATCATTCCTCCGGCTTTGGACCAGTTTAAGCATAAGCCAGCTTGTGCTCGCTGAAATCCCTAGAGTCTGCCTGGCACTGGGGAACAATTCCAAGAGAAGATTAGAGGTGGCAAGCGTCAGTGGGTAACTACTTGAGCAGGGACCTGGCTGCTTGCTGCAGGAACATGGCACACTGCCCTGCACTGGGGAGCCGAATCGAGCAAATGCAAGTCTAATGATTTGGATTTTGCTACTTCACATTAGTGTTTAAAACTGCTTAGATATAATCCTCCTAGCAAATCTCTCCATACTTTGGGACGGCGAACATTCACCGCTGCACGCTGATTTTTAGGTATGAACTGGTTACGCTGAATTCTTGTGCAGCTGAACAAAGGCACTCACTGGTGCCTGGCAAAGAGAAGGTTTCTTGTTTTGATTCTGTTTGTATAGGAGCATAGAATGGTTCTTTGTATTGGTGGGCTATAATAAATGAAACCGCCAAACGTTTGGGTTTTGATGCTTCCCAGTCATGTAGTGACTGTGGAAAATTATATATACCAAATGCTTGGTCGGTGTGGGAGCGAGGGGGGAATTCTGCTGACTGGCTGGCTGTAGAGGTGCTGGTTGCATATGCTTAGCTGGGCATATTTTCTTGTCTTACAAAATATAATTGGGAAAGTTTAAACTAACGGTTACAATTCATATCACATATCTTTATTAGTGGTTGCTCATCTGAACCACAGAGAAGTTTTTTCCCAGTCACACAGGATGCTTCTGCTGTCTGCAAAGCTTGCCTTGTCTTCATCAGAAAATCTCGGATAGCTGCATGTGCCCCTCAGCTACAGAACTACTCTGGCATGTACTAAGAGGTCCCCTCTGTATTGTGTATGGAGTCTGAAGCCTTTGCCATTCTACTTTCTTCTTCCTCCCGTGTTGTTTTTCTTCACCTGTACCTCACTTGGTAGTCCTTCGGCCAGGCTCCTCTTCACCAAGACTTTCTCCCTCCCTTGCACAAGGAGGTGCCACCACGCTAGGAGGACCCTCACCTCTCTGTCGAGGTAATTAAGGTTTTCCTGCTGTCAGCTTCTGCAAGCTAATGTGATTTGCCTTTTCGAGTAGCTGTGATTATCAAATAAGGGACACTTATTTGATGTTTGTCCCAAAGCAAAGGTGGCTTTGCTGGCAGGTAACTTCGTTACCCCATTGATGTGTGGGCCGTCATTTGAAGGGCCTGCATTTTCTAAAGGTCTGCATTTCTGATTGAAAGACAAGTCACAGTTCATTTTCAGAAGCATCAATTAAAAATGGAATATTCAATTAAAAACAGAGTATTTTCAAGCAGTGCTTGGAACATATCAATACTGTGAAATCTATAGTAGCTACGAATTCTGGCTTGCATCTTAAGGAAAAGAATATGATCCCACCTTTAATGGAAACTAGCAGAAAGTTGGCTTCTATTTGATTTTAAGGAATTTGGCGTGGTTTCTTGTCCCTGTGGTCCAACTGGAATATCTTGGCTTGTCTAAAACCAATGCTGCTTTTTGAAAATACATTTAAGTGAACTCTGGAAGTAGAAGTATTTGATTTTTCCCACATCACCACCACCGTGTACTATAGTTTCTTCATACTTTCCTTCTTGGCTAAAATGTTTAGCCAACTGTAATGAGAGCTGCTGCATAAGCATTTTCCATTTTGGTTTGTGGGGTTAGGTTTGGTTTTTGGGGGGCAGTGATTTTTCTGAAGCTTGTAAAGGTTATTTAAATAGAATAATGTTGTTGTGGAGTCATGGTTAATTGGGATCTTTGTTACTAGATTAAAATGTTAGCATGGGCTCGGTGCAGTTCTGGAAACTAAAGCAAGTGTCTGTTTAAAGTTTTATATAGGGAGGGTGGTTCAAATTGCTGCAACCAGTTAAAGTTGCCTAGGCGTGTTAAAACTAGGTGTACTGAGCAGCCAAAAATGTGCTGAATTTCCCACCTCCCAGTAAGCATTTATCGATTCCTTTAAGGCTGGTACTGAGGTTTCTCTTTTTCACACAGGCGGTTTTCTGCTTTGCAAGATTGCAGACCCCTTCGGTTCTCTAAGCCTGAGAGTTAGGGGAAGCTGGAGACTGATACAAGTTCTTCCATGAGGGAGTATGAAAGTGTGAATTTGAGGTTGCTAGTGGTGGTGATATCAAGAATGGCAAATGAGTTACCGTAATATAGTCTCCTCCAGACTACTAGCAATCCAGTAACCCAAGAGCATGTGTTACGTGGGGTTTTGATGCATGTTGTGGCACTGGTGGAGGCGATCCCATGGTCTGCCCTCGCTTTTCTGTTCACTTCCCACTCTGTTGTGCTGGTACAGATCTGTACGGGGACCTACTGTAAATTAGATCGGGGAGATGAGCTGCAGTCAAAACAGGGAAAAGGCTTTTTAAATGAGCCTGCTCCTGAAAAAGATGAGTATAAAATAGCAATGAAATTCAGCAAAAGCTCTTTTGTGGTGCTGTGTAAAGCAACGAGTCTACTCTCACCTGCTCAAAGAAGCTGCAAGGGTTTACCTCAGGCCATGGAAAAAAAGGTGTCAGGATTTATCAGTGTAAGGCTAGTTTTATTTGAAAGTACACAGCTGCCTTGATTTTTTGCTTGTTTTGTGAATTGGAAAGTAATTTCACCAATCTGTGTATTAAGAATCTTCTTATTTTTTGTAAGATTGACATCTCATCTCTGAAAGCATGTGTTATGGTCCTTCCTCCTAACGTCATTTGTGAGAATCTAGTCCTACAGAGGCTGCTTCTGAGCTGCTGTCCTAAATGAGATAGTGGGAACGTTGCCATCTGAGCTTTTGGGGGTTCATATTAGCCAAATGCTCTGGTTTATGCTTTTTGGGATGGTGAACTTGTCTTGCCTTTTCACACAGTGGTAAACTCTTGGGAATACATAAATATTTCCTAATCTGGAAATGGCATCTTGAGACTTTAAATTTTGAAGTCTCTTTGCTTGTTACTTCAAGTCTCAAGAAATGTTCTTAGAAGTAAAAAGAACTGGTTCACTTTATATGTGGCCCCTGGAGTGTTTTATAACACGAGGCATGAGAAAATGGGTCTAGTTGAGGGCATCTGCGAAGCAACACTGAGAGAAGTGAAAGCTTTGAGAGAGGTGAAAGTGTTTCCTTGCTCTGTAGGCATGTCGAAGGGAATTCAGATGCATTTGAAAGACCACTCTGGCAACTTGCTTTGCCGTACTGAGGCTGACTTTTAATGTTAGATATGAATTATGAAGCGATCTGTGTCTGTATTCAGTGTGTATCTCTTAATAGCATAAAATTATTCAAAGTTGAGTTGTTCCCTAGCATTAGATGCCTGGCATATTTATGATTCTCGCCTTTCTAGCAAAGGTGGTAACTTTTACATGTAGCATTTTCAGAAGACAGTTGCTTTTTTATATTGCCTTAAAATATTTATCTTGTCTCCCAGCAATCTTACACGTGCTGACATCCAAAATTAAAATTGTATGTATTTAGTGGATTTAGTTTGGGATTCAGATCAACACTGGGGGGGGGGGGGGGGAAGCTTGCAATACAGCATAATGTTCCCTGATCTCACGGGCAGTGTCTGTTTCTTGCTTGTGTGTGTAGGTGTGGCTGAGTTTGGTGCTATGGTCCAAATAATCTGCCTACATCTTGTTACAGGTTTTGGTGAAGTGTGGTGCTTATTTTTTTTTCCCTGAAGCCTAACAGCCAGCCTTTCCCTTGCAGTTCCACTGCTACTTATAAAATAATCTTTCTTACCCCCAGCCTGTTTCATCCCTGCATCCCTTCCCTAGGAGAAGCACTGCAGAGATAAATGTTTTCCACGAGAGGTTAGCTGATGAAATGTTATGGCATGCTATAGCCACTTGAAAGCAGTTGTTGTTGTCTTTAATTTTACGATGTCAAGTTGCTCTGCTCTAAGTAAGTGCCTAAACTCTCCTGCTCCCTTCCATAAAGGGCATTATATGTGGCTCACCTGTAAACATGTCATGTTGGCGTGTCCTCTCCTTTCTGGAGGAGAGAACAGATGTTCCTGCTCACCAAAAGGTGTTTCAGTCACTTGCTGCAGAAGATGGTCATCAGGCTGTCAAAAGCAATCTTTATAGGCAGGCTGGTCTTTTGCAAGGAGATGTGTTTACAGAGCATGAAATTAACATTTTTGCACAGAGGCAAATAATTGCTTACAACAGAGGCTTTAGTAGCAGGTTTGAAGCTTGAATGATTATTAGTGAGGTCAGGTGGAGCACGTAGGGATGGCCACCTCCCAAGCAAAGTCACACTGAACTTTTTAGCTGATTCACTTATGCCAAGAGGTTTGGAGATGTTGCAGTGTTCACGCCTTGGTCGTCACTTGAAAAGAACTTGTAATGAGCTGTGTTATGTCTGTATGTGTGGTATGGTTCTTCAAAATCGTTCTTGAACAGAAAACTTCCCTGATTTGCAGGGAGGGAACCTGCATTCCCATGATATTAGTCTTGAATTATTATAGAGTAATGCTCTAGTGCTGTCAGAATTTTCGTTGTTGTTCTTTTCTTAAGAGACTTTGCAAAAAGTGTCTGTGCAGTAGGCCTTTGTCGTGAACAAAAGGAAGCTCTGTAAAAGCTTTTTGTGGTCAGGAGATCGGTCTGAAGGCCAGCAGGTCCTGGAGAGAGTCGGCTCTCTGAAGCTGCTCCGGTGACTGCACTTATTCATCAGGTCAGGGCTTTTCCTTGAGTAGTGATGAAAAACGTTTCCAAAGAACAGTTATTGGCAAAATTAATCAGATTGATTCTTCACTTATGACACAGATCGAGTTTTGAACTTTGGTCTCTTATGGTAATAAGAGCAGTTCATTATCACTGACTGCATCTCGTCAGTCCCGGTTTGCTCAGCCTGATTTACTCCCCACTCAGCAGATACACATCTTACAAAACATTTGAAAACCACTCAGCTTAAAATAGATAAACATTTTCTAAAATAATTTTGTTCTATTGCAATCAGCTGTGGCACAGAATTTAGGAAGCCTGTCTAATGCTAGATGCAAGTGTCCAGTCAGACTTCAAAGTGGAGGTGGCTCTCTCTGCGTACCTCCATGGCAAATGGTGCTGAAGACTTGGAGCTCTCTGGTTTCAAAATATCTCTGCTTTTACAGGGAAAGGAAAATAAAAATGTGGCCAGCATTGTGAACACTGGTCTGAAAACCTATTTTTATGTGCTTCATGTTACATCCATGATGTGGCCATCACTTCTCTGTAGGACATTATTCTTCAGAGGCAGTGGAACTCCTTGCATCATCCTTATCATTCTGAATGGCTTAACTGATAACACTTCTGTAGAGTTATCCCCGTCTGTACTAAAAGCCAGTGATAGTGCCATTTAAAAGAAACATCTGGTCACCAGTAGCAGTGATTGAACTGGGCGTATCCTTCAGTGTGGTGTAAGGAACAGCTCTGCATCACCAGTCAAAGTCCTGACAGGTTTGTCCTGTGTGTGCCGAGGTTCCTTGCACCCTCCTGCACTAAAGAGGAGGAGGAGGAAGGTAACATTGCTGTACAGTGAGCAAGGTTCCTGTCCTCTGCCTGCTGCAAGACTGGGGGTGTTTGTTCTCTGGGTGTTTTTCTTGAAGCAGAGCAAAATTCACAAGTTTTCATTCTGATTTCTGACTGATCTTGGGGAGAAGAAATAAAAATGAAACAATACACATTCAGCAAGGTCACGGCTCCAAGCATCACCTGAATTACTACATGGAACAACTGTTTTGGAAACTCACAAAATCCAGGATAAAGGATATGCCTCGCTCCTTGCTCTCATTGAAAGAAGGCAAAAAACAAAAACAAAAAACAACAAAAAAAACTTTTTACTTTTGAAATACCTCCAGACAGGTAAGGGTGCCACATCTGTGTGCACTTAATCTAAGCTGTGCAGTAGCACTGTTTTACCAGCACTGTTTTTGCCTTGAGGTGGTACACCATAAATCTTAGGAGGACACAAGAGATGGTTCATACAGTGAATTGCTCAGATGCATCTCGACAAGACCTGCTAATAGCCTTGCCTATTTAAAATAGTCCCAGCGGAACAAACTTTTTTGCCTGTTTAATAAGACTTGGTGGAACAAACACGTAAGCAAATGTGAGGAGTTTATGTAGGCCATTCCCTTCTGTACCTTATGTACAACCGTGTTTTATTTCTTTATTGATTTTTTTTGTCCACGCTTAAAAAGTATTCTTTCGGTATGAAGTGAGACTCATAAAAAACTAGGTATAATGTGTTCAAGTCAGATTGGTTACTTTATTCTAGCACAACAAGCTACAAAATCTCCATTGCAGAGAATGTCATCCTATACAACAATTTTTCTCAGTCCCATGGAGCTTCATTATAGCAAGGTCAGGCTATGTGCTGTAGAGAAGAGAATTTGGATTTTATTATAGGGCTAACTCTGTGCTGCTGTAATGATACTGAAGGACAGTAAATGCTCCAAATAATTCAGTTCCTGTGGAATACAGTTCTGTGCTGCAGGAACTAGAGTAGATCGAGGAAAATGGAAAACATTGTGATGTGTTTTAGTGTGATTCCTACTGGATGCTCGTGAGATTGTCCAGCTGCTGTAGCCCTTGCTTATTTTAAGTTTCTAGAAGCCGGTCAGTGAAGGTTACCAGAGCTGCGTGTTCTCACTGTATGCTCAAGGGAGAGATCTCCCTTAAGACCCTTGTGGTAAAATGAGACTCCTCAAAGTCTAGTTTTTGGCCTATGAAGAGACACGTTAATTTCTTATGTGATTGAAAATGCCTGTGCCAAAATCCCAGCTGTGGTGTGCTTTTAATTCTTGCAGCACTCTGGAAAAGCAAGAGGACTTTTGTAATGCTTACCTTTTCTGTCTACCCAGTCATCTCTGCCCTAGTCAGCATCCGTAATTTTACATGTGTATGATGTTTCTGTAAATATCTCAGGATGAATTTTCCTTGAACAGTAGGGAAGAATCATAGAGTCAGTGATCTGTCATCACCCATAATAAAAGAGCTGCTGAACAGCATAATAAGTGATGTATATCTTGCATTTGTTTAGTTAATGCCTTTTTGTTTACCCTTTGAATGGTATCCCAATTTTTTGACATGGTCTTTGGTTATGTCAGGACCACTTCAGGATTTTAATCCTGTTCTCCACTTAGCTGGCAACATCAGCAGACTTAAACATGCTTTTTATCCCCATACTGAAATCGATAGGTAATTTCACAGGGTCTAGAAAGGTTCTGCAAAATCTAATTTTGACACACGACCTACATGTTTGCATCAAACCATATAGATTTTGATTAAATTTGGGTAAACTGCAATTTGGATATCAAGAGTAACAAGGCTGTAGCCTACTTATGTTCATGTTGCTCAGTGGAGCGATGTCTTTTCTCATGTCTGCACTGTTGTTACCCATCCCAGAAGAAGCAGCATGTTTCTTTGTTTTTATCCTGACACTGCTATAGGTAGTACCTGTTTGTCCATCTCTAGGTGACATCCAAAAGTGATTTGTCACCTGTACATGTGCATAGTATTTGTATCTGCATCCCCAGCCCCTCTTTTCCTTAATTCCCCAGCTGTGCTTGTGTTTTTCCAGTTATTGGGAATCTCATCTGTCGTACAGAGGCAGTTGGATACACTGCAGTTGACCTCAGACTGTCAACAGCCTTCTTCCCAGACCCAACCAATTTATGTTACCAGATTGAATTTCTGTTTTCCTATTGTACCCTAACCAGGCTCAGTGTGCTGCTCTTGCTACCCCTACCCCTCTTGACAGTTGAGCAGCCAGATAATTACTTGCTGTGTTACAACTTGCAGCTACCTGGGTCAGGTGGTGATTGCTGCTAGAGAGCATCTCTAGGAGGGTCAAATCCAGCCTCTAGATTCTTCATTTCAGCATAAATTGCTTGATTCTTTCCTGGCCTTGGGCCAGCACCATCCGAGTTCAGGGTGGAGGTGTGGAGAGTAAAAACCTTGGGACAATGTAAAGATGTGTGATGGTCACCATTAAACACGTTCAAAAGGGGTAGAGGCCTAGGGGAGAGGTATTAAACTTGGGAAGTGTGACCAGATGGCACAACTCTTAGGATTTGGGGGAATTCCGCCAATTCCCTTTTGCCACCCCTCCCTTGTGGCAGACACTACCTGGCTGGGTACGCACACCTGGCACCTCAGTGTCTAACTGGGGAGAAGTCACCACCCGTTACCGTAAACACGGCCTCCTGTGAGGGTGCCCAGAGCTTTTGTAGGATAACTTCAGCAGCCAGTTCACAGTGAGATTTTGGTCCTTAGCTGTGTGACGTCTCCTGCAAATCTTTGTAACCCATCAGTGATGGTTTGGTTTTCTAGAAGGTGTTTGAAGACTGAAATTAGCAATTTTTTGCTGAAGTTAGCTCTACCTTTTGTTCCAAGTGGGACAATGCAGCTTTTGCCTGATCTCCAGGAGTAGCTTGTGCTTTTTTACAGAGAAAGCTGTTTACAGGAATGCTCTGTCTGTACAAGAATCTCCTACAGCCTGCTGACCAGCCTCTCCGCTCTGCAGCGCCCAGCAGGACTCCTTGCCTTCAAGGGCAGCGACTCTATTTACTACCTTCTGCTCAAGGAGAACTTGGCAATGCAAACAAAACACTAGTATATCAAAGGAACTGACAGCATAAACGGGGAAACGAGGCTTGAGGATGGCTCAAATGTTTTTTGAGTAACAGAGGTAATAGCAGGAAGTCTGATGGTGAGAGGAGCGTGATTAATTTTGGCATCGATCTGTGCGTTTGCTGTTGCTAAATGCAGCGTGGTTGTTGTTTGAACCAGCAGTTAAATAACTTATTGGGAAGAAGAGGCGTGTAAAATGTTGCCTTTTAGTGCTGATGTTTTCAGTTTAGCATAACGCTGTCAAGAAGCATCAAGTCTGCCAGGAAGTTGGTAGAAAATTTTCCTTTAAAATTCTTCAAATATCTAAAAGGAAAATAGCTCTATTCTGTTCTGAAGAACAGCAAAATGGGGTTTTACAGCATTGCTACCACTTTGAGCCTGATGCTAGGCGTATGAACCAGGGAGCAAAACCTGGTTAGGCACCACCTGAACTAATAGTGATAAATGCCTTCAGTTAACACCGAGGCTTTTTCTAAACCACAGCTGTCACGGTGGCTGTGACAGGTACTGTTGGTTGAGCAGTCACTGGGAGGCAGGAAAGCAGAGTCAGCACTGAAGTTACTGACTGAGGAGTGTGGAAAATAAAACAAATGTGTGCGGTTCCCCTTGCTTTATTGGATTTGGTTAGAATTACTTTGTTCAAGTGGTGTGTAAGTATTACATTAGCAAGTTAGTGTTCCTAGTAGCAGATGGTAACGTGAAAAAGCAATCTCTGAAAATACCTGCAAGCCTTTTGATGTCTTAGGCTCTTCTTAGTCCTTTGGGCCTGGGTCTTTATTCAGCAAGTGTCTGTAGCAGGGAAAGCACGGGGGGTCCTGTGTCACCCGTCTGCATTTCCAGTGACAGTTTGTTGTTAGGCTGCAGCTGTGACCTGCTGGGGAGGGTGAGCTGGCAGCGTCTGGGGATCCGCTCCCGCACTAGCAGGTGAGTGCGGTTGGTGGCTGCTTGACATCCCCCAGTGCTGGATCTGACTTGCTGGCAGATGCTGTTGTCATTCCTGGTCACATCGTGCCTCCCCACACGTTCCAGATAGGAGATACTTCTATCGTTTTGTGTGACTCCAAGTGATGGGTAAAGCCTCAATTTAAAAAACCCCAGGGGGGGGGGGGGCCAAGCTAAAATACTGACTTCTTTATAGTATCTTTCAAAATTTTTAAAGGGAAAAGCAATTTCTAGGCTTCATATGCTGCTTGCTAGGGGAGCAGCAATGCTGTCTATTTTTCCAGGTAAAATCCAGATCGTTTCTGTTTTGTGTGTGTGTTTTTTTTTTTTTTTTTAGCTATCACAGTCAGTAAGCTTTCAAACTGCCTAGTTCCTCCTACGAAGAAAACATGTTTATAATGCAGTCTCTTGTCTTACTAGTGGCTGTCTTTATCACAAAATGTGAGGCATCCTAGTCGTATAGGTTGCACATTGGAAAGTCTCAAAATTGAGATCTGTGCATCTTGGCTTATCAGTCTGAAGGAAAATACTTAGACCTCTCTCTGGACATCTAGATAGATTTCTCTAATGGATGGATTTGTCAAAACGGGTAGATTTTTATCCTGTTCTCACTTCAGTTTGTTGGAACTTTAGCAGCCATCTCAATTTTTTCAGCGGTTACACTAGGATTTCCCAAGGTCTGTTAAGGACTATTCCATTTAATGAAATTTGCAAATTGTGGTAGCTCTTCCACCTTTCCAGTCACAAATGTATTTTTTTTTGTAAACTGAAGAAAGTAAAATTTGCAGTCGCGTACTTACCAGATCCAACTACTTGCAGTACCTAGCTTGCTTGTAATTTTGTATTTGCTGTTCATGTACTTTAAATCTCACTTGTGCAGTATTGATGCTGAGGATGGTACACTATGTGCTTTGTGATATCAGTCATGAGACTTCTGAATTTCTGCAGTATGGTATATGGTATGGTTCTCTACTAATTTTCAAAATCCTTGGAAGTTGTGTTCATCTGAGCAATCTTTGGCCTAATGTTCCTCTAATCTGATTGGGAGTTTATAGTTTGAATACGGGGAAATTGTGGAAATGATGGAATTAACAGGTCTTATATCCAGCATTTTTATTAAAGCATAATGCAGATTAGTCAAGTGTTTCTGCTTATGCAGCATAGTCTGTAAGTCAGAGATTCCAGAAAGCGTGTACAGCAGAAAGGGAAGGAGAAGAGAGATGGGAAAGCTTTTATCTTGTTTTGAATGGCAGTTCAGAGATGACTTTTTAAAGTCCTCATACCTTGATTATTCGCTGTCAAAACACATCATGGTAGTAGTACCTCAGGCAGTGTGACTAACGTTGTGCTTCCAATCTCCACAGGAGGATAGCCCAGGGAGCAAACTCTTGTTTGGGAAAATCACAATGTGTTGCTGTATGTTAAAGCAAGGTCAATGAACTGTGCCTGTCGCTTCAGGGGGAAAAGGAGGAGGTTTCTGAAGCAACTAAATACCCACAGGAGCTTACTCCACGACTTTGAGCAGAACCATAGACATGCTACTATGTGGGAAATCCACCATTTCTGATGATACCAAGGGCTTTAAATGTGTAAGTGAACGGAAAAGACGAGTGCTTTAATTTGCCCACAACAGCTATGAGTCCTATTCTAAAGTCTAAAAATGTTTCAGCTGGGTTTTTGACAGCTGAAAGAAATCTTGAGCCTGAAATTGTGCTGCACTATCAGGTATGCTATAAAACCTGAGGAAGAATTCACTGTTTGCACTGAGTTTGAGATGGCATCGTGCGTTTAGAGGCTCGGATTGAATTAATCAAACAGTAGTTTTAGAACAGCAAACACTGCAAAACTGTAATATTATTTCTAAAGGTAGGTGAAGAACAAAGTGTAAAGTATTTGGTAGAGAGAGATGACTAAGCTGGATGTCATATCACTGTCCTCAGCTGATGTCTTTAGATTTTAATCAGCTGATAAACCAGGATGTTTCTGCAGATAAACATTTCTTTGTGCTAAGGGCTTTTCAGCAATTGAGGTCAAATAAAACTTAAATGAGGGAATGTAAAAAGGAGGAAAGTTTTGGTTCAACAAAGTACTGCCCTAGCACTTGATCCAAAAAGCTTTCTCCATTAAAAAGTACTGTCAGCTATAATTGGATAATGCTTAAGCAGTAGGCTGTCTTGTCCACCAAGTTACAGCATGCATGGCCTCTTGAAAGAATCCTGAAATTATTTCTTTAATAGCTCTGCAAACAGCTACCAAATGTCCCTGGGTATTCTGCAGAGAAGGCTCTGCTCTGTCCCGGAGCACTGATTCATTCAGCTGGCTCAGGTTCAGCGGGGGTTTAATTAGCTGACACAGGATAAGGACTGCTCAGGAGTATGGGCAGCATTCCTGGTTTTAATTCCTGAAGGAGCCAGGCAAGTTATCTCCATACTCTGAAGTGTGACTGTCTCAGAGAACAGCACAAATCCGAACATATGGATTTCAATTTTAGTGGTGTTTCTGGTGGGAGAGAAGAGCACAATGGCCAAATTGTAGTTGTAGGATCTTGGCATTCTGCAGGGAACCTCTAGATCTGATTCAAACTTGTTGCTTGGATCTGAGTCACAACATAGCTGTGAAGATGTACTTGACTTTTTTGTCTTTGAAAGCACTTAATCTTTCCACATGGTGTGCTGCTGTATAGTTCTGCCTTGCCTTTTAACAGTTCCTGAAATGCCGTAGATATGGATTATATTAATGTAGCTTTTAAATTTTTGATGGGCTGAAATAGCTTCAAAAACTAACCTTTTGAAAATACTTGGGTAGGATGCAGGACGAGCTTTTAGCAGCTTCCTTTTTCTAGTAGTACGCTATCTCCTGTTCCAGTAAGTGAGGAGCTGCGACTGACCGAGGTTATGCTCAGCTTCCTGACCCAGGAAGAGTGCCTCCAACTGACGTTGCAAATATTTTTCTTTAGATCTCAAAGTTTCAGCTATTTTCATGCTAGTACCAAGGATGGAGGCTGTTCACGCTGCATGGGTGCTGTACCAATTTGTTCAACACAAATGCTAGTCATCAAATTTAATTATAAAAACCAAAATAAAAACTCCCCATGGTGCATTTAACACATTTCATTATAAAAAATAAAATATTCTTCATGGTGCAATAAAACTTTATTTACAAGAGGGTTACCACATTTTAGTGTTGATGGTCCCACAATAATTAAAATGTAGGCTTTCCTTCCTTCCAAAACTGTTTGTCTTCCAGAATTTGGAAGCCTGGAGAGAAGCTGGTTCTGCATAGTAGTGAGGTTACGTATTTCTTATTTCTGCTTTGCTGGGGCACAGCTCATGACAGGCTGCACACTGAGTGCGTGCTCTTGAGTCTTGCACTGTGTCCTCCGGAATGATGGAGCAGTCTGCACGCTGTGCCCTTATTAATTGCAACTTGCCAGCTCTGCAGCTTGTGCCAGCGAGTAGATTTTAAAAGGATAGTGTCTTAGCACTGTGAAATGTTCAGAGTGCTGCAGAGAATTTTTTGGCTGGTGGTGTCAGCAGCAAAGAGAGGAACCTCTGAATGATGTCCCCTTCTTTCCTCATGTAGTTTAGGCACAGCTGTCTGGGAAGTGAAATGCTCTTCCTTCTGGCCTTTAGAAGCTCAATTTCTATTAACAATAGAGGAGGAAATCCCACCTTTTTTTGTGTGTATGCTGTCAATTGCTGGTTTAAAATATCTAGTGGCTGCCTGGAGTGCTCATGGAGTTATAATCAAAACTGTACGCTTGCAGTGAATTTCTGCTCAATATTTTTGACCTAGCTCAAGTTAGCACACAGGTAAGTTACCTACCTTTGCTTCAGGCTAAAACTTCCTTTAATAAATAAAGGAATGGTTTCTATTTGCTCTCCATTTCCCTGTTGTTTTTCTGGATCATTTTGTCATCTTCAGCATTTCGTAAGGTATAAATGCAAGATGTACTTGCTGAGTTGCTAGGATAAATGGAGAGACCTAGGGCGTATCTGCCATCCTTTTAATAACACCTGAAGATTGTAGTTCCTTGGGTCTCATTATAGCTACTTGGCTTAAAAAAATAAAAGAAAACTCAACAGAATAAATGTTTGAAATCCATGCAGCATTATGATTAGCTGTATGCACTTCAACAATCTTTTTTCTTCTTGTATATAAAGCTCTTGGCTTACATCTCCATCCACTCTTCTCATATTCTGCCTAGAGCCATGCACACTAAAGAGTGATTACAGAAAAGATTAAAATTCCATTTTTGTGTTTGGCGTTTAAACGCTGATCGATTCCTTTGGTGGCATGTTAAGTAACAGCATGGTAGACAACAGAAGGGGCTTATTTACAGCAATCTGTCTAAATCCATTTTCAATATATTGTTTAATATGCCTTTCTACTTCAATTCATTTTTACTTTAAAAAAATGGAAGCAAGCAGGAGATTAGTTTAAGGTATTGCTGCAGAAGTAATCACTTAGTGGTAAACAGCTTCCAGTTTTTAAGGAAAAGTTCATGTGTTTGAGCTGAAACAGAAGTTATGGGCTTGCTTGAGGAGTTAATGGATAAAATTCAATGGCCCGTGCACGTACATAACTTGACTAGATGATTGCAATATACCTTTTGGGCTTTGAAATCTCCTCTTTGTTTTGCTGTTTGCAACTGACCATTTCAAAAAATGAACAGATTTTTGCAAAATGTGAAGCTAAGCTAGATAAAAACAGAACTGCAAAGTCTGTAGTGTGGCACTTATGTTTGCTGACCTGTTTTACAGGGACAGAAATCCAGATCCTTGATGCCAATTTACCTTAACCATGTGGAGTAGATGACTGTGATGTTCAAACAATGGCCATTGTAATTCACGGTTAAAATACAGATAAGGAGGGGATTGTGCTGTTGGGTTTTGGACCAAAATGGTAGGCCTTCCACTATGCAAAAATGGGGAAGGATAAAAGTGAAAATTTACATGAAATGCAGTGTTCCAGGTAAGACATAGCTCCCCACATATGAGATGCTTGTTAATAGTGAAGGCAAAAGTCAGTCCTAGAAAACTTGCTTTGTTTTGCAGATTGCTTAGATATCCGTCTAGAGCTTCTGTTGAAGGAGTATCATCAAGTTATTTCATTTGCATAAATGAGTCAAATCCCATGCAGCATCCTTGAAGAAAACTGCTAAAAAAAAGTAACATTCTGGTCCATGTGTGCTGTCTGGATTTCTGGAGCTCAGACATAAAATTAAAAAAAAAAAAAGCAAGCTTCCAAAATAATGTCAGTGTCAGCAACCTGCTCATTTTGACAATGAGGGAGACTGAGCGTATATGCACATATTCCCTGTGACAGTGGTGGCATGCTGCCTGTACCTTTACACACTGCTCTGCTAATAGTGATGACATGAGCATCAAAATTGCGTTTGGGTGGGAAGGTAAATGTTTATCACTTGCATTGACTTTTTTCAGTAGTCTGCTTAAGTTAGTTTTCAAAGTGTGATTTCTAGCACAAAATGCTCTGCTACCAGACTGCTGCAACTGCACCTTCCCTTCAGGGCTATGCTGATCGTGGGTGCTGGCAAGTTCACTGAAGCAAAGACACTGACATTCGTTTTCTAGCACTGGAAGTCACTTTAAAATTAATGTTCAGACATTGTTGACAGAACTTGTCAGTGACTCACAGCAGGCTTTTCAGATACGATGCTTTAATAGTGACCTGTGAAACCAGTGTAAGTGCTATAAGTTTGCTTACAAGTGATACAGTTAAAAGAAATATTTTAAACTCTTAACACTTACCCAAGATGAATTAAATTTAGTGGAGCATTTCTGAATTGTATTGACTCGTGTAACTTATCTGCCCAAGGCCAAAACAGCTCCACAATGCAGTATGTCTGTCATGGCCATCTGCAGCTATGTCTAGCCTTAGAAATTGAAAAGGTACTTCTAGAAAGGTATGTTGATGCAAAGGAGATTAATACCGTGTTTATCTTGTGTGAATCTTTTGTCTGGCTTTTTTTGTACAGGGCAATAATGTTGTAAGCACTGAAGGAACAGATGAGTCACGCTGTGCAGACCTCTTCTTCCTTCACCAGCACTAACGCGGAGAAAAGTCAGGCCTTTCCAGTCTCCAGGATTGAGAGCTTATGAAGAGGCTCTGTACAGCACTTAAGGATAAATAACTCATATCCTGTCTCTCCAAAGCCCAGTACTGTAGTTTGGAAAGGTCTGAATGACTGGTGTCTGTACTCTGTCGTTTTCCCTTCATCCTTAATGTGAAGCTTGCAAATTCCTGAAGTCTTTCTCTTGACGTGTGGCTTTGACCCAGCTTAGCTTAGCCAAACTCAGAGACTTTCATGCATAAATTTGAGAGCAAGACGTGATGTCTCTACTAGACTTCCTGCAGTCCATATGCCTCATTTGGACTCCACTTAATGCAGCGGCAGTCTCTATGATTTCTTTTTCTTTAATAGATCTGGAGAACGGCATGCTGGAATGTCAGGTTTGTTTGCTTGCTCTGCAGGTATTTACATGCACATTGCTGACCTCTATGAACAATGGCTCGAAGCTGTGCAGAAAATTTATTTCTCTATTCATAGTATCTCATACTGAAAACACAAGCATGAGGTCAGCTCCAGCCCAGTACTTGAAGATGCTCACCCCGAGCATGGAGCCTGAAACTGCTTTTTAATGGCTTTTAGATTGCTCCTTGTCCTCGTGAGAGTTAGGTGCTTACTGTAGTCTTTGTGCAGATGTTGGTCTCAGTCCTTTGAGGTATAATCTGAACTGGTCTTCCATCTCCTGAGCTGTTTTGTGCAGGAGCTCAAGATCCACCTTTCCTTCTTAGTGTATTTCAGATAGAGAGCAATCCACCTGGGTAGCTTCTTCTAAGGGATGTTTACAGACTAGAAGTTGAAGGAGGGAGGTGCTTCTGCAATTCTGGTTCAAGGTGCTGAAGTCCCAAGGAGGAGTAGGATGTAAAATATTCTTCTTAGCTTCTTGTCAGCTTGGATGTCTTTTTGCTGGCATGTTTTTTCCATTTTCTTCATTGTGCCTGATGTCCCCTTGTCACTTCGTAAAGACTGGGACATCTGGCATAGCGTGGCACAGTGGTGTTGCGAGGCTCTGAGTTGTGCTCTATAATTCTGGTTAGATCTAGCCCCTACGCAGCCTTATAATGCCTTATAGTGGTGGGTGTGAACTCCAGGGTAACTGCAGCTAGCGGGTTTTACAAGTGTTGGATCACAGCAAATGGTGGAATGGGCAGTGGCATTGTAAGCCATTCTCCTTGTACTGCTGATCCAGTCCAGAGAACTATAAAGAGCAGACAAAAGACTTAAAATATTGAGTTCTCAAACTGGCCAGCTGTTCCTGTGCCCAGTATGACACTTCTGAACATGCCGAGTGTGCGGGAGGTTGGCAGAAGGCTGCTGGCAGGGAAGGTGTGGTGTGTGAGGCCTTCCAGGGCTCCTGCTGGCACGGGAGCATCCTGGGGAGGAGAGGGGCCTGTGAGCAGGCCTGGCAAAGGGGAGATCTTGTAAAACAGAGGTGCAAATCTCACAGAAATGGTAGCATGTGCTATGGAATATTTAGTGGGGTTGATGGAGAGACCAGGGGAACAGACAGCTTTATGGCTGGTCTGGGCATGCACCCACTGGTTTTCAAAGTGCTCTGATCGTGTTGTTGACACCAGCTTCAGATTGACCTGAGGACAAGCTTTACGCTTACTCTTTTCCCCCAAGGTGTGCTGTTGTCAGCTGCGTTCAGTTTGCACTACAATGAAACTATTTTCTTTCATATGTGGTTCCTGGTGCACATGTTCATCTTCACATGTAAACATACTTTTTCATATCAACAGGTGATATGTCTAGAAATCTGCATAAGAACAGTGGTATTTAATGGGACAGTTTTTCAATTTAGTTTGATATTTATATCCGAGTTCAGTGATGGTCAGAAGCTCTTCCAGGAAGGGAAAAGGGATAGTGTGCTTCTTCAGCTCCAGAG
Source organism: Heteronetta atricapilla (assembly GCA_011075105.1). Lineage (NCBI taxonomy): Eukaryota > Metazoa > Chordata > Aves > Anseriformes > Anatidae > Heteronetta > Heteronetta atricapilla. Next base: position 12,744,111 of record CM021743.1, on the reverse strand, counting down.
CAGCAGAGCTGGGGTGCACTGCCCTAGTGCCTGTGATTTGGGAATAGTTGAGGCTTATTCCCTATAAGAGTGCTTCTTATAAAACCTGTTGCCCTCAGCAAATGCCAACAGGTGAATTGAAGATGTTAGATTGCTGGTGACAATCTTAATTTTGTGTCCTAAGAGGTACGGATTGAAATTTGGGAAGGTACACCACAGATTTCAGTACTTGAACAGAAATAGATTTATAAGAGTAGAATTAATAGGCTAAAGGGGCAGTGATTATTAATGTAAAATGAGCTATCAGTTTTGATTCAGGTAACTTCATCAGGTGGAAAATAAATGAACACATGATGAAGATGAATAACGATGGGCAAGATGAAAGAAATCAGATAGCCCAGTGGAGTTGAATTTAGATGGTATTTTTCTTTGAAGTGGTCACTTCTTCTGGATATAACTGCCCTTTCCTGATAACCAGCCTTTACTGGCAGCTATCTGGCTTTCACCACTGGTATTCCTATCCCGTAGTGTGGTCTCACTCTCCCTGTGAAGCCCTGAGAAATTCCTTTCCCTCCATCTTTGTGTTGTGAATATTTTTCAGAGAATATCCTTGTTAGCTCCAGGTGACGCAGGTAGAAGTTCAATAATATTTCTTCCCACTGAGACGTAGCTGTGTGACTCCTTGTCTGTTTTGAGTGCCCATCAGTGTTCCAGCAGTGAAAGTAAATCTGAATTGGAGGAAGGGAAACGCTCTGATACTGATACTCGTTGATATGTGTAACCAAGTGTCTGGTTTCTTGGATGAAACTCAACTTCTGCCAGGTCTGTAAAATGTCTTGCCAGATAAGTCAAGCAGCTGAGTGTAAATCACTCTATGATCCTTGATTTGAAAGGATCTGGAATGATTTTAAATCTCTTGCATGGAAAAGAAAATCCCAAGCAAGTTCTAATAGTTCATAGGGCAGCTCTTAATCAGCTTGAGCTCTATTTCTTGCGGACCACTCGTTTATTACCCTCTGGCCAGGTAATACAGCCAGCACAAATCATGCTGTTTGTGCAGTTCCTTTGCTAAGGGCTATCACCCAAAACCAAGCAAACAGAGTATGCACCTTCAGCTTCTCTAGTTCACTTGGACATCTTAGCTTAAATCCATCTTTGGTGTTGTAAGTTAATACGGAGGGTGCTGAGCTGGAGTGGAGAAAGCACTGGCAGTGTGCCTTTCCTGATGGCTATAGAGAAAGGATGCTCTGACGGGGATAACTGGCAAAACCTTCACAGCAAGGCTCAGCAGAGCTTGTCTGCCAGACTGCAGTGAGATGTGCTCCAGCAGACAGAAGAGAGTGAAGTACCAAGTAAAATGCCCAGATGCCCTACTTGTGCAAGACAAATCTAGGCATGAAAATAATGAGTTTGTAGTTTATTAAAGCAAATGGCATCTGTGCTTTTAATGCCAGCGATACCTGATAACCCTGCAAGATTACTATGCCAGCTGTTGCTTTTTATTGGTGGTGGTTTAGTTTGATTGACCCATTAGAGTGAGACTTGAAGCCTCTTGCCCTCTGAGTACTTCCCTGCTTTAGCTTCTTTTCTTTATAGAAATCTGTACTCTGTGGAGCGTGCTCTGCGAGTTGGAGGAATTAAAAAGAAAAATTATCATTCTTAGAGATGTTCTCTTCTTGATCCTAAACCCTATTTAAAATATATATATACATACGTATCTCCCTTGTTTTCTGGGGATGTCAGTGTTTTTAGAGATGTATTGCGGTTTTATTTCCACACACCATAGCCTCTTTGAACCAGAATTCACCCCATCTTTCATTTGCTAACTTGTTCCCAAAGCACTCATTGCTTTTGAATTTCAGGAAAAACATCATGAAAAGAGCAGCTCTAATTGCATTCGATGCAGGCTCATGCCTCATGTGAAACTTGCTTTTAAGTTGAGCAGCAAGAGTCTTAATAAATGACCTTTTAAATCTTATTTTTATTTTATTCAGGTGTAGTAGTGTGCTCATTAATAATGATCCTGCAATAGGGCACCCATTAAAGCTTTATTGTTAATTAAATAGGAAGTAAGATGTATTAGATGTTTTCAAAATGAAACTGGGAGCTTTTAATAGATTCTCTGATTAAGAATACTGGTCTGCATACATGATGTTGTAATTGGAAAAAAATCACTTAGCTATAGATGAAGTACTGTTTTGAGGCAAGAAAAACTTACTTTCTTCCTCATCCCTTTCAGGGTTAAAATTGCTTGCTTGTGAGAGTCTGACCTTGAAGAAGATGTATTGTCTTCTCTTACAGGAAGTGGGAGGCTATCAAAAAAATGTTTCACGAGTGTTTTTTTGTGTTTTTTTTTTTTTTTTTGTAATATATCCAATCTTTTGTTTAAAAGGCATCATACGTGAGGCAAAAGAAAGACCCTTACTTTGGTGATGGACAAAGGAAAAAGGACTGGCATAACAAAGAAGCGATAAGGAGGGACTCAGAGCGTGTGGGTATGTACGTAAGATTACTGTGCATGTTCTAATACAGATTGTACATCAGTTTGATTTTATTTAGTAGTCTGAGCACAGAATGTATTGTTCAACTTCAGGGTCAAGATGCTGTTGGCATGATGCAACAGTTACTGCATGGTAATCCCAGTTAAAGCTGCCTCCACCAACTCTAAAATAACTGTTATGAGATGAAAGGATGTTGATAACGTTCTGGTATTTTTAGGATAGGTACAGTACTGATTTTTAGAAGCTTACTAAAAAAAAAAAAGCCTTTCCCAAAAGTGGTAAGGGATCCAGAAAGAAAAGAGGTGTAAGAAAAATGTTGTTGATCATACCATTGATTCAACTTCTATTCCATTGTCCTGGATTTTGTCTTGCATTATATAGAAGGGTCCATTTTGAGCATCACAGCTTTACACTGGTGTGTCTGCAAGGGCTCTTCCTCCTCTGTACAAGAACTCAGTTTGTTAAATATACATATCCATCTGTGCTGAAAAAAGCAACATCGAGGTATTTAAACCATATGTATTCTTCCTGCTGTGAAACAAAAAATACTCTTAACTCCTCCCCAGCATTACCATAGCCCCATCATCTGTTTCTGATGTTAGAAGGAAGACTAACTTGTATCATTTGCACAGCTGAGTTGTTCGTAGCAAAATCTCTTATCCAATAAAATTGTTAGGTTGATATGGTTGACCTAGTGCTAAGTATGACATACAGCACAGAACTAATGAAGGGGTTTTTGAAAGCGCTGTAAGATAACTGCCATCCTTTTGATATATGGATTAGTTTCTGGCCAGTTAAGCACCAATTAGTAGTAACGATGCATGTTTACTTTGTGTCTATAGGAAATGGAGAACAAGGAAAACCTTACCCAATGACTGATGCAGAACGGGTGGACCAGGCATACAGGGAAAATGGCTTTAATATCTTTGTGAGTGATAAAATTTCTCTGAATCGTTCCCTTCCAGACATCAGGCATCCAAAGTGAGTATATAGTTTACATTTCAACAAGTGAAAGTTTACAAGCTCTAAATTACCACATCTGCAGGAGTGTGTTCTCTTTATTATGGTCTTTTGTATCTTTGTCAAATACAAGCCTTTCACAGCTGGGTTCCTGTTAGCACTGCTGTCTTACTCTTAAAGGATAGTGTGTAATAATTGCAATGGGAAATGGAGGAGACAAACCAGGAAAAAAATGACTTTCAATTCCAAAGTAGTTAAAATTACTAAAATCTTGCAGCCCTGTACAAAAGGAATCTTGAACTTAAACAGGAGGTGTCGCATGTTACAAGAGATGAAGGAAGTAGGCAGTTCAGTTCCTGAGCCCACAGACATAGCCAACAACTTTTAGCAGCTAACAAGACTGAGCTATTTCTTTCTATAGTACAAGCTGGAGTAAACATCTGACTTGCTTCACTAGTGCACTAAATACAGTTGGCTAATAACTTTTTCACTAAATACTGGTTCTTAGGTTTGCCTGTAGCTGGAAATGACCATGACATTTTTAGGATAAGAGCAAGACTTGGGTAGTTCCACTCTGTGTGAAGATGAGCTTTGTCAGCAATAACATCTTCCTCATAAAAACCTTTCCAGGGCTTTTAAGTAGAAACTAGTTGCAATAGAATTTTGGACTTTGAGTTCACCTATTTAACTCTTGTTGATACAAAGCTGAGAGGTTTTTGAACTGCGGATTTTAATTTGAAAGCCTTGTTAGACATCTGAGTGAAAGCTGTGTAAAGCCATTTTTATCACAACTTAGTGAATCTGAATCCAGCATTTATTTTATGCATGAAGTATAATTTGCAGAAATTGGTTTTTATAATTGGTGCGTTTAAGAGCACCTCTTTAGCTGTCACAGCCACCTAACCACATACTCTATCTTGACACCCTTTCTCAGTGTATACACATAAACGGGTGTAGTGAGTATAGCTCTATAAATGCTTTAGGCATGCAGCTGAAATGTTTTAAGTATAGAGATTGTTTGGGTAACTAAGATGTTTGGTCAGCTAATACTGAAATTCTAGGACATAGTTTGAGATTGATAACTGAAATAGTCTTCTTTTGGGGCTGCCATGGGCTTTGAGAATTTAAGCTTTATATAATGCAAGTATTTTCTCACCTGAGGTGTTAATATATCACCTTACATTCCCCAGTGCTTCACAAAGTTGCTGATTCCTCATTGCTAATTCTGCAATTTAAACTTTTTAAAAATGTGAAACTTCTGACTGTAGTCCCCAGTTAAAATTAGTAAGTGAAGTGTCTAAGTCACCAACACCTTAAGCTGGGATTAATGATCCTGCTGCAGCTGGTTTTGCTTGACGTTTGACACATCCTTTCCCCAAAGTAGTGAGTTATAATTGCGGAGGTCTCAAGATGAGGATAAACAGCATGTATATAATGGATGCTAGGATTAGGTGGGCAGGGAATGGGGCTGCATTTAATGGAGATCTTTAGTAAAGGAATTCACAACTGGAAAGTTCTGTTGTGCATTCCCTGCCCATTAAAAGAAAAGATACACTTGAGGTGCTATGTTTCATGTTACTTGGGAGCTGGATGGGGGCAATTTATAATGAAGTTTGGCTGAGGTGAAGTCCATAAAGAGTACTATAGAAAGAAGCAAGCTGTGCTTTAAAGCACTTATTTTGCCTAGCCTTTTATCTTTGGTAAGAGTATGGGAATTCAGAGGTTCAGAAGTGTGCCCAGAGGTGGAAGGGAGTGTTAGCACAAGGTGAACTGGTGGAAAAAAATGAGACCTGCCCTGCCTTTTTACTGTGCTTTGGGACCACGGTTGAGGTTCTTCCCAACAGCTGGCCTGAGGAGGGACAGAAGCAGCCACTGTGTGCAGCAGTGAGGTGCTGGAGCTGCTGTGCAGCTCTGCAGCCCCAGGAGAGGGGAGAGCTCTGTTATCTCCACAAGCTCTGGCTGGAGTTCCCCTGCCTGGGCAGAGCTGCCAGCTGGCTTGCATCACCTATATGGGTCTGGAAGTCCCATGGATCTCCAACACTCACGCTGACACAGAACCATCTCACTTCTGAGATGTTCTGTGTGGATCTGTATGAACCAGACAGTACCTCACTTCCACATTTAAAAGTGGAAACCTGCAGGGGACTAGGGAAGGGGGCATGCTGAATCTACCTGTGCACCCAGATGATACAGCCTTTTGTTTCAGCAGTCATGTCTTCCCCAGCTAATAGTTCCTTTAAGTGTCTCTGATTTTTTAAATATTAATTTTACAGATCTTGTAAAGCAATTGTGGATGTGATAGCTGGAGGGAAACTGTTTCATTCCATGTTTAATGGTTAAACTTAATAGCTAAAGTTTCTACTTGTTCAAGTCAGAAAATGAGAATTGCAGTCTAAGAAGGGTTAGAAGAGATTTGGGGGATCTTATTTCATACTGTAACAGAATTATAGCTAGTAGCTACCTCAGGAGAAGGTTGATTGCAATGCCAAGGACTGGATGAAAGCAGTCCAGGCAGCTTCATTTTGCATCTTGAATTTGTGCATTGCAGCCATAGCCTGCAAACTCCTGGCAGTGCCCCAAGACAATTCATTAGACCCAGAATAAGCCACTGTCCTTTCACGCAGGCACCACAGTCACTTCCTGTAATCACAGATTTATTGGGCTTATATAACATAGGTGTATCCTTCTCTATTCCCTGGGAAAGGCACCATGAAAAAGCTGCCAGTGCCAGAGCTATTCTGTTCCCATCTGCCCTTCCGAGAACAGGGAGAAAACTACCTGTGTGCATGCTCCCCACTGTGCATGTGCTAAAATCCCACTCTGCAAATCAGCTCTTGTGTGTGCTGTGTGATAAGTGCAGTGTTGTGGCAGGGCAGTGAGTGGAGGATGGCCTCCCTCCTGTGATAGCAGAAAGAGGACAGCCCGCCCTGCTAGCCCCGTCATTAATATTTTCTGAAAATCTGTACTCATGTACTCACCTCTGTTCTGCACTGAACTGGGGTTTTGGAAATGTAATTGATTTACCTGCTAGTGAACAGCTGCTAGGTAATTTTAACTACAGTTGTGCTTTGTATGGCCTTGGATCTTACCTGTTTAAAGAAGTTCAAACTCCACTCCCAGGGCTGTGCCTGCAGGAAAATAAACGCAGCACTTACTGCTGTCGTCTGAATGTTCTCCGTGAGGCTATCATGAAAACACACCCTCAAGACAAGGGAGCATTATCCCCATTTCAGACTTAAGAGAGACTAACGACATGGGGGAATGCCCACAAATTCGAGGGGTCCATATGGTGACTCTGCAGACCTGAGATTTCAGTCTCGTTCCAGTTCTCCAGTGCTTTTTGTTCAAAACAAGGTAAACTAGACCAGGTCAGTGTTGTCTTAAGTGTTTTTTTCAGGCAGTTACATAAATTGGATGAACTGAGTTGCTTGACGGCAATTACTATGAAAGTGCTAGTGTTTCGAGGAACCACCTTTTGACCTTATTTTATCCATGTCCAGCTGCAAGAACAAACTATACCTGGAGAAGCTTCCAAACACCAGTGTGATCATACCGTTCCACAACGAAGGATGGTCCTCTCTCCTCCGCACAGTGCACAGCGTCCTGAACCGCTCCCCTCCCGAGCTGATAGCAGAGATAGTGCTGGTGGATGACTTCAGTGATAGAGGTATGATAGTTCACATGTAACATTTTATCCTATCTTTATCTCTGCTTATGTCTACCTAAGGGATCAAAGAACTTGCAAATAGGTGTATAAGGAAGGTGACTAAAGGATTTCTTTCTGGCCAGCAACAGAGTTCAGGTAAATCTTGTCCCAGGAGATTGTAAAGGCCAAATGTCTAGCAAAAATTAGGTTCCATATTCAGTTTGTGCTATTTTAGCTGTTGATGGCATAGGCAGTCCTGTGTTTTGGACACCACAAAGAGGGAGCCAGCTGAGCAGGATTAGGTGTTTGACATTCAGAATTTAAAAAAAAAAAAAAAATGGGGTGGGAAAGAAATAGCTCATTCCTCCCATCTTGTGTTTTCTTCTAGATACAGAAAAGAGATACAGAAAAGAAACCTTGATAAAAAGGTTTCTACCTTGGGCTTGCAATGATTTGGGTTTTCTCCTGAATGTTGTGCCTCTGGAAAGTAAATCTTGCAGCATCCAAAGCTTTGACTGCCTTCCCTTGCTGACTTATACTGTAGGGCAAAATAGGGAGAGGGGTCTCAAGCAAAGAGCAGTCATTTGGGATTGGGTTTAAGTGTTACATCTGAAGACAAAAAACTGCTGTCATAAGACATCATGATAAACACAAGAACCATTTTTAGTTGTTGCAGCAATGTAGATGTGGAGTTGCTGAATGTACTTGTTCTGTAGCAGAAAGATGAGAATTTTTTCTCTGAAATATTCACACACTGTGTGATATAAATTAAGGTAGTATTTAATTTATATCTTGACGTAAAACATGTAGTTTGCACCCTTGCTATGGTGGAAAAAGTCACTCAAGTGAAGGAGGAATGAATGTCTGTCCTGTAGACATTGCAGAGTTAATGAGATCAGGTGGAATTTGAAAGCCCTGTGAAATAGTTGGCTTTCCTGTGTTGAAGAGGGTACAGTGACTTTAAGGGATTATGGTCAGATCTAGCAACTGTTTTCTCCATTAAAATTACTAAGATTATTTAGCTTCTTTACAAGCTGCAGAGTTTGAGTCCTGCCACTGAGATTATACAACTGAGGATAAAGCACTGTGTATGGATACTAAAGGAGGCATCTTCAAAATTCTGGCGCATAGGAAACTTCTAAAATGAGCTTGTGAGTATTTAGTGTTCTGACCTTTATTGACTTTAAAATAAGCACTACACAGTAGCTACAGTATTTGTTCTAAAGTATGTCTCTAATTAGTTTGCAAGCAAGGCATGCTGGTTGGAACAAATCAATCAGTTATATGAAGTATTTCTTTAGAGGATTTTCAGACTAAGCTGGGAGATAAAATACCCTCCCAACAAGGTCTCTTTATTGCTATTCAGTCTAGAAGCAAATTAGACATGCAGTAACCACAGCTGGATTGTACAAACAAGTTTCTTATGGGAAAAGTAGAAGTAATGAAATCTGGTCTTCTGTGGATCTGTTTTCCTTGTTCTCTAGATGTGTCCTTCTGACCAGGCAGCCGCACTTCTGTGGCTCTCCCATCCCTGCTCCTCCTCAGTCCACGCACGTGCTGTCTGTCCCTCTTGCTCTGTTCCACCTGCATCTGACGAGATGCAAGCTCTTCTAGTCAGTCATCCATCATCCATACTGAGGTTGTGAGAAGTAGCTGAGATCGATTTGCGTGCAGCAACCATTTACAGATGGGCACAGGAGACTGCGGGTGTTGGACAGGGAGCCGAATTGTCAAGGGAAGAGAATGAGACACAGGCACAGCGTGCTAATAAAAACCTTTTTTTGAAACCAATGTTTTCCTGCTAGCTCAGTTGATCTATGCATGTTGAGACAATTACTGGTTAGGATGAAGCATATTTCCTTCCCTGCTGTCAGTTCTGTGTCTGCACCATGGCGTTTCCTGCTGGCTGCTGCTCCTTCTCCAGCAGTCGGTGTTATTCCCTAACCACGCTGGAGCTGGTTTCCACATGCCTCCTGGAGTTTACATAGATCCTTAGTTTTCAGGAGGCAGGAGCACTAAGTCCTAAATACATAATCTTGACTCAAAAGGTTGTTGGTTAGAAATTTCTGGTTTTAATTTGTTGCATTTTTTTAAAAGTCTTGCTTTAACCCAAGACCTGAAAACTGATCATTTAACACCTCAAATTGAGCTATGCGAAGGAGCAGAGGCTCTGGGAAAACTTTTACTTCGCATGTATGCTTGAGAAGGCCACATTCTTGGACATGGGCTGTTAGATCACTGCTCTGGTTATTTATCTCATGTCCTGAGCTGATGACCATCAGCAGCTCTGTTCCACAGAACTGGTGAGCAGTTAATAGTGAGGAGAGATTTTCTTTGAAAATCATAAATAATTAGTCTTCTTTGTTGTCTGCAAAGTGGAATGCAATGCTTCTGTTTCAAACACTAGTCCCACAGATTTGTAACAATCTTCTGAAATTATAGAACCATTGTTGAACATGGTGATAGCTGGAGGGCCTGTTTGAGATCAGAGAAGCATAGTAAGAACAGTAAATGTCAGCTTCTTTCCCAAAGAGATCAGTAAACAGTCATCACAAAGTCCTGTGAATAGCAAAAGATGAGAAGAATAATCGCTCAATAAAACCCGATAAAATAAAACTCGATAAAATATTTTTTTTATCGAGAGATTACCCTGACAAGATAAAATATCAGGTATACTCTGCTGTACCTCCTGGTGGTCTTTCACTTCAGGGTTGTCTAAACAGACCTCTAGCACTTTAATAACTCATTAAAAAGACTAACCTTCAGAAACCGGGCTATCCCCAGCAAGGAGATTGTATCCCTCTTGCTAGCACGTCTTGTGAACTGATCTGCGTTTAGGGTTAAAGGCACTGGAACTTGCCCAGCTGCCTTGGGGTTCTCTTGTTAGTGTTGCTCTCTTGCTCTGCTATTGCACTGGTTTCTGTAGGTGATTAGTGTCAATCCATCAGCCTGTTTTGTCTATCTGGTCAATTCTCATACATGGAGAATCTTTATTTCACATAAAGATGGACTTAATAGAAAGAGTAAGTATGGAAAGACACATCAGTAAGTATGTGGAGACACATCACGTAGTAAGTATGCTGCACACATCAGTGGTTTTCAGACTTTCCTAAGCTTTTCATCTGTTTTCAAGCTTGAGAGTAAGAAATTCTTGGTGTGGTTATGAGGAGAGTTGAGAAGTCAGCTAACAAAGTGACAGGAGAGTGAAGACAGATTTCTGGGTTAGTTGGCAGCTGCTGTGTTCTCCGGCATACCTGAGAGGCAGCTGTGTTGCTTTCATTATTGGAGCTCTTGAACAGATGAATCATCTTCTGGAAGTGTCAACAGCCATTTATTTCTTAATTTGTTTGAGACACAATTCTGTGACCTTTAACAATAAACATTTTTCAGCCAAAAGAGGCTGTCCTGATGACAACAAATCATAACAGCAAGCAGCAAAAGCTTTACAAGTCATGCTTTTGAAATGTTTCCTTTGCTTTGTATGTAAAAAATCCGAATGTGCTGGAACAACTTGCTGTCTGGAATTTTATTGGATGTCTGAAATGTAAAGCAAATGATCAAAATTGAGCCTTATTTCCAAGTCAGTGCTGGATTCCTTATCAACCACATTGCTCTGGGAAAGCCCAGCTGTCAGTGGGACCAGTCTAATGCCGTGCAGCAGTAGCATCCAGTTTGCCTTGAGCAGCAGAGCATGCTGTTGCTTCCTGCAGCTGCCTTTGCTAACACTGGGCTTTCTTTGTCTGTGGGGATACCCTTGTTAGGCAGTCTTCATAATCTAGTTTGGTTTAAGAGAAGCTGCTTTCCAGCATGTGTCCCGGTTCCAATGGAGTAAATATTATGGGGCTATTTATAGGTGGACTCTTATTATCAACATAGTGTTCCCAATAGGACTGCTATAATAACTAATGCTTATTTCTCCCCCAAAGTTTGTGGGGATGTTGGTGATACAAGGACTTCCTTTTCCTGACCATAAGTATTTAAAAGCAATAGGCAGGCTTTAATATGCAGAAGAGTATAGGTTATATTAGAGGGAGAAACCAATTCAGCAGCTATTTTTGGAGAGTAAAAATGAGCTGCCTGACATTGTCTTTTCCTGTATCCCAGGAAGAACTGCTGAAGACCCATCCTAAAAACACTCAAACTATATCATGGTGGTCCAGAATAACACACTTTGGATAAGCAGAAATCAGAATGCTATACATGTAAATTATAACTTCGGAACTCGTGATCATAAAAATGCTTATTTGTGGCAGTCCTATGTGGATTTGTGGCTTCACTTTTCATTTATATGACTATTCTTTAGTTCTGATCTCAGTTAAATTAAGCCTTTTCATATGCTGACTTGCAGGGTACTAATTATATCCCTCAGAGCTTGTTGTTACCAGAATGGCCCTAAGTAAACTAAAATGCTTTTTTCATGTATATCAATTTTCTCCTGGGGACTGTCAGATGTGAAACTTGTTTGCTTTTTGATTATTTAATTATAATGCTGTTGAGCGGTAAGCGAGTTCCATTATATCATAGAAATGAGGAGGGGAAGAGAAGTTGAAATGCAGGTCAGTCTGTAACGCTGCAGGTTTTTGTATCGACTCTGGCGTTTTATTATTGCCAGCAGGCAGTGAATAGCAGACAGGCAGTTTGTGGCACTTCAGGGGCTGCTTCTGTTTCTAGGTGAACAATCTGAATCTGCGGCTGGGAGAAGTCAAGCTGTTCATCTCAAGTGTGTCTTGTGCAAAATGGATTGCTGAATCTCTAATTCTTGTAGCTTGCATGAGCAAGTGTAAAGCTGCCCTTGTCTCTTGCTACATCAATGTTCAGCCTTGAATTTAAAGAACAGGGCAGAGTTCCATCATTAAGGTCTTAGATAAAGATGTTCAATGGTATTAGCCCTGATATCAACCCCTAGGGTACACAACTAGGGACTGTCAAGCGCCCTGGCTGTTGATTACAACCCTTAGGGCCTGAAAGCTCAGCCGGTTTTCAATCCACTGTCCTAGCAAATTTTTCAATTGGCTTGTCCATGAGGCTGTTATGAGAGGCAGCATTGAAAGCTGACATGCCTTTATAGGTAAGAAAAACTCCAAAATGAGGGAACCCAAATGTACTGGAAGAGTAGACCTAATAAAATGGGCTGCACAAACACATTGTATGCCCCAATGCCCTAGTTGCCTTTTTGAGTCACCAAAAGGCAACAGCCTAGGCAAGAAATACCTCAAAAAGTTGAAGAAGTTGTTTGTGTTACTATGATTATCTGGAGCAAACTGATGTCATGTATTTTCTGACCTTCCTTTAAATTAAAAAGTCGTATTTTTACCTTTTCACCCTTAGCAGTAATTGAAAATTTTTAATTATTCAAGGCATTGTAAACCTTGTGCTAGAAGGCTGTGCCTACTGTTGAGTGTCATTTGAAAGAAATATCTTGCCATGTACTTGGGGTTAGCTAGGTGCAGAAGAAAACCTCCACACAGGCAGTTCAGAAGTACTTTGGGTAGGTATTTCTTATTTTATGGTCTAGCTTGACAGAAATCAATGACTGTGGCTAAGTGCTTAAATTTCATATGCATCACGTTTTACCATTCAGTTATTTGCATATTGCCTGACAGCTCGTTCTTACTCAGTTTTAAGACTCCTTTTGTGTAAATGACAGTGTTTTAGTACAAGTGTTGTCCCTTGTTGAAGAATGAGAACCACAGCATCAGTCATCTCTGAAGTGTATGTTATGTGCAAAGCACTGTGGTGATACAGTGCTGAAGTTGAACGTGGCAGCACTGAAAATGCTGCAGTCTCGGAGCATCAGGGTTGTTCTGGAAGTGTTAGCTTAGCTGGGCTGTCAGCCTCATGGCGTTGTATGTATGTACAGTGGCAATACATAAAGACTCAACATCCTCTTTACAGTAGCCAGTTGAAATCCTCACCTGTGACTGAAAGGCAGTAACAATTTTGAATGAATTTAATATCTTTAATCCAATATGACAATGCAATAGCAAAATCAGCCTTCTGGCTCTGAGATTAAAAAAAAATCTCTTAGGATGTGGCATGCACACTCAAATATATTTGATTTTGAGGAGAAAAATGTTATAAGCAGGGTGCATGGGATTTTATTTTCCCTTGAGGGATCATTAGGGTGCTTCCAGGTTAAAACTTTGTCTTTCTTCCACCACTACTCTGTTCCCCTGAGCTGTATTTTGTGAAAATTTAGGAGTTCTGAGAATGTTTTTGTTCATTCATTTTTAATGTCTTTTGCCGTTTTTACAGGCTCTTCACTTAGCTGTGTTTTTCAGAAGGACTTTATGCAGTAAGAATTAAAGCGGTTGTTTTATGGTTGGAAGACACCTAAGCGTTGTGAGCCCAGAATACAACCTGCGGCCACTGCTCGTCTTTGAAAGACAGCAATAGTCTTGTAGACCCTTTAATAAAGGAGTCCAAGGAGTGTTTTCCCTGAGCAATGTCATCTGGCTTCACCTCCTGATAAAGTTGCAGTTGACCAACTTTTTTTTCCATTTCATTCATCCTCTCATCCTGTAGGGTTGGTCACTTTTCCATTTGTGCTGTCTCCACCGTTCTGTAGCTTGCTTGAAAGTGTCCTGTTGGGAGTCTTGGAGCTTATCTCTTCAGTGTCAAAGGTAGCTACAGCCAAATCCCCTTTTTTGCTTTTAAAGATAAGTCCCTGTGACTTTTTAATACTTATATTGCAGTACAAGTAATTCTGAAGGTAACCATATGGGATAATCTGAATGGAAAAACAAACGTGGGTAAGGCTACCTGGCTGAAGCACGTGTAGCATAATTTGGTCTGAAGGGCATGTCACTAAGAGCAGCGTACTGAAAGGAAAAGGCAAGGAATGATTAATGTGTAATTTGGTGCAGCATCAGGTACGTAGCAAATACAACTCTGTTCCATTAACCACATCTGCCAGGCTTTAATTGAAAGAAATCATGCTCTTAGTATCTGAAATAGAAAAGGGTTTAAAACCTGAATTCTTTTTGATCTTTAAATGGAACAGTAAAGGATTTATGCAGCTAAAGAGATTATCTTTTCATCTTTAGGCACAAGCACTGTAAAAGTCATTTTTTTCTTCTTAAATGCACTAAAGTGCATCTGGTTAGTACATCTCTGAATAGAATGATGGTGTTTAGGACAAAGTGGTGACAGTTTTTCATACTGAATTTTGAATATGATTATTTTAAAGCTTTTAACCTTGAAGTATTTGGGTGGAGGGAGGGAACAACAAGCTTTTCTTTTTCTACAACCTTTTCTTAAATGTTTCTTTCAAATTCTGGTTTAGAAGCTGTGAAAACTTTCTCAAACAACTTATAAAAGGATTATTTTTGTAAATTAAGTTACAGGATGAAGAGGTGGTTCTTTTTGCCCTTAACATTCATTGCAAATCGTCTCAGTTTTATTTAGATTTTTAAACAGCTTTGAAATAACTATCAGTGACATCTCCCCTTGGGTAAGTGGCAGCAGGTTGGTCCTTGTAGGTGTGCACATTTGCAAGTCTGAGGAAAACGTACTTTTCACTTTCATTAGAATAAAATTGTCACAAAACATACTCTTTGATATTTGTATGTCATTAAAATTCAGCTTCTGGATGATGCCCAGTTTCAGCATAGTCCTCTGTCTTGTGGTTTAACAGTGCGTGAAATCACAGTGTAAGGAGTGAAGTAATTCTCAGACTGCAGTCAAGATCTAAGACTTCCATTGTTAAAATGCTTCTGATGGAAGCCAATACCTTTGCAATTTTTCCATGATGACTTTGACTTTAGACTATCACTCACTCAAGCAGTGGCACAAAATTACAAGTGAAATACGATTCAGGCTCCGAAGTCACTTACGTGGTTGTGACACGCAGTCTATGTGATGTTTATTACCAAAACTCCTGTGTGGATTAGGTACCACAGCAGAGTGTTTGTATTGTTGTAGTGAATTTGTGGACCACACTATTCTATTCTATAGTGAGCACCGAGGAGAGAGAAGCATAAAGCCGGGTGTGAGAGAGGAGCATAAAGCCAGGTGCAGTTGTCCAATTTCAGTTAATGAAAACAAGTAATTTGTTCTCTACCACTGTCCATGTCTTGTGGATGTGGGATATATCAGACAAGCGAGTGATAAGATTTACTTTGGGTGCACAGTGAAATGTGGATGGGATTCAATTTTCTAATTTTTTCCTTTTTGGGTATTCATTTTTTTTAATGTCTTCAAACACTGTTTCTGTACCTGAGTGTACCTTCATAAAGGGATATCTAAAAACTGCATTGTTCATTAAGCAATGTCTGGTGAGTATTAAAAGTATATTCTCTAGTGTTTTAAAGGACCTGAGGGCCCATTTTAGTTGTTTACTTGAGCTTTTTTTGTGACAGCCTAAATTAACTCACTGGTTTACTTTTCATCTTCTTGTATTTATTACTTTAAGATCAGTTGCTACTGCTGAAGGATCCTTCTGGAAAGGAGATGAGGTAGATTAAAAGGGTCCAGTTTACTCTGACCTCTTTCTGAGCTAATTATTTTGTAGTGAAGGATGTCTGGCAAACTGAAGTTTAGAGAAAATAATTGAGGAGCAGGCTTTCCATTACAGCTCATTAAATAAATCTAACTGCATCGCTTGCTATTATGATACCCAATGCATGTAGCTAGCTATTAGTGCAAGCTGCAGGAAAACAGATTTAATTTTCTTCTCCTCACCTTGAAGGATGTGTCCTCATCCACTAAAAGTCAAAAATATCTAGATACCTGTCAGCTGCAGTGCAAATCAGCATTTTAATGCTTTACAGCTGCTTCTCTATAGAAGCTAATTAGAAATGTGATTCGAACACCCTTTTCCAGAGCTCTTATGTGATGTCTGCTATTGGTAATCACAGTTTCTGCTATTTAAGTGAACATTTTCAGTGGTATTGACCAAGTAGCTGTTCTAACATAGGGACTTTGATACAGGTGGAAACTTCTTCAGTTTGAGAAAATTGGAAGGTAATGCAATTTAGAAATAAAAGCGATAATCCAAAACATTTTCTGCACAGATTTAATTGCAGTGATATTTTCTCAATAAAGAAGTGGGACACCCATTCTTTCAAGATAGCATCTATTCATAAAAATCATGAAAACTTTTGTTGCCTGTTACCAATAAGCTAAGTGTGTGATGTCTCCAGTGGATCATGGTAGTTTGCTGTGTTGGACAGTGGAAGCCAAGGCTGAAGATGTCAAAGCAGCACACCTTCAGCTATCAGCACTACCCTCTCCCCTGTGTCATCAAGCTAAAATGAATGTGTGAGGTGAGAACAATATTATTTTCCATTAGATGTTTTAGATGTGGTATCAGCACAGCTGTGAACAGTCCTGGTTTTGTTCTTCAGGACTTAATAGATTTACTGACCTTTCTGGCAGATGTCAGCAACTTACTGTAATAGTTGCATTTCTTGCCAATAAAGTAAACAAGAGCATTGGGAACTGATGGCAAAAAGGTCTGGAAGAAATGAGTGAAGTGTTAAGTTTGTAAAATAAACTTCTTAAAAGCCAGAGTTTATTACTACAAGTCAAGTATCTGAGGTTGTTGTTTTTTTTTTCTGCATCAATATTGGTAACTGTTTGATAAATATTTCAATTTTTGTTCTCTGACTTACAGACTATAATGCAAATGTTTTATCATTCATGGTTACTAATATATGAGTATCATTATAGGAAAGATGGATTATCAGTTTTCTAATACTGTTTGGCTGCAACCCCAAAGTAAAATTTGTGTAGATCTTCTGTGCTATTAATTTTAACCTTCATAATTATTCTTCCTCACCTTAGACACTTGAGATCAAAGCTTTTGGACTCCAAAGGGATGCGTTCCTACCAAATCAAAGCAACTTTCAAGTGGGTCATCTTGGACCTAATGGCATATTCTCCAACAGAAAAGTCCAAAATAGATTTTTCTGTTAATTCTTGCACTTTCTGGAATTCTTCCGTTGTTGTTGTTTTGCACAGACCAAACTTTCAGGCCATGAAGTTCTCTTTGCCTTTATCAGCAGTATTCACGTAAAGCTGAACCTCTGTGGACTGGCTTGTTTGTGGTTGTTTTTCTTTTTTTTTTTTTTTTTTGCTTTTCCCCAGCAAAAATCAGTACCTTTTACAGCTTTAATCTCCCAGCTTTGATATGTTCCAAAATGTTTCAGCATGAAATGTCTTAACACTTTATCTGCCTGCATTTCTCCAATTGATGGCAATTTGGTGGTTGTTTGGTCTCGGTCATAGGTTTTAGTTGTGATATCTTACCTAATACATCACTATCCACGGTGCGGGTATACTGACACGCTAACCAGAAGCAGAATCAGCTCACCCCTCTAGCACAGCAGCTTCCTCTGACTCATTCATTCCCTGTGCGTTTGTTCTGTTCTGAAGCCTGCTGATTGCAGAGGAGTTGTGTTGAGTTGGTTATGTCCTGTGAGCAAACTTCTGAAACACTTTTACACCCTTGCTTGTCTCTGCAGTGCTCAAAAAGCAATTGATAATGTGGATTAAAGGCAGTTAAAGATTAATTTGGTCTCGTGATTTTAAATTCCAGTAAGGAAAGTATAAACTTTCAGGATCCTGAGCCAGTGTTTGGTGTATACATGAGCCTCTGACTGCTGTCAGTGGCAATGCCATTGATGCAATGGCTTGTCTTAACAATTTTCAGTGTTTTCATCTGCCCATGCAGTATTTTTCAATTTAGTGAAACTATATTAGCATTGAGCAGGAGTACAGACATCCCCATGGCTAAGCAGCTAGATAATCAAAAACACTGATTTGGCCTTAAGATGAGGGCAGAGATTCCCCACTTTAAAGGCAGTATTTGGGACAGTAATGCCCTTCCTGCTAGTCACCATGGCTACAACTAACTTGTGCTGAATATTAAGTGTGCTGCAAGGAGTTTGCTCCTGCTTCAGCTGCTGCGAAGGCTACGTAGCTGAAAAACTGTAGCTATGTAGTATGTCAGCAAAATATTCTCTGGTATCAAAAGCAATTAACAGGGAAATAACTGAGTCACAAAATCACCTCTTTAGATCAAATACAGTCAACAGAGGAGGAAAAAAACTAAGTGGGTGCTTTAATCTTGATACATATTTAATGAAATTGGAAGGGAGAAGAGTAAACTAATGAGAATGACTGTTTCATCCTAGGAAAGACTGGCACAGAAAGAGAAACTAATATTGTAGATGAACCAGGGAATCAGTATGGAAGATGTAAGAACTGATGCATACAACACAGGCTGTCTCCACTGCTCTTAACAAACAAAAGGTGCTTAAACCTTACAGCATGAAGGAAGGATGAGTAAATGATTATTTTTTTCTGGATTCCCTCAGGAAGAAACAGTTGGAGTGGACTCCTTCATAAATTAAACTTTCCTGAAAGAATAAAAGGTGATGCCATAGCTAAGATGATCATTCCTTATGTATTTCCCTCATTGGGAAATGCAGCCTATACTAAACTTTCCCTGGGGTGTAGGTGTATTTATATGTTATGCCTGTAAGTGAATTTTCTCATTTCATGGTTAATCCTTTATCTCTGTTCACTCCCATTATCTCCTGAAAACATAACTGAGCAGGGTTTGGATGTCAGCTCTAAGGTGGAGGAAGCTATGAGAAAGTTCCCTTTACAAATTCAGGAAGTTATCAATACATGTAAGACAGCTGAAGTCGAAACAACTTGAGTTTATGAAAGCACGCAGCACAGGTTTGCACATGTGGCCTTTGCCCCCAGCAACTTGCAGTCTGCCTTATTTCTTAGGTCTTCTACTTTTGTGCATTTTATTGTACATGCAGTTAACGTATCTGTCAATGAACATCTAGGAAGAAAACAAAGTCAGTTCAACTCAAAGACTTCCAGATACCTAATTTGCTGTTTCTGTATGTTATATATATTAGCATGTGTATTAGCAGCTTCCCCAGGGCTGAGACCCAACGCTGATACGGGGTGTGCTGTGGAAACTGGGCCCTGTCCCTGCTGCCAGTGAAGCAGGACAGAGTGTTGGCAGAGCACAGGTCTGCAGAGCTAAACATCATTTTAAGGCAGTCTACCACAGAATTATAATCAGGGAAGCAACAGCTATTGATATTCTCCCTTCCCAGGCCTTTTCTTCTTCCTTTGTAAGGAGATTCTGCTTGGAAGGCTGTGATCAGCTTAATCAGTTGCTATTATTGGGACTGGTGTTCACAGTAATTTATTAAATCAGTTTATTATCCTTTGAAACTTCACTGATCAGAGGGTGAAAACACTGAAGGAAAATTAAAACTAGTGTAAGTGCTGCCTGTTTGCATAACAGCACATTTTGCTATTTAAAAGGATTACTCATCTGTACCAAAACAGGGGGAGAAGTTAATTTCAATGATGTAGAGCTTTCTATTTCAGGGAGGCCTGGCTTGCGCATTGTGATAGATTCAGGAAGAAGTATAGTTCATTCTTAAATTGTTAAACAGCATGTTAGGCCCAAGTATCTAAGTAAAGATGAATGGGCTCATTTGTAATCTTAAATGAGCATGTCTGCATGTGGGAGGGTTGGGACAGGAGGCTGGGATAACCAGTAAACAAAGGGCGGGTAAACAGTTGGTTTTGGTGCTTAGAGAGTAGCCAAAATAACCTCGGGGAAAGAAAAACTAGCCCTGTGCAGCTGAAAGGAGATCCTACAGGTCCTTCAGTTCTCCTGTGCCATGTGCCCTACAGCTGGAGGGAGAAAGTTCTCTGGATTTCCAGAGTGTAGCAACTTCCCTTTTTTCAGCAACTCTCCTTTCTTCATAATCGAAGTATCTCAGCAGGATGTAGGGCGGAGGGAACTTCTGTGGCATCTGAATAATGCAGGAAGGTGTCTGGAAGGTTCCTGGTTTCTGTAGCAATGCTCAGTCTGATGAGGGTGATAGCACTCATAAGAGCAAGGGCACTGGTGTCACAGATGTGCTGTATGGTGTAAAATGCAGAAGCCGAAGCTGGTAAGTCTGGCGTAACACATGAACCATGAAGCACTGCACCAGCAGAATTAAGGGGGGAAGCACTTCCTCTGTCCTTTCTCTGGGCATAAATCTTTGTCGTAGTTTCAAGCCTTGACCGGTACTTACACTGAATTAATTTATTTCTATGCCCAGATCACACATGTTGGTACTCCATTCCCTTCCAAATATCACAGAGATCTTACAGGGACATGTGCAAAAAGTCTTTTTGCCAAGCACGTCATTGTCATACAAGCTCTGCATTGAGGCCCAGAAGCCTTACCCTGCCCTCCTCTGCAGAGGACACTTCTTCCTGAGTGCAAGTGTTATTTTTTTCTGCAGCTACTGTGAGTTCAGGCATCTGTGAAAATAAAGGTTTAGTGGAATGGGACCAAAACACTCTGCTGTCTTTTCAGCCCTGCGACCAGTTTAATGACCTTGCCAATTCAAAAGCCTGAGCAATGGCTGCGTGATTCAAAATGTTCAACTCAAACCCTTCCAAGCACAGAAAGCAGATGAGCCTTTGCCTGTCAGTCCCTGCAGCTGGGGGTGAAGGCCTTCTCCATCAGCCAGGCTCTGGAGAGTCCTAAACTGCCACTGACCATGAGTATGCCCTGTAAGAGCCCCGTGTCTTTCTCAAAGCAACACTTAACGTCTGTGTCTCAGGAGAGAATGACCAGACCGATCAGCTCTGCTTCCTGCAGGGCCCCTGCTTAAAAGCAAAAACAAGCTCTGGGCTGCTCAGCAGGCCTGATGTGAGTACTTCTCGTCAGAGCTCTCGGCTGCCTGGCAGCAGCCTTCTGTGTGTGCCCAGCTTGCCTGGGGAGGCATGGATGCAGAGCCGCACGTGGGTTTTGTAGCTGTGTCCCCATATGCAACTGCTTCTAAGCAGGTGCTTCAGCTCTTGGTGTGTGATTTGTGGGAGGGGAAAGGGCACAAAACAGACGAGGCTTCATCTGTTAGCTGTGGGAGTAAGCTGTCTGCAAAACCGCACTGTGTAAGCTCAGGGGACTACAGTTCCTTTGTGTCCCATGGCAGCTCTTGAGGGGAATAGCTGTTTAACTTAAAGTATATGGGCAAAACCGTGTTTAAAGACACGTTAAAAACTTGACAACTGCTGAATCTTGTTCACTGATAGTTGAGGGAAAATACTTTCACTGATAGTTGAGGGAAACTACTTTTGGTCCAAGCCAAATCAATTCAAAATAAGCTGTAAAGCTACCAGTGGCTTTGTATCTGACTGTGAAAATGTGACTGAGCCACTGGGAAGCAGAATAGATGGGGAGGGAACCTTCCCACTGGGGAAGATCCAGCCACAGCTGTGTGGAGGCAGGCTGTGTGGTTTGCAGGGAGAGGATGGGCTCAGGCAACTTCTGCTTTGCCTGAGCAGTTGAGTGAGTCCTGGGGGTCCTGGGACTGCAGTACCATGTATGCTGCTCTGTGCTATGGATCCGTGTCTAAGTTGCCCTGTTTCTTGTGTATTTAACTCTCTAAGCTATAAAAAAGAAAAGATAATCCTTAGGCTCCTCTGTTGGTGTCCAGCTTCTATGTATGTTTGGTTTTGAAGTGGTAATGTTTCCAATATGCCTGTTTGGTAAAGAAATGTGCAGTGGCTGGGGTGAAAGCTCAGCTGGATGTAAGAAATCCCAGCCTTGGAAAGTACTGGCCATGCTTCCGGTGGTCACCAGCCTAATGGCATCTGAGGGCTGCTCTGCTTGGACGGTGAGGACAGAAGGAAGAAGTGCAGTAGGAAAAACAAAGGACCATGACCTAGGGAAAACAGCTCTGGGACCGCTTACCTCAAGCAAGCCTGCTGAAGCTTCTTTTCTTTCTTTGCGCAGATTTTTATGTACAGTTCAAAATAAAACTATTTCTTGACTGGTGGTAGTTTTAAGTAGTTCCTGGCTGGCACTGTTAACGTATACACTGTATATCAAGTTTATAGCGAAGTCCGTTAGCAAGCTACCAGCTTAGTTTTTAATCTAGAGATAATCTTACTCTCGTTTATATGTTTGGGCTATATTACTTTGCCCAGAGTAAACACAGCCATTGGAATCCATCCAGCTCACCTAACAATTTTCATTAAAGAAAATTGTCCTTGTAATAAAAATTACTCAGTGTGACAAGATGCCATAATATATTTTTTAAAGCCTCGTAAAATTTTGTAGCAGTTAATGCCACTTGTTTGTTTTGTGAGATTTTCTTTTAAAAGTAAGAATTGACTTAATGGTGACAATATTTGTTTCATTCTTTTACAAACATCAAACATCTTCCATCTGGGCTCATGGAGGCCAGGCTGGAGCAGGAATAGAACAGGGTTAAGGAAAGAAGAAAAACTTCTCTTTGAAATGTGCATTTCCCTGTGTTTTGTATTTTGTTAGTGAGGTTGCTTGAAAGTCTGTGACTCTTCAGTAAAAGGAAGTAGATATGTTAATAAAGTCTTCCAGCTTGCTGTTCATAATATGTGAGTCTTAAACTTATAAACTGCAGTGATTGTGCATAGATTTTTCTACAGCTATTGGGAGCAGCTTATCTGAGCATCATCTAGAAACTCCTAGCAATGAGGACTGCACTTGATGTGTGGGCGCTGCATCAGTGAGAATAGGCATGTGCAGATGGAGTACCTGCAGCTTGTCCTTGCCTCTTCATTCCATCAGAGATACAAGATGACTTCTAGTCTGTGAGGCATTTCTTACCAATGCAGTGTAGAGCAGACCACTTGCTACAAGCACAAAATGCTTTGGTACCGTGTGTTGTTGGTTTTTTTTTGTTTTTTTTTTTTTTTTTTTTTTTCTATGGAACAAGGTAGAGTAGTGTAGGAACTGCTAGGCTGCCTGCAGGTGTCATTACAGAAGAAACTGCAAAACAAACCAGGGTAGTTCAGAAAGGTAGATGATGCCAAAACATAAAATTAGCAGCATACAGGTGGAAGATGAACCTCTGGGATTTTTCAGTCTAATATTCTCATTTCTGTTGAAACAGAGAGTCACAGGAGATGTATGAATATTTTCCACTGTTTTGGAGCCATGGATTTTTTTGGACTTTCTTATGTTTTGTAGCTCTGGTTTACATAAATATTGCAGGAACTAATCTTGCAAATGCTACCGTATCTGGAGTTACTGGTAGGGGGAATCAGATCAGACACACATCTTCTGTGTGACAGTTCCCTCCTTTTATTATAATGAGCACTGCCAGCTACTTTTTAACCTAGCTTGTCTTTGGTAGAATTATTAGCCCATACCTTATAGCTTTTGCTTGAAGTGAAGACTATTTTTCTCTTTTGTGATAACCTAACAATGGCAAAGGATGATCTGCGATGTTAGACAACAGTGGTGGTCGCCTTTTTTTCCTCCCTTCTTTTTTCTGTATTTTTTTCTTTTTAAGTCTACCCACTACCTCACGAAGAAGGCAGCTGTACTAATAATAAATCTAGTCTCTATAGAAGCCTCTTATTTGAAAAATCTGTAATTGAGTGGACCAAATTTCTGGTTGCTTGTGAAGATCTATTCATAAGGGACTTGAAAAGGATCACGAAAAAAGTGTGCTAGACAGCAAAAAGTACTAAAGGCTTTATTGAGCAGGCAAACCTCTGTGGATATTGTGAGACAATTAGACTTGTTAGGCCAAAGAGTAAAATACATTTGTGAGAATAAAATCATGGGGAATGTTAAATAAAGCTTTAAAAAAGGTAAAGAGCTTGCTAGTAATACGTCCAAAGAAAAGAAGTCAATTTGGGTTATCTTTCAACGAAGGTAGGTATAATTGCTTGAAAGGGGAGGTGCAGAACTTAGGTAGTCAAAGGGATTTTGCCTGCTTTTTCTTCCAGCAGCTAAACCCTAAAGCATAATTGCTGGGTCAGCACCATGCAGGAGAGCTCATAACTTACTTATTTACCCTGTTCCTCTTTTCATAGAGCTATTCCAGTACTGGGCTTCCCTGGTGCCCTATTCAGGGGTGCTTTTATATTGTCTGTCTTTTCAGCCCCTACATTTTGTGCCTGTTTTGGAGTCAAGGAGGACTCCACTACACGGCCTGTTGGTGCAGGGGTGGTGTATGTTACAGGACCACTTGCTGCACCTATGCAAGCTCCTCCTTGGTTCCCTGGGGTCAAGGCATGTAAACCTGCAAGGTTATTTGGCTTTGAATGATCACTTCCGTTGCAGTTTTTAGTGTATGAGATTTTAAGATTAGCTAATTGCTTAGATTTGACTGGCTGGCTTTTGCTTAGAGAGGCTTGTCTCCTTGATCTTTGGCTGATGGCAGCAGATAGTACGAAGCATTAATGAACAGTCCCTGGCACACTGTGAATGGGGTTTGCTGTCAAGTCAGAACTTCAGATGCCTAAGATCCACCCATTAGTGATTAGGCTAGCATCAGCTCTTAGCCCATTTTTAGGATTTTCTTTGGTGCTTTGCTCTTTGATGTAAAGACAGCTGTATGCCCCTCACTCTCTATGTAGACCAAGCTTTTATTTCCACATCTAAACAAGCTGTCCATTGTTTTGATCACTCAGTAATCTTTTTCTGCAGCTTTTCTATCTGAATTCTTGTTAATCATGGTGACTGCAAATGTTTGTGCTATTTCAAATGTGGCTCCAGTCCATATTCAGTAGCATGGATATTTCCATATTTAAATGCAAATATCTCCTCTGATAAGCATTTTATGTAGCCATCCAAATATATACAGAGGCTATGCCTGCCTTGCTGCCTTGGGGGGATATCTGGCTAGGCTTTATGCTCTCTTTTAATCTAAGCATGAGTGGATGGTCCTGTTTTGTGTTAAGAAGAAACCAAACACAACTTAAATGCACTGAGTGCAGTTTAATTCTAAAACTGAATTGTTCCATGTCTCTTCAAAGCTACGTTATTATTCTGCAAAATGCCTAAGAATCCCTCCAGTCTGTTTTGATGTTCTCCCAGAGGTCTGCTACTTGACTTTCTTCTTTTCCCTTTTCTCTGCTTCTTTCCTTTTTTGTCCTGTACTCCTCCATCTTCTCCTGGTCCCTACTTTTTTTTAATTACTCCTAAAGTTTGAGAACATCTTCAGAAGTCTTGTTTAAAAGTTACATTTAAACTTTGGGTTCAAACAGAATTATTTCTTTTTTCTTGTTACTGCATTAGTTAACTGTTCTGGACCTACCTTCTAGAGGCATCGTTCTCTGGTAAAGAAGGAACTGCATCTTGAAGAAATTACATGTTACAGTGTTTTACTTCCTCGTTTTCATACAGAACACCTGAAGAAACGCCTGGAAGATTATATGGCCCAGTTCCCAAACGTGAGAATCCTCCGAACCAAAAAAAGAGAAGGGCTGATAAGAACTCGGATGCTGGGGGCCTCCATGGCAATAGGGGATGTCATCACCTTCTTGGATTCCCACTGCGAGGCCAACGTCAACTGGCTGCCGCCCCTGTTAGGTAAGCATAGTGGTGCTGAGTGTTGTACGTGGCTGAAGTCTGAACTGGTGAAGAGCTGGCAACACATGTCTGTGTTGGGTTTATTTTTTATTTTTTGTCCATTTACTCACAGAAGCACAAAATATCTTAAAAAGGAAGAGGGAAAAAAAAAAGATGAGAGAATTGTTGGCAACTGGCTGCCTTTATTAAAGTTTTTTTTTCTGTGCTAGACTGTTCAATAATCCTATCATATGGTTTGTTTAATTAAAGAGTAATATTATATTCTTCTATTTCATCACAAAACAAAATCTTAAACAATTTACAGCTTGCGAGAAGAGTAAACTATAACATGGTCATTCTGCAGCTTGCAGAGAGGAGTTTCTTCATGATTCAGAAAAGATATTTATGTACAGATTTTAAGTAGCTTCCAGGTTTTTTCTCCTATATAACTATATTCAGCTGCGTAGTCTGCTAGCCTGTGGAAAATACTTCTTGTGAATAACAGCTGCTGGTATGTATTTGTGGAAATGTGTAGTCCTTTCCAAGGCAGTGCTCCATCTTTAAGGAGGCATCAGTTTTACAATGTTAGTTCATTTCAAGGCTGACAAATTGAAAGGACAGTACCTTCTGTTTCTGGTGTCTCTGTGCCTCTGGCCAGCACCACCTCTAGCCAGATGCTTTTTGAGGAAATTTCTGTTTAAGTGGCAAGCTCCCTTTTTTGTTTGTTTTTGCAGTGCTCAGCTGAGTGGAATGGTGCTATCTGGATTTTGTGCTTGTTTTGGAGGGGTGTGTTCTCTGTGATCTGTGCCCTGCTGTAGATTTGGTAGGTTTTCCAGTTGTACGCACTGCTCTTCCCACGTTATTTAGAGTGGGTATCTTGCAGTATCCATTTCACTTTGGCTGCCAGATATGATGCTGTATGAAAGTAGAGACTTCCCCCTAAAGAAAACCAAACTCCTTTACAGCCCCATTGCAAGTGAGGTGTCCAGGTGCTCTCTGAGGTGTGGCTTTTTGGAATATGCTGGCAGCAGCAGTCAAGTGGAGGTTTGAGAAAGAAGTCAGATTTGTCAGCAGGATTGCTGGATGGTAATGCTGTTGCTTTCACAACAGTTTGTATCTGGTAATAACGTAAAACATTTGCTGCTTCTTGAGCCCTAGGGAGGGCAGAATTAGCTCAAATGCCATTTAAATGAGAACATGTACAGTGAGCTTTAATTTTGAGGCATAGAAAGGATTTCTGTTAGACGTGCATTGGAAGCTGAGACATCGTTTGTTGCCTCGGCTCTGAAAGTTAACTTCCAACAAGAGACCTTCTCAGTAATAAAGTATTTAAGAAGTTCCAGATGTTTATTCAGGAATTAATCCTGTTTTGTATTATTTGATTGGAAGAAAAGGCTGAGAGAAGGAGGTGAACTTGCATTTCTTGAGCCTGCTGAGAGTAGTTATGCCATTAGTCTGGATCGCTTCCTGCCAGATCCTGGCATAGCAATTACAGTGAGGTGGTACAATGGGTTATTGCCCTGGCTTTGAATCCATGCAGAAAGGGTTCACATCCCGGTCACTCATTAAAATGAGGGCTGTTAACTAAGTACGTAGTACAAGATTGACTTTTTTTTTTAACCTGGTGGTTTGGGTATCTGTGGTGGCATGATTGTGTCTATTCTGCCTCAGAGTGATGGTCACGATAGCAAGAGTGCCGCGTGTTTTGATGTCAACAGTTTTAGCTCTCATACCCCAGCTATCTCAGAAACACCAGATAAATTGATACAAATTGGAGCATCCGCTCAAAAGAGAATGAAAGGGAAGAAAGCTATATTGCTCTCAGACAGCTTCGTATTTTGGTGCTCTTTTCGGTAACTTCATGATCTAAAGAACCAACTGGTGCAGGTCTTCTAATGTATTTCTCCAATCTTCAGATCGCATTGCCCGAAACCGCAAGACTATCGTTTGTCCAATGATCGATGTTATTGATCATGACCACTTTGGATATGAGACTCAGGCTGGAGACGCAATGCGAGGTGCATTTGACTGGGAGATGTATTACAAGAGGATCCCTATTCCTCCTGAGTTACAGAAACTCGATCCCAGTGATCCCTTTGAGTAAGTTACTGAAACGCAGTGTGCTAAGAGCTGGCTATAACAAAATAACACCCCGCTACGGGGTTGGTTTACACCTCCGTGTATTAGAAGCCAGAAGCTGATTGTAAGCTACTTGGTTTTTGGCTGCTGTTTGCTTTGTTGATTTAAAAGAACTGTATTGTGTAGTAGCTGTGAACACTCTCCTTTTCATTGCTATTTTTTGCCACCTTAATTCCCGCAGAAGTTAACATTTCATTTAAAACTGTAATGTGTAACATTTAATGTGGTCATTTATTACTGAGATCTTTCAAACATAACTTAGTATCCCTAATGCTCTGCCAAAAACAACAAGCCAGTGGCAGCTTATATGTCATTCCCAGGTGGGGGGAGAAGAAAACCTCACAGAATAATTACAGCAATTTTGATGATTGCAGTGCATTGCAGAAGTAAATCTGTGATAAAGTTATGTTCCGCTGTTGGTGTGCTTGCCAACATTGAGACAGTTCTGCTCTCCTTTTTACTTCTGCAGCATAAAAAACAACAACAAAAAAACACCCTTGGAGGTCAAGCTCAATGACTTGATCATACTACTGAGACAAAGAGCACTAATGTGCAGGATATGGGTCCCTCTGGAAGAGGTTATGTTCTGTCACTTAATGGTGAACTCTCTTGCCTCTTTGGAGGAGAGGCATTTATTGCTTCTGAAATGAGCCTGTTCTGGTCCTCCTCATTTGCAAGTGGGAAATTACTAGATAATGCAAAAACAATTGCTTGTTCCTGCAGGGCTGCAAATGCACTGTGAACTCTGGTGTAAAGAAAGTTTGTGAAATCTTGCTTTTGTTTTTTAAATGTTTAGCTAGAGATCTGTATCTTTGAATATGTTTGTAATATGGAGTCTGGTTTTTCCTTAAGGTCTCCTGTAATGGCTGGAGGACTGTTTGCAGTCGATAGAAAGTGGTTCTGGGAGCTGGGAGGGTATGATGCAGGTCTGGAGATATGGGGAGGAGAGCAGTATGAAATATCCTTTAAGGTGAGCTATTTTCTCTGGAAATTAATTTTTGTTTTGAAAAGTAAGAATTGTTCTGAGACACAGAATGTGAATGATCTATCTTGTCCTTGCTTTTGCGTGTGACTAAAGGTGAAAGAGCTGGGAGTAGTAAGATAGTGTGCAGAAGAATCAGCGATGATGAGGGTCAGTTTTGGAGCATTAGCTGGGTTGCCCCCGTTCTGTGGTCACAGCTGCAGATGCATGTGCTCTTCCCAGCAAGGGTAAGTCAGCTTGCGTGAAGCTATCTTTAACTGTTAGGCTTTTTGCACTCACTCTAGCAAGAAGATGAAATATTCTCCTTAAGTGAAAGGGATTCAGGCATCTCATTGCTCGCCTTGGTTGAGTACCTCAGGCCTGAACTTGAGTTTCCCAGAGATGAGAGTAACTTACTGTCTGTGCTCAATCCATCTGAGTCCTGGCTGCGAGGAACCAAGCCTATTAATTACCCTGAAAGAAATCATCAACAATTGGAATAATAGCACTGCTGCTGGCAGTGACTTCACATCATTATCTACCTGGCATGGGGACAGCTCTGTTACTTACTGCTAGATCAAGCTGCTCAGTTTGAGGGCTTTAAAGTAAAAGTTAGCCAAAAGCACATACTAATAGTAGTAGCAAGTCACTGTGACCCATAAAGACCACTGGTAGCTGTGTTACCATGGAATATGGCACTCTGAAATACACTCCAGGAAACCCACTGGGATGCCCCACATCGCTGAAGGCAGGTGGCCCTTCTCTTCAGTGGTGAGAATCCTTCCCACCTGTGGAAGATCAAATAAGGATTTCAGCATTTAACTCTGGGCCACAGCATGGTTTCTCTTTCAGAGATTGAATATATGGTGGATATGGGATATATGAATATATCTCATAGGTGTCTGGATGCCATTGAACTAAGCTAGTTGGCCTCAGCGCAGGCTCAGAAGTCAGCAGCAATGCTCGTATAGTGCACAGTTCAGCTTCAGCAACTGAAATTTCTCATCTGTCTCCCCTGACAAACAGTCATGGATGATCTCTAACAAAACAGATTCTGAGATCTCAATGCCTCTGTGCAATTCAAGGCATATCAAACTATATACAGCAAGCTGTATTACCATGCATGTGTAAAATATACAACTGTAGAGCAAAAAAATTTCTTCATTTACAAAAAAACACACAAAACTAGTAAAGCCATGGTGGAGATCCCTTCTCCTCTGTGACAGCATGAGGGAGGGAGGGAGGGACTCACTCTTTGGGGATGTCATTACAGGTAGAGCCATTTATTCTTTGTGTTGCATGTAACAAAATTGTGTAACTGTGTCATTCTCAGCAGGAGGGGTAGTGGCAGTATTCAGCCTCTTTTCCTTGGCCCTTTTCGAAAGCGCTGGTTTCCAAGAGTGATGACAGTGGCTGGGCAAGCCCTTTGTCTCTAGTGCCCCAGCAGACAGTCACACTGCTTGATCTGCAGGAAATAAGACTGCATCATTCATCTGTTTGCTTATCCTCTCTGAAGCACACTGTGTTTTATTTCAGTCCAGAGATGGTAATTTATGGAGGGATAAGTTTGCTTTAATTAATCTCTGCAAAGAACCCCTTTTTTTCTTTCTTTGTGCAACAGAAAAATGAAGTTTTAACTTAAAAGAGGCTCGATATATTTTCAGAAATTGAGATAAATTTGATACATTCATCTGTGGCTGATAGATTTAATAATTCTGCTGGAATTGCAAGAATAGAAGGTTTGTTCATAGAATTTATGAAGCTATGACATTTCCTGGAGAGCTTAGAGCTACGTTCTTACCTTTAGAAGCAGACTGAGATTTTGTAATTAAAGGGGCTCTGTCAAATAATTTAAAGCTCTGGGTATAGATGTGGGGTACCTGCTTTCACATTATTTATTATCTAATGTGGATTCAGATTCTAAGTGTGCCAGATTTACAGCTCAGCTTTAACAAAGAGTCCATTCCTATGGCCAGGAGTTGTGGGTGCAGGTACTGGTTTATACTGATGGTCTTTGAACTGCTGCATCAGCTCTGGCTTTCTCAAGCTTCACCAGGAGGAGATTTTTATTTTCCCCTCAAACACACTCTTTTTTGGCTATGTAGGGACTGTACTTTACAGTTTTTTTCCCTTTATTTTAAAGTCCAGAACTCTGTGGCTGAGAGACTGCAAATAAACAAGCTTATTTAGGAGTCTCTTGCCTTTCTGTTCTGAGATCCTATGCATTTCTGCCGTCAGCTAGCTCTGTTGCATTCACAGAAGGAAAGTTCAGGCTGAAAGCAAGCCAGCAGAGAAACCATCAGTCCTTAGCACCTCAGGAAGCGTTTAACCAGGGGATGGATCAAACTCCATTAATAAAAGCCTTGTTTCTTGGATGAAGCTTCACTAGAAAATATAACATACAGTGGGGACAAAAAAAAAATAGGCAAATGTTAAATTAGAAGCAAACTTTCTAACCTGGGTCCTATTCCTAAAAACTGGCTAGCAATCTTGATCCGTTAAAACAGGAATTTCTAGATTAGAAATGACAGAGTCAGTCTATCCATTTAGGACAAAAACGTGCACTCTTTTGACTTGTGTATATCCAGAATAGGTCAGTGTATATAACCCAGCTCTTCGAAAGGTCTTCCTATGTCAGGTCACGTTCAGATGCAACAGGAAGGTTTCAGTCTTGAATTTGAGTCGCTGGCATTACACCTGTTCAGATGAGCCGCATCCTTTTGTGAGCCCTACATGCGGGATGCTCCAGGCAAAGTGCTCTGCAGATCTGCTTGCTGTGAGAACCGCTTTCCTTCATCTCAGTGGATTATCAAATACTGACCTTTGAGCGCATTCTTGCATTTTGAAGAAAGGTTAAAAAAGCATGCTCAAGTGTTTCTGTGCAGCACTGGCTACATTTCCTTTCTGCTGTCCCTAACTCTACAGCCCTAGTTTCTCTGTTCAATGGTCACTTCTGACACCGTTGCTGGTTGTGTCACGGAAGTTAGTGCTGATCATGGCCTTCGCTGCTTATTCCAGGCACATACTCGTGCCGCTTTCCAGCAGCTCACATTTGCCCACACTGAAACAGGCCTGGCATTTTGCTTTTTCTTTTTATAAGCAGCACATCCTGCTTAACTCTAAGGCTCTCAGCTGCAGTAAAGGGTGGCTTCTTTCTCCCTTCCTATCCCATTGATGCAGAGATCAGTTTCAGACTCGTCAACTAGAATTTTTGCTCTCTGTTCACCCTATGTGTTTGGGTCAGATTTCGGAGCAGCCTTTCACCAAGCACCAACAGGAAAATGGACATGCACACACCCCTGTCCCCCTGTGAAATGTGATTATTGGGAAGTGCTATCATTACTCTAAAATGCTCCAGACGATAAGGAGGAGCCATGCTGGTGTGTGTTGTTCAAACATACAGATCCCAGCGCCTCTTTAGACACCTCAATCTTTTATAGAGCCGTAAGTCCCAGCTGTAATGGCAGCTGATGCTTACAATGCAGAGAATTATGATTTTCCTGAATTACTGTTTGCCCATGCTTTCATCCTCTCACTTACCTCGTTACGCAGAGAACCCCCTTGGCTTCTCCTCCGTGTCCTT
The DNA here is from genome assembly GCA_011075105.1 of Heteronetta atricapilla. Lineage (NCBI taxonomy): Eukaryota > Metazoa > Chordata > Aves > Anseriformes > Anatidae > Heteronetta > Heteronetta atricapilla. The sequence goes on along the minus strand of CM021743.1, from coordinate 12,712,011 downwards.
TTCTTCCCACCTTTCAGTGTATGCTCAGACACCCAGCCAGCTTCTCTCCATTGATCCACCCCATGCTCTTTATATTTGTTGTGCCTCGCAGAAGCAGCTTTCTTTTCAAGGCTTGACTCACTCTTTTGTGTGTGCGTGTTTTTGGTTTTTTTTTCTTCCTGCCTTGGGAAGCATTGGCTCATCGCGCTGCAGTCTCTGGAAACCATAAACCTTGTACACCCAGATAATTTGTGTTCACACACTAACCGTGGTATTGTATTGTGTGTTTGAGAGGAGAGGTTTAGCTGTCTTACGTGACATTGTTTTCTGAAATGGCAGCACGGGAATTGGATCAGCATAACATTCCCATGTAGAGAATAGGTTGTGTGTTATCTTGTGCTTTCATAGCAGGCTAGCTAAGTCAAAGGCTCTTGAATCACTTTATGAATATGGAGTTACAGCTCTCCAGGCCACTGAGAAGGCAGAAATAATTCCACCTGAGTTATTTACTTCTTTTGTATATGCTTTAATGATTAGGGTAAGATTGTAGCCGTAGAACAATCTGCTGCAGTATTCCCACTGACCTCACTGTAGCTGGTTTTTCAGTTAATTCCAGCAGATCTGTCAGCTGCTAGATTCCTAACTCAGAATGTAGATTGGTGAAATTATGCCTGGAGAGGAAGACAGATTTCCTGCTCTCTCCTAATGAGATCTGATTAGATCATTTTGTAAAGCCCAGCCTGCCTGACCAGCTTTAATTCTTGTTCTTGCGGCGTTGCAGTAAATTGTTGTTTGGAATTAAGTGCATCAAGCTCAGGCTCTGATGTCTGCTGTCATGTCAGCCGGAGAGGTAAGGCACCAGCTCACCCTTCTATAAGAAAGCAACCAAAAAAGAAAGACAAAAATGAAAAGAAACTGGCTCCCTGGCCTAAGGAGGACTCAGTATGTGGCAGGCAGCGTTAGAGCGGAGGCACCAGGCGCTCCCCCCAGACCAGCGCCGTTTCAGCTGTTTGGCAGCGCTGTATTTTTAGCAGTGTAAGTTCTGATGTGTCATGCCTGTGAACTGTGGCCTTGTTTAAAAACAACCAAATACTGCCAGCCGAGTGGAAGTGTTCTCTCAGCTAGCACACAGCTATTTTGGGTTTGCTTCGCTAGCAGTTATTCCTTGACAGGCCCTCAAATGTGATTCCCCTGACCTTTAACTTTCTAATGCTTTTGTTAGCTGTGTTTTACTGATACACGTCACAATCTTCCTCTCTCTCCTTTCTTCCAGTTTTATAGATAAGGGCTGGTAATTGTCTTTATGGAGGTTGTAATGAGTTCTGTCACCGCACAAAGAAGCTTGCTAATAAAATAAATCAAAGCAGCAATGAATGAATGGAAAGCATGCTTTTAAAATTAGATTTGTACCGTGAGTGTCACACTGTCACTTGCAGCATGAGACAATATTAAAAAAGCACTGAGTTAGCAAAGTACCTGGAAAGGGGTCACGGAGGTCTGCTAGCAGGAATTAAGAAGCCTTCCTCTGGCTCCACACGGCAGCGTTGCAGCATCACTGGGGAGTAAATACTTTAAAGCATGATTAGGAAAGGAGCACGTTAAACTGATCTTAGGTTTTACTTATGCAGTTAGTCAGTTAAGTGGCTTTCCTTATCATATCATTACATGGGTTTACGTAGTGTCGTCCTCTGTGCCTGGATTCTTCTTGTACCAGTGAGGAGCTCTTGGCCCCACAGCTCATCGTTCTGTGTAGCCTCCCGTACCCCTTCATCTCGGTGTGCCATACAACAGAGAAGTGTTCCCTGTGTTGTATCTCGAGACCTGCAGACCTCCCAGCTTTTCTCTCCAGCTGCAACTTGACTTTAGGGGTCAGTTTCTCAGGGAACTGGTGTCTTCAGAGGAGATGTGGTTGTGATGGCCTGACTGAAAGCCTTCCTTCAGAGATCAAGGGCAGTGTAAGGAATCGTTTGAGCAGGCAGCAAGGCTAACAAGCTGGTGTTTTCGTTCAGGGTTGTGTTACCCTAAAACGCAGCTGCTTGTGAACCAACAGGGCTTTCTTGGTGCTGGTGCAGTGTACAATGTGAAAATACAGGTTGGTGAGGGGTGTTCCTGACGATGCAGCTGAGCTCTAGGCTTTTCAGCTGTTCCTGCAGTTTTTTTAATAGTTCCCAGGTTCTGGATAGATCTGTTGCAGGTCTTACCGCTTTGTACAAACCCTCTATGTCATAGAAACAAAAAAACACCATCCCAAATTCTTCTTTTATTGGTCTACCTGTTAATTTCTTAGTGGTGAAATCACATTGTAGCCCTCTGTAGTAAAAAGCACAGCAGACAGAGAATACGAAGCATTTCTAATTCTACACAAAACTTCACAGAAGCTGAGTGCAAGTTTATTTTTTCATATTCATCCCTTCTGCACCAGACTCTTAAGACACAGCAGGGACAAAAGGAATGAAATTTTGTAGGAGTGTTTGTCAACTTTCTTCTTGTCTCTCTCTCACCGTAATGGCATGTAATTAAGTACCTTGAACTTTAGAAGTTGCCTGTGAAAAATATTCCACTAACTGAGAGCAACCAACCTCCATTAAGTAATACACAGTCAGCAAATGACTGTAATTATTAGGGCCAGTAGACAGAGCTGAAACTCCAGAGGACTTTAGTGTCAGAGCTAATAATTATGCAGCAGCCTTGGCCAAATATTTCTCTTCCAAGCTAAGTATTTAATATTGTCACCATGGAATATTAATAGAATTGCCTGCTATGTGTGAAGCTGTTGACTAAGCTCATCATACGGTGAACTGTGGTGGCTCAAATTAGCCACAGTGAATGGAGAGTTCAAGAGCTCTGCATCAGCTTGCAGCACCAGCAGCCCTTCTTTAATGCTGCTGCCTTGGGGGTATTAACACAAGATCTAGGGACAAAACGAAGGCCATTCAATGCCATGCTTCAAGAATTCAGAAAAGCATTTGGCTTGCATCGCAAAGAACTCTTTCTTTCACTATTGATTAGATATCTCTGGGAAGCACATATCGATATATTTCGTAAACCTAATGGAGCAGATGAGCTGCTTCAGAAATGACTCCTTTAGTTTCACTTGTTTGGGCAAAATGACTACACCCAGGCTATAAATAAGGAATAACAGAAAGTTGTTGCAGACTGTTGGCACAAAGTGAAGTCTTCCCAGATGGGGAAGGAAACTTCTGGGCGTAATCCAGACATTAATCAAGCCTCAAGGTAGTCATCTTTAACTAGCAGTGAGGACTTTTTTAAGGCAAATTATGTTTTCACCAGGAAGGGATTTCTGCTTAATTGTAAGGTTGCAAGAGCAATGAGTGCCTGTCAGCAATAAAACCATAAGAGTGATATCCCAGACTTTGCAGTGATAACCACCAGGAAAAGTAGCAGGTCTTTACTGCTTTCTGGCACTGGAGCAGGCTCTTGAATTCCCTGGAGCGTTTTGCGTAAGACCTGACATGTTCTATAGACATGGCCTCCCTTATATACAATCTATACCCAGGATCTTATATGGCAGTCCAGTTTAATTATTATGATCGCTATTGCTGCAATAACATATGTCAACTGAAAGTGTGCTGTTCTCTGGATTATTTTCTGTTCTTTCCTCTAAGAAATACAAAATTAAACTGTTTAGCCATCGGGCTTGATAGTACTTGCACTAAATCAGGGCTTGCATGGCTCTAATCAGGTAGTTACAGGATTTGAGACTAAAGCAAGAAGGGAGGATATTTCAGAGAGAGTATATTTTAAAGTTTAAAAAAAATATCTGGGTTAAGCTTTTTTTATAACCTGAAAATCTTTTTTCTTTTTTTCTCCATATAACCAAGAGTGCATCTCTGTCTCTGCTGTTTCACAGGTATGGATGTGTGGGGGTCGTATGGAGGACATCCCTTGCTCTAGAGTTGGTCATATCTACAGAAAATACGTTCCTTACAAGGTTCCAACAGGAGTCAGCCTGGCAAGAGTAAGTGGCCGCGATGTTCCCCCTCACCCTGCGTGTGATCAGACAGCAGCCCCTTGGAAGGTTTTGCAAAGCAAAAGCTCTTATATTTTCTCCATCTCTTAAGCTACAAAAGATGTCCATCCACAATGTGACTGTGCCATTGTCTTCTCTTACCCCACAATGAGAGGAAAATTGAGGCTTGTAGTACACAAATTGTACTTGTACAGGGGTCAAATGGAGCAGTTGTTGCAGAGGAGGATGTCTAGCACAAAGGGAAGAGAGTCTAAGGAAGCTACAGACACATACAGACAGCTCCATGCTCAAAATACCAGCTATTGCTAGGTGTTGAGAAGGAGCTTTGCAATCAGGCACTTGGTATGGAATCACCAATAAAAAAACAAGGTACAGTTTTATTTGTATAATAATTCAGTCATTTTAGTTGTGCTCTCCCAAGCAGCGGGCTTCAGCGTGCTGATTGTGTTTCAGTGATTGAAAGACCTCTCGGTTTCAAGCATCACAGACCACTGAATGAGCAAGCTGTAATTCTCTATGATGGAAGTTCTGTGCCATCTTATTATTTAATCTAGTGTACCCCAAAGAGGAAAGAGCCTTTGCTTATTGTGCAGTAGCTTTGTCCAATTAATTTCTCAAATTGAGAAGGGATTGCATTGCCCTCTGGTGGGGAGAAGAAAAATCATAGGAGCGGGAAAGCTGCAAAACAAAACCACAAGAAGGTACCCTGCCGTCATGCAGTCTTACAGCTTGCACGGTGTTAAAATGTTTCTCAGTTTAATAGCATTGCCCTAGTTATAGATATGAGTTTATTACCCAGCCAGTAATGACCTGTCAGAGGGACAGAGCGCTCTCCTGTCCATTCCATCTCCTCAAGAAGGAGCTATATCTCTTTTGATTGAGTATTTATCTCTTGCATACCTCCCCAGTGCAGCAAGGAAATGGTAGACAGGTGCAGAGAAGGAATCTTGGCATCTAAGATTATAAAAGTCACCTTGAGGTGAATGCCTGCTCTCGTTTTGTGTAGGCTGCACCTGGGCCAGGGTTGGCATGCTGCTCATTCTTAACACTCAATTTTTTTTTGGCAATGGGTGACCACTGCCGGACTCACCGCCTCCAAGCAAGGTGGGCAGTGCTCTTGGGTCGATGAAGATGTGACTGAACGTGGCACATTTCTGCATGGCACCAGGAGCTGCCAGAGAGCACTCTGAGGTCTGACAGTCTGCTGGGTGCCTGATGGCAAGCAGTAGGGCTGACTCAGGAGGATGGTGTGTGGTCATTGCTGAGCTGGAATCGCTCAGTCAGTTAGGGTGATGTGTTAACATTACAGCAATACTTGAATTCAGCATGTGCAGATATTTGTATTTTTTCCCAGAAGAAGACAAGCAAGTCTCACTGCAGAGCCAATACAAAGCTGGAGTTAGCACTGATGTGAAAGGCGTGATTTGGGGGTATGTTTGTTTTGTGGGGTTGCTGTGCAGATCAATGTGAAATATTCTGCTGCCAGGGAGTAAATCCTTTGCTTCAGTTCTCAGTGGTCATCCCCTGAAAGCTGCATAGTCCTACCATATCTCAGAGTTTCTCTTAAACAGCTTTTTACACAAGGAAACCAAAAAAGAGGGGTAAGAATATTGTGAAGTGAAGCTTTCCAGAAGGGAGTAGTGCAAATCCCATTCCTAGGTGAATATAAAATACAATAAGAAGATATAAGGAAGAAGCCTTTTGTCAGGGACCTTTGAACGGCCAGTGTTATTTACCAGCATCATTCTCTGAGTTGCCTTTTTTTATTTTGAAAAATAAAAAAATAGAAAACCAACTTTTGATTAATGTTGTTTTTCTTAGCCACAAGGAACTAGATATAATGGCCAAGTGCCAGGATTCTGTTTTGACCTCAGCTGAAAATATCTTTCTAAAAGTCCCCTGGAACTAGAGAATAATAAAAATAATCTCTCTCCTAAAGCTGGAGAGAAAGAGTGGTTGTGAATGAAAATCCTTCCTGAGCAAAAACAGGAGATCTGTTCTGAATGCTAATGTTGACAGTTTGTACAGAGATTTCTCATCTATTTTTTTTTTTTCCCCTTGGTTTTCCCACATGGCTGTTACCCCCACAGAACCTGAAGCGGGTGGCTGAGGTGTGGATGGATGAGTACGCAGAGTACATCTACCAGCGCAGGCCTGAGTACCGGCACCTTTCTGCAGGGGACGTCACGGCTCAGAAGGAGCTCCGCAACAACCTCAACTGCAAGAGCTTCAAATGGTTCATGAGCGAGGTGGCGTGGGACTTGCCCAAGTTTTACCCCCCGGTGGAGCCTCCAGCAGCTGCCTGGGGAGAGGCAAGTTTGGGGTCTGAAGTCTGCCATGGGCAAACGGGCTCAAAGTGTTTCAAAGACCATAATTCCCATACCATTGTGTTGGCCTGCTCAATGAAAGTAATGAAACAACAGTTTCTATTAGTGCAGAAATAGAAAAAAAAAATAAAAAAGGAGACTTGGCTCAGTCTGCATGTTGTGTATTTAGTAAAAGGCAAAACACGCCAACGGGGAGAACTAGGAATAGGAGGCAGCTGAGCAATAGTAGAAATCTTGTATTTCCAAAGGGCTACACAACTGTTCTGAGCTGCTCTGCACGTTGGTTTTCCCATCTGAGAGCCAGGAAAGTCATCCCTGGTTTTGAAAGTCATCTGCGTTCTGGGGAAGAGGCACCTCAGGAGTGAAGTATTGGATTGTTGTACACAACACAACAGGTTCTGCAGTTGTGTAGCTAATGATTTTTGCTGTGTCCTGCAGGTTATTTTACAGCTGGCAGTGGGTCCCATTTTGAGTTCCTGTGCTTTCTTCTAGCTTGTATCTGCCAGCTCAGATATATAGTTAAACGAGGCATCGTAAAACTGGTACCATACAAATACCACCACTATTTGAGGCAGTCTTCTTTTGTTTTGCCTGTCACTTGATAAGAGCAGGAGATTCAGTGACTAATTTGCTGTTTCAGATTCGCAATGTAGGAACAGGACTGTGTGTGGATACTAAGCATGGAGCCCTGGGATCCCCACTGAGGCTGGAAAGCTGCGTGAAGGACAGAGGAGAGGCAGCGTGGAACAACGTGCAGGTAACAGTCCCTCTGATAACTCTTATCTTCCTAAATAAATTTGGGGGAAAGTTACAAGGATAAACAAATGTTCAAGAAGCAAGGCCATTGCAGAACTCTGTTGTGTGAGCAGAGGATGCTGTGCACCCCAAGAATCACATGCTGGTTTTACTCGATGGGCTTGGTAGCCCGATGTGGCATTTTTGCTTGTGGCAGGGTCTGGAGCCTGGCAGACTGTGCAGGGCTTTTACCTCTGCTTTGAAGTTCTCAGAGTAAACAAAAGAAAGCACAAGAAAACAATATGCCAAAATAATAAGAGAAACCAGTAACAAGGCAGCTGTAATATGTAACAAAGTGAATATTAACTTCAAAGGTTGTGCTGAAAGAAGTGATAGAGGAGCATCATGCATATTAATAAAGCTGCAGGAGCATTCAATAACCACTCGCTATCATCCTCCTGACAGGAGGCAAATACATTAAAAACACCCAACCGTTGCTGGAGAGAGATGAAACCAGCCAGGCTATAGATTCACCCTCTCGACATACAAGGTGCCAGAAACGACAGCTTTATTGTAACAGAAGGGAGGGAAATATTAGTTTGTCTAAAGTGTAGTAGCTGAGCTGAGGAAAAGATCAAGAAAACAATGCCTCTATTACAGAGCCATGCGTAACTCTTCAGGGGAATAGCTTCAGTAGTAGGAGATAACGTGTTGCTGCATATCAATTTTGATGCATGAAAACTAGAAACCAATTTACTCGGGCATGGTCCAAAACTAAGCCTCTGTTGTGTCAGGAGGATCTTAAACAATTAGTGTTGGCTTATGTTGAGGAGGAGAATGCGTTTTGGGTTTTTGTGTTGTCTTGAACCTAAACGATTATGGTAATTTCTCTCACAAGAGAGGCTTAAAGGGAGACAGGAGAAAAGCAGCTTCTTTGTGCTAAAGTTTTTGGCCACACTGCTTCAACTAGTAGCGCTCTGCTCATTACTGGTCTTTCTTACTGTCCCACGAGATCGTTTCTGAGGAGAGAGCCATTTCCTCACCTCAGTCCAAAAGGAGCCCCCAGAAGAACCCCTTCCCCATGGGGACCGAGGGGGAGCATGCTGGCCAGCAGCCCTGCAGCTCCATGTTGGCTGGTGCTGGTCACAGGGGACGCTTGCACCCTTGCCAGAGATCCTGTTCCGTCAGAGTAGGAAGCAGAAGCTTCACACCAGCACCTGCATTTAAACAAGTTTATCTCTTGTGAGATTCAGCCTTACAATGCTTAAAGCATATGCGATAAGCAAAGCCGTGATAGTCATAAGATGTAGCTAGACCGTGCTCCTGTTTCAAGCTGTGGCCAAAAGCAGGTGCCACGGGAGCCAAGCATGCATGGGGGGTGGTACATCCACCAACAGTGTTCTGACACTGTAGTTTAAAGATGTGCTGGCATCCAGCAGCTTACATTAAATACATGGTTTTGCCAGGCATTTGATAGGTTATGCCTAGTTACTAGAGCTAAAACCCTTTCTCTTCTTTTCCTTGGTATCCCTCCTTTCACTTCTCCCCAACAAAAAGAGGTCTGGAAGGACTAAGGGGCAGTAAAAGGGAGCACCAGGAAGCACTGCCCTAGCGTTTACCCTTCCAACACTCCTGTGAGCTGGGGTGGGAAGCTGTGGACCTCCTGGTGTCTGGTACCAGAAGGCAAACTGTTCTCAAGGTGACTGCAGGCTGGCTGTGCAGACTTGGGTATTTACTGCCGGTGTTAACTCAGAGCTCCGGTAGCTCTCCCCCTTTTTTTGCTAGCTGCGAAGTGCTGTAATTGGTCAGCTGCTCCCTTAATCCATGATGTATGTCTGCATTGCAGAGACATTCAAGGCTGCTATTAGTAACCAAGCTAACTAGCATGGCTGTGTGCAGCAGCACAGCCTCATTTAGCATGCTGCATGGCAGACCACGGGGTAGCTCTTAAGGATCCCCCTAGTCAGCAGTCCCGGTCCCCAGAAGGGGAAGCAGTTTTTCTCCAGGATAGTTCTGTCCTTTCCCTGAAGCAGTCCCCACCCTGTGGGCAAAGAAGGCGATGTTGTGCTGATGGCAGCACTGTGCCCAGTACCTGCTGTCCTGAGGGTCTGCTTTGTCCTAGCAGGTATTCACCTTCAGCTGGAGAGAAGACATCCGTCCCGGGGACCCACAGCATACCAAGAAGTTTTGTTTTGATGCCATTTCCCACAGCAGCCCTGTGACCCTCTACGACTGCCACGGGATGAAGGGAAACCAGCTCTGGAGATACAGAAAAGTGAGTGTGTGCGTGTGTGCACACACATGTATGCTCATTAAGGTGTCAAGTTGCCTGTAGGCACCTGAGTTTCCTTCAGATGCCACCACCCGTGTTTTATTAATCTCTTACTCACTGTGCCATTAATTACCCTTAATCAGAAGGAATTGACTGCCGTGCTTCACGGGTTAGGAATGGTGAGCGTAGCTTTGCCGGGGCTTACTAAGCAAAAGGGCATTGTCCTTGCAGTCCTGTCCACAGCTGACGGTGAGGTGATGCAACACCCTTGCAAAACCAGTTTGCAAAGGAGTGTGCTGCATTTAGTGGTTTGTTCTGAGCAAGAGAAGGTCACGCCAAAAGTAGATAAGGGTTTATTCATCCTCTTGCTAAGCAGTGCTTTTGTTGCAAACAGGTAAGCAAATTCTTGATGAAATGCCGTGTCCTAGCCCTTGCAATCTGCACGCAGTGCTGCAGCAGGAAGAGAGCCTGCAGGCCAGAGCACCTGCTCTCAGTAATAGCTTTGGACCTTCCCAGTGCAGGTGTGAGCATTGGGTTCAGTGTTGCAGCAAGGAAGGGGGGTGGAAATGGACGTGCTACCTTCTCTGCTTAGCTACCTCACATGCAATTTCTCTTCTCCAGGACAAGACCCTCTACCATCCAGTAAGCAGCAGCTGTATGGACTGCAGTGAGAGTGATCGAAAGATCTTTATGAATAGCTGCAACCCCTCGTCTCCAACACAGCAGTGGATATTTGAACATACAAACTCAACCGTCTTGGAAAAATTTAACAGAAACCTTGATCTTTAAAAAGACTGACTGTATATATATACATATATATATATTTTACAATTATAGTTTTTACTGGGGAGGGTTACAAAAAAATTTTTTAAGGATAATTTTTTTTAACAGTTAATGAAGGTAAAAGGGAGAATCTCAGGAGAAGGTAAACTAGCAGGCCAGTCTTTATTGTGAAGATGCTGCATCCTTCTCTTCTGGGCATGGTGGAATTCTAAAGGCTTTGCCAGAGCCATTTCTGTGCTGAGACTGGAATAGAAACTCTGTTTTTAGAGGAGTCTGAATGTTGATTCCAACTGCTTTTCTTTTTTTAATGTTTTATTTCCCATCTATGTCTGGCATTAAATGATTATTTTTTTCTCCAGGACCCTCAAAGTGCAGTACTTTATGTAGCTGCTATGCAACCGGCTGAAGCATTCCCGCTTAGGTGCTTCCATCCATCTAAGTGCTTCAATCCATCAAGTGCTAGGTGCTTCAATCCATCTAAGTAAAATCTTGAACACAAAATTTAATCCTCTGATGTCATAGACATTAAAAATAAAAGACATCAAAATGTAAAACGAAATGATTTTTTGCCGTAAACCAAAATACATTTCAAACAGGTTGGCTGTTATTACTTTCCCAATGCTAGCTGTGATAAAGGAATGAGCTCTAGAGGAAATGCAGCCAAGTGTTGGGGTTATCGCCGTGGTTATTAGCGATGAGGAATCTGGGTTTCTGCTCCATTCACTTTACGGTCAGTTTGTCACTCACTGTTGAATCCTCAAGGTGAAAGATTAGCAGAGAGTTTTTAAGTGAGCACAGTTCTTACAGGTTAAGGTTTTTGTTAGGAGCCTTTGGATCGAATTCGTCTCTTGTACAGCATCTTTTTAGCATGGACACCTCCAGAGTTTCTCAGACATAAACACAAAGGCAACTTTATTTTTTCCTTTAGAGGCTAACTTAATTCACAATTGGTGTGAGTGGATTAATTCAGGATAATTGAGTCAGGGCTGCGATTAGCCGTTGTTTTTTATCCATTTATTCATCAGTCTGTATGCAGTTTATTCCAGTGATGAGTCCTGTGGTCAGTGGTGGTGTAGGTTTGGGGGAGCATGCTCTTAATCTCTCTCTCCCTTTCTGTACAGATCACTGTGACAGATCTGTGTGCTTAAGCAGAGGTGTGGGATCAAGGGGCTGGTTTCACTGGTACCCTGTCCTTGTGCAGTCAGCTTGCAGCACAAGGTATTACCCTTCTGGTTGGGCTGCAGGATCTACCAGATAATGAAACAGAATTATCTCATCCCAGAAGCTGGAAAAAAAAGGTGCTGACACTGAAGGATGAACAGAGGACCATTGGTTTCAAGTCTATCTAAAAATGAGTGTCTAAAAAATGAAACAAAACACTGGTTTAAAATGAAGTTGTTGCGAAAATATTTAATTAATAATTCAGTTAACTTACACTGAAGTCAGCAGTGACATTTTCTAGCAAAAGCTGTGAATGATGGTGCAGTTAACCTTTTGCAAAGATGCTACCTAAATCAATGCAACTAGGCCTTTTCCAATAATCATCCTGTTCCACAGTCTGTCCAATCGTCCATTCAGTAATGTTGCAGGAAGAGGTAGTGTGCAGTCGCCTCTGGGAGTGAAAGTCTGAATCGCTCAGGGCAAGAGCAGCGTACCCCCTTGGGACTCTAGATAAACATGGTTAATGGACCTGCCCTCCTCGTTGGGGCAGGGAAGCTCTGCTCTGACAAATCTTTTCTGTGAAATCAAGGAGATTTTTGCCTAGTGTCAAGAATCAGTCAGGTTGACTCCCACCTTTGCAGAGCTCCGCAAGAAGCCCTTTCTCCTGTTGCCAGCTGTAGGACCACTACCTGCATTTTAGATGTCTTTGAGGCCACGCAGTGCTGTCTGTAAACTGGGAGCAGACTAGGGCACAACTACCTGCATCTCGAGTGCTGGAGTCTGATGTATGGACTGTGAGGTCAAAATCATTTCCACCCTTGTATCCTTACAGCTGAAGCCGTACCTTACCTGTGCTGCCAATTCACCTGGTCCGTGCTGTTACAGAGCAGGGGGAAATGGATGCTGGGGTTGCCAAATGTTTTAGTGTCTAACATTTGGGGAGTAAAGAAAGGCAAAAAGCTCTAGGCTTTCCTTCTGACAGTTCTGCGGCAGTATTGCAATGGAATTGAGACCAGTGTTGATGTTGTATGTTCTCAGTAACTACAATGTCTGTCATTAGGATCCCTTTTCATTTCTATGGGAGAGTGCGCCACTTTCCAGTGCTTTGTGTCCGACTTGCTTTCCTTAAGTTATTAATGCTCTCATTAGTCTAGTAATGTTGACTGTGGATCACTACATGGCCTGACTAGGTGTCTTTATGAATGTTTTAGTACCTGTGGAACAAGAAGCTGTTTGTCCATGAGCAGTGCAATTTTTTTATATATATAATTGGAACACAATCAGCAAGTGATGTACATGGACATAGGGTGTTCTGATTGCAGCTTGCAGCTTTCTGTGTCTTAGTTTTCTAACAAGAGGATTAGTTTCTGTTTCTAAAATGCATGGCTTGCTTTGTACTTGGGCTCACCTTGCGAAGAGAGCTTTGAGTCCTAGCTGATTAGCTTTGCTGGATGCTTGCTTCAGAGAGATCTACAGTAACGAGCAGGTCTTTTACCACAGAGTGATCTTAATTTGGTGAGAAAGGACAGCTCTTAGTAGTATGCACCAAAAGATTAGGGAATGTTGAGGCGTTTCCTGCTTGACAGCCAACCACCAGTACAAGGAAACCGGAGCTGTGGGGTGACTGGTCCCACTGGGTCTTTCTCAGTGTGGCTGATCTCATCTGTTTTCTCAAGGTTTGCCATCTGAATTTGTAAGTACCCCACAAATTCTGTACACTTCTGACTGGCTCACTGTGCTTTGAGCTGTTAATTTATTTACATCAATTAAAAGTTTCAATACCCTAGAGGCTTTGCTGACTAATGAGAAGACTTAATATAGCCAACCATTCACTGATTGAGAAATAGAAGAGGTATTTCACAGTCTACATCTTTTAATCAAGCCTTTGCTGGGCAAACTGGTTAATTATTCCAATTACCTTTGGTTATTTGTAAGCAAAATTGCTAAAGCATGAATACATAAGCAAATCTTCGTATCTGCATGCAAGTCAAGACTGGAGATTAAATACCAGTGATTATCTAATGCAAAATAAATGCTTTTCACTTTTCCCTAAAAAATATTCAAACCCTCACTCCATGGCTGCATAAATTCTGCTGCTTTTAAATATCAGAATCCCAGACAAGAGTGGGATCCCTGGATGTGTGTTATGTCGCATAATAATACTTTGATTTGCTCTTGAAGTTCTTGGTTTATACAGGTGCTAATCTCTAAGATCTACAGACAGTAATAGGTTTGGGGACCTCATATGTGCAAGGTGCCCTTTTTCATGCCTGGGCATTTAACTTTCTTTTCCACACCGTAATAGAAGAAAGTGTGACCCTTACTGAATGGGGGAATACAGCATCATTAAAATAAAGATGTGCCTTTTTAAATGTAAATGTACAGCAAATGCTTAAACTTGAACCATTTCCTAGTGCCTTGCTGGACAAGAGAGAAGAGGGGAAGGGGTTAGGGGGTTAAGGATGTATGAGACAGCTTGACTCGTGCAGTGTTTGTGTGTGTGCTTTTTTTTAAATGTTTGACTCCAAGTGCAAAATTTGTGTGGATGACAGTAATTCAGAAGCTCCCAAGTTTTCTCCATTAAATTGATGTCATTAATGACTTGGGGGCGGTAGGACAGATGGTGTCTCTACTCATAGGAAGACTTGGAAAGAGTGGCAGCTTCCTTTTGGTACGCTGTGATGACTAAAGCTAGACCAGAGCATGTTTCAGTTAGCTGCTGGATGCTTCACCTCATGGCAAAGGCTAACACATTTCACTGGCATGCAAAGTCCTGCTTTTTGTGTTCTAAATAGCCAAATCAGAAATCACAAATAGTCCCAAGGGCACATCAAATCTCTGGCAGAAGTGTCTTACAGACATTCAACACCTTCCGTCACTGAGAAACCTTTAAAGGGTGTGTTCAAATCTTTAATACAGAAGTAGCAAGAAAGCCATTTCTCCCCTTATCTTTCTTCCTGGTTTGTTTCACTGTAATGTCTGTGCTCAGGGCTTAGCTTTCCTTTAGTGGAAAGTTCCAGTCAGCAAACTTTGCTCTTCCCTGCTGCCCTGAGACATCAATGTACTGAAAGTCACATAGGCACCACCAGTACTGCAGGAACACAGTGCTCTCATGGCAACTGCGGGATCATCAGAGTAGTTCTGCTGGCTCGCATCACTGAGGGGAGATGAGGAATATATCCTAAAAGTCGTACTGGGCAATTGCATAACTGTTGGGTTAAAAGGGAGAAGCCTTTATCTTAAATTGTCTTTCAGGATATGGACAGACACTTGAATGGTTTTTGACTGGAGAGAACAGACAGCCCCTAGCAGTCAGCCTGTCATGCTTTTCTGCAGTCAAAAGAGGGCTGGTAGTTATGTCTGAAACAGTCTGGCTTTGCTAGCAGGGGTTCAAGTGTGCCATCCATTCCCACCCACTGCAGTTCATGTTCCCACTCACCTACTGTGTTTCTATCTACTTGTAACAAAGTCTGATGGTGCCTAAGTCAGTCCTTACCTGAGAAGCAGCAAGCTGGCTTTCCATTTTAACAGTTATTTAGCATGGCAAGCTTCTTAAATCACTGGCAAGTTGTTGACAAAATGGTGAATAGCTTCAGGTTATTATCAGTCTGTGGAGGTAGGGTTTAAAGGCCTTTCACAGGATATGTAGTAACAGGGGAGGTGGACTGGGGGGCAGGAGCACGAGGTCCTTTTCCATTTTCCAGTGGCCTATTGCTTGATTCTAAGCAAGGCGAGTCTGTGTGCTGTAATTTCCCAACTTGTAAGATTTAGCTTTAAGTGCTTTACCTTGCCACCTTAGTAAGTGTCGAGTCCATTTCTTTAAAACAAGTTTCAAGTTTCAAGTGGAGGGGAGAGATGCGATGGGTGGAGAATGGGAAAGCTGAGATCCAAAATTTCCATCAGCGTTCAGCACTCAGTTGTCAATTCATTTCACATTCTTCATTAACCAGTCAGATTGACTTCCTTTATAAGTTTAAAGTGTAACTGAAATAAACTCACCTTCTGCTTCGATTGCGCCTTTATAGTGTCACACTTTAACTCGGAGATCTGTGTATGAAACTAGGCAACAATAGATTATAGAAATCCTAATAAAAATCCTGTCTGTTTTTTAACTCTGCCTCTGCTAGTGGAGTATGCTCCTTTAATCACTGCATTTGAGCTTTCTTGATGTTTCTGTATTACCCAAAAGGCTTCAATGATTCCAGCAGATGTGAGGGGTTTGGGAGTTTTATTTAAAGATACCGGATCTGTGTGGTCTCACAGCTACTAGTTCAACTCTAGGAAATAAATAAATAAATAAGTTCTAATCCCAATTAGTGAGCAAGCAAATGTGAACTTCAACCACAAAATAAAACCACGCTAAAAAACTGATTGAGCTAATTAGTCTAAAACATTAGCCCTTATTATAACAGTAACAAATAGCTTTAGTCTGTAGGGTGGTGAAGGGAAATTGTTTTAAAATGCATTCTCCAGGGTCTTGGTGATAAGGTCTAAGTTTGTCTATTTCTTGTATTGCATGCATTTTATCTGTAAAACTGGATGGTGCCTCTTGAATCAGTGTATATTTATTTCTGTGCATATTAGGACCAACAGCCTAATATCTGGGGGTGGTAAAGGACTTGTAGCACTTTAATGTAGTAGCTTTCATAAACTGGGAATCATTGATAGAATGCCTAGTGTTTTTAAAGTTGAATGGACTTCCTTTTATAATATATTTAAAATAAATTTTTAATGTGTTTTCTGAAACTGTGTATGCAGAAATGACTGTTCCTGCCTGTTTTGCTCTGGTGATTGATTTCCCTTCTTACTTCTTATGAGAAGAAGCTTAGTTATCCTGGTCTGACGTTTCCCTACTGTAGGATTCCAACCACATCACGCACCTCCAGCCCCATTGGGAAACATCCTTCCCAGCTGCCCATTGTATTGGGTTATAAATTTGCAGGACTTACTGCCTTCATGCCTGAACACTGTGTTGGGGATACTTGCTAGGCTCATGCAGCTGGGGGCTGCGGGGCTGCCTTTGGGGCAGGAGCTGTGAGTTCCCGTCTGCCCCTCAGCTGCTTTCAGGCAGCTCTGAAGCCAAGGGGAACACCCCATCGCACCCCAAAACACCAGCCCATCCAAGGAGCAGCACCTCACCTCAGCCAAGTTTGACACAAAGCAGCAGCCACGAGGGAAGGAGGATACCTGAGGAGAAATCTAGGGAGATGTGGACTGTGCTGGAGGAGTTGTGGAAGGAGCTATGTTCGTGTAAGGATGTGCTCTGTGCCATCCTGGAGGGACATCCTGGAGTCCCTGGGAGCTGACACCTGGGCGGCAGCTACCATGCCTGGGACACTTCCCTCCCAGCCTGTCATCAGCCATGTGTTCAAAGTGACAAAAAGCTTTCCTGAAAGGCATCTCGTGTGTTTGCCGCCATGAGAATGAAATGTAAAAAACACCCAAGCCTGTATGCACATGTTTTCTTTTAACAGCTCACTGCCCTTTTTGTGGTCTGGTCTTTGGGCTGTGGGAGCAGTCTTCTAGTCCAAGACTGGAGGTGGGGGGTGGCGGGGGGAGAAAAAAATAAATCTTCTTTTCAGGGCATCTTTTGCAGCATGCACCTTTTGGAGAGTAGCATTTCTGTCTCAAGAACCCTGAATGGTTGCTGTTAAAACAGTAGGTTCCAAATGACAGCTACATTGCAGACTTATCTGTAGGAGGTAGTGCTGCTCCAACTAAGATTTAAAGGCCTGCGCAGGTTTCCCTAATTTGATTAGAGGGCTGACTTGGATGGGCAGGCTATTACTGCTTCAAAGGCACTAAAACTGCCTCGGTGCTGATGGGTTTATGAAACATTGTTTCTCACTTCATTGCAGTTCCCACAAAGAATTATTAGATCAGGTTAGTGATAGATACCTAATAAAGAATGTCTCTGTGAAGCAGTTTATTTTACAGCAAGCTACTTCTGGACTACCAGACTGTGAAATCTTGAGGTTCCCATGAGGATTAATATGCTGATATAAACTGCAATTATACAAAGACCTCCATTTACTTTTTTTTTTTTTTTTTTTTTTTTTTTGAAAGACTAAAAAAAACATGTCATTGTGTGAGCCTGAGCCGGCGGTAGTTAGCAGTAGTTAGCATTGAATTAGCAGACAGACAGTGACAAGAGCAAGTTGTTTTTTTTTCTTTCTTTTTTCCCTCAGTAGGTGTTGCAAAACAATTTTATAAGAATGGTTTCATTTGCATGGGATAAGATTGCAGGCAGAAATACAGCCTGATGGTAAGTACCAACCTGTTCAGGCACTGTTGGTGCCTGTTTCTCCAGTTGCTCCCAGCTTCCCGTGGAAGATTCCAGGGAGCACCTGCAGCATCTCCTTGTCCCGGGGACAGGAGGAAGCCCTGCCTGATACAAGCATGCTCCCCTTTTATCTAGTTGCTTACTTCTGTTATCACCTGTCCTTATGGTTTGTGCTTTGAGCTTCCCAAATGTCAATGCAGTCTTGCCTGACAATCCAAGACTATTTCAGCGATCTCTTTGCTCACTACCTGCTTGTTGGTCTGCAGGTAAGTTGTTTGTTTCCATCACGTTCCCCTTGGGGTGGCCAGCTTCTCCTTCGGGTGGCCAGCTTCTGGGAGCGTCGTCCCTGTAAGAGTGCACTGTAGCTCTGCAGTACAAACAAACAAATTATTCATTGCCTGAGCGCACCAGCAATAAAAACTAAGACGAGTCAGAACTGTTGAGGAAGTGTCTGAAGACTGGGCCCTGCCCTCAAGATTTATTGACACGCGTGGTGTTGCAGGAGCTGCCTGGAACACAGCTATTTTGGTGTTCCTGAGGCGGCTGGGTGGGAGCAGGCCCGATGGGCTGCAGGACGCCAAAATAGTGGGTGCTGCTTTGGGCCCGCTGCTCCCACGGGGCTGCGAGCGGCCTCTCCTTCAGAGGTATTTCGTGGGGGCACGTGCAGCACGGTTCCTTCTGTACTAAAGCATACTTTTCTGAGTGTATGAATTCAAACTTTGCAGAAATATTTTATAATATAGCACCTTCAGTTTATGCACAAAGTATTTTCTTCAGAAGAGGCAATGCTTTTCCAATCGCTAGTATCTGCTGTCTGGTGTCCCACAGCTCACAGCACCTCCAGAAGTGCTGCCTTCACAGAGCAGGAGACCCTTTATTTTTAATTTTGTCCAGAGGAAAGAAATGCAAATTTTCAAGTTACCTTGCATTGGGAAGAACTTTTTCCAGTTTCAATCTTTTCACTGTCTACCTCCTAATTAGAAAAATAAGTAAATTTTTTTTACACCTCAGGTGCTGATGGCGCCAGGACCAGGCAGGAGCATGTCCCAGGGACTTATTTACAAGCACAGGGGAAGAAATGCACACATTTGGACATTAGCATTTTATTTTGACCACGTTTAATTACAGCGACGCCGCCTCAGCTTCGGTCGGCGGGCAGGACGCGGGGCTGCCAGCCTGCGGCCGGGGCCCGGCGCTGCGAGGCGGGGGAAGCCCCAGGGCCTTCGGGGCCGGGCCGGGGGCCGATGAGGGACGCGGGGGACCCCCAGTTTCCCCGGGCAAGGGCCAGGGCCACGGGGCAGCGCCCCGGGAGCCGCCCGAGGGCGGGAGCGCGGGGCCGGGCCTCGCCTGAGTGGAGGCCGCGGAAGGCGGGGGGGAGCGAATCGCGTTGCCCTGGCAACGCCGCGCGCCCCCCCTCCCGCACCGACCTTCCGGCAGCCGTGCGAGCGCGGGGCCGGGCGGTGGAGGCAGACAGACAGCTCCTTCCTCCAATAGCCTCGCGGAGCGGCGGCGGCGGGTTCCTCCCCTCGAGCCTCGCACACCCAATCGGCGAGGCGCTTTGAGGGTGGCGAGGGCGGGACTTCCGCTGCCGGGGAGGCGGTTTTGTGTGTGAGGAGAGGAGCGGGCGACGCGCGCGGGGTCCCGGCTCCCCCGCGGGGCGGCGGCGGCGCTTCGGGGCCCGGCCCTGCCCGGCCCGGCCCTGCCTGGCTCCGGCCTCCTCCGAGCCGAGGGGCGGCCGAGCGGCCTCCTGCGGGCTGCTGAGGGGGCTCCCCCCCCAGGAGGGGGCCCCCGCGGGTGCGGCGGGGTCCCCCCCCGGGCGCTGAGGGGCGGCGGCGGTAGCAGCTGAGGGGCTGAGGCGGTTCTCTCCCCCCCCGGCCCGGGCGAGGGGCGGGCGGGCGGGCGATGAATGGTTTCAGCACCGAGGAGGACAGCCGGGATGGGCCTCCCGCCGCCCCCTTCTACGGCCAGAGCTGCTGCCTCATCGACGACGGGGACCGCTGTGTGCGCCCCGCCGGCAACGCGTCCTTCAGCAAGAGGATCCAGAAGAGCATCTCGCAGAAGAAGCTCAAGCTGGACATCGATAAAAGCGTGAGTGCGCTACCGGCCGTACCCGGCCCTAAAGTTGCTTCTCCGCATGGCGAGTTGGGCTGTCCCCCCTCCCCGCGGTCATCTGAGCCCCAGGAGCTGCGGGGAAGGTTTGTGGGGTGAACTGCGGTGCTTCGCTTTGCAAGCTCGCTCCCTCCGGCGCTTTTGCGCTACGGCACAGGGGAACACGCCTGGGTGCAGAGGCAGCAGTGCCTCATGGCACAGAGGGGCTCCTGAGGCTTAATGCCGCAGCCCCGAAAGCCGTGGCTGAGAGGGAAGGCTCTGCGCAGAGGGTGGTGTTCGCAGGGAGCCAGGCAGCAAGCCGGCTTTGCTTCAGAGGCTGCCGCGCTGCTTTAATTTCAGTTTCGTACTGGAACGTGCTTGTGCTGCTAGTCGAAACCTGCAATACAGCTAGCTATCTCTATATAAGCGTAACTAACATCCATTCTCGCTAATTAAAGTCGCAGCGAAGCAGGTTACTAAAATATAAACCGCTGCATCGCAGCCACAACGTGCTGCATGCTGCCTTATAAATACAGCACCCGCCTGGTTGTTTGCTGGTCAGCACCAAGCAGCCCAATTTGCTGCTGGCCGCTTAATTCCACGAAGTGACAGCTGCCTTCTCAAGATAGAAGCAAGCGGGTTGTTTGCCAGGTAGAGAATAGGTGTAGCACAGCAGCTCGTGAAGACTGCAGGAGGAATTTCTCAGAAGCGACTCCGTTTCCGGAAGTCTGCTCTGCCTGCCTTTCTTATCTGATCTTTAAAGGTTAAAAGCATTAAAAACAAAGAAGGTGAAGTTCTGAGGCCGGCCATGTGGCAGTTTCTCCAGATGGTTAGGTCCCTTTTACACAGCCGAAATACAAAATGTCATGGGAAAAGGGTGACTAAATTTATAATCTTCTGATTTTTAGGAATAAAATTACATTTTTCCTGGTCGTAGTCCCCAGCAGAATTGTCTAGTGGTACAGTTACTTCATTCTAGGAAAAAAACTCTTTGTTGTTAGATGAAAGGCTTTATAAATAAAAAGAAGAAATCAGCCTAATGAACCCCAAATGAAGGGAAAGTACAAAGTAAGCTGCAGAAAGGGATTTTGAATGTAGCGTGCTTGTGTCACCTGAAGATATTCTTGCCTTTTTGGTATCAAATAATTTTTATGATTTGTGGCCCTTTTTTGTATGTATACTAATTTTAATGACATCTGTTAAAACATGGGTTCAGTGGTAGGATAAGCTATGGAAACTTTTGCTCTTACTTTGCCTGTTTTAATTGAGGTAATTAGCCAAGTTTTGTTTTGCCTAGGTTTTGAAACCCTTGCGTTAATAATCTTATGTACTATTCAAACCAGAAAGTTCACCAGGGTGGAGCAGAGTAATATTTTACTTGGTAGTTACCTGCTTACTCCTAAAGAAAACGCATTTCCTGCAGACAGGTCACTGTGTCTTTCTGTTATATGACTGCAACCATAAAAAAGAAATATGTTATCTCTGAGGTTCAGGTTCATCTGGAGCCTTTGAGTTCTTCACTTTCCTTGTCTTTGGTATTTGTAATGCAAGTTATCTTTAACACAAGCATATGATACCAGGTCTGGTGTTTAAGATTAGAAATTTGTTAATGTCAGCCTCTTACCCTCAGTCATGAGGTAGTCGGAACGCATGCTGTGGTTCTGGTGTCTAAGGGCTGCTGTTGAGTGCTGTTTTACACTGCCCGCTTTGATTGCTTTTTTTGCCACTTCTGATCCTTAGGTGAGACATCTGTATATATGTGACTTTCACAAGAATTTTATTCAAAGCGTCCGAAACAAAAGAAAAAGGAAGACCAGTGATGATGGAGGTGACTCTCCTGAGCATGACACAGATGTCCCAGAGGTTAGTAGGTACCGAGTTGTTGTAGGATGCTTTACCAGTTTTGAGCGTGGTGAAGTTTCACTTGGATACTTTCATGTATCAGAAATTAATTTAATGTGCAACTCCACTGAAACTATTGTGGAGTTACTCTCATTTTTGAGGAAGACTGTTACCTGTTGTGTGGTATCCTCATTTTCTTCTTCATCCCTGTATGAAATCTTTGACCACGTAGAGCTTTGTATAAAAAGAGATATAATAATCTAACTACACAGCTTCGTGTCTGTACCACTCCCAAACAGGGAGCTGCTAGTTACTAACCCTTTTTTAAAGGTAAGAAAATCATATAATTCCAGTAGTGACTGGGGTTCTGATATGGTTCTGTGTTACCTAGCATGCATCATTTTGCAAGGACACTGGAGAATCCAGTCAGTCTCTCTATGATTGGGGATGTGATACTCAGGGCTACTAGGCTTCTGCAGGCCTTTGCGTGTACTACTTTTAGCACTATTTAAAATTACTTTCAAATTCCAGACAATTTTTGTAAGGCTTTTTATTTTAAGGAAACTGGCATATTCCTTTCTGTATTTCAAAATGCTAGAATCATCTCTTCTGTGTCCCATCGTGTGCAGTGTTTGTTTTGGTGATGGTTCTGGTACTGTTGACATCGCAAAAAGTTGTGCAAAGGTAATATTTGCGGAGGAGCTGAGTTCTGGCCATGTCAGCAGAGCCCTCTGCTGGAAACGCCACCCGTGCTGGTATAAGGCATTCTTCTGAATTAAAATAATTAACGTTTTGCCAGAAAAACTGTCCCCACACCTCCTGCATGAAGGTTTTGAAAAAGTAGTAACATTTGTTTTGTTTTCAAGAATACCTGACCCTTTGTTGTAGCTGTTTGTGCTTCCATTCAGTATGGATCTCTGCTGAAACTTTACAACACAGAGTTTACCTCAGTTAACCAGAAGGGCTGGTGGAGGCCCAGCTGGCACCTAAGAACGTTAGTGCTACAGGGCGTGCAGGCTGTTTGGTGGTTGCAAACGGAGGGATGCATGTCACATAGCAAAATGTGGAACTCTGCAGTGTGTCAGTCTTAATGATGTTTTCTTCTTGGTTTTTGGCAGAGCTTCCTTTTGTCTTTGAAACGTGGCATTTCCCACATGATCTTCATCTTCCTGTAGCCTCCCCCAGCCCCCTGCTTTTAAACTCTGCACTTCCCATTGAAATGTTTGAATTTCATTTCTTCTCTGTACTCTGTTTTATGTCATAAACCCTTTATTTGATGCCTGCTAAATTGATACTTTGTATGTGAGTTTTTTAAACCTTGTGGGAACAAAAGATTCCCCTTTGCTCAGAGGTTGCAGAGGTGTAATTGAGAGTAGAAATTGGCCAGCAATTCTGTTGACAGCATGTGAACCAGAACAAAATTTTGTATTTCCCTGAGGCTATTTTGGTCCTTTAACATTAACAAGTACAAAATAGATTTAGATTTGTCCATAAGGCAAGCTGATGTGGTTCTAAATGTGGGCAAGGAACATTCCTGTTGAAGAGGAAATAGCTCTTTTTTTTATTATTATTATTATTTTTTTTTTTTTAGATTATTCCACATTTATGCTTAATAGATGCTAAAGGTAGTGCTTATTCCCTGTTCTCTGTATCACTTCCAGGTTGATTTGTTCCAGCTCCAAGTGAATACTCTGCGACGTTACAAGAGACATTATAAGCTGCAGACAAGGCCTGGACTCAACAAGGCTCAGCTAGCAGAAGTAAGTGATGGCAAGTGGTACTATTATCTCCCTCATTAAAAATCTTTTTCTCTCCTGTGCTGAGGTGCCCACTTCTTGGACACCAATGCCTATGGTGGCTATTGTTAGCACATACCATGTGCTCTGCGGTAGTTCTGAGGAGATGGTGCCAACAGAAAGCTGCGTGCTTTCTTTCACTGGAGATGGTTATGGAAAACATGGAAGGTGGCTCTTGAAAGCATGTTCTAGTAACTTGCTTTTCTCTGCTGCTTTTCCCTCCTTGTTTATAGTCCCTAATCTAATACCTTTAGGAAACAGAAAGAGAACCTAGCTTTGAGTGGCTTGGACATTATCTGAAAAATCTCTGTTCTGCTGAAACTCAAACATACCCATTAATAGTCACCTTAAGTGCCCCTATTATTTTCTCTTTCCTCACAGCCACTTGAACTGGTTGGAATTGCTGATTATTTAAGGCAAAATCTCTGACCACGACTTCAGATTCCTTATTTCCCTCCCTTGTCCAGATTGTCTTAGATTCTCTAGTAAGTCAACAAGTAAAAGTTTTTTTTCCTTAAGGTCCTCTCCTTTTTTTTTTTTTTTTTTTTTTGTCCACACCATACTTAAATAACTCTCTGCAACTCTGTTATTCAGGCTAGTTGTGCTTGGTGTGCATCTGCTCTGCTCTCTCTCCTGACTTGATCTGAAGGTTTTCTCTAAGAAAAGTCTTCTCTAAACTTGGAGGAACTGTAGCAGTTAAGAATGATGAGGTTGTTTTTGTAAGCCGAGGTTGTCACAACTGTCTGCCCAGAACTGAATAGTTTTGCTACGGCTTTAAAGAACAACCACCATCAGACCAAAAAAGACAGTAAAAAACTTTCTACTTCTTTCCAAGTCAGCTAGGGAATGAATGTACAGAATATAGAGAATGTGTAGTGTAGTGCACGTAGGAGTAAGGTAAACGAAGCAGGGTGGTTGTCTGTCCTCATTAGTAGCGCTGATTTATCATGTTATAACCAACCAGTTCATCGTCTGCCAGTTACCTCCTGCCATGAAAGGCTATGTACTTGAGCAATTTACCATTCATATGCTCAGGAGGAAAAAATAATAAATAAAACTACTGTGCAAGCAGAAAATAACCTAAAGGGAGCCTAACTTAAAGTTGTCACACACTTCCCAGATTTCCTGTGAAGTCTGAGCAGCTTTGACCCTACACTGGATCCTCGTCCAGCTCCCATGCTTGAATCACTGCTGCCTGAGGCTCTTAGACTCCTGCTGCTACCCCACCGTAAGGAAAACTCAAACTTCCATAAATCTTCTTGGAGTGACTTGATGCAGGCTGAACAATAAAATTCAGCTTTGGAGCTGTATTGGGTACCAATAAGAGCTTCTTCCCTATTAGAGGCAGACCTCATCCAGCTCCAATGGTTTTTTTATTCACTTTCTGAGGAAAAAGCAGCTAATGGTTCAGGGCTTATGCTCATATCAAATAGAAGTAGCCCTAACTGAACTCTAATCTTCCCGTTGCAAATCCTCTGGTGTTCCTTTCAGTAAAAGCTTACCCAGTGTATTTTTCTTTGGTCTCTAAATCTTTGCTACATCTGGTTCACACAGCAAAGTGTTTGAGTATTTTTGACACTCTCCTTAAAATACTGTGATACAGGGAAAGCTTATTCTTCCAAATAATCTCGGCATGAAATGCCACTGAGGAGAGAATATGCTGCTTTGGCAGGAGGACATTCTGGCTTCCAAATTCTGCTTGTAGGTTGGCTGCAAATACTGCTGACATAGCAAGGCTGTGCTCTGTTCATATGCACATTCCAGCTGTAAAGAGAGAGAGACAGAGAGAGAGAGGTAAATGAGGACTGACAGTTTGAATTGGTGCATGTTTGCCTAAAAGTATATTACGCTCAGTGGCCCCAGAAAAAAAAAATGGAAAACACAGAGAACCCACAGTTCCAGTTATTTCCACTTTTTAATTTCCCAATTTTTGTCTTTTTGCATGTTGTCCTTCTAGACTGTCAGTCGTCACTTCAGGAATATTCCTGTGAATGAGAAAGAGACGCTTGCGTATTTCATCTACATGGTAAAGAACAACAAGAGCAGGCTGGACCAGAAATCAGAAAGTAGCAAGCAACTAGAATGAAGATCAACAAGACTCGGAATAAGAGGGATCTTGAAGGAACAGATGGTATTGTGCATTTTAGGTATATAAAAACTGTTGAAGTATATTGTAAATTTTTTTAAAACGCAGTAAGTCTGGATGACAGGAAAGTATAGACATTCTTATCAGGAATATATGAAAACATGTGCCCAGCATGTTTCATGAAGACTTCTCTTCCCCTCATTTAAAAGTCACATTGGAATCAAGAAATGAGGATAATGAGGAAACAAAGTAAACTCATAGGACTGCAGAGTCTGCCAACTCAGTGTTTTAAAACATTTCTGGAAATCTGCATCTCAGTGTAATTTAGATCACAGATGGATTTTTTTCACTGAATTTAGACTGCATCACAAAACACCATGCAGTTTGTCTTGGCACAGAACTGGAATAGCAGCAGAGATGAAATTCATTATCGAGGTGCGTGGGTCAGAAGTTTGTCTGAAGCTTGCTCCCCACCTACACGTGCTCTGTCTTGCCTTGAGTGAGTGCTTCAAGTCTCAAACTTCTACAAATGCTCTGGCTCACCAAATGTACTCCAGTGAATGCTACTTGACTAGTCTGAAATTTTATTTTTTTCACCTTGTTTCACCCGACATGGAAGCCAAACAACTTTCTACAATTTCTTTTTTTCGAAGTTCTTTTATTTAAGAACTCACTATGAATTGTCTGTAAGCATTTAAGAACTTTTGCAGTTCCTCAGTATGTGGTATCAAGGCCAGTACAGCTTATTTGCTGGGTTTGATTGCGTTGGTAGAAATGCTCATTTAATTCACTTGTATGTGTTTCCCTTGTATTCAAGGCTGGGTGATGACAGGTGAAAGAACAGGTTCAACATCTGTCTCTTAATCTCTGCCACGTCAGGTATCAGTCACAGGTGATGGGAATTTTACACTGCAGCTAGTCCTTAGCAGGTGTCACAAAACTGCTGTGTGGATTCATAGGCTTGGCAGTTTCCAGTGTAAAGACAAGCTAATGGGTGTAGTGCCATAACCAGGGTAGCAAACTGGCTGGAGCATGATGCATTTCATCTGCCTTTACAAGCAAACAAAGCATCCTGAGTATCGCAAGTACTTGCCTTTTGTGAGTATTATGTGTGCTTTTTGAGAGTTCTCTGAAGCAGAGGCATGCTGGTGCTCGCAAACTGGACACTGTAGGAAGAAATATCTCTCGTTCCGTTATTTAAGAACGAGGTGTCCTTATGAATAACACAATAGTTATTTTGGCAAAAGGAGCTTATGAAAGTGTTGCTCGTGACTGTCTCTTCTCCTGTGACCTCAAATTCTACTCAAGGGGATCTCATGATTTAAAGCACCGCTGTGTTTCCATGCTGTCCTAACCAATGTCTCCGCTCTGTCAAAAGATGCCAAGACTCCACGTAGAGAGTGTATTCTCAACAAGCCTTAAGCAATGAACTGAACAGTAAAAAAAAAAAAACATTGGCTAGCATTTTGCCAATGGCAGGTTTTAATATTCCCAGACTGGATGAAGCTTTGTTGAAGAACGGAACACACAGGTCACAATCCCAGCTTCGTACTGCATCACATGTTTTGTAAGGCATGAAGGGTTCACATGGTGAAGCTCTCCCAGGGTCTCTTTAAAAATCACGTCAATTTAAAGCAAGCTGTTCACATCAGCTTTGAATTGTGTGCTAATACTCTATTAACAAGTTAAATGAACTTCAGTGTGTTAAAGTCCTGTGTCGTAGGCACAATAATCTGTTATGGTACATGCCCCATTTGTGAAGTTTTGGAGAGAGTGATGGTTTCAGCATTTCCTTGTTTGTTTCCATATGGATTTTAAGAACATCGGACGCAAGAGAGGCTCACAGAATGAGGAGAGGATGTCTTGCATTGGTATTTCATGAATGTTTAAAACTTTACTAATTATCCCTGTCCTTTCCTTACTGAAAGGGTGGAGCAGTTCCCACATCAGTCAACATGATCTGGCTTCTCTCATTCAAGACAGATAGGTAAAGTGGTACGTTCTCTGACTGCATGTTAATATTCCAAGTGCTCATGTAATCAGAGGATATCACCAAGGGATAACGAGTTTCTGAGTTGAGAGTTGTGCCTCATCGTAACTTCTAGACCAAAACTGTAAAAAATGTAGTTTGGGGGTTTCTTTTTTGTTATTGTATTTGTTTTTTTGTTGTTGTTGTCATTTGATTTTATTTCTAAAAGTAAATAAATCTGTTGGGGGTGTTTTAGCAGCCAGCAGCAAAATGATTCTTTTCAAGGAAATACGGTGGCAGGTTCCATCTGTTCAGGTGTATTCACTGGAATGCTTTGTGCAGAGGTGGTATCCAGGAAACTTTTTCTTTTTTTCTGAAAATAATCAGTGGATGTAAAATGTGATTCTTGGTTTCTCTCTTAAAGCAATTATACTTCTTGGGAAAAAGTGAAGTGTGATGATGAAGAGATGTTTACCAGCCATTAGCAGTTGTTTATAAGGTGGAAAGCTTCGGGGCAGGATACCAAAGAAACAGAAGAGTCTTTGGCTGTCAGACCCCATAGCCTTATAAACCTTTGCAAATGCCTTATTACCTTGTTCTCAACTTAGCCAGAGCAAAACGCCTTGAGCAAAAGAAAGCTGATGTCTCGCTGGAAGGGTTAGCCACTTCCTGGCTACCACGCTATAAACTGAAATCACATGTCAATTCAGTAGCAATATCCATGTTCAGGGTGCCTGTGATTCTTGAAAAGCATTTAGTGTCTAATAACCAGAAAACGCAACAATGCAATTGTCATTCTGTATAATACCGTGCTGTGTATTTGATTCCTTATGCTGCATGCCAATTAAAAAAAAGACTTTCCAACTTTTTTTTTTTAAACTTCAAAGTAAATGTGTTTGAACCTCACACTTGTGAAGCCATGAGGTAGGACATTTTCTCAGCACTTTTAGATGGGACTTGTTGGAAAGGTGGAAGACCCAAATTGCTTTGGCTGGTGTGATAAGTTGTTGGATTTTTTTCCTTTTTTTTTTTTTTTTTTTTACATTTTGCTTTTCACAGATGGGCCTTAAATTCTGTCTAGCTTTGAACCATGGAGCTCAAGCCTTGGGGCATGGGGGATGTCTGTGTCATCTTCCATTTATAATAGTGGAAGCTTCTATCTTCCAAGCCTGCATAGGTGATGTTCACTCCGGGGCAGAAAATCATCTTTGAAGCCCTCGAGCCATTACATAGCCAAACTCAATCACATAGACTAACTTAATTCTCACTGAAGAGTTGCGTCAACTTCATTAGACCTCTGACCAGATCCAAAGCCATTAGTAGGAAATCCAAATAATGCAGAAACATCTCTACCAGAGTTAATTTCATCCTCTATGCTGACCCTCTGCTCACTTTAAGAGAAGAAGAAATTGTTGTTGGTAGTTATTGGCTTGAGCTCAACTTGAGGGATTTTGAAGCATGTGAAGACTGGAGTAAGCAGCAATCTGATGGCTGAAAAATGCAAATATATCCAAGGAGGCTGTGTTAGAATGCAGTTTCACAAAAAATTGCATCACAACAAATATATATCAACCTGGAGTAAGCAATTGCATCAAAAGCTAATGTTTCTTTTGACAGGCACTTTAGATGCTCAGACTGAGAAAAGCAGAAGGGGCAGGTTTGTGCTGCTTGTCCCCAGTACTGTGGTATCCCAGTTTTCCTTAGAAATCTGGCTGTAAAGCGGTAGATGCTGTGGTGTATGAAACTTGACCTAAACACTTTAAGTCTGGCATTTAAAGTTAGTCTAAAGTGCAAGCTGGCTTTGGAGAGGCTTTGAAATGAAGAGCAGAAATAATCTGCAGTAAGTGCATTTTTTCAAGTGGGTCACGATGGCAAAGAGACGAAGAAACAGAATATGTGCGGCCCACGGAAAGACTGAGCAAAACACGCTTCCACTGCTAGCAACATGGGGGAAGGCTTGTTCTGTGTCGACTCTTGTAATGGATGTTTTATGAGAGGGGAAGAAGGGGGGAGCTGTGCACTTTACGTCTTTTGGTTGAGCCAAATGTAAATACCAATGGGAGATCTTCAGCAGTAACTGCAGTTGGAGGGGAGAGGAACGGTCTGCTGGGGGACTGTTTATTTACACTGGCAGATCGTTATACTTCCCTAGAGCACTAGCGTCACTTTGCCTCTACACTTTAACAGAGTGGGTAACACGAGGTGGTCTCCCTTCCAGAAGGAGTCCTTGCACTGCCCGCAGCACTGACTGAAAAGTCCCAAAGGTGAAGGAATGTTTTTGATGCCTCACTCCTCTTGTCACTGACGCCCTTGAGCCATCTCTAGCTTACCGAGTTAGGGGAGGTCTCATTCTCCCCTTTGAAAGCGCTAATGAACTGTTATGATGGGAGTTACTCCTCGCGCTTCTCACAGCTATCCCCGCTCTCACGTTTTTGACTTGCCTGCAAACACATCTGTTTGGAATGAATGAATGGTTGAAGAGAGAGTGGGGAGAGAAGGGGGCTCCTGCCTTAAACTTGAACTTCCCTCACAAGCAGCTCCGCAGGCCGTCCTGTGCTTCAGCAGGCTTTGGGATCTCCTGCTGTGCCCCGACGGGGCTGGGTGTGCTCCTGTCC
This sequence comes from Heteronetta atricapilla, assembly GCA_011075105.1. Taxonomy (NCBI): domain Eukaryota; kingdom Metazoa; phylum Chordata; class Aves; order Anseriformes; family Anatidae; genus Heteronetta; species Heteronetta atricapilla. The sequence continues at coordinate 12,682,084 of CM021743.1, read as the reverse complement.
TAGGCACAGCTCTCTGCTCCACACGGCCACGGTGCGGGGGAGGTAAATCGCAGGTAACACGCAGAATGGCTTGGAGTATCTGAATGGGCTTACTGGGAGAGAAAAACTGTGTTCCCTCTTCTGTTTCTGGCCTCCATGTGTTGTGCTGATCTTATGCCAAATGTTTTGGACACCTTGTATTTTTAACTGTAAGATAGCTGTGTATTGTTAAAGCAACTTAGTAACTTATAGCAAAACTGTAGAACTCATTTCTCTGAGGTGTAGGAAATGTCCTGCTTCCACTGTGTATGAGACTTTAACTCTGTACTGTCTGACAAAGATCAAATGCTGAAATTTCACTTTAATAAATGATCTATCTAGCAACAAGGCCTACGTTCCCTTCTGCATTTGCCTTTCTGCCCTTAGTTTTTTCAGCTCCAGAGCCAAAGGAGTTTTGCTTTGCATGGCTGTTTTGTGCCAGGCTTGTCTGATTCACCCTCATTTCCCACCCACCTTCCTAGGGCTGAAAATATTGCAGACGTGGAAGGGAGAATGGCACCTGCTGACTAGGATATGCCAAGCCTGAAGTAGAAAACTCAGGTCATTGGCTGTTTTGTGACAAATCTGTGTGGGTTGCTGCAGTATAAATCACGGAGTCTCTGGAATACAACAAAAAGCCTCAGGAAGGAGCAAGCTGGAGTTAGCTGGAGAGCCAGGTGACCTTGCAGTGCAGGGAATGTGGGGCTTTTCCATGGCAGGTGGTTTTTTTGTTTTTTTTTCCCTCCCTGTCATGAACAGTCAGTCAAGTGCAACATCTCATTTGATTGTGTTTCCTAATGAATCTTCTTTATGTAGAGTTCAGCCTTGAGCTTCTGTTTCCTTCTCGAGTGCACCCTTGGCTGCGTTTCATGCATAACTTCCAGCTCTCGTCATCCAGTCAAAGTGGCGTGCCCGGCTGATAAGGTGGGTGCTACTCCAGAGCAATGCTGACACACAACATCCCAGCGTTAAATCCGTTGAGAGAGCCTGTTCTCTGTAGTGCTTTGTTTCATTTCATTTTCCTGTAGTTTTTCATCCTGACCATCATTTTTGTACAGCAAAGATGTCTCATTTGTTTTTGCTGCAGCAAGGAAATGAGTGATGCCAGAAACTGGGCCTTCAGTACTTGTTCTCCTGAACCCTGTCATGGCGTTTCCTAAGTCTCTGCTGGCAGTGTCTGAGGTATGTTTTAGCCTTGATTTTTAGCCAGGAAAGAGGTTGTAGCATAAGTTTTCATACACTTGGACCCTCACAGAAGAGGGTGAGAGGATGTTGAGAGTTTTACATTCAAAATACATGACCTGAATATATCATTGTCAAGTGAAATTACATTGTTGATGCGCAGTAAAGATTTGCACAGATAATTCTCCCTGAAACAATTGCACACCATCTCCTCTATCCTTACTCCTTGGTGCTGTCCTGCAGCCAGCTGACCTGTGTGCTCCTCATTGTTTGATTCAGTGAAATGCCCACAGGGAGGAGGGTGGCAGCTTGTGCTGCTGGGGCTCTGTTAGCTGCTGGTGGCTTCCAGCCATGCGGAACGCGTCTGGTCGTACTGCCAGCAGTGCCTGCGGCAGGCGTTCGGTCCCCCCTGCCCTACGTCCAGGGTGTTAGCTTTCAGTAGTGAGGAAGTGAGAATTGTTGGGAAGTAACCTTAGAGAACTGAGTGAAACCGTGTTGGTGCTTTGCTCTGCTGTGAGAAACAGCGATCAGTAATTACGTCTGAGTCTAATCTCTTGGCTAAAGGCAGACCTCAGTGTATTGGAGTGCTCGGGGAGACTGAGCTGGCACACCAGAAACATCCCAGTGTCCTCACTGTCTGTTTGCGGACGTGGCTGGAGGCCTTAGCAAAGAACTGGGAGCTTTTTGTGCGAGGCAGCGTGCTGTTCCTGTCTCAGGCAGCTCACAGCTTGAGGGCAAGACCAGAGGTGACACAGGCAGGCACCACAGCACAAGGAGCAAGGGCAGATCGCTTCACAGGGCATCGCTTGCGCGTCAAGCTTTTCTAGGAGGTAGCAGGGAAAAAGGTCTTCAGGTGAGGACAAGGGCAGCATGCCCCAGTGGAAAGGGAAAAGCTGTGTCATTTACATTCACAAACAGGTGAGTGTGGGTTCTGCCAGCACCGTGAGATGACTTTTACAGGGAGGAGAGGCAGAAGGGCTGAAGGAGAACAGCTGTAAGCAGCAGTTGTGCAGGTGCCATCTTTAGCAAGAGAGAGTATGCTGGAAACTCCAGTGATAGAAACAAACTGCTGGCAAATCTGTGATTTGTATAGACAGACAGATAATGGCACTTAATCTTATTCTGGCTCCCCGCCAAGCAACCCACAGAAGATTTCATGTTCGAGCCCAGAGAGGAATCCGCTCAGTCTCTTTTTAACGCATTTACGCTGAGAAACTGCGCGAGCAGCAGATTGATTTGATCAGCCCAAACCCACACGTCCCCCTCTGCGCTCCCGGCTGCCGTGCGAGGGCAGTGTTAGCTCAGCGAGCTGGGTGCTGGGTGCTCGCTGCCTGCACCTCCCAGCCCGGAGCTGTGCGGCTGCCTGGGGGACCAGGGACATTTTCCTGTCCCAAGGATGGCTCCTGCGTAGGAGCTGGCCGTACTTGTCAGATACCGGAAGAGGGATTATGCTGTAGTGGGATGTGGAGATCATAAAAATGGCTTGTTTGGTTTTTTTTTTTTCCCTGGTGGAGATTGAAATTGAACATGTCCGATTCTCTGCGTGAGCCTTCCTATGGCCTCCTCGCAACGTTGATGGAAACCAGGCTTTGGTTCTCTGCTCCTCAGCAGAAAGGGCAGCACAGAGGACTGGGGAAAAATGTGAATGTGGGTTTAATAGTTTTATGTTTTAGAGATGTGGTTGAGCAGGCTGAGTGTGGAGAGGAGAACTGCAGAGCTTTTTTTTTTTTTTTTTTTTTTCCTTTTAATTTATTTCCCTTGTACCCAATAAGGGATGACTGCACAGTTCTGCCAGCACTCAATCTCACTTTGCCAGGAGTTGGAGCCAATTTCACATCTCTTATCCTTGCAAGCACTGTTGGCTTCTTCCCTAAGTACCTCAAAGCCCACTAATGTGCTTTTACTTAATTGTTTTTGGAACATTTTCCAAGATCTACTTCCTTTGCTTGTTGGAGGAAGTGCTCTGTGATCGCTGCAGCATCCTCAGCAGAGAGCACCAAGGTGGAAGCAGAACTGCCTGTGTACAGAAAAACAGCGACTGAGACTGGGGAGGAGGGAAGTGTCAGGTAGGTGGATGGCTCTGCTGCTCCTCCTGCCACAGGTCGGGATCAGCAAGGAGCCTGAGAACAGCGGGCAGCACATCCAGCTCCTCCTCACAAAGACTGGGGGGGAACAGCCCAGCACCTTCCCAGCTCTGCCCAGCCAGGATCCCACTGTCCCAAAACGAGGCTGTTCAGCTCTTCCCTGTCTGGTCTGCCCTGGAAGGATCCCTGTGCCCACTAGGTTGATGTTCTCATTGTTTCAAACCCACCTTCTCAACAGAACCAGTTTGTTCTTCCTGGAATTTCCACTGGTTTACTGAGCATAAGCCCTGACCCTCATGTAAAAAGCTGGGATTCAGGAGTGCTTGGTGTTCTGCTGCTGGCCTTGAGTCACCTCAGCTCTCTGTGTCTCTATTTCCCTGGGGATTAAAAACATACTAAACACCCTTTGTTGGCCTTTTCATATAGGCTAGAACAAATTACAGAGCTGGGGGAGCCACTGTCCTTCACCAGGCAACTTCTCATCCTCCCTTTTCTCCTTTCCCTGACCCTGCTTTCCCTATTCCTCCCTGCTGTTCATCTGCTCCAAGTGGCATTCCTCAAAGCAGGCCAATGAAGGTGTCTCTGCAAGGACTTTCCCACCTCTTTATGCCATGTTCTTAGAAATAGGAGTCTAGAAGTGCATGGAATTGTTTTTGACCCTAAGGAGATGGCTTGGTTCCTGGGTGATTTGCAGCACAGATTGTTGAACGCAGCAGCCCAGGCACGAGTTTGTGTCATGCTGGTGATCCTTCAGAGCAAAGCCTGCCCTCTGCTCTCTCCAACAGACATGGGACCAAAATCGTAGGAACTGAATGGGAAAGGCTGAGCAGGTGAAGGAATTCTAAGGTTAATACAAACCTTGTGCACTAGCTTAGGTTTGTAACTGCTCCCAGCTTCTTGTTTTGGGAAGAAGCTCCCAGCCAAGGCACTTAAGCCAGGCTGTTCTGACCCCCCATGTCCTCCTGGCTGTTCCTGCAGGTCAGTTATGGACCGTGAGGATTTTTGTCAAGTAGCTGTAGTCTAAGAAAAAAAAAAAAATCATTTTTCCTCTCAATTCCTCAGCTTTCAGCCACTAGTGACGCCGTAAATTCCCCTGGTTCTCTGGTTACTGTAAAGTCTTTCAGGGTGGTCAGGACCTGAATTCCTCACGCGAAAGAACAAGCAAGCAAAAAGGAAGCATTGCAAGCAAGGACCTTCCCTGCCTCATCTGTCCCTCTTGCTTTGTGCTCCCTCGGCTCGAGCCACCTGGATGACTGCCTGCCCGCTGCCCGCCCAGTGAACACCCTCCCACCGCGCCATGCTTCCCGTGGGGGCTCCAGCAGCTCGGGCTCCCTGGCCACACTGCTCTGCAGGCTCCTTGGGGCCAGCTCCAGGTTTGCTGCTACACTTTGGCATCGGAGTGACCAGGAGAGACAGCTGGTCCAGGAAGACAACTATAGAGATGGCACGGAGCTCTGCTGAGTGAAGTGCCTGCCCTTCTCACCCCCACCCTGGCTGTATGGCACTGATCCTCCGTGAGACAGCCCCAGCTCCCACCAGATTCCATCCTGGAGCTTAAACCCAGCTGCTGTGTGGGACACGAGTGGGCTGCTGTGTGACACGTGTCATCCAGCTTCACCTGGGGGCCGTGCTGAGATGCTCTGGGAGAAGAACAGCAGGAAAGTGGCAGTGAAGAGTCACTGCAGGAGAAGATGCTTGCTAGCAGGATTGCTCCACCACTGAGCAGGACAAGGAGTGGTCTTTCTGTAGAGAAAGCCACGGTAAGCACATGTGCTAACTCCATTCCAAGCACATGAGCCATGTGAGAGGAGTAAATACTTCTCCCAACACCCCGCATTGGAGAAGGGGCCTTCATGGAGCGGAGCAATGAAGGCCGGTGTTGGAGAGGTAGGGGCATGGTGCTGGGGGTGAGTGTGCCCATTTTGTAAGCGTTGTTCTTGGGAACAACCTTGTGTCCAAGGGCTTGTTGTTCTCACTTTTCTTCCAGCACAAGCAGCTGCACGGAGAAAATACAGCCTGGGCAAATCACAGTGCTAGTGGGTCCAAGTGGGGACAGCTACAGGTGTGCAAAGCCAGGTTTATTTAAAATAAAAAATAAAAACAAAACATGCGGGAGCCTTTCTTTGCCCTTGTGGCTGCAGAGTCTTCCCAAGCTTGGAGGCTGTTTCTACAGCTACGGGTTGGAAATGCATCTTCCCTTTAGGTGGGTCTCAGAACCGCGTGACTCCCCAGGCACGGAGATTTGAGGGAAAACGTCCTGAACTTTGCAACTGAGGGGCCCTCCGTTGGACAGCAAAGCTTCCCACCTGAGTGGTACTCGCAGGAGACAGTCTGACTTGGGAGCCAGCAACTGGACTCAGAGGCTCCGAGTGTTGGGAGAGGATCAAAAAGCTCCCCTGGCTGTAAATCTTTCACCTGCCATGTTACTCACTGGGGCTTGTGGCCATTCCTCCGAGGTCGGCCCCGGGTCAGGATTTCTCCTGTCTCTTTAGCCCCCAAACCTGGAGATTTTTGTCTTATCTTTGACGCCATCTTGACACCGAAAACAAATTATGGCCCAATTACCCTTCCCAAGAGGGGCTGGGGCTACCTTAAGTGGCCAAAACTGTCGGGCGCTTCCTTAAGAGCTGGTAATTAGTGGGGTGCAGGCTGGGGAATGGGGACACCCCCCCTTGGCATGGGGACCCTTCCTGCATGGGGACATCCATCCAGCCCTATCCTGGCTGTGCTGGCCGTGCTGTGCCCCGTGTTTACAGCGGGCAGAGCAGAGATGGGGCTACCATTGGCCCCAGCCAGGAGGTTCGGGGTTGTGGGGAGTCACCCGCAGCCCAGCTGCCCCCATCCCTGCCCCGTGTCACCACCTGGGGCCAGGCCCTGTGACACTGCATGCGTGCTGGCCCCAGCCATGACCTTCAGGGCGATCTTGGGCCCTGCTGGGGCTGGGGACCGGCTCTGCCTCCGTCGCCAGCGCTCCTTGGTCCGGGAGGTTAAACGCCTGGCACTTGAGAAGTCCTTTTGCTTTTCCTCCTTCAGTGCCATTGAAGTGCAGCTCTCCTGCGCTGCCTGCTCGTGCAGTTGTTGCCCAGGGCTGCGCCACCCCCCTGGGAGCAGCGCCCATTTCGGGTGCCAGCAGGTGCTGAGCAGGGCCCCAGCCCACAGCCGGTGCCCGGGCAGCCCCAGTGCCTCTCCCTCTGCCCTCCCTTCCCTTCCTGCACCCAGCCGTGCGGGGGCACCAACACCCCCTGACCTTGCCGTTTTGCTCCAGCTCCCCTCTGCTCCTGGGTGAGCAGTGGCTTGGGCTGGGGCTGTGTGTTTCTTTCCTTTTTTTTTTTTTCCTTTTTTTTTTTTTTGTCAGATTGGTATTTTATTTGGCTCCATACTGTCTACCGAGCTGTCCAGCGTAACCCTTCCCTCGCTGCCTCTGAGATAAGGCCGGGCTCCCCGGAGATCAGATAAACAGGCCCATAAATACCTACAACAACAACAAGCAGGGTCTCGGCTTGGCAGGAAAGCAGAAGTATGCAAAAGAACGTGAGGAGCCAAATCTCCACGCACCAAACCCCAGTGGTGCAGGGCGTGGGGTCAGAAGCGTGCGTCGGTCCCGCTTCTCCCCCAGCTCCTGCCCCCTTGGCCGGGCAGGGAGCCGGGGGGCAGCCGGGTCCCCTCCGCCGTCCCCGGTGGCTGGATTCCAGCGGAGGGGATGCGGCACGTAGGATGCTGCCCCGCGGCCAAGCGAGCCGTGCGAGCGTGTGCTTCTGCCCAGGCAACCCGGGAGGCTGCCGGGGCCGGGAGGCTGCCGCTTCCCCGCGGCATCAAGTTCATGGCAGGGTCGAGCCGTAGGTGTGCGGATCCCGGCCACTGAGCTTTGCTGTCAGGTGGCCAAAACCGTGGAGCCAATGGCTAAGAGGTTCTTGTGCCACTCGGGAAATGTTTCTGGGGGGAAAAAGAGGGGATGCTGAGGGAAGGGTGGCTGGGAGTGACCAGCTGCTGCCTGCCTGAGGCTGCCGGGGCTCCTCTCCCTGCTGGTGGGGTTTGCTGTCAGAGCAAACTGAGGCTGCTGTGTGGCATCCCCCAGTCTGCTTTTCCCCAGCTCGGTGATCCCCTGACACTGGGCTGCTTGCAAATACACCCCATCCAAAGCCTGCCTTTGGGGCAGGAAGGTGGCAAAAGGGAACAGGAAAAGTTTAGTGCTTCTTTTCACCCACCCTCAAACACCATTTAAACTAACCTCGCAGGAAAGCCTTGTTGGGGCAGGGAAACCCTCTGTGGAAGTGTAAACGGAGCATTTTTGCTTGGAAAAACACGAAGGAGCGAGGGAAGCTTGCACGGGCGAGACGTTTCCCAGAAGTGTGCTGCCAGCAGGTACTGCTCACCAGAAACGGGTGGTGAGAGCCGCAGCGATCCCCCCGCTGAGGGCAGAGCAGCGCCCGCCCTGCTGCCTGTCCCCTTCCCAGCAGCAAAGCTGGAAACCCCGAAGAGAAAAATCACCGAAGGTTTTTGGTAGGGCAGTGCAGGGTCCCCGGGCTGCAAGTGACGTTCCCAACAGCTCCCGTGGTGCTGGGACCGAGGGCACCGGCTCCTGTGTGCGTCCCCTGCCCTCCGCAGCAGAGCAAGCCCCAGTACCCATTAACCCTTTGTCCCACCCGACTCCGTGGGGCAGCCCCGAGTGGTGCCGTATGGGCAGGGGGATGCGGGCTGGCACGTGTAAACGGGCTGGGCTGGGTGAGTTCATGGCACACTGGATTGCAGCGTTACAGAGACGGTTTGGGAGCGTTCCCGTAGAAAAACAGCCCTTTAAGGGATTGTGAAACTTAGCCATAAAATAGGATATTTGGGGCTGATCTGCTGTAAATGTTCTTTTTTTTTTTTTTCGTTCTCCCTCAGATGTGTTTGTTTTTAGAAAGGCCCCGTTCTAGCTTCTCTTGTGGAGCCGGTGCCGTGCTAAACTTTTTACAGCCCGGATGAAAAAAACCAGCCCCGCGGGCGGGTTGCTCCGCTCCGAGAGGCAGCTTTCCTCTCCGCCTCGGTGGAGGAGACGAGGAAACAGCCGTGAAGTAGGGCTGGGGAGGCTCGGGAGCAAGGGAAGGCTGATGCATGCAGCCAGGGTGCTCAGCGAGCTTTAATTGTGCCAGCCCCCAGCGGCTGCATGTCCGTACGTGTGTGTTTGTGCACACGCACAAAGTGCTCCTAAAACCTGCGCTGCTCCTCCGGGAGGGAGCTGCTGCCCTTTGGTGGCCGTGCACACACCCCGACAGGCACGGCCCCGGTTTATGGACATCGCATCGTTATTAATATGCTGTTAGTCACAAACAAAAGCTTGTTTTGTAATAGCAAAGTGAACACTCCCAGCTCGTATTAGCCATACAATTAATTTATGGCTCTTCCCCATCCTAGGGTTCTTTGCCCTGAGCAGCCGGACGAGCGTTAGGGTTGATCCCGGCATCTCCAGGAACGGCAGCGGGGCCGGGCTGGGGATGCAGGATCCGGCCCTGAGCCCGTATGCGCACGTCGTGGCAGCAAGTCTTCAGGAACAAAGCCGCCGCACAAAATAAAGGAATAAAGGATTCAGCTTTAATTATTAAGGATTATTAAAGATTTATGCCTGAGAAGCAAAAGAGCTGCACGGGGATGATTTGGGGCTGCGTGAGCATCGGTGTGTCTGCGGCTGGCTGTGTCTGTCGCGTTGGGACAGCGAGGGAGGGACGCTGCAGCTTCCAAAACACATCCGAGGCAGTGCCTGCGGGGATCGGTCCCTCTGCCACAGCGCTGCCGGTGCCGGAGCCACGCTGGGGGAGCAGGGCCCAGGTTCTCCCAGTGAGAGCAGAGTCCTGCGTGGGGCCGGGGAATCGGTGTCTGTGCTGCAAGGAAACGGGCTCCGTCTGGCTCGCGCAGAGGCCTCATCCTGCTGTCCTTCTCCAGGATAAACGCGGATCGGGGCTGGCTCAGGAGGGAAGGGGCTGGAGGGCAGGGGCAGGCTGGGCACAGGCTGCAGGTCCGTGGCTGTGGGACCTGGTCGGCTCCCGGGGCGAGCAGAAGGCAGCAAGAGATCCACTGCCCCCAGCTGCCCTTCAGGACCCAGGCAGAGAGCCGCTCCCAGGGTCCAGCTTCATCCCCGTGGCTGCGCTCACCCTCCGGACATTTCAGCCTTGACACAAAATGTTCCCACACAAACACAGCAGCACAAAAACAGTCCCGAAGGAGACGTTCAGAGGATCCCGGCCAAGCCGCAGCGGAGGCAATCCCTTAGCGCGGCTCGACCCCACAGCAGCGCAACCACCGAAGGCCCGGCCTCAACCCCGCAGAACCCCTCAGCTCCACGGGCTGGAGGTGGGGGGCCCGGCTGGGAGCCCCCACACTGCCCAGGGCCCTGCGGTCCCCCTGCCCCTTCCTTCCCCTGCCCCTGCCCCTTCCAGCACCACCTCGGCTGCAGGGCCGCGGCTCTTCACGCGGCGGGGAAGGAGAGGAGGCCGGAGCCGAGGCCGTTTGCGTGAAGTTTACATTTTTATTCGTTTGCTTTCGCGGCTGGTTTCGAAGCAGTCAGTTTTTTAAATACGTGCTGCGGCGCGCCCGGTCCCTCGGGAAGTGGTCGTGCGGAGCTGAGGTAGAAAACCCGGCCCAGGAGCGGTCCCAAATGCACCTCTAGGTAGTTTCAACGCAGCCACGCGGCTCGGGGCTTTACAGCAGCGACCGAGTGACACCGGCCCGGCCCGGCCCGGCTCGGGAAGGAAGGAAGGAAGGAAGGCAAGAAGGAAGGCGGCGGGACGAGGGGAATTGAGCCCGGCCGCCGACGGGGCGGGCAGGATCCGGCCCTCGCTCGCGTCCCGGCGGGGCTCCGCTGCCCGTGCCCGGGGGAGCCGCCGCGCTCCGGGCCGGGCCGGGCCGAGCCGAGCCGGGCAGGGGTCGGCCATGGAGCGGCGCTCAGGGGTTCAGTTCCAGAGCCCAGACCTGCTGGGGCCAGCCCGTGCGGCCCTTCAGCTTCTTCTCGCCGTGGCCCAAAGGCTGCGAGGAGTAGACCTCGGGCTGCTGCGGGAGGGAGGGGAGACGGGGAGAAAAGAGCGGTGAGGAGCGGAGCGGGGATTTGTTTTTTTGTTTGTTTTTTTTTTTTTTTTTTGGGGGGGGGGGGGGGGGGGGGTTTTTTGGCTTTTTCCCCCGGCCCTCTGCAGCGGGGAGACCCGCGGCTCCTCCCGGGCAGCAGCCGGGACAGGGGCAGGACGAGGCGCCCCCCGCCCGCCCGCCCCAAATCCCTCGGGGAAAGCGCCCGGGAGCCGGGACCGCAGCCCCGGAGCCGTCGGGGCGGCCTTTCCTCCGCCGAGAGCCCCCCGCTTATTTCTATTTTTTTTTTCTAGGCGAAAAAAACAAACAAACAAAAAAAGACAAAAAAACGAATTCTCCGGCAAGGTTTTCCCCCAGCGCCGGCGAGGCGCTGGGCAGCGGGGCCGGGCAGCGCAGGGGAAGGGGCCCGGACCCCCCGCTTACCGTCTCCCGTTTCCTCTTGTTGTCCCGGCCGTCGGCCTTCTTCAGCTCGGCTTTGAAGCCCTCGGTGTCCCCGGGCTGGCTGTCCTTGGCCAGCACCTCCATCAGGTAGGCGATGTAGCTGGTGGCCAGGCGCAGCGTCTTGATCTTGGAGAGCTTGGTGTCGGCGGGCACGTTGGGGATGCACTCGCGGAGCTCGGCGAAGGCGCTGTTGATGCTCTCCGTCCTCCTCCTCTCCTTTTTGGGACCCCCGACCCCTTTCCTTCGACCCAGGCGACCGCTGAGAGCCTCCAGCCTCCCCTGGCCGGCCGGACCGTACTCGGCGGGGCCGTAGCTAGGGCTCTGCCCGGGGAGCTCGGGGGCCACCTCGGCCGGGCCGAGCACCCAGCCGGGGAAGTAGGTGCGCTCCTGGTGGCACCGCGCCGCCGGCCCGAAGAGGAAGGGGTCGTGCAGCATGTGGTGGTGGTGGTGGTGGTGGTGCTGGTAGCCCCCCACCAGGTTCATGGTCCGCCCCGCTGGCCCCGGGGGCCGCGCTCAGCACCGCGCCATGGCCGCGGGGGCCGCCCGGGGAGCGCTGCCCGGCTGGGGGCGGCGGGGAGAGGGACGGGGACGGGGACAAGGATGGGGATGAGGATGGGGAAAGGGACGGGGACAGGGATGGGGACAAGGATGGGGACAGGGATGGGGACGAGGACGAGGTCGACGACGACGACGGGATGCTCCTCCGTGGGGCTGCGGCGGCGGCGGCTGGCTTTGGGGTTTGGGTTGTTTCGTTGTTGGCTCTTTTTTTTTTTTTTTTTTTTTTTTTTTAACCCCTTCTGG
>CM021743.1:12629507-12670405 GCA_011075105.1 Heteronetta atricapilla | reverse complement strand
TTTTTTTTTTTTTTTTTTTTTTTTTTTTAACCCCTTCTGGAGCCTCCCCAGCCTTGCCTTTATATAGGGCCGGGGGGCCCCCGGGGCTCCCCCCCCCGCCGCGGAGCCAATGGGCAGGGGAGGATGCTCGGGGGCCCCGGGGGGAGCGGGGCGGCGGAGGGGGGCGTGCGCCGCGCTCCCGGCTCGGTTTATTTGGGCTCGCACCTCCGCGGCTCGCTTTCTCCTCCCGCTTGGTCCCTGCCTGCGGGGAGAAGGGGGCGAGGAGTGACCCGAGGAGTGCCCGAGCCCCCCCCCCTCCCGGAGCACAGCGCCCGTCGCGGGCCGAGGGGCGGCTGCGGGGGAGCCGCGGGTGCCGCATCCCCGACGGCCGGGGCAGGAGAGCCCCAGGGGGGGCGCAGAGCCCCGGCTGCTTTTTGCTTCCCAGGAGCCGCAGTCCCGGGGCAGGGTCCCAGACCCACGCGGGGGAGACCCCACGGGAGTGCGGTGCGGTGTGGCCAGGGCACAGCAGCACCCGGAGGGCCAAGGGTGCTGGGAGCACGTCGGGGAGCGGGGTGAAGGCACCGCGGGGAGCCCGGTTGGGTGTGCACAGGCTGGGCACATCAGGTGGACTCCCATTGCTCGCAGCACATTGCACACGCGTGTGCAGCACACAGCTGTGTTGCACTAATCCATGCTGCACACACAGGGGTCCACTGCACATGTGCAGCTCACACAAAGACCCCCACCTCTCGAGCAGGAGGTGCTGCACGCCTTGCAGCATGCACGCAGCACAACCGGCACGGGCTGCGGGCACAGCTCGCAGGCACCCATGGTCAGGGTGCTGTCCTCCCCGAACCCTCCAGGCTGCACGCACACCCGTGTGCTCTGTGCACACGCACACGCACTGTGCAGGCCTTGCACATACACACACACGTGTGCAGCCACGCAGACACTGCGCACATACATGTGTAAATACATATAAGCTATGCTGTGCATGCAAACGCATTCACAACAGGGCAGCGGGTGCGTGGGGACGTGCCCAGCGTTACCCTGTCCCACTTTGTCCCTGGGGGTCCCACTGGGGCTGGGAACCTGTACTGGCTGCGACCCCAAACCTGAGCCCAGCATGCGGCCCTGCTGGGGCCATTATCCCTCTCCCCCCTGCACCCACGGGTGACGGCTGTTGGGGTGGCAGCACCCAGGTCCCAGCCCGTCCAGGTGACACTGGGACCGACCCCAGCTCCCGCCCCAGTTTGTCCCGGTGAGGACAGCCCGGGCACTGCGGTGGCGATCGCGGCACGGCGGGGCAGGAAGGGGCTTTGGGCCTGAGGTATGTTAGCGATTAGCGGCGCTTTGCAGCGATTCATCTTGCAGTGGAGGGTGGAAACGTTGGAGGGTTGTTTGCAGGCGCTTGTATTAATCATCCGGGCTAACACACCATTAACGTCCTCCTGCATTTTAAAGATGACAAATTTTATTTGACTTCTCTCAATCACGGTTCCCGGGCGGATTCGGGAGCCACTTAAATGCCTCGGATTTTCCATCGTTAGCTGTTACAAGGCGAGTTGCGAAGGCAGGAGGCCGGGGGCCAGCCCCCACCCCGGTCAGCCGGGGCAGGGTGCGAGGGGGTCTCTGCTGCTGCTGGGCCCCAGCGGCCGGGGGGGAGCAAACTGGTTCAGCCCCACTTCACCCCCCTGCTTTCTTCTTAGATGATGCAAAGCCCCCCCTTTCCCTCCCACTTTATACAAGCGCCCTGCAAACATTTGCTAGCGATTACCCCGCTGTTGGAGTCGGGCCTTGGATAAGTCATCGTGTCCCCCCCCACCTCCTGATTCCCTCCCAAACCGGGGTCTGGGTGGGATCCCCGAGCCCTGCGTGGAGCCCTGGGGTGCTGGTGCCTGCCTGGGAGAGCTGCATGGTCCCACTTGGTGCCTGATCCCCATGCGTGCACAGCATCGCCTACGCTGCCCAGATCCCTCTGGCAATCCCCAGCCTCCTCTCCGAGCCTCTCCCCAGCCCCAAAAAGCTCCGATTCAGCAAACCAGCGGGCTGGGAGCTGCACCACCCATCCCTGCAAAGCACCCCCCAAAAAACCTCCCATCTCCACAGCCCGGCGCTGCGCAGCCTGCTGACAACCACATCCTGCTGGAGCTGGGCGTTACAGCATCGCCTCGGCCCGGCAGCACCAGAGGGAAGTGAGCCCAGCCCGGGCGTTATCTTGCTTTATTCCCCCCCCCAAACAGAGGTCCCCGGACCCTGCGCATTTCGGAGGGGCTCAGCTGAGCAAACAGCGGGACCAGCGTGTTGATTTTCCTTTGGAAAATCGTTCTAATCTTTCGTGTTTTAATAAAATAATAAAACCGGAGCCCTTTTCACTCCGACACCTTCTAAATCAAACCAGACTCCCTTTGTCAGGGCGTCCAAATTTAGCACTTCTCAAGCTTTTGGTGAGTTTCTTTAATTTCACGTCTCCCCGCTCGCAATTGGGGGGAAACGCCGAGTGTTTCGGATCGGGCGATTTACGGCTCGCATCGCGGAGGAGCTGGGTTTCTCTCCACCTGTTTTCCTTCAAATCCTTCCCGGGGAAAGGCTTCCTGCCCTCGCGGCCGTCTGGGGGCAAGGTGCCACACATCGCCACGGGGGGAAGTTATCAAGGGGCTCTGCAGGCCCCCGGCACCCCAGGAACCGCCCCGCTCGGCTCCCATCACCTGCCCCGCACGGGGCTGCGGTTTCGGCCCCAAACCCTCGGCCACCTCCTTATCAGCGCCCAGCGAGCGGCAGCCCGGGGTGTCCTGTGACTTTGACGCCAGCTCTGCTCCCCCCTCCCCTGCTCCCTTATCTAAATAGGAGCGTAAATCAGGGCCTTGGCAGATGCCCTGGCAGGACAGGGACTCCATAAAAAGGGGCTCTGCTCCAGCTCTGTTTACATTGCGGCCCCGTAAAATATTCCCCTTGTCTTCCCTGCTAGCGTCTCCGTGCAGCATCCCTGCAGGGGCGCCGCCGGGAAGGATCCGGCCCAGATGCCCCCCTCCCCATGGGGTTGTGCCCCCCCAGGGCAGGCCGTGCCCCCGGGTACCTCAGCACCCAGCCGTGCCTCTGAGCCCCCCCTCTGGGAGCGGGGCTGAGCCAGGTCCCCGGGGCAGCTGGGTTGTGTCTGAAGGTGCCCCCGGGTATTTATAGCACTCGCCTGGAATAACGCAATAATAATCACTCAGCACCTCCTAGCCTGGCTGCTCCTCCGGGCCTTTGGGAACGGCTGCAGGAGGCCTGGGGAAACTGAGGCAGGGCGGGCTGTGGTTCCGAGGAGGGTTTATGGGGTGGAGCGGGGCTGGCTGCAAGCGCTGCAGCTTCGAAACCCTGCCTGGGTGCACAGATGAGTGGCAGAGGCACGAGGTCTTCTTGCACCCGGGGAAGGTGTCGGAGCACCACAGCAGAGCACCGCACAGCCCTGGCAGAGCTGCTGCCCGCCTCGGCCCCAGCTGCAAACCTGCTGCTTGTGGCCCCGCTGCCACTGTCACAGCAAACAGCACCCGTGAGGCCGCCGGGAGGTGCCCACGCAGCTGGGCTTCTCCAAACGCAGGGCAAGGGACCCGGGGCACAGCACGGCTCTCCCAAAGCTCGCTGCCCGCTGAACAGGCACGGCCACGGCCCCTGCGCGTCCCTCTGCCTTCCCGACCCCAAATTCTGTCCCTTGGTGCTTGCTGCAGCGAGGTGACAGCAGCACAGCCCCCCCCCCCCCCCCCCCCCCCCCCAGCCTTCTGGAGAGGACTCCAAAGGGATTTTCCTTTCCTTCCCAAACTATTAAGCAAGCATGGGGACAGGCTGCTGCTTGCCAAAGCCCTGCCAAAGGAATGGGGGGGAATCTGGGGGACAAAGGCCGTGGCTCCTCACCCCCAGGCTCATCCCGTTGCGGTGGCCGTGGCGTGCTGAGCCCGAGCCCCCCTGTTCCCAGCAGCTATCCCTGGCATCTCCTCTGTATACACGTCTCCCGCGCCTGCCCTCCCCGCCACATAAAGGATGACTGCAACCATTGCCTCTCGAGAAATACAATCTATTTATGGCCAAGCAGCCCCTGCCTTGTCTGGATAAATCAAAAGGAAAACAAAGCTTTATGGAAAAAAGATTATTAAATTTTCCATGTGCTCCTGAAGGGATGCGCCAGGCGCTCGGTGTTTATTTTTTTCCTCTCTCCTCGCGCGTACTGTAAATGACATCGTGTTTACAAAAGTTTTTATGTCATCAGAGCGAAGTCACAGCTCAGCTTCCTCTCCTGTGTATTTTATGTAGATGGATGTGTCTGTGAGGAACATTCAAACTAAACAGAGCGCTGGTTTATAGGAAAATGTATTTATTTGAAAAATCGTAACTCACAATTTCGGCAAAACCGGGCTCCACATTTATTGCCGCTAATGGGGTGTGGCGGCCATAAATTAACCTGGAAAATTGCTGCGGCCGTATCAACAACGGCTCATTGTGCTGACGGAGCAGGGCCGATCCCCAAAGACGTCCCGTGTCAATTTGCAGTTGCGTTTGGACACAAACAATTGGGGGGGGGGGCGGGATTTAGTGGCAGCCTCGGCACTCCCTGCTGGAGCCTGTCCCCAGATCACTGCCCTGAGCTGGTGCGGGTGCCCCAAGTCTCACTTCAACCAGTGCCGTTCCCTGAGCTGACGGCTACTGAAATCAGTGGAAGGGGTCTCTACCTGCCACAGAGGGAATTTTCTCTTTATATTCCATTACCCGTTAGGGGCACACAGTTGAAAAATATGGAAAAAAAGGACCTGTGAGTGCCAGGTCATGGCACAGGTAGCCCATGTGCATGGAGAGCTGCTCGGGTCACACCCGAGAGGCCTGTCCTCATCCAGAAGGAACCTGAGCAATGAAGCAGAAGCTGTGCTGCTGCCCTAAATCCTCTGTTTCCCACCCAAATTCCCTGCTGAGACCTCGCTGAGCCCCGGGGCCAGCTGCCGGAGGTGCTCAGCAGTGGGTTTGGGGCTGCCCTGATGGGTTTGGGGCTGCCCCGTGGTGGCATCTCCCCGGCTGCAGGGAGAGGCGGCAAGGAGCCACGGGCTGGTGCAGGTCCCTGACAAAAACCAGCGCCCGCCCCTCCTCCGTACTCTTTCCACTCCTGAAGCAAATTTACAAGGGCTCTAAAATGTCATGCTCCAGGGCATAAGCCAACTGCTAATGGCTGGGGATTGGGAAAGACATTTCCTCCGTGCGAGAAGGATTGCATAATCGCTTATTAAGGCAGCTCCTGGCGTCTTCGTCTCGAGCATCTGGTTTGGGGCATGGCTGGAGACAAGCTGCTGGATCCGGGTGGGTGAGAGCTGGGCTGGTGCCTCCAACTTTCCCTTCGTCCTGACAGGAGCGCAGGTTTGGGTCACCTCGCCCGCACGCACCTGGAAAAAGGCGAGGGGCTGCGGTGTGGGGTGCTTCTCCCATTCCGTCTGCCCTCCGTCTCCTGCTGGCGGTGCCAGGTGCCCTGCCCACGTGCCCCTAGGCACAGGGCATTTCTGAGGACTGAGGCTTCCCTCGCTCCTCTCCATGTCTGGCCACTGTGTTTTTTTACTGCCTTTGGACTAGAAGTGGCGTGGGGCAATTCCCTGTCCCTTCGTAGAGTGTCTGATGCCATGGTCTAGGCTGAGCCTTCCCAGCACTAGAAAGCAACAAGAACCCTTTCTGTTTTGGGGCACTACTCGTGTGGATGCCCTTACATCTCACAACACCCCAGGGCAATGCTCCCTCCTCTCTCCCTGGTGTAGGAGTCTCTGCTCTGCTGTCCGGGGGCAGAGGGGCCGCTTTCCTACGGGGCAGCCCAGCCTCCCCGAGATGCCACGAGCCCTGCTCCCTACCAAAATCTGCAGATCTGCCACAGCTGCGCAGCTCAGCTGCATCCGCCTGCCCCAAGTGACCAGCTTGCTAGAGATGCTGATGGTTTGGGAACCAGTGCCCCCACTTTGGACCGGCACTGGTGTTATGCCTCCTGAAGTAAATCCTTCTTGGAGCCTGGCTCATCCCCACGGCTCCCAGTGCAGTTTCACAACGACTGTAACAAGAATTGGCTTTATCAGCCCAAACGGACCGGTTCCCCCGCTGCTATCCCACGAGTGTGAGTGGCTCGTGCGCCTCTTCAAATGTGGTGGGGGAAAAATGCAGACGAAGCACCCTGCGTTAAGCAGAGAAAAGGCAGATGCCACAAATTTATTAAAGTGGTCAGGAGACTCGAAAGCCGGAGGCAAGAAACGAATCTGAGCAAAGATGAAAACCTGAAGGAAACTCAAGGTTTGGAGGGTGAGATGTAGGGAAAGTGGGGAAAAAGGGGTTGGGATGGAGCTGGGGGTCAGGGAGCACGGGGACCCCGCTGTCCCCAGGTCTGCACAGCCATCAGGCTGCAGCAAGTGGTGCAGGCTGGTCTTTCAGGACCAGGTTCATTTTCTGCCATTTGTGACGATTTTAAAAATTAACAAGCATCTGCTAAGACTTTTTCACAACTGAAAATTATTTGGGGGCTGGGGGTTTTAAATAATTTTAGTGCTTTTTTCCACCCTCTTTTCCCATTTCATAAATGGGAGATGGCAGAAGCAGGAGCGCAGCGGGATCAGACCAGGGCTACAAATATTTTCCTTTTTAGGATGAAAAGCTTGGGGGGAGGAGATGGCGAAGGAGGTGGGGGTCAGTTAGTTTTGTTGTTTCTTTGAGTTTGGGTTTATGATCCAAAAATAAATAAATAAATAAATAAATGGGGAGAAGTAAAAATCTGGAGATCTGCAAAGTGACCATATCTTTGGTTAAAACATTTTGGCACAGAAAATTTGTCTTGGTCACTGGTTGTACCCAAACCTCTGCCTTGCCACCTTGGCTTTTATAGGTGCAAACCTGCACAGTAAGGAGGGGGGCGGCAGGAGGGGCTGTCCCGGCTGCCTGGTTCGACCCCATCCTGTCGGAATGCACTCCCAAAATACCCCGTGGGAGAAGCATTGCAGACACGCCGGCCCCGTGTGGTGCCCGAGGAGGTGGTGAACGTGCCGCTGTTATCTGCCATGGGCAGCCACCCCAGCACCCCATGCCCGGCTTTTGGGGTGTCCCTGCTGGGGATGTGCTGGGAATGGAAAAGTGAATCCAGAGCCGTGGAGAATAATGAGTACATTTATTGTGTGTCAGTGTCTGAGCCCTCCTAACATGCTCTGAAAAAAAAAAAAAAAAAAAAAAAGTTTTAAATCCAGCTTATTGGGAGGAAAACACTACTGTAAAAATGCTGATATTCCCCACCCCACACTTCTCAAAAATGAAACAAAATACTTTGCTTTGAGTTGAAGATATTTTTGCTCTTGGCTCCTTGTTTCCCAGAAAGTGAACGTGAAGGGAAAACAAGCCATCCCCGTTAAAATGTCTTTAATCGAAACTCCAGTTTTCTGTTAAACTTTGCTTGGAAACATTTGGAGCAGCTGCGTGCAAAGCAGTTCTCCCCTTTGAGAAACCAGTAAAAGAAAAATAAAATACATAAAATAAATAAAAGCCATTTCTGCAGGAAGCATCTTGTTTGGGCGAAAGAAAGAGGTTTGTTTTACACTATAAATGCCCTGAAACCCACCCACTGTCTCGCTGGGGATGTTTTTACAGAATCCAGGCGAGGAGAGGGGCACTGACAGCATTTTGCCTTGTCCTCCGCTGCTTCCAGCACTGGCACA
This sequence comes from Heteronetta atricapilla, assembly GCA_011075105.1. NCBI lineage: Eukaryota > Metazoa > Chordata > Aves > Anseriformes > Anatidae > Heteronetta > Heteronetta atricapilla. Next base: position 12,662,735 of record CM021743.1, on the reverse strand, counting down.
GGGCAGCAGGAGCCTGGCTCTGGGTGCAGCTGCGTTTGGGGCCTGATTCGTGGGCAGCCCGCAGCAAACAAGCAGCCTGTTCCAAGGAGGTGCCAGCAAGACCCCTCCATAAAATCCTTGTTTTTCAATGACTCCACTCCTAAAAAAATCCAGGTAAATCTTAAGGCAGCAATTAAAACACTAGTAGTATCATATATAGATTAAATACATACATAATATATATGCTATATAAGTATATATATTTATATATGTTATATATAAATATATATAAATATTAATATATATTAAAATACAGAGGGACAAGAGCTCACTTAGCTGGAGAGGCGCTCTCCCAGTGAGTGCCATCAGACCCCGATTTGGGCATAAATGTCTCTCTGCAGGGTCTTCAGCTTGGTTTGTCATGCAGCTGGCTCCCAAAAAACCCAGCCCAATGGCTCTGAGCTCCCTGCCCTACCCACTGGCAAACACCATCGCCACGGATGGGAGCAAACGTGTCCGTCCGTAAGGGTGCTGCTCCTCGCTTCCCCTCGTCCAGGAGGAGCCAGGGGCCAGGCCTCACCACTGCCACATCTCCCTTTTGGAGGGTTGTTGTTGTTTTCTTGAGCCGAAACCGAAAGAAATATCATTTCTGAAGATGACAGGCCTAATTTACAGTGTCATTAACCAGAGCCGAAACCTTAGATGGGCTGGGTCTCCTGTGTGCGGCGGGTTTTCCCTCGCACGCCACAGCTGATCTTTCTCTGATTATGCCAGATAAAGGCCTCTGCTGGTCCCTTTCCCCTGCTCGGTCCTTAGCTTTCTTCATATGGATGTTATTATTCAGCATGTGGGATGAGGAAGCCACTTCTCCCCCTCTCTCACACACATCCCCACCAAATGAAGGTAACTTCCCCAAAGCTCCCCAGCGCGCTCACACTTCCCTGATGTGTTTTGTAGGGGCCCAGATAAGCACAGAAATGGAGGCCGGAGCAGTGGCTGGCAGCACAGCTGCTGGACATGTGGCAAGCTGGGGTACAGGATCTGGCCCTGCCATGGTCTGCACCAGGCTCACAGTCCCTGTCATTAAATCCAACCATGGCTTTAGGGAGAGTGCTCACTTGGGCCTGGAGCAGCAGGTAGCTCATGGGTGAACAAGTGACACAGTTGAGCATGCCATGCTGAAGAAAAAATACCACAACCAGCGAAAAATCTCCTATTTGCCCCTCTGCTCCATCTCCTCCCATGCTGACAATGAGCCCAGCAAGTCTCCCTACAGCAGCAAGGACATTGTTTTCCCCTCTCCTGCCCTAGCGCCTGGCAGGATGGGGCTGGCTGCACGCCTCCGTCACCGCTGCCCCATGGGGCAATGCCCCAGAGCAGATCAGCCCCCAGCCGGCCGAGCCTCCCCCGGCCCCCTATGGAAGCAGACAGGAGCTGTCTCCTCGCTAATCGCCCCCCTGCAGCCCTCTGGCCGAGCCCCTCGCTGTTATCTGGGGCCATCGCGGCCGCTCGGGGCTGACTCAGGCGAGATGCAGGCGGAGATGCTGCAGGGCCCACAGGGCTGCGGTATGAGGCCGGGGGAGGAAAATCCTGAATATACGTGTCTGAAATGGGGAGCTGGGACACTGGCCAGTTTCCTAGATGTTGTTTCATGACCAACAGTCAGAACTGGACCCCTTTGCTGCCCTGGGGACAGAGGGACAGGAGGCAGCCGCCAGCCCCACTCCCGAGCTGCCCTGACAAACCACACCTCGCTGAGCTGAGTGCTGGCCCATCCTCCTTGCCCTGAGCAGCAAACACCGGTGTTTTTCCTCTTCCTCTGTCAAATCCCCCATAAATTTCCCTTTGCCGGCTCCACCAGCGCCATGTTCCCGTTAAACTTCCAGGCTGATTACATCTGTCAGTGTCACTGTCTGGAGCTGGAATGTGTCACCCTGCTTCAGAGGAGCCATTTATTTATACGTAGCAGAGCATTTCAGGACAAAGTGCTGGGCTGGATCATGTTGGGACATTTTTTTTCTGCGGTTGTGAGCACCAATCCATCTCGCGCAGCAGGAGGAAAGCGCCGCTGCTGGATTCTTTCCTATTTATTTTTCCTAAACAGAAGGCTGATGAGGGGGAGAGTTGCCTACCGGCAGGATACTGCACTTCACAGAGTGCCCTAGGCAGAGGAGGTTTGGTTTGTAAAGGCTTCAGATCCTCAGGTCTGGAGCAGGAATTTCTTAGTGACCAGGCATTAGATGCAACAATCAGACCTTGAGGGCTGAAGAATGAAATGAAATGAAATGAAATGAAATGAAATGAAATGATGCTCCTGCTCTTGGTAACCATACAAACATGCAGCTGCATGGGGGAACCCTGGGTGCTGGGAAATGCTCCGTCTTTGCTGCAGCATCCCCATCCCTGCCTGGTGTCTGTTTGGGGGAACTGAGTGATGGAGATGAGGAGCCGAAGGGACACTGGTCACCGGGAGGACAGCCACCCATCTGCACCAGTGTGCAGCGGGACCATGTCATCCTTGGGGCAGTAGTGGAGAACTCAGCTGCCTTGTTTTGGGCTACCAGGCGCTTGAGTGATAACGTGTCACCGGTAATAGGTTTCTCATTGCTTTTTCCCAAGCTACCTGTGGTGGCTGCTGCCGGGGGCAGGCTCAGATACACGGCAAAATGCCTCTCCTTGGGGTGCTGCCCGGTGACCTGCATATGGTAGGGGTGGAAGAGACAGTCAGTCTGTATTGCTGTGTTTATAAGAACATATTTGCAGTGATTGATGTCCAAGCTGTGGAAGTATGCTTGCAAGTGGGACTTTAAAACATGAATCAAACACTGTTTGGAATACGTATGCTGCTCTGTCAAACATTTCTCTGCATTTGGAGTCTGCAGAGCCTGTGCATCCAGAGGTACTGATGCTTGTGCAGAGGTGTCTGGTGGGAGTGTGTCTGTCCTGAGCATGAGCATGGGCATCCTCCTGCATTTTCCTTCATCCTCAAACATCCTCCAGTGTCCTCCCTCATCCTCCCTCATCCTCCTGCATACTCCCACCCCAAGCATCCCCTCTTCACACCAGCCAAAACAGGCTGGGGAGGCTGCTGGGGCTGGCAGGGTGTGGGGATGCCACTGGGGACAGGGTCGGGGTTTTGTGCCCGCAGCCACTCTGCCGGGCGGTGCGTGCCGAGGTGTCCCATTAAGCCCCATCCATCAGGGGACATTCCTTTCCACGACGCTCCTTACAGCCAAATCTTCCCCCGGGAGCACCGAGGAATGAATGCGGCCCTGGAGGACAGAGTCAGCTTTCAGGCTTCCTTCCCCTTTAGATAACCCGCGGAGAGAAGAAAGGTCTGGAAGGGGCGGGCGGTACCAGATGTGCACGGAACGCATGGAGACCTCGGCCGGAGAAGCACATGCTTCAGGTTAAGCCCCTGAGCAGTCCCAGCTGCACTGGTATTAATGAATGAAGTCTTTGGTTAATCGCATGCTGAACGCTCTCCTGATAAGGGCCAGGACAGTTCAGAGTGGATGAGGAAACTGCACGGAGCTTGGTTTTGCGTGTCCTACTCAGGACGACCCTTGTGGGGACACGCACACGTGTGGTGGCACCAAGCGATGTGCCAGGCTGAGATGAGAGCCCTGCCACGGCCTCCCAGTGTCAGATGCCCAGGGTGATGCTGAAACCACCCTTCCTGGGCAAGGCACCAGTGGAGGGTGCCCAGAGGTGTGTGGTGCCAGTTGGATGCTCTTCCCTAGCCGTAAATGACATTTCCAGCACCAGATTCAGTGAGGGCATTTGGGACTGAGAGGGACACCAGAACCTGGGCATCTCTCCAGGATGGGCAGAATTTCCTCCCTCCAAGCTTTCTGCTGCCCCTCAGGGACACCGCATCCACCCGCCTCCTTCCTCCACCCATGACTTTTATTTTTTCCCCCCAGGAACTCTAAGAAAACCATTGGAAAGAGATTTCCAACCGATGAAAAACAGAAAGCCCTCTGTTCCTCCGCCCAAACGCTCTGCCCTTTCGTGAAGCCTCTTTAAGTGCGTGCACAGAAAATGCATCCAGTTAGCAGATGCCCTTCCCTAGCAGGTCAGCTTTCTGTGCCTTTTAGCACAGGGGAGATTTATTCACTTCACAGGTATTTTTAAAAGGTATTTTCTTTATAGCTGGGCTTCTCCTGCTTAGGAGAGATTAGGAGATCGTATTTCATGACTTCTCGTGGATTCCCTTTCTGAAGCTCTAATGAACTATGGGTGAGTGAACGCAGTAATCCAGTCTGTGCAGGAGCTTGTTAAAGTCGCTGATTCCATTATAATAACTAGCTGCATCTGATCAGATTACTCCTTTAAACCACCGATTACAGCGGTGTATTAGTGCTCCCGGAGCGGTCAGCGGCAGCTGTGGGATACGGGACGCTGCCCTGCACGGCGGTGGTCGTCCGACCCCTGCCCACTTTCATTCCTCATCGAAAGCAGGAGTGAGCAGCCCTGAAAACATCCAGAATGAAAAAAAAAAAACAGCCGTGCCTGCAGCCAGACCCATCTGCCGGCGCACAGGCAGAAATGTTTCTTTGTCTTGGGAAGCGTCAGCAAAAGAAATTCCCTTTGAGGATAGGGCTGTGTTTGCAAGCCTTCAAACCTCTCATCTGGACAATAACAGCTTCTGTCTAAGGGAGCCAGTCCCGTAAGGCACCGGCCAAGCCCGCAGTATTATACTTTAGGAGGGTAATTAGGGCTCTGGTGCTGATAAGGCTGCAGACCTCAGCCACCTTCTGCTCTGGCCATGCCGGAGGGATGAGTGTGCACCGGGTGGCAGCCGGTCGGGCTCCCGGCTGCACGGACAGCAGGGATGGGAGCAGCACAAGCAGGGCTCCGTCCCTGTCTCTGCCTCCCAGGTCTCCAAAGCCGCCTCTCGAGCTCCTCCGGGACTCGCAGAGGTTTCCGTGCTAGCGCCGCGCTGCCCGAGCTGCGGAGGAGGAGGCTGGATGCTCGGGCTCGCAGGGAAAGGCACGCCACCGGGGACTCCTGATGATCTCATTAACTCACGAGAACAGCAGAAAATAATTGCTCACGGTTCAATGCAGTCCATCTGTGTGGGATTTTCTCGATAATAAGTGCATACGGCCTGGTTTTAATGGTTTTCAATGTTTTTAAACTGAAACATTTACTCGTGCCGGAGCCCGGGCAGAAATCAGTTCCAGCCATCGGTGCAGCGAGGGGATTTGGAGGCACAATTCTCAGGTTGACTTTTTAACAGGGTTCGTACAAACTATCCTGCCCATAATGCTCATGTAATTGATGCTTTTGAATACTCAGAGGAGGCCAAGGCCCTGTGAGACTTTGAAAGTATGTTTTACAGTATTTTCTGTTGTGATACATAAAAAAACATGAGTCAGGCAAGCAAAGCTCCTGAGACCAACTCAAAATTATTTACACACACACAGACACACGTTTTTAAGTGATTGCACTTAAAGCTTTACAAAATGTACTTTTTTTTTTTTTTTTTTTTTTAACAAAAGCTGATTCTTCGCATAATCACAGGTCTCCAGCAGTTTCGGTGTAAATCCGTCCTGCAGCCAGGGCTTGCAGGGAAGGCAGGAGATGCTGGCCAGCCAGGGCTGACTGCACTGTCCTGCAGCAGAAATGCTCCAAGCAGGAGTTGATTTGTCTTATTTCCCTGGAAATCGGGAAATACAGCAGCTGGCACAAAGCACTGAGTGACTGCAGGGCTTTTTGGTGACCAGGGTGGGCACTAATGGGCTTGGTCCTTTCCAGAGCCAAGCGGGCACTCGGAGTGATTTCCAGGGGATAAGGGAACTTCGTAGGTGTCTTGCAAACACACACTTACTTTCTTCAAAGTCAGTGTTATTTAAGTGATGCTCTGCCCCCTGCCTAAAAACTGTCCTAATACTCTCTCCATGTGGTGAAATGCTGGGCATTTACCGTGGTTTTACACTGCCACGCTCCCTGAGAACAAAGCACAGGGGAGCACCCTGAGCACGCTGGGGCTCAGCGCCTCCGGCATCCACTCTGCACTCAGCCAAAAGCTTTTCTGGCACCTGGGGGGGGGGGGGGGGGGGGGAAAAAACCCCCCTACACCCTTATCTTGTATGTTTAATCCCTTCTTTAAGTGGCACTGGGTTCGGGGGCTCCTGTTCCAGGGCATTGCTCAGCCGCATCCCCGAGGGAGCGATGCTTCCCCCGGCCCCCTCCACGCCTGGCCCGCTGCGATGCTCGCTGCTCGGGTGCTGCCTCCCTGAGACAAAGCAGACCCCGTCCCGCTCGCTCCCGGCCGCTCTTGGAAACTGCGGAGTCCGAATCCGGCCCGAAGCATTTCAAATATGCCCCATGCAGGCTGGAGCGCGGAGCCTGCCTTAAGTGGGCAAGGGATTTGGTAATCGCAGCCTCCCACCGCCACCTCGGCCCCGCCAAGGGCACAGCAGCCTGGCTCCAGCCTCTGCGAAATGCTGGTGGGAGGTTGGGTTTTGCGTGGTAATAACAGCTCATGTGCAGGGCATCCCTAAAATCATTTAGCCTCGATGGAGCTGGTTTGTGGCAGGAAGGCAATGCTGGGGTTGTTTGGGTAAGAGCATTTATTTGTTTGCTTCGGAGATGAGCTTCCTTTCCTTTATGGGAACCCAAAAACTGCCACAATATTCCCTGGGTTTAGCAGCCAGAGAGAAAATTGTCATCAGGAAACTGCTGAGAAATAGCATTTTGAAAAAATAACTCCATCACAGGTCCTCAGAAGCAACAGGCGAGCAGCCCGGGGCTGCTGGGGCGCTCTCCACCCACTGATCTCTGCACAGGCACAATTTCCACGCACCCCCGAAGCCCCTCATGGCAAAAGGGGCTGCACTCGAGCTGCTGCACCTGCCCAGGCTGTGGATCTCCTGGGCACGGGGCTGCCGGGATCTGCAGGGCATGGGGGAGCCTTGGCCTTATCCCTTACTGGGATTACAAGGTCACGGTGCTAACGCCTGCGGAGCTGCTGCAGGTCTTGCATGTGCCTGAGCTGCAGCACCGTGTTCAGGGAGAGTGCCAGGAACTTTGTTTAAGGGTTGAGAAGTGCTGTAGGTGACTCCAGGAGGTTTTTTGTGTTCATTTCAGTTTGGGGCTGAAGGAGCTGCTTTTCAGCTTTTAACCGTTTTTTGTTTGTTTTGTTTTGTTTTTTGTTTGTTTGTTTGTTTGTTTACTCAACTCCTTAAATTACAGAAAGTGAATTCAATGCAGGGAGGGAACATCTTCAGGGCAAGAATAAAGCCATATTTTAAACAGCTGAAATGAAGCACTTTGCCACAATCCCTCCCCCCTTGCCCCAGACCTCCTTCTGGCCTCTCGGGAACTGTTTGGAGTTTGATCTGAATTTGTAAATCATTTTGTTTACCCCTAGATTTACTTTTTTTTTTTTTTTTAAATAGATAATATACTTTTACAATTTTTGCTGTTTATCAGTGTGATCTCTGCTGGCCAGGCATGGATAATGGAAATGAACTGGCAGCAGTGGATATTTCCCTACGTGGCTTTGCTAAGGCCTGGGGACTCCACAGATATCGATGATTTGTCCCAGCACAGCCCAGCCAGCAGCCACAGGGAACAGGGTGACCCATCCCCAAAACAGGGTGACACCTGCTGGGAGTGGGGTGACATACGGGGAAGGGGCACCGCGTCCTGCCAACGGGGTGACCCACGCCAGGAGGGGCCAACACCTGTCCCAGCCCAGCAGCAGCAGGGTGGCTTTTGGGGGCAGTGGCATGGCTGGGTCCCAGTTCCTGCGGTTTTGGGACACCTTGGCCATCACCAGTGTGCGCCCACACATGGCATCCCCAACGAGGAACGATGATGGACCGTGGGGTCGCTGCTTTCCTCTACCCAGAAACAATACCCGCCGCCGGCACTCCGGCTTCGGCTAATGTCCTTTCACCGTGCATTATATAAATAATATAAATAACTCGTCCTCGGACTTCAAACATGCCACTTCAGATGTATGGCGGGAGATTACAGAGTTTGTTAAAGCTCAGGTCTTCAATCATCCAGGCAGCTTCGAAGCTGCTCACTAAAATACAGATCAATGCTTCAATTTTATGGGAGGCCTGTCCCATGTGACCAGACCCAAATCCCTTATTTTATGGCTTGCTTATACATTCCTGGTGAAAAACGGTTTACATTTTGGGCCCCGGGAGCTCTCCTAAATCAGCTGCCAGGTTTTTGCAGCTGGTAGTAAAGGGAAGCGCTGTCATCGGGCTGCCCGGAGGTGAACAAACGAGCCGCCAGGCACGGGACTGACGGCTCGCCCCGCGGCACACCGGCTCCCAGGGATGCTACCGCGGCGAGAACCGGGGTCTGGAGAGGGGCAACACCTCGGGCACCCCTGGCCATGCTGGTCCTGTGGCAGCATCTCCCCCCAGGGAGACCCCAAAGCTTTGGGGTTTTGGAGATGTGGATGAAAGGGTTAACGCCGGGCTGGATGGCTGGAAAGGAGAGCGCGGCTAATCCTCCGGCTCTGGCCCTGCTAATTATTTGCTGATTCAGCTGCCGAGCTGAGCCCAGCCCCAATGCAGGGCTTTGGCCCGTGCCTGCTATCAGCGCCTGGATGTTCTGGGCTCTGTGCTCAGCTTCCCCTGTTTTCTCTCTGGAGGCAGAGCTGAGCACAGTGCCCCAAGCTGCTGGTCTGGCTTGCATCATGAGCAGGTTTTGCAGGGAAACTGAGGCAGGGGTACGGCCATGCTGGTGGCTGGACAGACCAAAGGAGTCTTGATCGCATCTTCCTACAGAGCCGCAGAGCTCCATCCTTCCCCATCAGCGGTGAGCATGTGAGAAACACAACTGAGGTGCTGCAGGGGACAAAGGGGTGCCCCCATAGCCCCCTCAGTTGCACGGGGAGCTGGTGAGGCTGCATTAGGGCAGGAACCACAATGGCACGCTGCTGCCTTTGCAAACCGCATCGTTTCCCTTGCTTAATGAGCAGAACGAGCATCCAGCCTGCTCCGTACTGCACGGCGAGCGAAGTCCCCTGGGGGCACAGCTAACTAAGCCCACTCCAAAGTCCATAAACCCCCTGCTGCCAGCCACTATCCCGCTGGGGCGGCCTCAGCACTGAGTTATGGCCGGGAGGGCTCTTGCCGGCAGCGTGCTGTCGGTAGCAAGCGGTGGCCGTAACTCCTGGCCCTGCGAGCGCACGGGGCCACCCCTCTCCTGGCTCCTGCCTGGCAGTGCGGGACGGGAAGCAGCTGCTCGGCTCCTGGAAGCACTGCGGGCTGCGGCCGGCCGAGGTGGAAGTAGCACGGCTGGAAGGAATATGGCAAATGAGGCGTGAACCCGAAGCGATGCTTGGATGTGGTACGTCAGGCACACATGGCTTTTCCCCCTGGCTTCTGCTGGATGAGGCTGCTGACACGGGGAGCAGAGAGCCCAGATTCCCTTCACAAGGGGTTTTGTCTCCCGTGGTGTTATTGCAGGATTCCCCTGATGCGATCGTTCCCCTGGCCCTGCAGAATGAGCACTGCCTGCAGCGCCACAGGAGGCAGAGAGCAGAGGCATCCACTGGTACCCAAACCTGTGACCAAACCTGTGACGGGACGTCTGAACAAGGCAGGTCTGAAATCCCGCCGGGCTGAGCTCCTCTGCCTCCTGCCAAATCCACTTCAGTGATACCCCGGGGGCACTCCTACAAAACCAATTTATTGCAGTGACACTACCAATATCCCGCACGGAGAAGTTTCGGGTTGCATTTGTGCCTTTTGAAACAGCAGGCAGCACAAATGGGAGTCACGGGGCCCCCCAAAATGGGGTCTCCCCCCACTTTGCCCACACACTTGGCTGAGGGTTCTGAAGCTGCTCCTCAGGTTTTAATTAACAGGAGGGACAGAGTCACTTGTGCAGGGGCAAAGGCATGAGAGCAGGCAAGGATCCTGCTGGAGCTGGGTCCAGGCAGGGGCTGAAACCAAGTTCTGGCCAGGGCAAGGCTTGCAGAGAGATGCCAGGTGATCTTATCGTGCCCTCCTTAATCAAAGCTGAATTTCCACCTCAGGGAAAGCAGGCAGCATCCTTCTTCCTCTAGCTATTTAGGGGCTGGTTGTTTTTTTCTTTCACCAATGGGTAAGATGGCTTAAAAAAAAAAAAAAAAAAAAAAAAAAAAAAAAAAAAAAAGCCATAATCATCTTGCTTTGAAAACACTGTAAATAAACCAATTCACTCGCAGGGATAAGCTCTCCCTTCTCTTTGCAGTTGACTCCTGCCAGTGCTAATTGGAGCCAATAGGCACACCACGAGGGGAGCAGCCCCCTTCACAGGCAGCGCTGCAGCCCAGAGAGCATGTTTACAGCCTTATTTCAAAGCCGTAAGGAGGAGGGATCTGTCATAAACCCTGGCAGCTCTCGCCGAGCGAGCGGTGCTGCTCGAATATTTAAAACCCGGCGTTTGGGTGGAAAATATAGAAAACACATGTGTTTCCATGCGAGCTCTGCTGCTGCTCCGAGCCAGGTTTGCGGCGGTGTGACGCTCACCGGGGCGGCAGTGGGGGCATGGGCTCGGCCCGGCCGGGGACGGCGCTTTGGCAAGGTGAGACCTTGGTGTGGGGTGGGGATGGCAGGGCCTGGGGGCACTGACAGGGGCTGATGGCCTTGAGCAGCCTCAGCTGGGACCCTCACCCTGCCCATGGGCGGGGTCCCTATAAGTTCAGTGCCTGGGTGGGCCTTGGCCTCCCTGCAGGCTGTGCATCTCCTTGGGGACCTCTCAGCTCCACGCCATGGCTCATCTCCAGCCCCATCTCCTCTAGGGACCTTGGGGAACACCTGAAGGCCCCCAGGGGAGCGGTGCTGCTCCCTGGGGTTTCATCTGCCAGGTACTGGGGAGGGGAAGAAGTGATTTGGGGAAGGGCTGCAGCATTTCTTGTGGCCTTGCAGGTTTGGGGGGGAACTGTTCTCTGTACTGTGCTCATCCTAAAAAGTGCCCTCAGGCTTCTGGGGTTCTTGGAGATACTGAGGTAGAAGGCCCCTTTCCCAGTTAATGAAACTCACATTTGTGTCTTTAAAAAATCAGTTATATATAATAAGGAAACACTAGAGCTTAGTAAAGATATTTCCAGGATTACTTTCATCAGCAGAAAATAAGAAGAGACTTCCTGCATCGAAGATGTCGGTAAGTTTTTCAGGGAGAAGTGTGGGGGCTGCTGACCTGATGCTGCCACAAGCTCAGGGTGAAGGACTGGTGCTTGGAGATGTGGTGAGGGCAGCTTGGGGCTGGAGGGGCAGCGGGACCACCCTCAGCACTGGGATGGGTGGTGGGCATCCTGCGTGGCCTCACCCAACACCAGCATCTCCTCTAGCCCCCAAGGACAAGCTGAGCTCAAGGAATCCAAACCCCAGTGGGGTTGGGACCCCTGTGGGGAGCAGGAGGCTGAGGGGGCTCCAGTGAGGACTCGGCCCTGCTGTAGGCCGTGCCCCGAAGCGGGGCGGCCGCCGGCTCCCCTAATCCCCCCGCTTGGGAAGAGCTGTTTGTTCTCCTCCGGCCTCGAGCGGCTTCAAAGGGGCTCCAGTCTAGACTGTGCCAAGAGAAATTACAGCCCCGCTGCGCTGACATAAAGCACGGGGAAAGGAGTCATTTGCTCTGATGTAATTAAAACAAGATAGCCCCCCGCATGTCAGCGGGCTCCTTGGGGCTGGGGGCTTCGGCCCCATGCTTTAAAGGGGTGCTGGCACATCCCACCCCCTGCCCCGCCAGCCAGTCAGGTGGGCAGGGAGCCATAACGGCATCCTATGGATATAAAAGGGAGGGGGGCACTGGGGGTCCCTGGGGGTCTTTGGAGGGTGGACAGGGGTTGGGGCAGCCCCGCTGTACAGCCCCAAGGTGAGGCAGAGCAGGCCTTGAAGTGCTTGGAAGTCTCCCATCAGAGTGAGTCCAGGGGTAGCCTTCCTCCAAGGCTCCTGGGGGTGGAACTTGGGAAAAGGGCCTTTCCTCCCCCAGTATGAGCTGAAACCATCGCTGCTTCTTTCAGCTGCCATAGGTCTCATTTTTTGTGATGGTAAAAATAAAATCCTTCCCCTTTCAGATAGATGCAACTGAAATGGAAGATTGATTCTATTACTGTCCTTGCACATGAATTCTCTTTTTCTTAACTAAAAGGGGGGGAGCAGGAAAAGAAAGGATACAAAGAACAGATATTTGACTTGACTCAAAGAATTTAATTCAATTTCCATTCACACAAATTTAAGCTAACAATTCTAACTTTTGTGTAATGTCGGTGGAAAATGAAAGCAAGAGCCTCTGAAGAGCACTCATAATTTAAAAATTATTATTATATTAATATATTATTTTAAAAGGCTTTATAAAAAGTTAGTGATCTTTTGTTTGTCATCATGATGATGTCCAATCAAAGCTCAATGAAATTTCCCATGGAGGAGGAGGCAGTTACCAGTGAAGCAGTGTGAGGTTCTGCTTCAACAGCATTGTTACACTTCGATATGTGAATACTGCTGACAGTGGACGTGTATAAGCGGTGACAACTATTTTTTCCTGTTATTCCCAAAGCACTGTGCAGCTGCACCTGCCCTAGGGGAGCTCTGAGTGCAGAGGGACCCGGCCCTGACCGATGCTTGTGGGGCCTTTCCGAGGCAGGTGGAGCACTTTGTGGCCCGGCTCCTCACTTCCCTGGCAGCAGCCCTAAATCTTCCACCTGGCAGCCCGGCCGTTGATCACTGAAGCTACTTTGAGATGGCTCCGTGTGGACAGCAAATGGCCTTATTGCCGGTAAATCACTCAGAATAAATGTCTGTGGGTGCTTTGGGAGCCCATGGGTACAGGCAGCAGTGCTGCTCCAGGGTGCTCCCATGCACAGCCATGGGGCACGATCCTGCCTGGAGCTGAGCTGTGGCTTTTACTGGGTTGTGCCCGGTGCAGGACAATGTGCTTCACCCCTTGCCAGCATCCCAGTTACATCCATAGAGCTTGTCTGAGCTGTGGCTCCGCATGCATGAACCACAGCAGCACATCCTGCCCGTGCTCCCCCCTGGGGGTCGCCCCCATCTTCCCAGCACGGGCTCCGCAGCCACATAAATTTCAGCCCGGCGCTTTGAAGTCTCCGGCCAGGCCAGTTGTTTTTGTTTGTGGCGTGGCTTATCGCCCCGCTGCCTCCTGCCTGTCTCTCGCCGTGCGGCCCTGCTGCCAGGGCCCGGCGGGCTGCCAGTGGGGCTGATAAGGATGATGGATGGCGAGGGCGCTGGCTCCACTGCGGCCCGGCCGCTTCCTGGGAGCCCCAACCGGCCCAGCACTCCCCAGGGAATGCAGGTCTGAGGGATGCGGAGCTGCCCCAAAGCTGGTGTGGGTGCGAGCGGTTCCTTGCCCTAAAAGCAGGGTTTGGTGCTGTTCACACGCCAGCCCTTCCCGTGTCCCCTTGCTCACGGAACACAGACCCAAATCTGCAGCCCGGCAGGTGGGAGGAGGCAGGAGATGTCCCCCTGCCCTGCTCCATCACCTTCAGGGTGGCTCTGGAGCCCAGCCTGGTCCCCTCTGTGGGATGAGGGCAGGAGGTGGCTTTGGTCGGCTGCATTTTGGTTTATGCGGGGCTTCCTGGGGCTGAAGCTTTGCTTAGAGGGCTCTGCGCACCCTGGTCTGTGTGGTGTGGTGGCTCCAGCACTGAGAGCTCCCTGCTGCGGGGTGTAGGGCATCCCAGCTGGGACACGTTGCTGCATCACGCCACCCACCCTTTGGGAAGCTCTCTGCTGTGCTTTTTGGAGCTGAGTGGCTGCTGAGGTACTCAGAGAACTCCCCCCGGGGTTGGCTCTAGTTCCTGGCTCGATGCGAGCCAAGGGAAATATTTTCATGCTGCTACCGCAAGGACCACAGAGCCGTTTCTCTGTGATGCCGTTCTTGCTTCTCTCCCTTGCTATGATTTTCCTTTGCCTCCTTTTGACCCAATCCTTACTCCCTTTTGTATTTCTTTCCTATCCCCTTGCTCCCAAACTGTGCCATGCAGGGCTAGATGCCTCTGCTCCCCCGTCCGAGCTGCACAAAGCAGGCATCCTGACCCTTTTCCCTAGCAGGATTCTGGATTCGGTCCCATCTGAGGAGCAGGTTAACACTGCTGTGAGCTCAGGGAGAGCCCGGGCTGTGGAGATCACTGCTAGCCCGTTTCCCCAAAGCATCGCAAACTGACCCATGCCAAATGCGAACACGGGATAAAACCATGCTAATTGCAGTGCCTCGGTCAGACAATGGAAAAATGGGGTGCCTTTCCACGCCAGCCTCATTACAAGGGTTTCTTAAATGGAGGCTGTGCTTGTAATTAAATAGGCATATCTTGGCTCCCAAAGACAGGAGGAAAAGGCAATTTAAAAATGTATTAAAATGGGGGGTTTTGGCAATTCTCCTGGATTTAGAACAATTCAAGGATTTAAATTGTTCCATTTCAAATATGTCAGCTTGCTTTCAATGGAATTAAATAAAGATGTGCAAGATGGAGGGAAGGCTGGAAGCTTTCCTGGATGCTTTCCCTTCTCTGGCTACCAAGGGACAGGGTAACGATGGGCTCGCAGAGCAGATTTGATAGCACTGTGTCTTCTGTGCTGCTCTGTGGCTGACTCTGCTAATAAGTCCTATTAATATCAAATTTTCCAACATTTTTTTCACCCAGCTTCTGGTTTTACGCTTGCCTCCTGCACTCCCTGTTGTGCACACCTTCCCCTGGAGGAACCGGCTCTGAGCATGAGCTGTGCCTGTCTGGGGATGGACAGGCACCTCCTCTGCAGCTGCCTTTTCTTGCACAAATACTGTATTTCAAAGGATGGTATAAAGGTGAGCTTTAAAAAAAAGGCTCCCTGGGTGCTGTGCCTTCACACACACCCTTCTGCCTGGCACACAAGGTGGGTAACGTTGTCATCACACAACTTTCCATGCCTATAAGGAGAAATACACCAAAGATTTGAGAACCACATGAAAATCTAACACCACTTTTACTTTGGGGGAAAAAGATAGAGCCGTTAATTGCTCTTCAGACATCAGCTCTTGTGCTGGGGAGGCTTATCTCTGTGACAGCAGCCAAAGCTCCTTGCTTGAATATGGGTAGCTGCTGGGGAGGAAGGGTTGAGCAGCCTGCAGCACCCCCAATCCCTTCTCCCCCCACTCCCCCCCCCCCCCCCCAAAAAAAAAAATAATTGTGTGTCAGTGGGCAGCTGAGAGTGAGCAGGAGGTGTGCTAGGAGATGGCTTACTCAGAGAACAGGGAAATGGAGCAGTGGTTTGAACCCAGCCCAGCTCCTGATCTGTGAGGGCTTGACATAAGTATTTAAGCCTTTGCTCGGGATCTGGTGATAGAAGAGGGCTGGAAAGCACATTTCTTTTATGGTTAAAGGTCCTTTTGTCGGTCCATAAATTCAGACCGAGGTCTGTTTATTCTGTTTACTGCAGTTACCTAACCTGTGAGCCTCCACATAAATCACGGCGAGCAGTGATTTAGAGGGGAGCTGGTCTCCCCGTGGCGTGTGCACCACGTCCCCTGCCCAGACCCCCACGCAGACATCCCACTGCTCCAGAAGCCGGCAGATAAGAGCAATAAAAGCCACAGCTCTCTCCAGCATCACTACTACTTAATTCTTTTGGCATGATCAAGCCACTAAATGATGGAAAGAGGAACATGAGCTGCCTCTTTTTTTTCTTTTTTTTTTTCTTTTTAAGGAAGCAGCATCTGTATCCCCGGGCTCCTCAACTGCAACGTCCCATTTCCACTCCGTCACCCCTGGGGGTGTCCAAGCGCTGCTATCTGATGGGGTTTTGCCAGACAAGGGACTGGCTGGGAGGATTCCCCGGCGGAGCAGCTCCTGACCAGGCCTCCCTCACCTGAGAGGTGCCGGCTCCCTGCAGCCGAAGTGGGAGCCAGATAAGGTAGTGATGCCCAGATAACGGTACCGGCTGCTCCTTGCCAGCCCCCTGGGGAAAAGAGTGATATCAGCTATTGGCAAAATGTGGTGGGGTTGGGGGGGGAAAAATCACTTTTGATAGCCCAGCCCCCTGGCACTCCAGGCACAGACCCTTTGGTGATGGAGGAGGGATGAGCCAGAGCTGCCAGCCCACTTGGGGTGGGGAGTGAGCCCCCAGCGTAGGGGGATCCCTGCTTCCTACCACCCAGGTTCCATCCTCTAAGTCCCCTCAGCCTTTCCTCCGCCTCCTCCCACCCGCCTCACTCGAGCAGCCTCAGGATCCCCTTGGCCTTCCCCATTCCGGCGTTGCTGCCAGGTTTGATGCTAACCATTACGCTCCCCTCCCCAAGCCCCCCCGGTTTTCCTGCCGGAGCGGCGCAGCGCTGCATCCTCCGAGAGCCCCAGCTGTCTGCCTGCCCGAGACTCGCCTCCCCGGGGAGCAGGACGGGGGGATCAGCCCGGGTCCTCGCTGTTTAGTCTACCCATCAGACTGGTGACGAGGAGTCTAGCAGCTGGCAGAAAGCGCTTTTATAATTGCCGGGATGCCGGCTTCGAACTGTTTGCCCGGTGGCTCTTTCTTGCTTTAAATCATAGGGAAGGGGGAAGGGGAGAATGATTGGCAGGGGGTTGGATGAGAAATGCTACACCCCTGGTGTTGAAGTTTTGGCAGCTGGAGACAGCTCTCGGCTGACCCCAGAGGGATGCCGGGTGTTGGTCACCAGGGAAAATAAAGTCAAGAGGCAGCTGGGCAAGGCACAGCATCCTCTCTGGTCAGGGCAAGTTGGCTCTGCCATGGCTGAGGCAAAGCCAACAGAAAAAGCACATCTACCATGAGGGCTGATCTTGTCTTATCCTAAAACCCCGTTAAATCCCACTGGGGTGCCAATTTGGAAAAAATGCCATCAGCTTTGCCGCATGCAGCCTCATAGAGAGATCCTCAGAGGCCAAAGGGTGAAGCTCTGATGACCAAAAATCACTCAAAATGTAAAGAGGACCAAGTGACCTATTTTGGTCTTTGGGATGTGAGGTTTCCTGCCTTTAAGGGTGCCATCAATCCCGCTGCACGACCCTGCAGTGCTCTGGCGGATGCAGACGACTCAGAGGAGCCGGCGGAGCAGCAGGGATGACAAAGTGGACGGCACGACCTGGCCAAAGAGACGGGGTTTTGTTTTTCTTTGGCACAGCGATGCAGGAGGACATGATAAGAGCCTCCCAAGACCTCTGAAATGACAGTGATCAATCGCTCTCCGGAGCTGGAGCTGGGCCAAGATGTAATCAAGTTAATTTGCAAGGAGAAAGCTCAAAGGTTAGATATTAAGACAGATGTTTCATGCTCTGCAGGAGGACAGGGAAGCCCGGCCCGGGTTACATGAAGGTTATTCAAAACAAGTCGGGCAGGGCAGCATGGGAGCAGTCAGGTGCAGACATGGGGCTTGGGAGGACGTGAATTCCCTGAGCTCCAGGAAGGGGACTTCCCTGTCCCACATCCCTGTTCCTGCAGCTTGCTCTGTCTCCACATTGGCCAGACAGACTTGACCCCAACCATCTGTCCCCCTGGCCAGGATCCCACATCACAGCACGGCCTGGATCCTACAACGTCCCTACAGCAGCTCCTGCCCTGTGGTGGGGCAGGGAGCTGTGAGGCCTTCCCCAGCCCTCCCTTACCCAACTGCACCCCTCTAGAGGTGGCATTTCTGAGCCCAAGAGAAGGAAGCCCGGAGGCTTTTAGACACTTACAAGCTACTTTACAGGAATTTTCTAAGCCTTGCTTTGGGCTGGTGCCTCTTGGCATTTTAAGGAGGAAAATTATGAGGGGGCTGAGGCCTATTAAAATCCAAAACTCGACCACTCCTGCAAAAACAACCCTGCTTGTTCCAGGCTGGGTTTTATGGCTGTTATGTGTATGTGATAAAAACTTGCTTGGGCTAGCATTAGAGTGGTGTGGCTATCGCCCTCTTCCAAACCGCATGTTCACGGGCGCGTTACCGATTTGCTGAGGCGCTCCAAGTTTGGAAACTTTTCACTCAAACAAAGAGGGTGGGGAGCGGCACCCACTTGGCGTATTGATGGCTTTTTCCAAGTGAAGTTAGATCTGGCTAACAAGCAGGATGAATTGAGATGATGTGTGATTAAAAAGAAAAGCATTTGCCTCCCTTTTCAGAGCTTCCATAAAAAAATGGTGGCTCTGAGGTGGGGGGGCAGCCCAGGCCTGGTGGGGTTTGCCTCCGTTGGGCTTCAGGGGGCTGCCAGGATTGGTGCTGGTCCTGCTCTGCCCACCCAGACCTCCCATTGCTCCTGCCCAAGGTGCTTCAAATGGCTTCTTAGCACCCCTTGCCCAGAACCATGGTCCCCCGTGGGGACCCCAAATCCTCCATCTCCCTGCACCCCCTTGCCACCTCCTGCTGAGTGCGAAGGTCTATCAGCTGGAGTGACAGGCCTCGCAGTGAAGGTGCTGTGCTACCCACGGCAGGATGAAGCCCAGAAGGGAAGGAAAATCCCTCCCCGGCCTCCTGCCTGCCTGCCAAACACCGCAACCCGCAGGCCGGCGGTTAATGGCGGAGGAGACCCGGCCCCGCGGCGCCCATCACCCGCCTCGGGCCTGCCCCCGGGCTGGCCCACGCCAGCCGCGTTGGGAGCCTGAGGGGACGGCCCCAGCCCCGCAGCTGTCCCCAAAACTTCGGGGATCAGGTGCAGGGAGCGAGGGGATCCGGCGGGGCGGTGGCACCATCTGTCGGCAGGCGGCTAGAGCAGGCAGCACCAGCGGGCTGGGACAGCTCGGGGCCGGGCCGGGCCGGTCCAGTTCCCCTGCGTCTGAGGTGGTTTCTGAGGCACCATACACGGCTCTCCGCACCCTCCACCCCTTGTGGCTTCCATCCCTTTGCGTTGTTTGAAGCTCTTCCCAGTCACCAGATTTTCTGAAAGGCAGGCACTCCTTTCTCTCCAGCTGCCATTTACACCCTGTGTATCCCTCTCTCCCCACACCAGGGCAGGGGTCCGGCTGGCTGCAGGGTGGGCACCGCTGGTTCTGCAGATCCCCCACCGCTCCTGTCACTGTGCTGAGGTGGACAGGTCCCTGCCGGGCACAGCCTGGCCGTGTACCACTCAGACACAGAGAGGACAAGCTGCAGGCTGGTACAGCGCTGGTGACAGCCCATAAAAGCTAAGGGAGCTTTTATGGGAAAGGTCCTGTCTTTGCAGCCCTCCATTTCCTTACAGGAGGAGCTGGCTGTCCCTGCCCTGTCCATGAGCCATCCCGCAGGAGGCAGCTGGGCACAGGTGCTGCAGGCTGAGCTCTTGTGACCCAGGGCCACCCCCTGGACTTAGAGGACTTGGAGCAAGAACATCCCGTACCAATGGCCCTGCCCAGCTGGTGGTGGGGAGCCTCTGGCCTCCAGCACACATCCAGAGCCATCAGCAACTGGGGAGCTCAAAGCCGAGTGCTCAAGGCCAGTGCTTTTGTGGCTTTGTCTTCTCACACATCCCTCAGTGCTGTCCAGTCAGGCTAGGGATGCTGCAGAAATGTTATGTTTCTCCAGCCTAGGTTGTTTCCATGCCCACTCAGGCAAGTCATTGCCCCCCTGCTGCAAACCGCTGCTGGTCAGAGCCCCTAGACCCCAGCTCCTGGACATGCAACACCACCAGCTCCTACCTCCTGCAACACCATCTCCTGGCTCCAAAGACAGCCAGAGGTGGGGTGAGGGCAGAGATGAAGGCTGCGAGGGGCTGGCTGCAGGGAGTGAAAAGCATTTTGCACCCCTGGGACTCACCGCCCTGCACCACTAGGTTCGGTGCCAGTGTGGGGGGGAGTTGAGGAGCTGAGACTGGGGGGAAGGACTCAGCTCACAACCGTCCTGAAGGCAAAGGACATGGAAACAACAAAAATACCCTCTTTGGGAACCATTGAAGATGGGATTTTATACAAATTTATTGCACGTATAGATTTATTTGTGGCCGTGTTTATATAAAGGCTGTATCTCTTGCTGAAATGGTGCTGTTGTGTTTGGCACCTGCCCTGTGTGATGTCTGCTCTGGACGCTGAGATGCTATCTCAGGGATTAGCTGCCAGTCCCAGGCAGAGCCAGGGCAGCTCAACCTGTACTGCTCTGGGGACACCTTGCAGACGTCCGATGCGTTCCCGAGGTGGATTTCTGGGCTGGCGCCAGGCCGGAGGCTTTCTGCAGGTGCCTGCCGGTACACCGGGAGCTTTCCCTGCCCGGGGCTTGCTGCATTTCAAGGAAACCCTTAGTCCCTGCACGTAAAATACGTCTCTTCTGAAAGAGGAAAAGGGCTCGTGTTAAACATTTTAGATCAGAGGGGATCCCTCGGCTGAGAAAATCTGTTGGCTGGGTGTCTGGCTGAGATGGGCGGCCCGGCTCGGCGGGCGGCAGATGGCAGCAAAGCCGGGCTCAGGTTGTGCCTCCCCTGCCTGAGGCTCCCAAATCCCCTCCTCGCTCCGTCACGGGTCAGCAGCAGTATTTCTTTCCTCAAAGAGCGTCATTGCAGGGAGAGGGGCCTTCAGCCAGCCCCTGCCCACCCCCGCTGTTTTATCTGCAGGGACCCACGGCTGGGGCAGCGCTGGCGAATTCAGGGCCGAGCTGTGTCCCAGAGCAGCCACCTCTGCTTTGCCACAGCTCTGCAGGACGTGGGGAGGCACAGTCCCAAAACCTCCTTCCCTTACCTGTCCTGGGGTCTCTCCCCTCAGGGGAAGGATTAAACAGTTCCCACTGCACTCCCTGCTCCTTTGCTGGGGGTTTCTGATCCCTCTCAAGTGAGGGGGAGAAGGAGCCCTCCAGAAAAATAGAATAAAATAACAACAACAACAAAACCAGCAAAGCAGCAGGTGTGGCAGCTGTATCAGCTTTTTGCAGTGTTTGTTCCTGCCCCCAGCCAGCACAGCTGGAGGCACAAGCCCAGCACAGGGTGACCAAAGCACCCAGAGACGGGGCGATGTTAGAGGGACAGCTGGGGGGGGGGCGAGGAGACGCCTGTTTAGGGGATTTTGTTGAGTCACGGTTTGGGACTGGCAAACCTCCAGCACTTCACAACCAGCTGGAAGGAGTTTGGGGCTGTGCCACCCTGAAAGAAACAGGAGGGGAAACAAGCTACAGCCCTGCTGGGGAGCTGGGAGCATCTTGTCCAGCCCACCCAGCTCCCACAGCCCCCTGCTTGGTCAAAAGTAAATGGGGAGAGAGCAAAGTCCGCTCTGCGGACGTGCAGCCCTGCTGGTGGGGTAGCTGCCACCAAGAGGGTGGGCACAGGACAGGATCAGGCTATGCCTGGAGTCTGGGGGGGCTGCAAAGCAGGGGACAGGCCCTGGCTGCATAATTTTAGGGAACTGAGCCTGTCCGTAGGAGCACAGAAAGGCTGCGCCAGACCTTGTTTGGCTCACTGCAAGCCCATTCTTTGCCTGCACCAGCACCTGTCCCGGTGGGAAATTCTCTCAGCTCAGACAGCCCCTCTCTCCTGCCTCCTGGGGCACGAGTTATCTCCGGCACTTGGGTCCTGGGTGCCGGCATCACCCCACCCAGCCTGGCTTGCCTGAGATGCTGTTAAGAGCCAGGGCTGCCCTCTCCTGATTACACACGTGTGTGAGGCTGCTTTTATCGTGGGCAAAGCACTGCTGGCTCATTCATTCCCTCCGGCCGCCGCCTCCGCTGCCGAGAGCCCTGTGCTCGGACCCCGGCTGCACTATCTCCCCTCTTCACGTGAACTGCACTATTTGCAGCCCGCCTATCTGAAAAGCAACACCGAGCAGGACTGGGGCCCTGGCCTCTGCCCAAGGGAAGGTGCCATTTCCCACTGCCTGGGGACCTGGCAAGGTTGGATCCTGATTGCTCCCTGTTGGTGCTGCGACCCCCTGGAGGCCAGCAGCTGCTCCTGGGGCAGAAAGCCCCAAGTGAAATGAAAAGGGTTAAAAAAGCATTTAAATGTGAGCACTCAACCTCAGTGCTGTTTCTTTAGTTTTTCTGGTGTTTGGAAACACCTTGCACTGCATTGGGCAAGGTCGGTGACATCCCAATCGGTCCCCAGAATGCAGCTGGGGTGCCTGCATCAGTCAGCAGATCCCCCTCTTGGAAAAGGGAAGTGTTTGGTCCTCCAGTCCATCCAGAGAGCATGGGGAGGGGGATGTGGGGACAGCAGTTGGAACCCGTGGGAAGTATTTCTCTGTATTTGTCTGAAGGTCGATCAGGTGTGCCTGAGAGCCCCACAGTCAGCAGGAGCATCAGCAGCTCGATGCCCCAGCCTCCACCAACATCATCAGCAATTGTAGAGTGTTGCAGGAGGCACCTTAACAAAGCTCACTAATGTACATTAATTAATTAACAGCTAAGGCAGTACCCATAGAAATGGCCAGCACTGGCACAGGAATCGCAGTGCCACATGGCGCAGGACAACTCGTGCCTCCCGGAGGGAGCACGGCAGGCAAAGCAGCCTCAGCACCGCTGGAGACAGAAAATGGAGATTTGAGGCTCTGCTCGTCCCCACCATCCAGTGCAGCAGCACAACCGGCGGCTCTCAGGCTGCTGCTGTGGTGTGGTCCCAGCGTGGCTTTTGGCTTTCCCTCACGTCTCACCAGCTGCAAGCAGCCCCTGCTGCTCCGCAGGCCCTGGCTGCCGTCCTGCTCCGCGCTCCAGCTGCCTTCACGTGTGCCTCCACGCTCAGATAAACTGCGGGGATGTTTTGGTTTGGCACGGGCTTCAGTTTTGCATCTTTAGGAGAGGAATTACTAAATAATAAGATAAGCCTGTAGACTGGAAACAAGCTCAAGAAAAGCCGTCTCGGGTGTAAAGAAGTCTCCTCTGCCCTGCAGACCTCTGGGGTAAGTTTGGTTTGGGGCCGTAAATTCCTGCAGAAGGTTTCTGAAAATCTGGAGATACCTCGGCATTGCCCTGGGGTGGGACCGTGTCGAGCTTGAGCTGGCCATGCTGAACAGAGAGAAGATTCTGCAGGAGGAGCAGCAGCTTGCAGGGTTAGAGAAGGGAAACATGGGCTTTTCCCCCTGTTTGTTGTTTGTTTTATTTCAGAGGTACGAGAGGAAAGGTGAGGAGGGTGAGTGTGGCACTGTCTGGCTCCCGGTGTCTCCACTCTGAAGCTCTGGCCCTGCTTGCTGTCAGATGAAAAAGCATTTAGGAACAACAAAGGGGGCTAGCTAAGAAGCATGAAAATCTACCAGACTGAAACACCGGCAAGAAATCTTGGCTCAGACTGCACACAGCCTCACGTTGCATTCATTTTGCTCATGATTTAACTTCAAAGTCTAACAAACACGCTGGCAGGAGGTTGGACTCTTACAAGCCAGCGCCGTCACTCACGCCAGATGATGAAAAGCTCTCAGATCACCACGAAAGCTGGCAAGCAACACATAACAAAATCCACCTGCGAGTTCTGCTCTTCTGAATCCAAACAGCAGGAAAAATCTTTGGCTGGTGCTGCCGTGTGAGCAGCACTGATCCACGAAGTGCCACGCGGAGAGGTGGCATCCAGAAGTGGCTCGCAGCCCTGTAGCCCCCATCACCTGGAAGAGGAGAGGTGCCACCACCTGGAAGAGGAGAGATGCCATCACTGGAAGAGGAGAGATGCTTCTCCGACGGTGCTGCTGGAGATTGTGAGCAGGGAGAGCCGAGGAGCTGCTTTAGTTCATTTCCTCCCTTTCTGGCAGGGAGAAGAGATTGAAGCAGACTCCAGTGTGAAGTCTCGCTGCCTACCTGTGCTGTGTCCTCATTTGTCACCGTGATGTGCTCAGAAAATCTTTCCCGGGAGGTTCTGGGGCCAGAAGAGGTTGAAATTAATACAGTTGCTCTGTGTTTGGTTTGGTTTTCTGATCCTTCTTCCCAAAATACAGTTTCTACACCCAGCCCATCAATGTATTCAAGATACACAAAACAAGAACTTCTCCAGCTACTGTTCTCTGTGGAAGAGAACAGCAGAAAGGGTTTTCAGTGGACTGTTTATATCTGAGTTCATATCGTTCATATCTGAGCTGGGATTGTGATGGGAACCAAGCTAATTCAGATGAGAAAGCACTTGGGTTTTTTGTGTCCTTCGTTGGACACAGATCCAATGTACATCATGTTGCATCCTGTGTGTACATAATGTGTGTATGTTATGTATGTATACTAATATATCTTAGTTTGCAGCACCTGACCCGTAGGTACTCCCTTAGCAGAATATTCCCTCCTCTAAAGCAGAGCTATTTTACCCAGCCAGTTCAGCATTCCCAGTGCTTACACAGCGGGCAGTGGGATGAACCCATTTTACAGATCAGGCAACAGAGGACAGCACCAGTCCCGTGCACAGGATCAGCTCCCCAGTGCTGGGAATGTCTCCAGTCCCTGGGCTGGGTGTCTTCTTCCCTTGTACCTTGCTTGGCTGCCAAGAACAGGAGCTTTTTTGAAGTGCAGGGGTAGCAGAGGCAAGGGCCAGAATGAAGTCATAAATTGGAGCCTCTCAGCCTGGATTTGTGGTCCCTTCCCTGTGCCTGCGCTGGCTCTCCATGGGCAGTGGGTGAAGGAGCCTCCTGGATGCTTTGCAGGAGCGTGTCCATGAGCATCCCATAGTCTTGCTTGTCCCCTGGAGCCATGCTGTATTCAGAGGTTAAGCAGAAATGCTCCAGTTCATGCCTTTGCAGCCACTGATCTTGACGAGCCACCACTTAGAGCTGGCAGCAGTGACATCTGTAAGCCACTGACCAAGCAATTCCTTTCTCCTGTCTTTGGGACCAGGTTGGGTTCTCCAGCCCTCTGAGTTCCCCTGCACAGCCAGGGCATCCCCTGCAGCCCCACAGGCCCTGCGGCACCATTTTACACCCCCAACCCACGTCCTTGCAGGCTGGGGAGCAGAGGGACAGCGGGTCCCCCATCGCCCAGCCCCATCTCACTTTACACTCGCCCGGCCACAGCTCGTTCCCATCCCCAGTGACCTCCCTGGGGACAGAGCATGAGCGTGAGCCCTCGTAGCTGTCCTGTTTGTATACACAGGCCCGCTGTTGACACAGACCTCTTAATCCCCCTCTCTGTCCCACGGACTGTGCTCGTACAATGGGAACCGAGGCTGGGTGCTGGCACTGCACTTTGCTGAAACCCTTTTACCTCTGACTCGCTGATCAGCTGCTGACGGGGTGTTATCGGGCGGCCGCGGCAGGCTCGGTGGCCGTGCCCGCGTGCTGGCGAAGGGGACTGTCCCCAGCTCAACTTGGTGGCACCGGGAAGAGGCGGGTGGGGGCAGGACCTGCGTGTGCTGCTCGTGCCTTGCTTTGCTCCCTGTTAGCAGCTCTTGCTCCATGGGCTTTTGGCGCGGAGGTGGAGGTGGCTCAGCTTGCCAGCCAGCAGGCTGAGCTTTCCTTCACGTCAGCAGAATATCGGAGAAAGCAAATGCAAAGCTGGCAAGGCTGGGCAGCAGAGAGCCTGGCTCTCTGCAAAGCCAGAGAGGAGGGGGTGCTCAGATCCGTGCCCCACACACACCCCGGTGCACTGGGGTGCCACAGGACAGCAGTGCCAGCTGGTGGGCACGTCCCAGCACAGCGGAGCACTGTCCCCATGTGACAGAGTGCTGTCCCCACACGACAGAGCACTGTCCCCAGGCCAGCCTGCCAAGATGCAGCGTGCTGGGGAGAGGGAGCTCAGTGCAGAAACCTCTGCTGTGGGCCGTGAGAGGAGACCCGAGCACCATGCAGGGGCACTGGACTTCTGCACTGCTCCATGAGAACAGGTGGCTCAGCCCCACGTTCAGGACAGATTTTCAGTTGGATTTCCTGCCCAGGTCCTGGGATGCCCATCAGAGCCCAAGCTACATGAACGCCGGGTGTTTGTGCCTGCTGCTGGAGTCAATGCGGCTGCAAAGGTGGAAAGGAAAGCGCTGTGGAAGGATGCCCGGTGTCCTTGAAATCCTGCGCCCAGAAGTCTGAACACGCACATGAAATAATGGGAGAATTTTAACTTTCCACCTCTCTGTTTCACTGTTCCCTAGCTGTCAAAGAGGGAGAGCGGCACAGGCCGGGTCCGTACGCACTGGAGCAGCACACAGCCCCCAGCACGCTGCCTGCCAGAGAAACACCCGGCAGCAATGTAATTATGTTGTGGTTCAGGGTAAGATTTGAATGGCAAGGCCCAGGGCTTTGCTTTGACTGCAGAGGGGTTAAGCAATATTTAAATAGCTACCAGCCTCTGAAAGCAGCAGGACTCCCATGGGAAAAGAGAGAATCTGCGGCCATGCGCTGCTGATGGGTTTGTCACGAACATGCATCCTGCAAGGGGAGAGCATGAAGCTGCTGGGAGCTGCCCCTGATTTAGTATTTCATAACGCTGGTGGTTGACTCTGAGCCTTTTGGCTGTTAATTATCCTTAGGTGCTTAGAGAAAAATATCCCAGGAATCCCACTAGTAAATCTTATCGATTCCACCTTGAGTCTTCGGGAGCTGTTAGGGCACCTGCACAAGCTGCCGCCGCTTGAATTAATTGAGCTCCGTGGAGCAGCTGCTGGCTGGTGTCTCCCTGCACATTAGGCACAGTAAGATACACATCCCCAGCCCTAGCATGAGGTGCTCACGGCAGGAGAACCGCAGGCTCTTGGGACTCGCAGCCCATCTCCAGCCTGCTTTGTTTCGCGGTGGGAATGGCACATCCTGGGACGGGATGCAGGATGGCTTATCCAAAGCACAGAGACCTTAAGGCGTTCTGAAAAATGATGCAAAAGCATTTTAAACACCTCTGTTTGTAAATATCTGAAAGATTTTTGCTGGAATTTCTAAATGCAGAGGAGGTACAGGGGGAGAAGGAAGCAATGTCCTCGGCAGGTAAATATCCATTTCAGAAAATATCAGCCTCAGTGGTCACCTTCGTCTGTGTTTTCCAAAGCACCTGGAAACAGAAATTACTTAGGGGTAAGGTAAGGCAGCCTCAGGCTGATATATCCACAGCAAAGTATACAAGGTGGGAAATTCTTGTCTGGAGGAGGTATGGCTTTCTGCGGCCAATATGATCAATAACAAGGAAGGGGGAGTGTTTTCACAATTCTTCTTGAGTAGACAAAGTTATTTGTTGGCTTTAGGAGAGTCCCACAAGAACTCCGACTTTTGGAGCGAAAAGTTGTGATGATAAAAGCAGTCACCTACCATTAGATACATTTTTCCCACTCAATCCATTTATTAACAACATGCAAAAACTGCAGAGCAGCCTTCCAATGGATAATTCTGGGATTTTAGCTCTCCTTTAAATGTCACTTTTTAACACCAGGAAAAGACACACAGAGCATTTGTCGACACAAACCTGTTTGCCACTCTATTTTCCAGAGGACACAAGATGTGCATGA
Source organism: Heteronetta atricapilla (assembly GCA_011075105.1). Lineage (NCBI taxonomy): Eukaryota > Metazoa > Chordata > Aves > Anseriformes > Anatidae > Heteronetta > Heteronetta atricapilla. The sequence continues at coordinate 12,635,551 of CM021743.1, read as the reverse complement.
GCTGAAGAGGGGCTCGGCAGAGCAGACGTGAGCCGGTCTCGATCCCACTGGTGGGGCGCAGGGCCCGAGCAGCACGATGCTGCCAGGCTGGTCTGCAAGGACGGGCTGCTGAGCCCGAGCCTCCGGGCTGCGGAGTCCTGCTAAGCAAAAGCACTTTGTAATGGGAACGTAATGGAACTCGTTAGTGTCTGCCATTTTATTACGTGGGTTGAAAATTACTTATCAGTGCGGATGTGCTCAGTCTTCCTGCTGATCGCTCGTATGTTTTGCTAGAAGGGTACAAGCACATTTATCTCAGAGCCAGGGAGTATCTTCTACCTCTCTGAATCACTTGGCTGCAGATGTAAAGGGACTACGGGACTGTCCGGGAGCACTCAGCATCTTCTGATTAAATAGCAGAATAAAAGGTTTGGGGTGTTTCCTTTTAAAATACTCAAATTCTTTGTGAAGGCCACAGTGTGCCACTTGTGTCTGCTGGGGCTGGGAGACACCTGCCACCGCTGGGTGACGTGGTCTGGCAGCAGCCTGACCTCAGCCCCAGTCACTGCTGGGCTCCAAACCAGCACCAGCGTCTGGGCTTTCCTCCCTGTGTGGGAGGGAACCAGAACTGAAGCAGTCCCTTTAGACTTTCCCGATGAGAATCCTTAGGGCAAGCCTGTTGCTTTTCAATGGCGAGCCGTCAGGTTGTCCGAAATAGAAAATTCCCAGCTAGATCTTAGCACCGTCACTGGTGGCACAGAGACCTGGGAATGGCTCCGCACCGGCACGCCACAGCTCGAGCTTTTTCTTTCACACAAATAAGACCTGGGTGTCCTTCGGAAAATCTTTCCTGTGTGGTAGTCCTGCAATTCGATCGATCATGCTGAATTTGCAAGTCTCGGGGGAGCAGAACAGATATGGCGAGTATCTGGGACAGCTGAGCGAGTCAGAGGGCAGCAATGCGAAGGTCTGACGGAGAAGAATTTGCATAACCTTGAGTGTGTCGTCCCGCACAGCGTCCCTGCCCGGCAGAATTCACAGAGCAGCAACAACTACGTAAATAATTCAAAGCATATGACTCAGGATAGGAAGTTTGGGTTTTTCTTGGCAAAATCCCCTTTCTCTTTCTGAAAGCTTTAAGGTGCCCGATCCTTACTGTTCTGCTGTTCGTGTTTAAAGCATGGGTTTGCATCTGGTGGCCTCACCAGGGGACAGAGCGATCACCCTTCGCTGGTAGCCAGCAAGTGGGGTGAAGGTGCTGGGGAATGGCCACGAGGTTCACTTCAAAAGTGTGCTCCTGGTCCAAACGATCTGCAAGGTTGGCACAGTTTTGGGATGGTGGGAAGTAGGATGCGATCAAGAGCACACCCAGTGTGCTGCAGCTGCTCACGGGCACTGAGGAGCAGATTACAGCTAAAGCAAAACCCTGCAAAACACATTTCACGTTGAACCTCCGTCTCTAGCACCTGTCAGGCTCTGCTACTCGCTAACGTAGCTGCTGTTGTTTTACGCCCCGTGATGTCGAGCTGGGCTCAGATCTGGTTTTCATGTTGCTGAGGAGGGAATGAGGGTGGAGGAGGTGTTTCTTTTTTTTTCTTGTTGTTTTTTAATGTTAGTTATTTACAAGCACATCTCTTTCAGGAGAAACATACTCCTGGTTTGGCCACAAATTGCTCAGGGGTGTTGATATCATCTTAAATACCAGGCAGTTCAAAATCTGTTAACATAAAGGTGGTTGTTTGAAGTACATCAGCTGAAAGGTCCAATGCATCAGGAGCTCGGCTTAAAATACCAGCCACCCCGCTGGACTCTTAGCAACTTGCTGCTGGTTTTATGAGGGCTGGGGAAAAAAAATGCATGGGGCTGAAGGGGAACAGCTCAAACTGCTCAGCTCGGGTCAGAACCACACATGGTACTTGTATGAATATAGATAAAATCAGGCAATTGGAATCTGCAGAAGGGGGCTGAGCTACATCAGCTGGCAGAAACGGGATGGTGTAGCTAAGGGGTACATTGGTCACAGCTGCTTTGAGCTTTCCCCACGCACACACCCTTAGGAGGAGGCCTAAGTGCTGCCACTGAATTAAAGCTATTCCCAAAGTGAGGATCACTGCTCCAGGCGAGGTCGTCAGCCTGGCAGATACAAAGCTGGGGATATTCAGGGTCAGGTGAGACTTAGAAGTGCTGGGAGAGGTTAACGGCCACCATCAAAACATCTTTAAATCTACAGGCCGGTGTCAAAGCAGCCGAGGTGTCTGTGATAAATATGCAAGCCATGCTTCATTCAGGGAGAAATAAGTAAGCTGTTGTACACAGATCAAGGGAGGTTGGGAGCTTCTGCCCAAATCTCAGCTCTGAGGCTGCTGATGCCGGCAGAGGAGTTTCCCCAGAGACTGCTTCCTCGGAGGCTGCTCAGCGGCTGGCTGCGGTGGTGCGCTGAGGCGAGAAGCACAGGGCTGGGAGGCAACCCCGCAGCCTCTCAGCGAGGTCAGGCAGGCACGGGGACACGGCCGGGGTGAAGGATTAGCTGGAGAGGCAGGCTTGTGGATGACGGCTTGGTGCTTTCGTCGAATTTGGGGAAAGCTGAGCTGGATTTGTTCCCAGTGCCGCAGAAATGCAGCGACTTCTTGGCTGCTTCTCAGCAGTCCCTGGAGCCCGGGAAGAGAAAATTCCAGCTACTGACGCAGTAAATGTTGCCTGCTGGGCAGGGTAGGGGGAGATGGGCCTGGCAGAGGTGAGGACACCGAGAGAGGACTGGGATGCTTGGAGATTGCTAGATATTGCTAGTCTGTTTAGAGTGACTCGAGTGTGCATGCATGGAGCACAGCTCGCTTGCAGAACTGGGCAGGAGCTTCCCTTCACGTAAGGCATCGGTGTCTGAGAGGTGGCCACCAAGGGCAGCAAGGCAATTTGTCCTCTTGGCTGGTGCACAAAGGCTGTACCTAAGCTCGGCTGCTTGCGTGGACACTTCCCTTTCTTCCCTCTTGCCCATTAATTTATATTCTAACATTTAAAACCATGACAGGGCTTTGGTCTGGCTGACCATGGAGTGAGCGTGGAGTACGAGGCTCACCCGACTCGCTCCTGCCTTGCAGCCCTTGAGCCACTTTGGCTCTCGCCCACCGCGGGCCGCTTCCTGCTCACGTGGCAGGCAGAGCTGGTCAGCTCAGGCTGTCATCGGCTGCCCAGCTGAGGCTGGCACTGCATGTCCCAGGGGGACTGAGCGCAGTAACGCTGCACCCCGGCTCTGGGAAGGGTAAAGGGACCCCACCAGGCTGCATGTGCCCCCAGTGCAGCCAGATGTGGCTCCTCAACCAGCAATGGGTTGTGCTCACCACTTGCGGACCCACTCCTCACAGAGGGCACATGAGTGAGCCTGGCCAGAGGGGAGGCTGGCCCAAATGGCCAGGAGATGTGTAGTCCCTGAGCTAAGCTTATGGGAGCGTATAACCCCCTGGGGAAACATGGGACTGGGCTACCAGGAGTATAGGACGTGGCTTTGTTGTTGCAACTCAGATATGACAACATCCGCTCTGGATATTCAGCCTGGCAGCGAGGCCAGCAGCCACCTCTCCTAGAGTTATAATCAACTTACATAAATTTCCTTTTGCAATTTTACCAGACAGATTCTTACATGGTGTTTGGGGCTGTGGCACGTGCTGGTGATCCCTGAGGCTGCGGTACATGGTGACACTGTGTCGCACAAGTGTGCTCCCTAACTTGGGGGGTAGCCAGGAGGATCCTGAGGGAGAAAAACCTTTTTAGAGCCTGGGTGGGAATGGAAGTTTCCTCAGGCTCCATTCTGGTTTCAGGGCTGGAAACATGAACTCTGCTGGCTGAAGGAAGAACTAGACAATAAGGTCTTGTACCTGGGGCTGAGTATCAAGGGACACAAGAGGCCAAAATAGCCTCAGCGGAGAATCTCTGAGATCCAAATACTCCTCCCCCTGGGGGTCAGGCAGACCTTTGATTCTGTCGCCCTCCTGAATGAGATGCTAAGCTACGTTTGCCTCTCCCCTCTCCTTTCCTTCAAATAGTTAAGCTGTGAAATCAGCTTTTCATCCTTCTCCACGCACCATCAGCTGGAAGCTACGTTCACAGAGCCTTGTCATGCTGTCAGCTTTCCTGAGGGGTCTGCACAGATGCCTCACTGGAGCTATATTAAAGCCAGGTTTTCTGGATGAGCATCTCTGGGTACAAGTGGAGTACGTGTTCTTTGTTGGAGAGAAGAGGCTGGTGCAAGGCTTTTTGTGAACCAAAGCGTCACTGAGAGCCTCTGTGAATCAAGTCTTGCTATACGATAACAACAGCAGTGCAAGTTTGACATTACGCCTTGCCTTTTGTGTGTAATTTGTGTGTACGTACACGCAGGATTTGGACTCCCTGCCCGGCCTGCTGTAAATATTAAGGGACAAGGACTGAGGACATTAGAGACAATCACGACTGAGCAACATTCCGTCAGCGAGAGATTAATCAGGTATTTTAACCTCCTCAAATGAAAGTGTGCAGGTTTTGCTGGGTACAAAAGCCAGTCCTTTAATCTCCTTCCATGAAACACATTGCATTCCCCAATCATCTTTGTAGTCCTTACTCCATTTCATCATCCTTGAATGTGGATAACCACAATTACACACACTGCTCCAGAGGAAGGTTCATCAGTGCTGGCTGTAATGGGATAAAGAGCTTCTGATGCACTTGAGGCTCACACTCGCCTTTTTCATGTGTTTTGACGTGGCGCAGTCAGCCCATGACAAGGACCAAGCCACTCTCTCCAGGTTACCTTCACCAACCGGTCTTTCTCATGGTCACATTTACCCTGCTGGGCCACACGCTGTCCTCACGGACCTCTGGTCTGTAAACTTCCCCTGAAGTCCCCACAACCCGCTCTCTGCCGATGCCCAGCCCTACGTCACCATGTGGGGCGCAGCCAGGAGCGTACCCCTCTTATGGTGTCAGGTGTGGAGCTCATCCTAGAGCCCCCTACTCTGGTGTCAGGCGTGGAGCCCCATCCTAGTGATCCCTCTTGCGGTGTCAGGCGTGGAGCCTCATCCCATCGCCCCCTCTTCAGCCTTCCTCCTCAAAACCCCCTCCCAACAGCCTCACTGCGGGGCAGCTCACTGCCAGCAGCCCCATTTTAAGGCCGGCCATCCCCCCTGACACCCCCTCCTCAACCCACGGTGGGCGATCCCCCCCTCTCCTCCCCCAGCCCCACGCACCCCCACGGTGCCCTTCCGGGCCCTGCCCCCCCCCTCCGCGCGCCCCCCCCCCCCCCGTCCCCTTTAAGCGCCCCCCTCCCGCTCCGGGCCGTTGCATCAGGCACGTGCGCGCGGCCGGCCGGCCGGCCAGCCCGCGGGGGCGCGCCCCGCCCCTCTCCCCGCCCCTCCCCTCCCTTTTCCCTTTAGCCGCCGGGCGGGCGCGCGCACGCTCTCGGGCACGCGGAGGCCGGGCCGGGGCGGGCCGGGGCGGCGCGGTGCGCGCCCCCGCGGCAGTCGCGTGGTCCCCGCGCGTCTCCATATTGCTGCGGCCGGCCGTGGAGGGGGGGGGGGCGGCCGAAGAGGAGGGAGGGGGGGGGACCGGGTAACAGCGGCGGCGCTCGGGGGCGCGTTCAGGGGAGTTCCCCCCGCGGGGGCGCGCAGATGGCGACGCAGGTGGAGGCGCTGCTGCCCGGCGCCCCGCTGCTGCCCGCCGAGGAGCGCGCCCTGGTGCTGAAGCCGCCGCAGGACGGCGGCCGGGAGAAGGGCGAGCAGCAGCAGCAGCCCCAGCCCCAGCAGCAGCCCATGGGCCCCGACGGCGGCCCCGCGGCTCCGCGGCCGCCCAGCGCCAAGCAGCAGAAGGAGGAAAGCAACAACCAGGAGAAGGAGAGCCTGCTGCGGGGCGCCGAGCCCGAAGAGGGCGGCGAGGCCGGCGTCGGCGGCGTCGGCGTTGCGGGGGGGCGCCGGGAGTTCATCGAGGCCCCCCCGCCCAAGGTGAACCCCTGGACGAAGAACGCCGCCGCGCTGGCGGTCAACGGGCAGTCGCCTCCAGGTAGGGGCAGCCGGGGTGGGGAGGGGGGTTTGGTTTTTTTT
>CM021743.1:12565771-12629107 GCA_011075105.1 Heteronetta atricapilla | reverse complement strand
CCTCCTCCTCCTCCTCCTCCTCTTCCTTCTCCTTCTCCTCATCCTCACCCCCCTGCTCTGCCCGCACACCCCCGGGGGGGGGCTCCCCTCCCGGCCCTCCCCACGTGCGCGGCTCCTTTCTCTGCCCACCCGCCGCCCCCTCCTCCCTTTTTATCCCCCCCTCCCCCTTTTTCCTCCCGGTATTGTCGGGGGCCGGGCGCGGCCCCCCGGCCACCAGCAGGACTCCCCCCGGAGCCTTTCCTCCTCTCCACGGCCTCCCCTGGGCTCCCCGAGCCCCGGCAGCACGGCCCCGACGCGGGGCCGGGATTGCAGAACTCCATTTTCCTCCACGGGCGTCGCCGCCGCCACCGCCGCCTTCATCGCTCGCCCCTGGTGAAATCGCTGCTTTGGGGGTGGGGGCAGGCGAGGCCGAAGTTTTCACTTTTAATTTTCCTGGGCCTACCCTCCGAGGCTGCCAGATCTGACATCAGGCTCCTCGCCGCCCGACGCGCTGGGGGTGTTTTGCAAGAGGCTTGGCGCGCTGATTCATCGGGAGGTATTGATCTCGGAAAGGCGCACGGCGCGGCTCGGCGGCTTCCACCTGGAAAGCTGTCGGCGTAATGGTGGCGAGGAGGAGAAGTTCGGTGCGCCAGGTAAACGTCTGTGCCCCCAGAGCTGGGCGGGTTTGTCGCCGTGCATCGCTGTCCGCGGCGGCCTGGTGCGCCGTGACACGCAGCTGGCCGCATCGCTCCTTTGTGTGGGAGCTGGGCCCTGCCACGTTCCTTGGAAATCAACCCAAAGGTGCAGGGATACAAGAGCGTACCTCCAAAGCCCGTGCAGGCCTTCTGGAGGTCGGGACTTTGGGGCACAAACCCGCACCAGGTGGCACGCAAGGTGGCATTGCGGTGCTCCGGATGATTTTTGTTGCGGTAGGGTGAGGGGCTAATCCCGCAGTGCCCGGGGTTTTGTTGGGCCTGGCACGATTGTCCCGCTGTCCCCAGAGGTGTTTAAATAATGGAATTGGTTTTGTGACGCTTAGCAGCAGCGCCTGGTTCGTGCGGTGCCCCAGACGCTGCCGCTTGGCTCTCCCGCACTCGGGGCATTGTTTCTTTGGCCGCCTGCTTCGTTAGCAGAGGAGAAAACGAGTCAGGCGATCACGGCTGGCTCACTCCCACGAGAGGCAGGGTCGCGTAGCGGCCCTTTGCCCGAGAGCCCTCTTGTAGAGTTTGCGGGCCCCTGCCATGTCTGTGCTGCTTTGGGCAGAGGGTTTCTGACAGCAGAATTTTTGCAGAAAGGGACTCGGAGCGTGAGTTTGTGCAGGGGGCATGCTGGTGAGGTGAGCTGTGGTCTTGCAGTGACCTCCAGGAAGAAGATCACCCAAGGAAAAGTGACTTCTCCGTATGCTTGAAATGGGTTGGGTGCTCATAAATTGTGGAAGGGCATTACTAAATGGTTTTGGTTTTTAAGCATAGCGTGGAGAACCATGGGTTGCGATCGAGCTGTGTTCCCAGTGCAGTGCTTTTGTGCTGAGATCCTAAATGTTTCCAGCCCTGATCCTGCCGGGGTAGCGAGGAGACCTAGGAGGTAGCGAGTATTATCAGGTCAGCTCTGTAAAGATGAGGAGATCCCTCTATGACTTGTTTTACAGGCTTTGAAAGCCCTATTTTTTTTATAATGATTGTATTAATCACAGGCCTGTAGAGCAGATTTAATGGACGAGACATGTTCCTTGAGGTGTTCACCCGATCTGCGTTGGGAGTAGTGTTTGTAAAAGTGAAGGGATTGAGCTTTGGCACAGATAAAGCAGCCGTGTTCAAGATTGTCCTGAGCTTTTGCTGCCCGTGTCTGAATACAGATGTGGAAGAGCTTGGCACATCCACGGGACTGTGCAGGTTTTTGAGCCGCTTGACTTCCCACCACTGAATGCCACCTGGGATGGTTGGATGCACGATGGGGGCTGATGCTGGAGAGCTGTCTGGATTTGGTGGCTTAGGTTTGATCTTCGGAGCTGGACGGCTCACATACCTGCCGCAGAGGTCGTGGGGTACGCCGAGGGCTGGCAGCGAGGTCTGCGGTGGGAAGTTGGAGTTAAACATCCCTGCTTGCTCGGGGAGGTGGACTGCTGAAGCGAAGCCTCTCCTCGCTGCTTAGCCCCTCCTCCCAAAAGCACGGCAGCGTGGCGTTAAGTGGAGCAACCATGAGATCGGGTTAGACACCAGCGATACTGCTGATGCTGGGAGCCGAGGCTCAGGCGCTGGCGGAGAGGTGCACCAGAAAAGCTCCCTGGTGCTTGGCAAGGTGCGCGCCGCCTTTGTCGGCGTGCGTTTCGGGTGGGGAGTCCTGGAGCTGGACATACGACACAGGAACATGTCCAAATTGGCAAGGCTCGTGTTAGCGTGTACTGCTCGTGAGGGACACTGACAGGGCTGGTAACGCCTCATTTTTGCTCTCCGATGATCAAGTAGCGAGGGCTGTGTGATCGTCCCCTGGCTGTAGGCAAGCTGCTGTACGTTCCCTTATCACCTACAGCAGCGCCGCCGGAGCCTGACGTGCGAAGGCATGACGGTAGGGAGTGTGTGTGCAGTAGCGAAGGAAGCGTTCTCTGACAAAAACAGCTTTGTGCTTTTGGCTATAAACCAAATTTGAAATATTTTCTCCAAATCCTTCTATAGAGGAGGAGAAGTGTGGCTTGCAGTTGATTCAGCTCGACCTTCTGGAACATTTTGTACTCCTCCGTTGTGCCCAGCACCAGCGCTGGTGATGACGCAAGCGTTGGTGCAGGCAGGTGTTAACAGCACCCCGTTTTGAAAACCTTTCTGGATTTCTTTCAAGAAACGTTGCATCAAGGCACTTGGCACTTCTTAATTTTTAAAGCCGTTCACATCTTGGAAGTAAGAACACCCAGGTTTTAATGGCTGGCACCGCAAGCTTTGTCTGCGCTAACTTTTATGCCGTTTTTCCTTCTGGTCGCAGACGCTCTGCCGTGAGAAAGCAGCCCCCGGTATCTCCTAGTGGAGATGCAGGAGGTGCTCTAGTTTCTTGAAGAGAGTTTGTTGCCTGCCATTTGGCAGATGCACGGGGAGGATAAGCAGCGCCTTGCGGAAGGCACACCTCAGTTCCTAGCAGCAGGCGCTGGAGGTGAGCTGACTTCAGAGAGCGCCTGGTGGTTTATGGCTGGTACTGAGGAGAAGGCAGGGAGAGAACAATTCGGGAGCTTCTCACCCCTCGCTGACTAACTCCCCAAAGGGCTTTCCTTGAAACCAGCCTCCAGTGCAGGAGATAAGCTGTACGGGAAGCTTGTTTTACCCCTGGCATTTCTTCATGTTCGGAGTAGACACGCACATCTGCCTGCCTGGGTATCCAGCAGGGGAGAGCTGCACACACCTATTTCCAAAGTGTTGGGCAATTCTTGCTCTGTCGTGGCACGTAATTGTGGAGCTCTTGGGGCTGTTGGTTGCAACAGAGTTGCTATCGCAGCAGGAGTCCTCCCGCCGTCGCCCCAAGTTTCCTCTCTGCCATACGGTTTTGTTCCGATCCCACAGCTCCCTTTTGAGTAACGCTTCCCGTTCTAGTGGGGAGCACGAGGGCAGCTGGAACTCCCTGCTCCCAAAACGTGAAGGAAGGTTGGTGCTTTCCCTCCCCCGCGTGCTTTTGCCCTTCAGCGTCGTGCTGGACCTTTGCCCTGTTGTGCACTGTTTGTTTCGGGAAGGCTGGGGAGCGCGGCGTGGCTGCTGGAGAGCTGACTCATGGGCCGCGGTTGCTGGGATTTGGTGCTTTTTTTCTACCTGGACCTCTGGTTCCTGACTGCCAGCCACGAGGTATTGCTGGGTGATCCTCCCCGGCCGTCCCTTTCAACCCCACAACTCTTCCTCTAGGTGTTTTATTGCCTTGGGTACCACGGGGGTTTGTGCAGGAATCGCATCTGGGATCGTGGGGCTGGACGGAGGAAGGGCGAATCGGGTGCAAAAAGGGCTGGGAATCGGGGCGCTGGGCTGCAGCGCTCCGCTCTGGTTTCCAAATTATGACACCTGATCCTTTCACTGTGCTCAAATAGTGTGAAATTGTTCTCAGGGGAATGCCAAATGCTGGCTTGGACAGAGTTAGGTTTCTCCTTGCATGCTTGAGACTACTTTGTAAGGAATCTCCGATCCCACCTCAGTGGTAGCTCGTTTGGCTAAATAAGGAACGGGTGTTTTAGTAGAAAGCCGTGCTCTCTAGGCCAGATTAGACATTTTAATCCGTACAGCTACTACAGCTACAAACAGCAAGCGTTAAAAATATAATCACCTTAATGAAAACATAAATACACTCGCATGCTGCCGGAGGATTGCGGTGTCCTTTGTGACCACGCAGCTCTCGGAGGAGCTCTGCTCCCAGCTCAGCAACCAGGTAAACCGAGGTGCAGCTGCCTCGCTGCAGGTCTCGGAGATAACTGGTGGCAGAGCTGGGAAGGCTTTTTGCTCAGCTCTCCCAGTCTGACTGGGAGCGGTGAGCTTTGTTCATTCCCAGCCATGATGCACGTTTATGTTATGGCCTTTGAAATGTTATTTATCTGGTCGTTTTGGCACTGGAGCTTAAACTGATGTACTACCAGCGGCTTAAAGCTGTGTGCCGTGTGGTCCCCATCGTAGCCAGCTCTGCTTTTGCTGCTGTCTTCACTCAAGACAGTGCTTCGGTCCCAAACTCATTCTGTAGGTCCTGGACCTCATCAGTGATCTGCGGGTGGGGCCGGGAGATTTTTCTCCGTGCACTGATGTGAAAATCTAATAGCAAGTGATAGAGCTGCGTGACTTCGGCAGGTAGGAGGAGAGGTAAAGAAAGGCTTCTAAGGAGTTACTGCAGTGTTACAAGAACTTAACGCAGCAGTTTGTGTATTTAGGCAACAATAATTGGTGACCAGAACAAATGGGACCTGAATTTGCCCTTGAATAAATCAATTACCGGAGTTCTTTTGTGGGAAGAGTCCCGGGTCAGGATCAGTCTGGGTTGGCTGGAAGGAGATGTGGGTGCACAGGAGGGTGCTTCAGCAGCGAGTGCAGACTGGCACGAGGCCTTTGGAACAGAACGGGTTCGATGGCAGTTTTAATGCTGCACAAGATGTATGTTTTTTTGGGAAGGGTTGTGGTAACCGTGGCCAAGCACAGTGTCGACATGTTTCCAAACAGAGGCTCATCCTGTAATTGCAGGTTCCCAGAAAGCCCTCCTGCCTGACCTTCCTCTATCAGAGCATGTGTTTGTACAACACTCGTGGGGGGCTCCTGGGGGCAGGGTGTGTTGCCTTTTCCGAGCAAACCGGCGCAGGGCACGTGGTAGCTCTGCCAAACCCAGGATCGCAGCAGGCTGCCGCTGGTGATGGAATTGCAGAAGCCATCCACAGTGGGCCACCCAGCTCAGGTGGGAAGCTTGCTGTGGATTTTGCTAGGGTCAAGAGCTCTTCGTGCAGCATTAACGCTCCATGTGCTCGAGGATATTCCGCCGTGACTTGCACGGAGAGGGAGGAAGGGCCGTGAGTTGGCTGGACTAATGCCCGCATTAAGGGTGGTTTACCTTCAGCGTCCTTCTGGGGCAAAGCTGACTTAGGAGCGGCCGTTTGCCTCGATGCTTTTGGGGTGGTAGTGCCGGATGGGAACACGTGGCAGGCAGTGCTTCCCGGCGGTTGGGATGTTTTTTGTTGCTGTGCTTTGAGTCATCCTATTTCTTTCCATGGTCACAAGTCGGAAGGACTGGCGGAGATCTCAGCTGCAGATAGCCTGGTGCTGACGGTGTGTGGGAGGTGACCACAGCAGTCCCAGGTCAGCTGGAAGCCGCCGTTTGTTTCGGAGATGGCCGAGCCCTGACTGAGGTGGCGGGGCTGTGACCGGGGTGTATCTGTGCAGCGCAGCCTGGTCTGGGTGCTGTGTTCCCAGCAGTGCGCTCGCCTCCTGCCTGGCACCCCTGAAGGCAGGTCTGCAGGCGGAGCTGGGCTGGGACCTGGCAGTCCCCCTGCTGCCTTTCTCCACCCTTGACCCTTTCATCAGAGTGTCCCCAGCCTCTGAGGAGGCCCAGGAGCAGAGTCCCTGCCCCAGGAGGGCGGTTGTGGAGGAGAAGCATCTCTGATGCTCCACAGCATTTTTTTTTCCATTTTTTTCCTTTTCTTTTTTTTTTTTTTGGTGCAGAAACACGCGGCAAGAAGGCTCGGCACACACGTGCTCCGTGCCCATCCAGATCCACGGACCTGAGCCCATCCCCAGCCTTGCCGGCTACAGGGGCGCAGCCCCGAGGGTCGCTGCAGGGTGGGGGGCTTGGAGGAAGCAGCACTGGTGTCCCCAGCGCGGTGCCGAGCGGCGGCGGCGCGTGCGGCGCTCCCGCAGAGTGACTCTGCAGTCTGCAGGGCATGGCTGCATGGCGGGGAGCAGCAGCAGCCCCTCTGGCGGCGGGCGGCAGGGCACGGGGACAGCTCGCTTCTCCTCCTCCTTTCCCAACACCCTTTGGGTTTGGTTTTTCCCCCCCTCCCCTCGCCCGACTCGCCTGTCGGGTGATAGGTGGAGAGGATGGGGTGGGGGGGGGGTCAGGGCTAGATTCGGGAGCTGGGAATCGGTCTGAAACGCTGAGAAAAGAGGTGAGTTTTTCCTGACTGAAGTATGCGGGGAAACGAGTATCAGGTCGGAAAAGCCACAAAAATGAGGAAAGGGGAGGGTTCGGGCGGTGGGAAAGGGAGAGGAAGGTGCACGGGGAGGTCGACCGGGGAGGTTTGGGGGGTGGTGTCATACCTGCCCGGTAACTCGGAGGTGCTGCCGGATGGTGGGTACGGTGTTCAATACCTCTAACTGGATTATTGGCAACGTCTTCTCAGCCTTCACGCTAAATTCACCCTGCTTCCTTCCCCCCTGTGCCTTTGGAAGCTCCTGATTAGCGAGCAAATGAGTGATCATTGATGTACCAAATGCTGGTTACCAAACTGCCTGGTTTGCACACTTAGAGATGAAAGAGGCTGGTGAACAAACGAAGTAGAATTTATAATTAAGGAAGATTTAATGTTTGATAAGCCAACGCTCGCTTTATCCTACAGGAAATTAGTTCCTTCAGATTGTTCAAGGTCAGATCTTCCATTTTTTTTTGGTATGAAATGTTGCAAAAGAAGCGCTGAATTTATTTCTGCAAGACAGTTAAGATTCTCATTACAATGATTTTCTACCTTTTGCTGGAGCCCTTCTGGATATTTGCACAGTCAGCACAGTGCAGGGACAATGTCTGCTTCTGCTGACCTCCCTGAACCCACCGAACAAGCCTCCTGAAAATAAAGCCCCTAATATCAAATTCCTCCATGCCTGTAGGTGTAGTGCCCTTGGTCTCATCTAGCACAGGAGGAGATTTAAAGGAGTGACCGAGGTACTTTGCTGCGTCTGGGTGCCTACAGGCAGCCACAAAGGGAAAACAGCGAAGAAGTAAGTGTGAGGAATGATACCGGTACACGCTAACACAGAGAAATGATGTGGCTGTACCAGCAGGTACTGAAATGTGGAAAAATGAGTCCTAAAAATGTTGCTGGGAGGTTTTACTGACTGGAAGAGAAGCGATAGGGTGTTTGTGCTCTAGATCCCACCCAGTAAGACAGGAAGCAAATCACAGAGGTGACTCCGCCATGTGCTCGGATGACAAAGCATGAGACTTCCCTGGCTGTAATCACGTTAAAATTCAATTTCCATTTCCCTGCTAAACCCTGAAAGCTCGGGGGAGTACCAAATATGATCTGATGCGTCTTCTGAGTGTGCGGAAACCCACTGCAGGGAGTTTTGCACTGAGCTGAGCAAAAGGGGGACTGATTCCTTTCAGCTTCCAGTCCCAAGTGAACTGTTACGCTGCTGGTTTTGTGCTGGTGTTTTTTTTTTTTTTTTTTTTTTTCAAATCAGGGAATGCCAGATGTGACATTTGCACTCTGAGCAGGGAGGGATTTGATGCAAGAGACCCTCAACTTTAAAACATAGAATTAAACCTGTAAGTACAACTTGGAAGAAGATTTGGAAGAGACATACCAGATTACGGCAGACAGCTCGAGTGCTTCACTTGGCGTTGCTCGCTCACCATTTATCACGCTGTCCTTAGGCAAAACTTTGCTGTCGTGTGTTAGACTACCTGCCCTTATGTGCGCACAGAAAAGCGTGTAGCAGAGCGGTATGCAGTAAGTCTGTCGTAGGGAAACCCCGTCCTGCATCAGTTTCTGTAGGGAGGGATCCAGCTGGCTTCTGGGCAGCACCAAGATGGCTCCTGTAGCTCAACAAGAGTCTCTCCAAGCACCTTAATTTTGCCTGACCATGCCTGAAATTTTGCCGTGTGTTCGGTAACTTCAAGAACAATTTGGGGATGCTTATGCCGGACCCAGACTGGTGTAGGCTCCGTCTGGGCTGATCTCCTGGAAGGCTGGAGGCTTCCAGCAGTGTCACTTCAGGCTTACAGGTGATTAAGGGCCGTGAGGCAGAGAGCTGGGTCACCAGCTGCTTCATGGGAACGGTAATCGGACTTCTCTCTTGCTCCTTCCTTGAAGGTGCCGCGTGCTTTCTCCGCAGCTCATCGTCTGATGTGTGGATGGAGGCGCTGGGGCTGGTGGTTGGAGCAGCAACATGCTGCTTACCCATTTGGGGGACTGGGGAGAAGGGGTTAATGGCAGAGAACATCAGTGTTTGTTCTCTGCAGTACAAGCACTGATAAGTGGATGGGAGAAAAAACAGCCGTGACCTTACAGTTATTTTCTGTGTCTCTGTGCATATGTGAGCGGTGGATTCGCAGGGCAGTTTGTTTGGAGAGCTCTCGTTTTCTGTGGTCAGGCTGACCAGGCACATTCCTCTGAACCCCTCTGGCATTGCTGATACCTGGCGAGGAGACCTGGGCCCCTCTTACGAGCAGGTCCCCGAAAGGTGCTCTGGCCAGGCACGGTGCCCGTCGCAGCGGTGGCTGTGCTTGGGTACTTGCCGTCACGGCATCAGTCGGCTCCTCTCCCCTGCAGTCAGGAAGAGGCTTGCAATGAGCAAAAGGCACCAATTCAGCGAGGTGCATGGTGTGAATCTAAAGCTAGGGAGCTCTCTCAGATAATAATGCTCTCATTTTGCAGCAGGGGATTTCTTCAGGGGGTGTTCCCCTTGCAGCGCGGTGAGGCTGGAGCTCTTTGTCCCTTTCCAAGCACATGAAGTTAGCTGGGGCACCCCAGGTGGGCTCCACCAAGGTTGCGGGCATTTCTGCACTGAAAACCCATTTCAGTGCCAGAGCTCACACTGCCTGCAGCTCGTCAGCCTCTTAGCGCACATGACTGGGGTGTCCCCAGGTAGTGGCCCACATGCGAGAGAAGGAACCAAACCTCTGCTCTGGATGGAGATCAGAAAACCACTTCAGAGGATCTAACAGTCTGGTCTAACCCTTGCAAAGAAGGGATTTGGGAGCTGACAAATGCTTCTGCATTCTGTTCCCCTTCCATCTTTTTCTTGAACTGACCTTTGAGGTGTCTTCGGGCCTGACCGACATTGGTGAACAAGCCCTTTTATCTGGGTTGGATCTTCCACCCAGCTCGAGCTTCAGCTTCCCTTTGCGGGGGTGAGGAGCCTTCTTATTACAACAGCCCAGCATTGTTAGGAGGCGCTGGAGGTGGCTGCCCGGGCCTGGCAGCGGGGCAGGGTGGGGAAGAGCTGGGTGGCTGTGAGCCGGACCCTCCCCGAGCCTGCTCGGCAGGTAAGGAAGGAGGGGAGCAGGAAGCAAGCGAGATCTCAGGAGGGACGTAATTGGCCATGCTAATCTCCGGGGTTGGGGTTTCTTGCTTTGCTGCTTTTTCCTAGCAGACCTCGCCCCCTTCTCTTCTGCTTTGAAGTGGCCTGTAACTGTCTCAGGAACCTGTGTGGGCACCACGTGGACCTGCGAGGGGACGCCGGGGGTAGGATCTGAGCTCAGAAGCCATCTGGGGATGGAGAAGAGATTGAAGGAATGCTGGTATCTTTGCAGCAGATGCTGGACTGTGTGATTGGGACCTTTTCCCTACCTGTGCTGTTAGCTTGGGAGGATTGTCTGTGTAGCCAGAGGAGCAGAAATGAAATATCCCCACTGGGTGGAAGCTTGGGTCTGGAGGAGATGCCCACAGTGGTCCTGCCATCTACCAGCATTTCCCTGCCCTGTCCCTCACTGGGCAGCCAGTGCAGCCCCGCAGCCTCTGAGCCATCGTGACCAAGCTCTGGTCACGTCTCTGCTGCTGAGTCCCTCCGTGACCTTGGAGAGGTCATTTTTGTGCACACATCCCTGTCTTTTGTCTGCAAACCATGGAGGATGAGGTAGTTGCAACTTCCCAGGTCCACAGCTGGGGCAAATCAGCCAGTGCCTTCCTGTAGCTGGGAAGAAGCGGTGAAGGATGCGGGCTGCTCGTGGTGAGGCAGAGGGGAAGGATCCTGTGCCCTGCTGGGAACGACCAAGGACCTTGCTGTGGTGCCAGCTTGTACCCCAGCGGGCAGGGGAGCAGCCCTCGCCGTGCTCCATGAGGCCAGGCGCTGTGCTGTGGTGGCACGAGGCGTGGGGACTTTCCTGGGGTGCACGGGGCTGGTCCTCAACCTGTGACCGTGCCACCCCTCTGGGCAGCTGTGGCTGCAGGTTGGGTGGCAGAGCAGGGGGAAGGCTCCGAAGGAGTTGAAGTTGTCTGAATTTGGTACTCGAGCATAGCTGGAGGGTGGAGGCTCGTGGGGGGGACAACAGAGCAACATGGTGCTGCGGGGAGCACAGCGGAGGGAGACATGGGCTCCTAAATGGGCTAGCCTGCCTGGAGCTGTCCCAGATACCTGGATAGCAGCGGTGGGCAATTAGCCCCTGGGGAGGGGGTTTGTGTGCGGATGCAGCAGCTTCTCCTGTAAATGCCCCAGTTTAACGCATGGTCTCCTGCTCTGTTTAAAAATACCACCAGGTAAAAATTGTGATGCTGTATTCCCCCCAGCCCCCTGCGCACCTAAAATAGGAAGGACTGTCCTCAATTTAATTACGTTTCTTGGGCTTCCAGTGCTGCAGCTCTGGGTATTGGTGTTCAGAGCCGGTACCTCCGTATCGTGCCCACGCCCTGGTGTGACGGTCCTGAACGGGATGCTCAGCGCCCTGCCAAACATCCTGCCGGCTGCCGCGCATCCTTGACCTCTTCCTGCTCTTGCCTTTCCTCCACCCCCTGTGCTGATAGCAGGGAGAGGCACGAAACTTCGCTTCCTCTGAGATGTAGGCTGCGAGGATAACGCACGGAGCCGAGTGGGATGTTAACGTGCTTGGGAAATACCTGGCTCGGCAGAGGTTGGCGCTGTGATGGAGAGATCGCCACCGCCTGTTGTAATTACAATCCTCCTAAGGCACCGGCTCTAAGCCTTCCTGGTTTCTGGGCCCAGGGTGAGAAACAAAAGAGCCTGCATGCGAGAAGGGGAAGGAAGTGCAAGACCACAGGGCCTGAGTTTTCTTGCATCGTGATAGCGGCGCTGTCTCGCCTCTTCCCGTTCGGTTGCCTGGGGATGGTTTTGCATTGAGCTGGCACGGTGAGGCTCGGTGTAGCGGGGAGCTGTGGGGCAGGAGGGGTGAAGCTGCCTCTCCTATGTGAGGAAACCTCGATCGAGTGGTGCGGAGCTGCTCTGGAGCATCATCCCCTGGCCTGTGGTATGGTGCCTGCCTTTGGGAACTTTGGAGGGAAGTGGGTGGAGAAATGATGTGTGTGCTGCGGGAGAAAGCCTTGGGGCTGGCGGGCTTTCAATGCTGAGGCTTTGCTTGAGCAAAATCTATGTGGTCACTGTGTTTGGGTCCTCTGTACTTAATTTGTAACCTTCAGGGACTGAGTGGGGCAGGCAGCCTTGGTGCTGAAGCATGTTAAATGGGCTCCTTGGAGGCAGCCCCAGTGATGTGTCTATGGCTTGTTGGCCATGTGTGTTTCTGCCTCCTTCCCACCCCCTGCCATGGCTTTCCTGGGAAAGAAAGTGCTGCTCGATTTAGGCTTCTCTTGGGCACACCAGGTGCTGCCTTTAATTGGCAGGCTAATTTCTAACCTAGTCACTTGTGCTTGCAGGGAAGAAGATGTCCCAAAGGGATGTCATACCTGGCAGTCCCTGCTGAGCCCTGCCTTGTGCGCATCTTCCGAGCACTTCTGTATTTCAGAAAAGCGAGTCCCAGGGACAGATTGCTCCGTGCTCCTTCTCTGCAGGGCGAGGAGCTGCCTGTGAGCTCAGCGGTCTGGGTCTGGGCTTGGATTGAGACCTGCCTCGGCCACTGGTGTGATGAGTTGGGTGGGCTCAGCTCAGCCTCACCCAGCCAGGAGGGCCAAGGGCTGGAGGACAGGCAAGTGCTGTTCCTCAACGGGGGTCATGCTGGCACCTCTAGGGGAGAACACGAGCTTTATCTGCCCCTGGCCAGCATGCATGGCCCCTCGTTTTTTAGTGGCATAAGGCACTGAGGTGTTTCCACCCCTTTTCAAGCTGTGATGGCCGGGTGAGCCTTGGTCTGCCTCTCAAGCCCAGGGGTTGGCTGTGAGCTGAGCAGAGAGGCCTGTAGGCAGCACACGGCTGGTAGGGAACATCCCCGAGGGGACCTCTGGCAGCAGGTGTGGCTTCTGGAAGGGGTGTCCTGGGCCTCTTGTGGGCCCTGCCATGTCTGGCCAGGCTGAAGGGTCTGTCTGGTGAAGTTGGTGGGCCGGGCTGCCGGGAATGCAGGCTGGAGAGCTGCATCTGGCAGGGCCGCACCGAGGGGAGCGTGTGCCAAGGCCTGCCATCGTTGGCTGGCACAGAGGAGCTCCTCTTCTCAACCACTGTTATTTCAGTATTATTTTCTCAGTTGTTAATTTTTTTTTGGTGGTACCCAGTACCTCCAGCTGATCCAAGCGGGTGGGATGTGTGTTAACCACCACTTTCACCTCATTTCTCCTCAGAGAATTTGGCTGGGAGTTGCCCAAGCAGGGAAATAAAGAGATGGCCTCTTATTTGGGAGCTGACGGCACAAGCACAGGGTGTTCCTCCTCATTGTTGTAGGAGCCTGAGCTCATCAGCAGTCCTCACAGAAGCGCAGGCTGTTTAGATGTGCCTGGGTGATGCCCAGCTGGAGGGCTGCAGTAGAAGACAGTCTGCACAGGCTCCAGACTGGTGCTCGGAGGCTCTTCTGGACCCTTTGGCTTTTACCCAAGCATGGCCATGAACCCTCCGCATGATGACAGAGGGAGTTCTGATTTTTTGCCACTTGCTTCTGCTGCTCCCAGGTGGGATGGAAACATCCCTGCCTGAGGATGCCTTGAACTGCGCTGTCGGAGGCAGGGAAGCAGCAGCTCGCTGCTAGGGGTGTGTTTCTGCAGCTCCTGCATTGGCTGAGCCCTGGCCAGAAAGCAGCACCCTGCCAAGGGGTAGTCCTTGCTGCAACTCTTGTGACTTTCCAGCTGAATGTGTGTTTTGGGCAGCTGATAAGCTGGAGCCAGGGGCCTGCCCCCCTGTCCTAGGAGGACCTTGGCTTGCTGGCAGCCTCCCTTCCCCCTATTCTTCCAAGTTCCTTGAAGAAAATGTAACGTATTGCTCCCTAAAATACGCTGTTTTCATAGCTTCTTAGGAAGCCTTTATCTACAGGGTTTCTCTACGCGTGGTGCCTGTCCTGCCTGCATCTCCAAAGAATGAATCTTACTTCTCATCCTCTCCAGCTGTTCAGTACACTTTGTCCTTCCAGTGACAAATAGGGTCCATTAGGAGACTTTTTTTGTGTGTGCTTCTAACTGGGAATTGCCCTGGGGGTGGGAGGGGTGAGTAGGCTGTTGTTGGGGTGAGTAGGCTGTTGTTGGGGACCTGAACCCCTCCAGACCCCTCCAAGCACTGTCCTTGCTGAGAGCAATCTGAGCTGGGAAGGGGAAGGCAATTGCCCAGGGCCGTGTGTGATGTTCCACCAGCACCCTGGGGGTGCTGAGGTGGGTGTGTGCTCTGGATTTGGCTCTCCCCCGGCTGTTCACCGTGTTAAGGTGCTCTGTGCAGGTCTCTGGTTGGTAATGCTGGTCGGGGGATGTCACCAGCTAGCTCATGGGGTGGGACTTTGAACATCACATAAGCTTTTTGAACGTCTCACAAGCTTTTTATTCCTCGCTGCTGTCTGCTAGAAGCCAACACAGAAGGTTATTAATGAGAGCAATACACTCAAGTAAACACTAACTTCTTCAAAATCTTTCTCGCAACAAGTGGTTGAATCGAGGTGGGTTCCAAGCTAGATTGATATTTAACTTGGGATACTAAGAAAATACTTCCTCTGTTTAGCTAAAGCAAACAAATCAAGAGAGGAGGGACCGTTTTAAGTATGATTTGCACTCCAGCTGCAACCAATATTGATATTTTCTTTTTTTTTCTTTTGCAGATATATTTCCAGCTGACGGCCAGTCTGGTATGTATTAATTAAAAATGGAGTTCTTCAGCTCTCCCTCTCCCCTGCCTTTCCTGCACTTCTCTTTCTGCAGAGTCAGCATTAATCAAATATGGATGACTGGTAGAGGAATATGCAACAGACATTATTTAAAAAAAAAAGAAAAGGAGGGGAAAAAACTAAAATTCTGTTATTTCTGTGTGGCAAGTGATACCTTCATGCTTTCATGTAATGATGATCACAGGCTCTTCCTCCAGGCTGATAACCACTGGAGTGCCAGGACTGACCTAGGGGATTTTGTTTTACCCAGAGGTAGCGGGAGCACTCGGAAAGACTGATCTCAGGAGCTGTAGTGCCTTTTGGATATCCCATAGCAAAGGCATTGGGAATCAGGGGCAGTTTGTGATGTGGCCTTGTGCAACTGTGGTCACATCGCTGTGTCTGCCTCCTGCCTGCATTTCAGGCTTTGCAGTGGGATCACATTTTCCAAGTTCACAGCAATAGCAGCAGGATAAATTGCTGCTGATTGTGAAGCACTGCGTGATCAGGATTTTGAAGTCTAAAAATCAGCTCTGTTGTCTTAAAGCTGTTTTCAGTAAAAAATAACACTGTTTTTGAGAGGTCTGGTGTGTCAGAGACAACAATTTGGCTTCGTGAACTGCCCAGAGGGTTGGAAGTTGTGCATGTGTATTTGTTTCCAGAGCTCTAGCTGGTTAATGGGGCCACCATACACAACTAGATCCACTGGAGCTGCTGAAGATGCCTCTCTGGGTTTTAGAAAAGCTTACAAATGCTTGGGTTGCTTTTCACATTTTTAATCACTTTCAGAACATGCTTGAAAGCAAAATATTAAGTACGGCGTTGAAGGAGGAAAGGTGTGTGTCCATGCGTTGAGTACAGCAGGTCTGAAGCCAGGATGGGGCAATGACTGCACAGAAAATATTCTATGACTTAGAGGGTTTTCTTCTTCCTTGTAAGATGCTTTTCTCCACCCTGCCTTCATCTTGTGTTGTGTTCTGTTGCTGTGCTGCAGACTCAGATGGCCTTTGGTTGGCACCACTCCATGCTCTGTGCTCCAGCTGGTGGTGGACCTTCACAGCTGGCTCCGGGGTGGGGCACAAGCATGCGTCTGCAGCAGACGATAGTGTGTGTGGCAGCAAGTGTGTGTTATGTGTCAGGAGGGTCGCAGAAAACATTGCCCACAGAGCTGGGGGGGGGCATGCTTCTGTATTTTTAAGTAGATAAATGAAAGCTTAAGCAGGATTTCTCTTGCTGATAGCTCTGACACCGCACAGTTCTTTCTCGTGCCTTCTTGAGAAAAGCCTTAAAACTGGTGCTGTGCTTTTTCTTCCTGTGCACCGAGTCACCTGTAAGCCCCGATGGCTCCAAACACAGCCGTGTGGATGTGGTGAGGGCAGGGTGGTGCTGCCAGCGGGGTGCTCCCGGATGTCTGGTGCCCTTTTGCCCAAGGAAGCACTTAGCACAGTGACCGAAGATGCCGGGTTGTGGTAAAAGGGTTGGGACGGCACGGGCGAGGAGCCTGAGCCAAAGCACCAGCCATTTTGTAGGCACGGCAGCAGGAGCATGCCCCAGAGCATGTACCTGCTTGTTGGTGTGAGGATGCTGGAGGCGTTGTGCCCTCAGCGTGGTGTCACGGTGCAAGCACAATGGAGGTGGAAAGGTAGCAGTGTTTGCATCCTGGTTACCTAACAGCATTTGGAAATCAAGCTGCTCCCTCAGAGAGACTACCAGGGGCCTGCCTGGTGTCTGGCACAGCCGTTCCCAGTCCTCTCCCACGCTGAGCAGCCAGGCTTCTGCAGCTGCCGGTTGCTTTTCAGAAGAAGCCACTTGGGAGCTCGTGATCCGGAGTTCAGGTGAACCTCTGAGAGATCTCAGCACCCTTGAGAAACGCGTGCTGGGCTCATTTGTGTGTTGGCAAAGCAGGAGGAAAGGCTTCCTCCCACTCAAGCTCCCCACTTCGGCTGTCAGAGGAGGCTGTGAGGATGTCTCCGCTCTGTGGATGTGTCAGCCGTGAGCATCTCACCCCCCATGAGGCTGCGCATGCTGCCCACCTCTCAGGACGTGTTGCCGCAGGAGGTGCTGAAGTTCGCTGCCTGCTGTTTAACGAAGAACTTCTGCTTGCTTCAAGCACATCTACCAGCTTCAAGTGACGCTCCCGCTGCTGGTTCGTCAGGGGATGCCTTCCTGACATCGCTGCACTCAGCCTGTCTCCAGCAGTGCGGAATCCCAGCCTTTTTGGTCACACCTCCTGAGGGCTGCCCCTGCTCAATTGAATTCCTTTCCTCTGTACACTCGTAACACTGCTGTGCCCTTGCTGAAATGCAGAGACCAGACCTGACTGCGGGGTTCAGTTTCACACAGCAGCAAGTGATGCTCTTTGTCTCATTTTCACTACTGATGATTTTTTTTTTTTTGGTTGTCTCCATCCTGAGCCAATCATTGGAGAACTGTCAGCAGAGCCTGGTACACCTTCCTTGAGTTAGAAACGCCACTTTGAATCGAACGCTGTTGAAGTCCTTTCATAAAGAGATGTGGGTGTTGCTCCCGCTGCAAGGAAGCGGTTGAAGTCCTTTATAAAGAAAAGGAGGGGAGAGGGATCTTTAAATTAGCAGAGAAAATTGTTGCGCTCCCTTCTGTAGCCGGCTGCTCTTAGCTTCTGGGAAGGCTCGCTGTGATTAAGGGCTTTTTACCCTTTTTACTTTTTTTATATATTGAGAAAGGGGAGACAGCTGCCTGTAGTGCTGGAATCGCCTGGATGGGCGAGCGCGTTTTGTGCAGCAGGATCCACGTGGCCATGCGCCCTGGAAGGGAATTGGCGGTGTTTGTTACATCAGTTACTGAGAGGAGGCTTGGATTTCACTGCCTTTGGCTTAGGGCGGGGGGGTAAATGAGGGTGTTTTGTTCCGTGCCTGGAGAGTGTACCCTGAAATGGGCTCAGCTGATTTCTGGAGAAACGCTGCTTAGTGGGAGACCCTAGGTCTGGCCTCCCCAAATCTCTGTAATTCCTGGTCCAGCCACCACAGGACAATTGCTTTTCCCTGCCCCAAGAGATGGGACTGGGTTTCTGGCTGGTGGTGCCATTGTCATCTTGGTCTCGCAACTGAATGATGCTGCTACGTGGAATCAGAGCAGCAGATCTGCAGCTGGCTTGATGCAGGCTTCAGGCGCTTTGCGAGTGCCCGGTGCCCAAGGGAGGCGGCCGGTCCCGCAGGGAGGGCTCTGCAGAAGCAGAGTTGGGCAGAGGAATCACAGCAAGGAAGACTTAAGAGCGATGTTATTTGGATTACCTCAGTCACCTTTCTGGCTCTGGATCTCCTCTTTGAGGTGACAGCTCCTCCAGAGATGTGCTTTATGTCAAGTTTGCACCTTTTCCTTGTGCGACCCCCTCGCCTCCCCCCCGCCGGTGCCTGCGGTGGGAACCGGGCGGTCCCTGCTGGAAGGGGGCTGGCGGCAGCGCTCGGCTCTCGCTCCCTGTCTGATCGCTGTTAAATATTTACAGTGAGACGTACCAGATGCTTCTGAGGAAGGCTTTTTGTCAGCTTCCAAGTCCCCGGTCACAGCTGTGGCGAGGCTGACGGCCATTAAAGGGCTTGCATCTGTGCGGAGCCCTCGACTGGGCTGCGACACAGTGACCTCGTGTTGCGCTGTGGGCTGCGCTGCTTCTGCTGTCTCATCGGCTGCAGCGGGCTGCGGGTGGAGAACACCCCTCTGCGGATGACAAGAGATTAATGATGTCTGGTCCTCGGGCTTTTTTCTTTGAAGCTCCTCCACTGCAGTGGGAGGGGGAGCGCACGATGCTCTCGCAGGACCGGCCTTTTGTTGCTGCGCACCTTTCTTCTGGAGCCGTCTCTGCGTGGCGACAGCACACCCCTACCCCCTCATGGCTGTTTTTGCTCCCTTTTTGTTCCCGGCACGGCCTTGTCTGCCTCCTTGGCTTCCGCGGAAGGAGGAACAGGCTGATCCAGGCTAGGCAGAGCTCCCGCTGCCAGCTCCGAGCATCGCCGCCCTCCTGCCGTCCAGGGCTGGATCCCGCAGCAGAGCCCCGCTTCTCCTCGCTGCCAGCCCAGCAGCTGATGCCTCTCTGCCGAGTGCCCCCGCCGTGCTGGTCACACTGGTCAGGTTCCCGGCATACCTCCTGCTTTCAAGATAAGCTCCAGGACCTTGGGCCGGGCCCTGTTTGTTGCTCTTGGTGCTTATCAGCTCTCGACCGCTGACAAGGTGACCTGCAGCACCAAGGACCAGGCGGGAGGGAAGGTCTCCCCAGCCCGTGCCGTGCTTTGGGATGGCACCGCTGGGACCCACAGCACATGTGTGTGTGTGTGTGACCATGTGCACCCCGCATCGCTCGTGTGCTGAGCACCCCGGTCTCAGTGCTGCGACCTGGCTCGATGCTGGGCTTGCAGCGCACCGTGGAGGTCGGCTCCTCGGCGAGGCTCGGGAGGGGCGGTCTCGCTGGGTCATCGTTTTTCAAACTAAATATAGTTGCCTGTGCTTTCATAAGGCTGGGATTTTTGCATCACGTGATTGTCTTATCCCTCCTGGCCGGCAGTCAGTCAGAGTAGGGGATCTTGTGTCTGAATGGGTAATAATTAACTGTTAACTAGCTTTTCATTAGAGGCTGGCAGAACAGGCAGAGCGGTGCTGCGGAGGTAAGCAGGAGCGGAGGAAACCCCTCTGGGTCTGTCCTGGAGGGTGGAGGCCAGTGCTGCTAGGACACCCCCCTTTAATTTGCAAATCAGTAGCCCCCAAAGGTGAGTGGGTTGGTTTTTCTTATGCGTTTTACGAGGAGCCGTGAGTCCTGCCGTGTTCTGCGCGTCTGTCCTTGCCGTCCTGCACTTCCTGCTCGTGTCGCCCCTCCCTCTCCCCAGCCGCTGATTTTTTCAGGTCATGAACTATCAGCTGGGCTTAGGGCCGCCCTGGAGGAGAGCCTGACCCTCAGACTCCTCCATGACTTGGCTCCTCTGCCTTGCCCTCATTCTCCCCGGGCCGCTGCAGCCTTGTCTCAGTGCTGAGCGCACCGCGGCGTCCTCCCCGCCCCGCCGCGGAGGTGCCCTTGCTGTGCCTCGGCACCCCGAGCAGCAGCTGAACCAACTCGCCTCTTTTCTCAGGGCTCGGCGTCTGCAGCCCCAGCCTGCCCCTGACGGACGTCCACAGGTTGCAGGACCGACATGGCATCTGCTCCGGGAGCCGCGAGCGCTGCCGGCTTTTCCAGCCCTCTCCATTAACTGTTTAATCCGCCGGGGAGCGTTTGCAGATGTCCTCGGAGGCATCGGAGCGGCTGGCGTCGCTCTCCTGCTGGGTGACAGGGGAATTGCTGGCTCCATGCTCTGCCGGCCAGGGACGTGCTTGTGCCAGGGAAGCCGGGTCAGGCGCTGGGGCTGGAGCTGTGCAGAGCCGTGGGCGCTGCTCCCCTCCCAGGGACAGCGAGGTGGCTCCGTATCGCGCCCTGGTTGTGACACCAGGGAGCTGGGCATCCCTGGCCGTGTCCCCACTGCAGTTTGGGAGCCACCAGCTCTCCCAGCAAAAACCATGGGAGAAGTCAGCTTTCCTTAGAAAACTTGGGAATTTCTTGTTTTCTCCTCCTGTGCGACCGAGGGATCGGTGCAGGGTGTGCGCTTTTGTCGTCTGTGGTGAAAGTTTCCTAGAAATCCTCTTGGGGGAAGGATGTCACTTGAAAAGGCGGTTGCAAGATGTCACTTGCCCTTAAGATGGTTCGTTTGCTACCTTTAATAGCAGTCAGCTGTGCCAGGAAAAATCCACAGTGTCCTCGCTGGTGCTGTTAATGCTGGAAATGCCTGGTGGCGTTCCTTTACCCGCTCCTTCCTGATCGCAGCTTGGCTGCGAGCTGAAGGGTTCTTGCCCTGAACTGGAGGGCTGCGGGAGAGGTTTGTGCAGCGCTGGTAAATGCACACCAGTCCTGGAAGCAAACTGGAGCCAGATGCTGCAGATGATGTGTGTGTGCGGGAGCTTGTACCTCAGTTACAGGCATTTAAAAGGAAACACTCTTCGTGGCCTCCCTGTGACCAGAGCTGTGTGTCGGGAAGCTCTGTGCCCATCTGCGCTGCCTTTGGGCTGCAGTCAGCAGAGGGACAGGCTCTGCAGATTGCCCTTCCCCTGCTCGGGAGCTGTCTGAGGAACAGGAACATCAGCCGAGGGATGCGAGGCATTGTGGAGCTGGGAACAAAGCTCCGGTGCCGTGCTCCCAGCCCAGGGCTCTGGCTCCGTCCCGCTGCCGCCCATCACCCTGCCTTCAGCCTGCCCCTCTGCATTTTCCTGGGGCCAGTCCCCGTGCTCTGGAAGCTTGCTTGAGGACACCCAGGTAGGAGTGTTCCCATGCTCTCTGCAGCGCTGTCAGATGCCCTTTTTGAAGTTATTTTTAGCGAGTGATCTTTGCAGCCGTTGCAGAGCTGACATTGCAGAGAAGTGTAGGCAGCTCCTCGCTTCCTTCCCTGTTACAGTAGGGCTGTGAGGTGGAGCTGTCTGCCGAGGAGCTGCAGAAAATCGCTTGGAAGGCTTTGAGCCGTGATGCCTGCAGCTTGTCTCGCTCCCGATGTGCTTCCCACATGCTTTGCTGGATCATGCTCCGCCCTGCACTTTGAGGTCTTTTGCTTGGTCCTCACCTCGCCCGCTGTACAGCAATTTTTCTTGCACGTGCAAGAAGCTTCTCCTTTGCAGAGCTGTTGAAAGTATCCCTCTTAGCGTCTGGCCCTGTCCGCAAAGGTGTGCTGCCAGCTGGGAGCTGTGTGACCACGTGCCCTGGGCAGTGGTGCTGGCTGCAGCTGCTTCCCCGCAGTCCCGGAGCAGGAGATGCCAGCTGTGGGCGCTGGAAGATTTCCTTGCGGCAGCAAGGTTTAAAGCTCCTGGCGAGCTCTGTTCCGCTGCTCCCTTGATTTTTTTCCACGCTCATGCACACACCCCTCCTGCTACAGCTGTGGTTCGGTGGGAGGCAGAGCAGCGCAGTGCTGTAAACCTGGAGCAGGTGCGGGCTGTGTCCCAGTTTGCCCTGAACCTGCAGGTTTCATGGACCTGGTGATGTCTTCAGCAAAATGTCAGCATGTGAAGCCAGCCGGTGCTGTAAGTCCCAGAATTTTCCTTTGTGTGCAGAGCTTTGGGACAAGTGTTACAGCACTTGTATCTCTGGGAAGGCTGGTGGGAAGGGGAAGGCTGCCGTCAGCTTACAAGGCACGTCAGCCCTGCAGGACTGATCCTACAAACGTCTCTGGAGGAGGCGTGGTGCTGGTGGGCACAAAGATCACCGGCTGTGGCCTCTGACGCCTGGGCTCGGTCAAGCTCCAGCACCAAGTTGTGCTTGGCCCTGGCTCGCTCCCCGCTGGATCCCTGCATCTCGTGGGAGCTGCTCTGTGGGTCAGTGCTGCCCTGCCCCCAGCTCTGCCCTGCGCGCTGTGTCCCTGGAGGGACTCGTGCCCCGCTCCAGAAGACTCTGAAGGTGTTGGCTGCCTGTGGAGCAAGCAGCTTACCCCCTGGCTGGATTTCTGTGCCTGCACGATGAGTCTGTACAAAAATGGAGCGGTGGAGTAGTCAAGTAGCATCCTACACAGCATGGGAAGCAGGGAGGCTGCTCTGGGGAATCTGGGGCTTCCAGGCTTGTCACCTCCACGCCAGCAGGATCCGCAGCATGGAGCCGTGCCCCTGCCTCAGCCTCTCCAGCACAAAGTCCAAGCTCTTGGACTGAAAATCCGCCTGCATCAGCAGTTTTTCCTAGATGCCAGCCCGCGGACGAGCAAGGCTCTGGGGCAGGCCTGCTCCCGTCGGGGGAACTTGGGTCCTGATGACTTGGATCCTGGGGCAGGAAGGATGTGCTGTGTCAGGGCTGGAGCACGTGCAGAGCCCCAGGACTTCCTGCGAGCATCGGCTGCCCTCTGCGAGGCTGTCACAGCTCGAGCGAGAGCACTTGTCCACGCCGCACCTGAGCGGGGTGCCAAGAGCAGGCAGGACATTTTACTTGCTGGAGATGCAGATATTTCTGCTGCGTAATGCCCGATCCCTGCCCAGCCCTGCAGACTTGTTCCACCTCTCCATCTGCCTTTTCTAAGAATTCTTCCCAGGCTGCAGTGGATGTAAGGGATGGCAGGGAACCAGGCTGGCTGGCAGAGGGTTTGATTTCCCCAGGTATGGTGGTTAACATGTCCCGTAGGCTGCGTGCAGCGGTCCTGCAGCACGCCCCTCGCAGGGGTGCAGAGCTGTTGTGGCTTCTGGTCCTTGTGCAGTGGCTGTTGTGCTCCCAGGGATCAGGGTTTCCTCACCTGGATGCTCCCTTCTTGCCTTGAGGCTTACGAAGACGGCTGCTGTACTGCAGCCAGCTACTGTCTGGAAGGAGAACGGCAGAGTTTTCACAGCCTCACCGTCATGGTGTTCAGCAGGTGCTTCGGGCAGTTTGTGTTACAGGGCAGGGAGTGCTTTGGCTGTGCGTGGGTCATCGCAGGGGTCTGACAGCAGTGCTGGTCCCAGGACCCCAGTGCTCTCACCAATCATTACCCCCCTCGATCTGCAAAGTCGTCTGGGCTTGGCAGCCCCATGGGAGGATGATCTGATCCCCCCTTGGTGCCACAGGCGGCAGCAGGCACAGCCTGGGGGGATCCGTTTTGGCACCTTGCTGCTGAGGCCAAAGTGTTGGGCTGAGGATGAGCAGGGAGGAGGCAGGAGGCCGCAGATAGCGGTCGGGATCAAAACTTGAGACCTGCTTTCTATTTCTGGCTGCCCTTGCATCTGCTCTTTGACCTCAGGCAAGCCACTGCTTTCTTCTCTGGTCTCTGTCCCCTTGCCAGGGTTGCACAGCTAAAACACGGGGTCCCTCTAAGACACGTGGGGCAACCGTCCTGCCCATCCCCTGGTGCAGGGAGAGCCTGGTCTTTGTGTAGGTTCACAGGCAGTGCTAATGCAACTGAATGTTCCTTACTGCAACCAAATAAACACAATAGGAGACGTGGGATATGCCAGGGCACAAACCTCCTGGGTCAGTCTCCTGCTAGTATTTACATCAGTCAGAACCTGCAGGCTCTGCAGGCCCTGAGAAGTGAAGGGAGGATGGTTTGTCTCCTTCCAAGGTTCCCCTGGGTGCTCAGTCAGGTTTTCTGCAGAGCCATTGATTGCACGCAGTCCCCCTGCTCTGCTCAGCAGGGAGCTGGTGTGCTGAGCATCCATCCGAGATGTCCTCTGCGGGGCCAGGTGCCCCCAGGGCTTGCAAGGTGCCTGGCGGGTGGCTGCTCTGCACCCTCGCTGCCCCTGCTCTGCCCTGCTCCCCGGCACTGCTGCTGCCTTGGATGGGGTCTGTGTGGCTCCAGATGGCTGCAGGGGTGTCCTGCCAGTCCTTTACATGGTCCCAAGCACCAAAAGGGAAGTGTCTTTTTTTTTTTTTTTTTTTTTTCATTTTAACTCTTTGCCCTGGACGCCCCGATATGGGTGAGTAACACCCCAGTGCTCCCATTTACTGAGCTGATGCAGTGGCAGAGGGCAGCAGGACTTTCTCAGCGCGGTTTGGCAGGGGTCCTCCCAGCTGCGTGCACCGCTGTCCTTGGAGGAAGGTTTGCTTCTTTTTTCCTAGCCTGAGTGCGTGGCTTAGCCTTGTCTGTCTGCCTGCCAGCACCGTCACACCCCCTCGGTCTCCTGCTTTTGTGTGAGCAGTCCTGATCCCGTCCCGATCCCGTCAGAGATCCCGATGGGTCTCGACTCCATCCTGCCCCCACCACATCACTGCCCTGGCTGCGCTCCCTGGATCAATCCCTCCGTCAGGCTGCAGTGCCCGCGCCGCTGCAGTGCTGCACTCGCTGTGTTTTGTCTTCCCCAGCGCTCTGCACATGCTAATTAGTCCTCTCAGCGCCTCTCAGCTAGATAAGGGATCCCTGCTCCTATCTGGCTGATAAAACAAGTTCTGCTAGTTGCCTTAAATCAGCTCTTCTCTCCCCCGCAAAGATGAGGGAGTCCGGGGCACCCACCCCTCTGTGCTGCCTTCCTCTGTCCTGGCAGGGTGTGGGGAGCCTCTGGGGCCACAAAAAGGCGTCGTGCCCACAAAGATGCTCAAAAACATCTCTGCCTGCACGGCTCCGGAGCTGAAACAACTGGAGAAGAGGGCCGGGTGCCGTCCCCATCACTGTGGGGTGGGAGCAGGCATCCAGCAGGAGGTTTGCAGCGGGTTGGGGACCCCTGCTGTCCCCCAGCCCTGTGCCCAGCCGGGCTGAGGAGTGATTTCAGTTATTAGTTTATTTTTTTTCAGCAGTGCCAGGTCTGTTGGTGCTGTCAGAGCAAGGCAGGTGCTCCCTACCTGCGGAAAGCCGGGCTGCCCGCAGGTTTGCGCTGTAGCGCTCGGTGCCTTTTGAAGCTAAATTTAGTCGGTGACATCTGTGGGTGTCGAGTGGAAGATTTTTTAGGGGCTGGTTTGGAAGTGCTCTTTCTTCCTGCGCTGGTAGGGAAGCTTAAAAGCCTTGTGGCAAGCTTTGCGCCGTGGAGCCGGGATTTTCATTGAGGTGCACGTGGAATAAGCGAGGCGCACGTGGGATCGCCGCTGCTGGGTGGCGGGGGCGGTGCCAGCAGGCTGCGCTGCTCCTGGGGGAAAGGGAGAGGATTTGGGGACCCAGCTGAGGGCTTGGGCTTTCCCTGGGGTGAAATCCCCATGCGGGAACAAAACCGCCATGTGGGAGCCTTATGAAAGGGAGCTGGGGAGGGGGAGCGCAGATGGCTCCGTGCTGCAAGGTCCGACTCTGCCTTATTGACACTTCAAAGTCTCCAGCGCGGAGCAAGGCAGGGCCAGCAGGATGAATCATGCGTTTCAAGGCAAGGAAGGGGACCGGTTTTGATCATCTAGGCAAAGTCGGCCAGGCTTATGCAGCAGATCAAAGCCGGCTTTGAATGGAGCTAGGTAGGCTATCCAGGGTGGGTCCTGGGGTGTCCCGAGATAGCCTCTGCAATTCCTTGGGGCTCTTTTCCTCACCTTCCCCTCTATATCCCGGTCTGGAGCGCTTTTGTTTCGAACAAAGCCGGTGGAGTTGGTGCTGCAGGGCTGCTGGTGCCGTGCAGAAACGCTCCCAGTTGCCAGCGGGACAGCCCCGGGCTGAGCAGTGGCACAGCCAACAGCGGGTGCGCAGCACCTTGCTCAGGCTGTCCCTCGAAGCCCCTCGGCCCTGCTGCTGCTCAGAGACCTTCCGCCAAAAGCAGGAGACAAGTTTCTCTTCTTGCTTTTGGGAAGGTGGTGTGCGAACAGGGGCTGGGACGGATCACAGAGGGACCGCTGCTGAGCACCCTCACCCGTACTGCCAGGCCCTTACTGTGGTGCAGGGCCCGAGGGAGGCAGCATGCCTGGAACAAATCCGTGGTGAAAAGCTGTGGAGGCTGAGCCTCGTTCTGAGCCTCGTCCCAGCCTTTTTGGGACCGGTGCCGCCGCCTGACCTCGCCTTGTTGTTCTGGCAGGGTCAGTTCTGACAGCAGTTTCCACGCAAGGCTTTTAGGGTATGAACCTCAAAGCACCCCAGAGGCACTCGGGTACCGGATCGCTCTTGGCTGCGGCAGGGTTCAGGCGCTTCTCAGATCCGGCTCCGTCTCTGGACGTTCCCTCCCGTGAACTTGCTGCCCCGTGCTGGGACGCACCGGAGATCAAAGCAGGGCACGAGGCGAGCAGCGTCCGCGTGCTGCGGGCTGGGCCACGTGGGTGCAGGCGCGGGGAAGGCTGGCGGTGCCGGGGAGACGCCTCGCCTGGTCAAGGGCATGTTTGTTTTGCTGTGCCGAACAGCAGATCGGGTTCTGCGGAACTCTTCGCCACCTCTCTTCCCTGGCTGGCAAGGCCGAGTGGGGAGGCTGAGCTGAACGCGGGGTGCCTTCGTGCCAAGGGCCGGGGCTCAAGGCCCACGTCTGGCAGGGGAATCGGCCAGCTGGGAAAAGCAGGAGGGGCAGGCTTAAGATTATGGCCTCGCCCTGTACTTCTCCGGCAAGGCTCTGTGTTCTGCGCACCTTCCCTTGATCCTTATGGGCCCTTCTGAAAGCCAGGGCAGAAGCTGGCTCTGTTTGCTGTTCACCTTTCTGTTCGTAGCCCTCCTGTGCTGAAGGGGGAGGTGGCTTGCTTTTCCACCTGCCTCCTTCCAGACCTAACGCTTCCACAGCCCTCAGCTGTGTGTTAACAGCTCTCTTCTCCTCCTTTTGCAGAACACACGACTCCTGCGAAAGTGGTGAGGGCTGCCAACCCCAGGCAGCGGAAGGGAAGCAAGGTAAGTGTGCCTGCTGCCTCCTCGCTGCCTCCAGCTCCTGGTACTGGTGTCAGCGCTGTGTGAGCACTTCGAGGGGTCTGGCAAGGAGACCCCTTCCTTTGTGAGCCCAGTTGTGGAGGGGTTGACGTGCTGACCTGCCTGTTAGCATGCAGAACATCCTCATTCTCCACCTCTTAGGCATTTTAGCTTCTTGCATCCTGCGTGGACTGGGTCCTGCCCACCTGGGCTGGGGGGGACCTGTTCACATCCCCTCTGGAAGGGAGCATTCAGAGCATGGTGCTGGATGTGGAAAGCCCGTATCTGTGGGCCCCCTTTTGTCCCTCTCCAGTCTGTTCTTCACTGGTACACAGAGAGCTCGGGTAATTGAGCTCCAACAAAGCAACTCCTCTGAAGAACCAGGGCGATCTGTTCCAGCGGCTTAACGTGTGGTGGAGGAACAGTTGCTCCTTGAGAATGTTGCGTGCATCTGGGGCACAGCTGGGAAACCTGCCTCCCGGGGAGAGAAGCACGGCACCTGAATGTAGAGACATGGTCCTACGGGCAATTTGGTGACTCCAAATGAAATTAGAAATAATAGTCCCCTCAAGGGCAAGGAGGAGTTTCTGTGCCCAGATCATTGTAAATTCAGTGCCCAGCTGTGATTCATTGCGTACCCGGACAGCTGTTCTTAGGCTCTGTCCTTGTGCAGCTCTCCATCTTGCTCCCAGCACCATGTCTCTTCTGAAAACAGGAGGGGGTGGAAATGCTGATGGTGGCCTGGTGGTTCTGCCACCAGATCCCTTCGCTGTTGCCAACACGTGGTGGTAGCTGGGCCCTTAAATGAAACTAAGCCTGACTGTAACCTGCTGTCAGGTGGAGACAGCAGCCCTGGTGGGATACCAGGGCTTCAGGTGGATTAAGGATGCTGAAAGTTGTCTGCTTTCCCTGTCCAAGGGAAACTACGATGAGTTACCTTGGGCGGCTTAGTGCCTTAAGCTCCTGCAGAGGCAAAAAGCTTGGTGGGAGCTGGAAGCTCACAGGGCTGGTGGCAGCCCCACAGCAATCCGTGACGGAGATAACCTTACCTGCAGGTGTTGGGGATTAACTTGGGTATTACGTGGGTGGGGAGAGAGCATGTGTGGTTTGGGTGTGATGCCCAAACCTCTTGGGGACAGCTGCTTGTGGGACACTGGTGGGTGATGGCAGTGGCAGTGTCTGGGAGGGCGTCTGGCTGCTGATCCAGGGAATGGCACCCATGGTTTGTGTCCTAATGAGACCTTTTTCTTTGGATATAAGGTTGGTGACTTTGGTGATGCTACAAATTGGCCTACACCAGGAGAAATAGCCCACAAGAGCGTCCAGGTAAGAACACACAATCCTCAGTCATTGTCTGACTGAGCTCTGGTATTCTGCTCCCCTTGTAGCATGCCCAGGGAAGGCTGTGTGCTTGGCAGGCGCCTCTGCACGCTGATCCTCCAACATCGCAGCACTAGGAGCTTGATTAGTTGAGCAGGATCAGGCCCTTGCAGACCTCCCTGTCCCTCTGTGGCACTGGGAGCTCTGGCTGAGCCGGGCTGCTTGGGGTGCTTAGTGCCAGCGCAGAGGCATCCAGGAATAGCTGGGTGCAGGGGATTGCCTTTTAGGGCTGCCCAGCACATCGGGCTCCTTCCCTGGGCGCTATTCTGGGAGCGTGGAGCCCCGTCTAAAGCCCCGGGCTTGGCAGAGCAGGTAGGGCAGCTCCCAGACCCGCTCTCCTTGGCGCTGCTCAGTGCAGGAGGGGGCCTGGCCAGTAGCTGCGACTTCAGTGGGGAAACGGAAAAGAGCTGTGAGAAAGGGCTTGGGGCACGGGGTGGGGGGGCTTTCCTACTACAGACATGGATGGTGTTGAAACCTTTCTATTTTGGGATGCTGCTTCTCCAGCTCCTGGCTGCGTGTCAGGGCACGAGGGTCACTCACCCTTTTGCCCCTGCCTTAGTCTGGTCCCTTCTAGGAATCACCCGTCTGGGAGCACCAGGCCTCCCTGGCAATCCTTCCCGGTAACATCTGTGCCTGGGACTTGTGCCTCTGCTTGGGCACTCCCCGGCATCCGTGGAGCACCTTGCTCTGGTCAGACATGAGCCCTTCCCTGGGAACAGGACAGCTCTGGGAAGCATGAAGCTGGGGTGCCCCTAGCCTAGGGCAAGGTCCTCCTATTCCTGCTCTGACTGGGATTGCTGGGCTCTGCCTCCATCTTCTTGCACCCCTCACATTTTTCCTGTATTGATGTCTCAGCAGCCACACAAAGCTCCTTCCCTCCGAAAGCTGCCTGTCAAGAAAGACATGAAAGAACAGGAGAAAGGAGATGGGAGCGATGGCAAAGAGAGCCTGAAAACCAAATCGGATGAGTCTGGGGAGGAGAAGAATGGTGACGACGACAACCAGAAGTCAGCCCAGAAGAAGAAAGGTAATGCAGGACGACGCAGACTCATGGCAAACAGGTCCTGGGCTTAGGCTGCCTCCCCCTGTGCAACCCAAAGCCAATTGGAAGTGTTTGCTGCCCACCCTGTGGGCTTTGCTGTGGGTTATGGTCTCACTGCAGGAATAGCTGTGGTGGGAAGGTGTGTGCAGGCTTCAGAAGAGCAAAGTGCCGTTTTGGTGACGGGAGAGGTTCCAGGCAGGTGGTGAGGGCTTGGGTAATTTCATGGGGGTAGATGAGTAAGGGTCTGGTGTCTGGGGTGGCCTTTGCAGAGGGTGCCTGCTCAGCACCCTGTTGCAGGGGAGCAGGGCCCAGTAGGTGCATATGTGTGTCTGTCTGGGGAGCAGGGCAGCAGTGTCTGCCTTCTCGTGTGTGTTCTGCAATGGCACAGAAAAGCCCCTGGCTTTGGGTTGCATCACCTGTGGTTGACACCAGGGCTTGGTTTAGCCTGAGCCTCAGCGGGTGGAAAGGGGGAGAGGGAGGACAAATGCTATGAAACCACAGCAGTCTTGTACCCTGCTGCTTCATGCCTGAGAGCCTCAGCCAGAGCCTTTCAGCATCCTCGTGGTGCTCCTTGTACAGTTTTGGTGACAGCAAGGCCCTGAGGGATGTCCAAGAAAGGTTTGATTGGAATGGCCCTGCTGCTTCTCACATGGGGTGTGTAGAGGGAAGGGCCTGTGGGGTAGAAGCATCTGCTTTCTGAACTTGTGTCACACCCAAATTCTGTCCTTTTGCAGGCAACAAACACAAGTGGGTCCCTTTGCAGATAGACATGAAGTCAGAGGTGCCTCGGGACAAAACGGCCTCGAGGAACAACCGGCAGAACGAGCAGCACAGGCACCCCTCCAACAACCGCGGCGAGCTGAAAGGTGGGCGCTCAGGCTGGGACCACGCTCTCCCTCCCTGGCCACAGGGAGGGATCCAAACTTCTTTGTGCATCCAAAGAGCTCCGAGGGCAGCTGGCTTGATCCAGGGAGGTGACTTCATCCTGTAACACTCCTCCTGCCTCTCTGTTCCCCGTCTGCTGCAGGCTGGCACCCAGACAACAAGCACGAGCGCAGCTGGCAGGACCACGACGAGACCTCCAGCGTGAAGAGCGAGGGGGGAGCCGTGCGAGGAGCCTTCCGTGGCCGAGGCAGGGGCCGTGGCAGGGGCCGGGGCCGTGGCAGAGGAGGTACTTGCTGTTTGTGTGGCCTTGTAGCAGAGAGAGAGAGAGAGCAGGACACGTGCTGAAGTGTTCAAGGCTGTGTGTGTGAGCTGGGCTCTGGAGCAGGGCGCTGCGGGGAGGCAGAGCAGTGTTGTGGCAGGTCATCCCAGCTGGAGAGTGAGCTGCTGTTCCTTGGCCAAGGAGGACTCTAGATGTGAGATTCCCTGTGAAGAGCTACGTGTTGCTCTGGAGGTGGCGTCCTGCTGAGCTGATTTTACTAACAGCAAATTATTCTTGTTAGTATTTTAATAAAGGCAAATGCCTTTCCATTACTCAGGCCAAGCTCCTCCACCTGTTTTCTGCCCCTTGCAGCACCCCTACGTGCAGCAGTTAAAACATGCTGATACTCTGCATAGGCTTTGTCACATTGAGGGCTGAGCAGAGTCTTAGCCTTTATGGGGAAGAGCGTCTGCAGTGGCATTTGGTAGGGCTGTGTCTGTGTGAACCCTGACAGAGCTTCAGTGCAGAGCCTTGGTGTGTTATCTAGGCTAGCCAGGTGCCCCTGGATGAGAGGGTAAATGGCCTCTCTGCACAGGTGTGTTGGGACTTTGCTTCTGCAGCAAAGGCTGAGAGCAGTGGGCTGAGGGATGGGTCAGCAGTGCCCCGTTTTGTGCTGTCACGGGGGCCCAGGGACGGTGCCGAGGGAGCTGTTAGTGCGGGGGCCTGGCCCCACGTGGCAGCACGGTCTGTCAGGTGCTGGGCGCTGTGCTGACCAGGGCTTGCCTTGTCGGTGTCTTGCAGCGCACTTTGACTACCAGTATGGGTACCGGAAATTTGAGGGCTCGGACGGCTCTCGCACCCAGAAGTACGCTAGCAACATCACTTACTACTTCGACAACATCAGCAGCACCGAGCTGTACAGCGTGGACCAGGAACTGCTCAAGGACTACATCAAGCGCCAAATGTAAGCGTCGCCTCTCCTCGTGGGAGCGTTGTTTGGTGGTGGGGTGTTTGCTGCCCTCCCCGGAGGCTGTGTGGCTAATCCCTGGGGTAGGGTTAGAGCTGAGAGTGTTTGCTCTCTGCCGTTTGGCTTGTTGCATCGCTGGGCTGTCTCTATTCAGCCTTGAGCAGAAGTGGGAGGGATTGTTCCCATGAGGGTGGCCCGAGGAAGGTAGCTGGAGCTGATGTGTAGCTCTCACTGATGTGTTGTCCGTGCAGAGAATATTACTTCAGCGTGGACAACCTGGAGCGAGATTTCTTCCTGCGTCGCAAGATGGACTCGGATGGCTTCCTGCCCATCACCCTGATTGCCAGCTTCCACCGGGTGCAGGCGCTGACCACTGACATCAGCCTCATCATTAAGGTGAGGGCAAGGACAGCTGAACTTCTGTCTTGTTTGGCTTCTTGTTGTCCCTGTCTGAGAACTGTTTTCCAGCTGGGTCATGGGAGAGATGCAAGTGGCACCTTCCTTTTTTCTTCACCTGCTCCCTGCTCCTCCTGGACCACCTAGGGAGAAAGGGCTGGAGCTGAGCCTCTGTGTGTCAAAGCAGGGCCTTGAGTTAACTCAGTATCACTTCCTTGCAGGCCCTGAAGGACAGCAAGGTGGTGGAAATCGTGGACCAGAAGATCAGAAGAAAAGAGCAGCCAGAAAAATGGGCTCTGCCTGGCCCTCCCATGGCAGACTACACACAGACGGACTTCTCGCAGTTCATCAACTGCCCTGAGTTTGTGCCCCGGCAAAGCTTCCAGAAGGAGACAGGTGAGTGTAGAGGGAAGTGTGGGACCCAGCGCTGGTGACACAGCCAATGGGAGAGACTGAGCCACGTGTGTTCCCTGAGGCAGGGCTCTGCTGTTTGGTTTCAGGGTCTGGGCTTGAGAGGCCAAGCAGGGGATCTGCTTGGTGGTGTCGTAAGAGTTGGTTTTGTCAGATCTGTTTAGATCTGGTCTCGCTGGCTCCAGGCTGTCACGGGAAGGTTTCCCTGGGAGCAACAAAGTCACCACCTGCTTTAGGGTTCTCTGCGTTTTTGGGAAACCCATGCCTGCAGAGTTCTGTGGTCACCACCAGCATCACAGCCTTAACCAGAGTTTGTTTTTCTGCACTCTGGGGCAATGCATCGGTAAGCAGGGATGATCCTGCCTTGGCTGCTGGATGTTGACATGTCCCACAAGCTGTGCTGTCAAAATAACTCCGTCTAGGTTGTATGTTTTAAGTATACAACTCCCCAGGCTCTCTGCCTCCTTCTAAAACATCTTGTGGCTCTTGTCAACTCTAGAGTCTGCTCCTGGCTCCCCACGTCCTGCCAGCCCGGTGCCCACCAAGTCGGAGGAGGTCAGTAACCTGAAGACGATGCCCAAGGGCCTGTCCGCCAGCCTGCCGGACCTGGATTCAGAGACGTGGATCGAAGTCAAGAAGAGGCCTCGGCCCTCTCCTGCCAGGCCCAAGGTGTGTAGCGGCTGTTGGGGTGGGGGCTGCCAGTTGTCTGAGTGATTTTAACTGCAGGCAAGCAGCAGTTTTCAGACTGCATGAAGTCTGTTGGTCATGGGAGTGATGTCCTGGTCTCTCCTGTCCCCATTCACTTTATCACCATTGCCTCCCTGATCTACAGAAACCAGAGGAGTCAAAGACCCCGCAGCAGCAGAAGCAAAAGGACCAAGATGAACCTGAAGAGTTGGATTTCCTCTTTGACGAGGAGATGGAGCAGATGGACGGCCGCAAGAACACGTTCACCGACTGGTCAGACGAGGATTCGGATTATGAAATCGATGATCGGGATGTGAACAAGATCCTCATCGTGACGCAGACGCCTCCTTACCTGCGCCGGCATCCTGGCGGGGACCGGACTGGCAACCATACATCCAGGGCTAAAATGAGCTCAGAGCTGGCCAAGGTGATCAACGATGGGCTGTACTACTATGAGCAAGACCTGTGGACGGAGCAGTTTGAGCCAGAGTACTCGCAGATCAAGGTAAGGACGGCTGATCCGGGGAATGGAGCTTGTGGCTCCTTGCAGGGAGCCTTGTGTGCAGCACGTTGGCCTTGGTGGCAGTTCGGGGTGATACAGTGGGTCCCAGCCCAAGCGTAGGGTAGAGCTCAGCTGGGATTAATCCTCTTGCAGAGCTCAGGATTCCTGGCTCCCAGTGTCATGCTCTGCTATGTAGAGGATAAATACAGCTCTGTAATGTGCTGTAAGGCTGCGGCGAGTTAGACGAGGTGCTGGTAACGAGGTGACCTGGAAAATGTGCTGTCTGCCAGGGTCCTGGCTGTTTGAGACCACAGCAGTGTCTGGGCAGTGCCAGACTCCTGGAGGCAGCCGGCTGTCTGTAATGCCCAGCGCTTGATGACATGGTCCTTTGAGACCTCACTTACTGGGGATGGGTTCATTGACGACTGGGCCACAGTTGGCTCATTGTCTTACCTGTTTTTCTGCCAGTTTTCATAGACTTGGGCTTTTTATAGAAAGCCCATCTGCTTCTCTGAAATACTCGAGTCCCAGGTTGGTGGCACTCACAATCAGGGACTTGCCTAGACTGCAGTGACTGAGGTTATTTGGCTGCGAGGCGGGATGGCCTGGCGGAGCCCAGCTGGGAGATCCCTGTCGGTCCCAGCACCTTGCTGAAGCGGTGCTGCTCCTGGGGGCGGCTGACAATGCGGGTGTGGGGAGAGCAAGCGATGGACTGTTGTGAGGGTGCTTCAGAGAAATGGGAGTGTTGTGGCAAGGAGGCTGTAGGGACAGCAGAAAAAGGTGGCAGGGACAGCAGGGTCCTGTCTGAGCAGGGGCTACCGAGCTTGCTTCAACAACTGCTTCTGATGAGGAGTGAAGCTGCCTTGTAGGATCCGGGAAAGCTTGGGTCTAGTGGGAGAAGCAAGCAGCTCAGATACGGTCCATGCAGGGCCCTGTTGTATGTCCACTGTTTCTTCTTAACCTCTGAGCAACGTGGCACCCTCCTGGGCACCCAGGCCCCGTCGCTGTGTCTTGTGCTCAGCGTCGTGGCTGTTGCACAAGCAGAGTGGTGGTCACGATGAGCTGTTGAGATGAGGGGAGAAGAGGGCAGTTGGTTGCTTCATTGTCTTCCTCTTCCAATGCAGCAAGAGGTGGAGAACTTCAAGAAGGTGAACATGATCAGCAGGGAGCAGTTCGACACCCTGACCCCAGAGCCCCCTGTGGATCCAAACCAGGAGGTCCCTCCTGGCCCCCCCAGGTTCCAGCAAGGTAAGAGACCGCGGGGACAGGAACGGGTAGGGCTGAATTTGTCCCCATTCTTCTTCAGGGGTTCAACAGCAGCTCGGGGGAGGAAGGAAGTGGGACCACAGGGTATTTCTGGGAGAGGGAACCATCCTTCCCAGAGCAGTGTTGTTCCACCAGCTGAACGTTTTGGAGCTCCAGAATAGAAGGCCCCAAAGCAGGAGTGTCCTCACTGAGTGAGGGAACTTGGGTACGCTTCCCTGTAACACCATGGATGTGACTTTCCTCTTGGACCCTCTCGTCACACTTTCCTCACTGGGTTACCTGGAAGGCAGCAGTCTGCTGGGCCTTGCTTGCCTGTGCGTGGGGCCTGGTGCCCAGGCAGAGCCTCTGGCCTGCCCTTCTCCTAGAAGGTACTTTGCAGGGACCCTGAAAGCTCAGGTTTTGGGCTGTCTGGCCGGGCTGGTCACAGGCTGGGTGTCAAGCTGCTTGTCTCAGGAGGGTTGGGATGTGTCCCTGAGTTCCCGTCCCCCAAAATGCCCGTTCCTTGGCTGTAGTGGTGCTCTTGTGCTCAGAGCTCAGTTTGACACGGTGCGGGGTTTATCTCTGCAGTACCCACAGATGCGTTGGCTAACAAGTTGTTTGGAGTCCCCGAACCTTCCACCATCGCCCGGTCTTTGCCTACAACCGTACCAGAATCACCCAACTATCGCAACGCCAGGACCCCCCGGACCCCTCGCACGCCTCAGCTGAAGGACCCCACCCAGACTCCCCGGTTCTACCCGGTGGTGAAGGAGGGCAGGACAATAGATGCCAAGGTGGGACTGGGGCTGGGAGGCTGGGGCTGCTCGGTTGAGGCTCCCAGGTGGAGCCTGGAGAGGCAGGGGACGCGTCCCTGATGCCCTGTATCTTGCAGACCCCCCGGAAGAGGAAGACGAGGCACAGTTCAAATCCCCCGATGGAGTGCCACGTGGGCTGGGTGATGGACTCACGGGAGCACAGGCCCCGAACCGCCTCTATCAGGTACCAGAGATGGGAGCCACGGGGTTGTGGAGGGACCTGAAAAACCAAAGGGAGCATGGGGGGGAAGGAAGGGAAAGGGCAGTGTTTGGTCTAGCAGGGGAGATGTCCTGTTAGGTGGCTGCAGAATGGGGTTGGACCTGTTTTGTTCTTCCTGGAGGGAGCTGAGGGAAGTCTGAGGCTTTGCAATAATGAAAAAAAACTTGTTTGGGAACACTGGTTCCCTTCCCAGTAAGGATACCCCTTATCTCAGGTCCCAAACCTAGAGCAGATGCAGTCCTGGGGAGTTGGTGGGAGCAACAAATGAGTGCTGCAGGCTGCAGCATGATCCTGCTGTGCTGATGGCTGGGCACAAGGCAAGGGGTTGACAGGGTTTTTTTGTGCGCAGCTCCAGCCCCTCAGAGGGCACCCCAGCTGTCGGAAGCTACGGCTGCACCCCGCAGTCCTTGCCCAAGTTCCAACACCCTTCCCACGAGCTGCTTAAGGAGAACGGCTTCACGCAACACGTCTACCACAAGTACCGTCGGCGCTGCCTTAACGGTAGGTGTGGGTGGGGTGCCAGCACCACCGGGTTTGGGGCTGAGTGCCTGAGATTTGCTGCGCTGGGGTGCAGGGTTTGTCAGCAGAGCATGCATGCAGAGGTAAATGGGGTCCTGCAGGACAATCCTGCTGGCAGCTGCTGTTTCCCATGGTTTTTCATTCTATTCTATGATTCCCCATTGCCAGGAAAGGGAGCTGTGGCTCGGGGTGTCCAACAGCAGGGGCTGGGTGTAGTCCCAGTGCTCCGGAGTCCTCCTGTGTGCGAGCTCCTGTGCACGGATCTGTTTTCTAATGAGTCCCCCTCCCCTAAACAGAGCGGAAACGACTGGGCATTGGTCAGTCCCAGGAGATGAACACGCTCTTCCGGTTCTGGTCCTTCTTCCTACGAGATCACTTCAACAAGAAAATGTATGAGGAGTTCAAGCAGCTGGCTGTGGAGGATGGAAAGGAGGGATACAGGTAGGAGAGGAGGGACACAGTGGCCTTTCCTGGGAGGGGAGCGAGGGAAAAGAGGTGGTGTGTTTTTTTTTTTTTTTTTTGGTGATAAACAGCAGGACCCAGGTGTTATGTGCACCAGTGTCTGAGCACCGCATGTTCTCCTGTTCCCAGGTACGGTCTGGAGTGCCTTTTCAGATACTACAGCTATGGGCTGGAGAAGAAATTCCGGCCAGACATATTTAAGGACTTTCAAGAAGAGACCATCAAGGATTACGAAGCTGGTAAGTGCCTCCTTTGGCTTCATCACTGCTAAGCAGGAGCAGTCCAGATGTGTGGCTGCCCTGTGCCTCTTTTCGTGGCTTTATGGCAGCCACGTAGCGCTGTTGTGTGTGACGGTGACGGGCTGTCCCTCAGGATTGCTCCTGTGCAGAGCAGAGCTGCTCGCTTTGCAGGAGAAGATGGAATGGGGGGCACTCAGCGGCCTGAAGGCTGTTGGGGGTATGGAGGGAGGTAAAGGAAGGCCATGGCTTTCCCCACAGCTCGCTACAATCACCTACACAGTCATAGAGCATGGGGACACCCCCATCAAGAGGGCTGCCCAGTGTCTGTGTGGGTTGCTTTGCTCCAGGTTCTCTGCATTGCCTCGGTTGGGACAGGAGGGCTTGTGGGGTGAGCACTAATCCTTGAGGGGAGCGCTCTGATTCCTGGTGTGGTTTTCTCCCCCCTCCAGGACAGCTCTACGGGCTGGAAAAGTTCTGGGCCTTCCTAAAATATTCCAAAGCCAAAAACCTGGACATTAACAGCAAACTGCAAGAATACCTCAGCAAGTTCAAGCGCCTCGAGGACTTCCGAGTGGACGTGAGTAGAAGCAATGCCCGCGCCATGCCGAAGGCCCCACAAGCACTCCGCAGCCTCTGCAAGGACAGGCTTTTAGGGCCCCAGTCCCCAGCAGTGCTGGCCAGGGGCTGGGTGACACCTAGTGTCGTGCCCCATCACTGCAGCTGGGCCAGGAACCAGCAGCCTCAGCGCTTCCAAGCCTTGTGTCATTCCTCGGCAGCTGTGTCGCTGAGACAGCGATGTTCAGCCCTGATTAGCCCCTGGGATTTTTTTCGAGCCAGC
Organism: Heteronetta atricapilla; assembly: GCA_011075105.1. NCBI lineage: Eukaryota > Metazoa > Chordata > Aves > Anseriformes > Anatidae > Heteronetta > Heteronetta atricapilla. Next base: position 12,591,667 of record CM021743.1, on the reverse strand, counting down.
CCTGCATGGTTCCCTTTCCCCAGGGCCTTTCCCTGTGCTGTGGCTGGGCAGTGAGTGAGGCTGGGCACGGCAGCATTGTGCTGACGTTTCTGCCAGCCCATCAGGTGCTGAGGCTCGCACAGCATCTTTGGAGCACAAGGACACAAGCAGATAAGGGTGAAGGTTAGATGTGACTCAGATGGGGGCAGAAAACCATCGGGTGGGGGAAGGAGGATGCCTGTTGGTTTGGATGGAGCAGCAGAGCAGCACGTGCTGCCCATGCTGACACACGCTGGGTCTCTTCCTGCTGCTCCTTCGGTCTTTCGGATGCTGCCTGAGCCATCAGTCAGGCTTCCAGTCACTGCTGCCTTCATGTCTCTAAAGCAAAGCAGTTGCTGCAAGGTTTGAATATTGCACATCCACTTCAGGGCAGCTCTCTGGGGAAAGGGATGAGTGCATCGTCCCTGATGAGCTGGAGAGGGAGGAGGAAAGTGAGCCTTAATGGCTTGAGTGGAGCCAGCCTCGTGCAGACTTTGGCTCCCAGACTTCTGGATCATGCCCCTTTGCAGAGGAGGGAGGTGCCTAAGAGCAAGTTGTCACCCCTGTGCTCTCTTGGAAGGCTGTCTGTTAGCAAATCTGTCAGTGGTAGATGTAGAGAGGAGGGCAGCTGTCCCAGTACTGTGTGCTTGGGGTGGGTACGTGTGTTCCCTACGGGCCACAGAGGCTGCAGAGGATTGCAGCAAGGCTGCCTTTAATCCGAGGGGAGGAAATGCATTTTAAGGAGGCTGTGCTGATACCGGGGTGCTTCTGTTCCAGCCACCCATGGGAGAGGAAGGTGGACACAAGAGATACCCGACGACATCAGGGGGAGACGGCAGGAAGCGCTACCCATCCCAGTCTTCCAGCAAAACGGTCAGCCAGTGCCCAGCCAGCCAAGCCCACGCCTCGCCCAGCCAGCCTGCACAAGAGGATGCCAAAAACCTGAGCCAGCAAGTCCCTGCCCCTGCAGCCGCAGAATTGCAGACAGTGGGGAAGTAGAGGGGCTGCAGCTTCTGCTTCCCTCCGGGAGACGGGGTGGGTTGGTGCGGGACTGGCTCAGAGAAGGGGAGCCCCGAGGGGTGGGACAGGAAGGGAGTTGGAATGTGGGTGCCCAGGAATAGGCTGCTGGGGAGAAACTTCAACGCACACGATTTTTTCTCTTGTGGCTGGAAAGCAAAGACGATCCGCATCTAAAACACCGTTTTGCTATTACAAACCTGACCAGAGCCAGACCTACCCCCTCCAGCCCCACCCTCTGCTTTTCTTCACCGCCCCTTCCCTCTTGTGCACACACTCATGTCTTAGTGTCTCTTTAAAAAAATGTTCTGGCTGGGTTGGAAAGGGGAGATTTTTTTATTATTATATATATATATCAAGTTTTAAATTATTGCTAGAAGTTTGTCCAGATTTACCAAAACAAATCTGCTCTCTGTGGCCCCGACGACTCCCCTCTGTGTCTCCCCCTCGGACCGCTTGCAGCCTGATCAGGAAGCTCGGAGGAGCGAGGTTCCCCGCCGGGGACCGAAGCCGCAGCGTCTCGCAGCGCTGCGGAGCCTCTGATCTCCGTGACCCGGCTGACGGCTCCCATTCCACGCACGGCGCTGCCTCGCCAACACCGACCACCGCAAAAGGAACGTGGCCCTCATCGTCCTCCTGGTCCCTCCTCCCCAGGGGTCTGGCTCTCCCTCCGCCCGCCTCTCCCTTCCATCACGGACGTTTTGAATCAACCAAAGGACCTTTGCCAAGGATGGGTTTGTTCTGACTCCTTCCTGCGAGGACGGCGTGGGGGGGCCAGCAGGCGCCTGGACTCGAGCCTGCGTGGACAGTGCACCCGCCTCCCCAGGGCTGCTCGTCGCACGCAAAGACAGGACTTTGCCGAAGGAGGCTTTCTCTTCCTTTTCCCTTGGAAAAATGAAACAACCAAGGAAAAAAAACAACAACACGTAAACCCCCCTAAAACAAACAAAAAAAACTTTGAAAAGACACATCTCCCTTTGCTTTCTTCCTTGGAAATATTAATTGAAGAAAAAAAAAAGACAAAACAAAAAAAAAAAACACAAAAAAAATACAAAAAAGAAAAAAGAAAACAACAAAAAAAAAACAAAACAAAAAAAAAGTTGCCTTATGGTGGAGCTGGAACAGGGAGGCTCGCTGGCTTCCCATGCCCCGGGGTGCACTGGGCCCTCTGCCCGCCTGCCCAGAGACTCCTCACGGCCCCGCTGCTGTGCCGAGCTTTCCTGCGGCCTCTCCTCTGTCCCGCACTCGCTCGGACCTTGCTCAGATGCACCCTGCTGTGGAGAACCCCCCGCCGGCCCTGCTCCTGCAGGGGAAGGTGCTGAGGGCTGTCAAATCCAAGACTTGTGCTCGGGAAGTAGTTGAAGCCGCTCTGTTGTGTATATACCGTTGTAGCATCCTCCCCACGATGGTGACTGTGTTCGGGGCCTCGCTCAGACTCCTGCGGGTAGCCTTGGGGGGCGAGCAGGGTTGTCCAGTGGGCAGCTGGGGGACTCCTTGCCCTGTCTGTAGCCCGATGAATGGTGTGGCTCCCGTGGCTGGGGCGCTGCTGGTGGCACTCGCTCCGGGTCCCAGCAGGTACCTCTGTCCTGGGGTTCATCACACATCTCGTCTCAGCAGGAGGCTGCGCTGAGCCCTCTGAGGGCTGTGACAACGCCCTGCTGCTGGCCCTTGCTCGGCTGAGGCAAGGGGGTGCCTGCAGAGCTGCTGCGCCTTGTCCTGGGCTCCTCTGTGTGGCACCAGGGGGGCTTCGGCTGGCAAATCCCTCCTGAGCTGTGCTCCCCCAAAAGTGTGTGGCTGGGGGCAGGTGCTGGGATGAGATCCGTGCCCAGGGTCCAGAAGCAGCGCTGGGAGGATGTTCCCCTGCTGCGAGGGTGGAAGCTCCTCTTCAGCGAGCTGTGCTTGCCTCACTGCTGCTGTGCTGTCTTCCTGGGTCAGGATGCGTGCTTTGCAGCTGGCTCGGTCGTGGCTCCGGCGTGCTGGCCTCACGTACCGCGAACATGCTCCTGCTTCTGGAAGATGCAGCTCATCGCGTTACCCTCTGCAAAATCCAGAGCTGGTAACAAACAGCATCTTCCTGAAGTATCTGCTCGATACAGTGCTGCATCTGGTAGCTGGAGGAAGGAGGCAGCCCTGGAGAGGTGACTCTGTACGGCTATGGGGCTGGTGGACAAGCAGCCAGGAGCTGGGAGCAGACCTCGGGGTGTTGAGCATGGGCACGTTGGACAGAGCAGCCAGTGGGGAGCAGGAGGTCAGGGTGGCTGTGGATGCTTGCTGGGCCCTGTTACCACCTGCCCCTGTGCCGAACGTGCTGCTCTGGCAGGTGGGAAGGGAGGAGCAGGGCTGGGCCACGTGGAGCAGCTTCGTGACCTGCTGCTAGTAACTGAAAGCACAGCTTGGGTTTGAGTGAGGCTGAGTACATGCTACTTCGCCATTTCCTCCTAGTGTGATCCTATTCTGGTCCATCTGCCACTACCACGCCATCCTGCAGCTCGGTACCGCTCGGAGGCCCAGTTCAGGGCACGAAGGTGCCCAAGCCATTGGCGTGCTCCGTACCCGCAGCAGCGCCCGAGGGGCTCGGAGCAGTACCCAGGCCGGGCTGGCAAGTAATGTCTGTACAGCGCTGCGGCCTTGACTGTTACCTCCAAATTTCTCTTCTCTTGTGAGCCAGAGTCAGATCTCTAATGTTACGGACGTGGCAGGGTTCGACCCTGATTTGGGAAGGAGGCACCTCGGAGGCTGAACCCGGGGTTTGGCTGAGGACGTTGGAGATGTTTTGCTGGTCGTTTGCAAGTGGAAGCGGGTTCGAATGTGCCACAGGTGGTCCTTGCTGCTGTGTTCCCTGTATTCCTCTCGTTGGTGCATGTTCTCTTTGGAAGCCAGTTACCTGCTTTTGAGCAAGGAACAAAATAGGAAAGCGGGAGAAGCGAGCTCCTGCTGCGGAGGTGTTCCTTGTGGAGCAGACTGTGGAATTGCCAGGGTGGTAGAAAAGGCTGAGAAACGTCCCAGAGAATTTTTCCAAATCCTGAATTGACTTTAAATTATTCTTCCTTTGATTTCTATGGCTAAGACTGTGTAGTCCTGGCACAGAAGACCTTTTCCCCCCTCATAGTCAGTGGTCTGTTGCATCAGTGTGGCTGAGGGCGTTGTCTTGCTGCCGGCCGCATTTGTGTGCCAGCGGCCTCGGTTAGAGGCCACGTGCTGCCGTGCGCCTTGCTCTGTCCTCTGTGTGGGACAGCAGCATCTCCAGGGAGCGAAGGGGAGGTGGAAGGGAGGGAAGGAAGCAGCCCCAGGCAGCCGTAGCTGGCTCCTGGGGCAGCAGGGCCTGCAGGCCGCCACCAAGCAGGGCCACGGTGCCTGCTGGGCCCAGCCCCACACAGGGCTGGCTCCGTGAGCTCCTGTTCCCTGAGGCACGTGGACACCTCGTGGGGCTGGGACTGCTGTGGTGCGGTCAGGGCTGGTCTGTGGGCATGCAGAGGTGTTTTGTCTCCCTCACAAAACGTGCTGGTGCCATACATCAGGCATCGCACGCGGCTTGCCACACTGCACCCCAGGGGAAGGTGGGCAGCTGTCCGAGGAGGGCTTTTGAGGAAGCTTCGCCCTCCTGCTGAGGAAGGAGTTTGGCCTTGCTTTAGCTTGGATGCTTTACCACAATCATATTTCATAATTACTATTATTATTTTTTTTAATTTTTTACAGCCTGGGTGATCAGGCATGCTTATTGCCATGACTGCAATGCCGCTCGCTGACCCTGCTGTGCAGCTCGTGGTGGCAGCACCAGGCTGGTGCCCAGCCACTGGCACAGCCGGAGGGAGCCCTGGCTGCTGGTGCAAAGTTTAGGGCAGCTGGGGGAGCGCACCCTGTCTCCCCCTGGCTGCTGTGTGAGCCTCTCCTCGCCAAGGTCCTGTACATCCAACCCCCTTTGGGGCACGGGCACCTGGGACAGGTCCAGACCTCTGGCGCGGGTCAGTGGTGGAGGTGGATGGTTTGTTTCAGAGGAGGCTTTGTTGCTTGGCCACGCTCATTTGAAAAAGAAAAAAAAAAATAATGCTGCTGCTCCATTTGCTTGCCTGTCCCTCTCTGTGCTGTGTCCCTCGGACCCCTCCCCGTCGGCAGCCTTTCACTGCAGCCCCTGGGTTCCCTTGAATTTTGGCAACTGCTCGTTTTGCTTCGGCCTGGTCGCCTGTACTGTACGGGATGAGGCGTTAACCTCGGTGTCCTGCCACGTGTCTGCACGTTCAGTATCGTGGTGCGGAGGAGGCCTTTGAGCTGTTAATGCCTTTCCAGTTATTTTATCAAAAGGAAAAAAGAAAGAAAAAAAAAAGAAAAAAAGGAAAACTGTAAATGTAGCAAGCTGTGTTTGCAATGCTTCTTTTCTCCTGTCTCTCCTCTGAGACTGGTTATGTCACTTTGTCACTGTTTTGAAATGGATGCTAGGCTCTTCTTAAGAGAGGGTTGCTACACTTGATGTTAAATGCCTCACTGACTCTTTTTTTTTTTTTTTCCTCTAAATGAAAATTTTCATCTCAGTGGCGTGGAGTGGGTGGATGGATGGAGGGCAGTGTTTCAATGAGTAGTTTACAGTTTCACTTTCTGCAGACACTTGAACATAGGACCGATGTATCTGTGACAAGCACATCCCCTCGGTGGGAAGCTCCAGAAGAGCGTGGACCGGCTCAGGTACCAGCCACCCCCTTGCAGTGCTCGGGCTAACCACAGAGTCCCCCTGCTGTCCCTTTGGCTCCCTCTCCTGTCCCCATCTCCACCACGTCAGCCCCACACATGGGCTGGCGGGGACAGTGACGCCCATGCTGGGATGGGGTTTGGCAGCCCTTGGTCCCCCCGAGCTTCGTGTGCCTGCAGGGATGGCAGCCAGCCCCGCTCCCCCCTTCCTCTCCCAGCCTGGCGTGTTCCCGTTGGGGTTGGAAGTTTTTGGATCTGGGACTCGGAAGCAAGTGCTGGTGCTGGCGTGCTCCGAGCTGCTCGGGCGGTGTGGGTTAGAGCTCGGCCTTCGGTAGCTCACCTGGAGCAACAGGGGTGATGGTTTGATGTGCTGGCCCTTCTCAAATTGTGTGTGTCCCAACCTCAGCCTTCTGTTCCCAAAACTAGAAAGTGTGTGCAACCTTCTTCAGCTGCATTTATCGTAGAGACAAACTTAAAATGACTCATCACAGACCATTTATCACTTGGGAGGAAAATCTTGTTAATATGGCCCGCTGTACATGATCCATCTTCTGTCGATAGTACATAATCTTTGACCCATGTGCTAGGATCATCATCACATATAAAAGAGACAAATGTAAAATACTTGAATGAGAGCTTGTATTATAACATTAATATTATTCAGAGTATCTGCTTTCTAGGCTGATGTGATTCATTATTCTAGTAATGCTTTAGTCCTTTGTAATTTGTGGTAATTATGCTTTTTCCTTTTTAATACAAAAAAAATGTATAAAAATAAAAACTTCAAAAGACAATGCAGTCTGGGTTGTCTGTTCTGCTAACTGATGCGCCCTCCCCAGAGCGCTGTGGGGTGTACAGACGGGCTGAGTCGATGCAGGTACGGTTGGAGGAACTGAAGGAGGGTGGAGGAAGAGAGTTGGCTTCCATGGGCTGACAGCAGGTAAGTGCAGGTCAGCTCTACAAAAAAATTTGCGGCATGTCTTGATTTTTATTGTATAGGTACTTGCGGATCTGCATAAAGGTGTGAGTGCTGTTTGTGTTGGTTTGTGGAGTGGAGATGAAGATGAGACAGCCCCGAGCTCAATGTGCTTATATCTTGCGTAATGAAAAACTGCTGAGGGCAGATCAGGCCTGTGTTATGTGAGTAAGGGAACGTTTCTAAAGCCATGGCTTCACTAATTTTTATGGGGTTACAGGACAAACCATCCCACATCCAAGGCTGCCTGAGACTGGGTAAAGCTAAGTCTCGGAAGTACAGTGGTTCTAACTCCTGTAGTGTGTAGATGTAGTGATCCTGCTGGTATTTCTGGAGAATATTGCTGAAAGAGGCCAAAATGTGATCCATATTATAACCTTAATGAGGATGCAGTAACCCCCAAAACTGTGGCTTATGTGCAGGCAGCTAGAACCGAGAAACAGTACAAGTTTAAAAATAGCTTTCTAGAGCAGTTTTTTTACACCTTAGGTAGAAAATAACAGGTGGTGAATGTGGTCATCTCAATTGGCTTTTTTCAGTTCAGTTTTGGGAACTGTTACTTGTGACCAATAATTTGTTTCCCTGTTAAGGTACTATTTGGCATAAATTGTCTCTAGCTCTCCTTGTCACTGGGCTCTGCCAGAATGCAGGCTGCAGGGTTGGAGGTCACTCTGCCCTCTTGGGTGTCTCCGGGATGCTTTCTGAGAGAGGTGTGAGGCTGAGGAGGACCCTGTGCCTCTCGTAGGCTTTGGTTTTCCTGAACACCGTGTCTGTTCCATGCAGATAATCCAGTACTCCCAGGACTCCGTAACACTGGTTGAACCTAGAAACCAAACAGAATAAACACCGCTGGAAGTTACTGAGGTTACCCTGCCCTTCCTATTTCTGTCTTCTTGCAGAGCCCTGACAAGCCATCCATACACTTGCCGCTGCTGTACCAGTTTCCCTCGCAGCCCTAATGAAACCTGGGTGAAACCTATGGAGCTTCCCTCCTGCTACTTCGTTATCCAGGTACGGTGACACTGAACAACAGCCATCCCTGCCCACAGCAGCTCGGAGCTGTGGGAGCAGTGGGGCAGCCACCTCGCCATGTCTGTGATTTCAGCCCGAGCCGTGGAGCTGACGTGCTTCCAGCACTGCAGATGCTGGCACAGCCGCTCTGCCCAGACAGCAGCTGAGCTCTGCGGCGATCCGTGTCCTGACATGAGCCGAGCTGCAGAGGAAATGACTGGTAACAAGAACTGGCTCCATGTTTTGGGTGTTGCCCTGCACTTAGGTTGCAATTGAACGATCCCATTTTCTATTTCTGCAGGAGAAGCAAATTGCGTTCGAAGAATTACAGCGGATGGGGACAATTCTTCCACAATTTTGGTATGTATCCCTGCAACCTACTGAAATTGTACTCCCAAGTAAAAGGGGGCTGGGAGTCTTTGCCAGGAAGGGTTAATTGAGATTGTTTGTGCAAGGTGTTACTTGATCACTGTTGCTAATCCCAGTGTATAGGAAAGAGACAGGGAGGCTCCTGCTATGTGATGTGTCCTTGCTGCCTTGATTCTAGATCACATGCAGTATCTCCTGAGCTTCCAGGAAGAGCCTTGCAGAGAACTGTCTCTGCACTTGCGCTGGGGGAAGTCCAGCACTGTGTGCTTTCCTCCCATGTCACTCAGGGAAACTTGAAACACCCAGCCTCAGCTGTGCGTTTGTGCTTTGGAGGCCTCCAAGTCAGCTGATGGAGAAACATAGATGTCAGTGAGGTGGCTGGCAGTTGTGTGGGAAGTCAGCAGGAATCCTCTGAAACCAAAGCTCTGTTTAACTGCTCTGAGAACCGATTCTGTTCTGCTATCAGGTGAACTGCATAGGCTTCTCTGCTTATACATGAATCATGCTCCAAAAGGAGCTTTGCTTGTCGGCAGTGACAGGGCGCAGGAAGGAGGGGAGAGGGGAGCAGGGACGTACTTGAGGTGGTGGAAGTCGTGGAATTCCGGTGACGGCAGCAAGGGCAGGTGGTAGCCGCAGTGCGAAATGCTGGTTGTTACAAGAGCAAGGGAGAACCACGCTGCGATTGAAACAATGTGAGACCCCATGATCATCGGGCCAGTCATGACAGGCAACGTGTTGGAGAGCTAGAAATGAGAAGCAAACTGCCTCGTTAATGAGTCCACAACAAGCAGGTTCTCGTCTAGGAGCCAGATTGTTTTGCTGAGGTGCATTAGTTTTGTGCTAACAGCATAAATGGCAAATCCCTCTGCAAACATCTTGCTGAAAGTATATAATCAGCACCAAACAAATAACTCTGCTCTGAGCCAACTGAGTTTTACTCGCTCTGAAACATAGTCACAGTACAAGCTCCCCAAACTAGCAGTGAAACTTGGGCATGAGAGCAAAGCGGGGCGTGAGGGCAGCTTGGTTCTAGTAACTTACCCTGGAGTCAGGTGAGAATTTCAGCAGCTTCTTGGAAAAATGCTGAAGCTGCTCTAGGGAAACCTAGCTGTAAAAGGGCACTGGCCTATGGATGTTTGCAGTCAAAAGTAGTGATGTTATGATCCCAGCTGCAGTACTTCACTGTGTCCTACCAGTGGTATTGGTAGCTGCCATGGCCCAGACGAGGCTTACTGCACCAGCTAGGCTCAGCTTGATTCTTGGATTTCAAAAGCCATTCTGCTACCCAAAGGCTGCCAGCCAGGGAGACTCGCAGAGCTGGTGCTGCAGCCCAGTCCTGTTATTAACAGGCAGTGGTATTTAGAGGTGGAATCTTGTGAAGGCGGGATGCGTTTTTTATGAGAAGTCTTGGTGGGAGCAAGGCTGGGAGACACTCAAGGGGGGTTTGCAAGCACTGATTCCAGCCACCAGCATGAAAATAATTACAGAATGGAGTCCATGCAGTAACCTACCCTGTGTAAATGTTATACCTCTTGCTGAAAGCACAATCTGTGCTCCCAGCTCTCTCTCTGCTCTTAAAGCTAGTAAAGTCCGGTATAAACAGGCACTGCAACACTTCTACAGCTAGGCTTCTTGGAAATGCAGTTTAGCTTCCTCTTCTCAGAAAGAAGATTCTAAGGAAGCATTTGCTTTTCCTTTATTGCTCCTTTTCATCCCATGGAAATCACGCTCCACACAGGAAGTGGAAAGTGACCATGAGAAGATCCACTTACTATGTGCTCTAATGGGTGAGCGTAAATGGAGACCACGCCAATGGGGGCTGTCCATTCGTGGTGCTTCTTGTGAATGTGCTTGTACAGGAAGGGCTGATGAACAAGCCTAAGTAGAGAAAACAGAAACGTAGGTTTTGAGCCCCATAAGAAAGGAAGAGAGTAACATTACAACTTTTCCTGGGGCATGTCTCATGTCTCCTCTTGAAAACAGATTTTAGAACAGCTGGGAATGAGAGTGTAGGAGTCCTGGCTTCTCTCTTTCTTCATCATTAAGTTCTTGTTGAATGGATTCAATGTATATTGGTTGATGCTGAACTTAAGTTCAAGTACATCCCATAAATCCAAGTCTCTGAAAGATGATTCACTCAAACCTTCCCCGTAGGGGAAGACTCACTATATTTTTGCTGTTTTGATTTTGTCTAATAGTTGCCAGTAGGAAAAGAATAGTATTTTTTTTGTGCCTTTGTCCAAATGCTTTTTTTAAACAGCTTTTGTATAAAGCTATCTATTCAGTTTATTCCTGAATCTCTAACCTGCTCCACATTTGTAGTTTTTATCCATTTCTGCTTCCTGTAGTTACTAGAAACATTGCAGCAGCCAAGCCTCATGTGGTAAGGATGTTCCCTAATACAGGAACTTAGAAGTAAGCTCCAGGACCTAAGTCTTTCCATACAAATACAAGATTGTTGGAGGACAGTGGACTACAACTATTGCTGTTTCAAGAGATGGATATAACCTTAAATGCAGAGGGGCAAACCACTGAGTCCTGTTCCAGTGCTCAGCTCACCTGTGTGAATAATAGAAGAGAATTTCCTCAGTTATGGTGAAGACGCCCAGCTCGACAAGAAACCACTGGAAGGTGGGTAATTCCTTGCTGAAGGTGTTGCCCCACCATTTCATGACATAGAACATGGGCACAAGCATGGGCAGGGAGATGAAGAACTGATTAAACAGTGCTGTGTAGATGGCTTGTCGCAATTTTTTGGTGTCCACCTGCAAAAAAGAAGTCAGGATTTGAGGCTAAATCAGAAGCACTGGGTCTTTGTTTAGGGACAGTAAAGAGCTTTTAGATTTGTAGGATGCTGTTGTATTAGTTTAGGGGTCAACTTTTTTAACAAGCAGTCTATCAAGATCTGATCCGTAACCTAATTACAAGAACGTTTTCTCTCTCCGCAGTGGATATACAAGACTCAGCTTGATTCTCCTTGAATCCTATCTGGTTGGAAGAGAAAAGCATAAGTGGTTCTTCTCTCCTCTCCTAACCTAGAAGACTCCAGAAAGTGTTTAGCCAGCAGAAGAGGCACAGTGACAATTACTTACAGGATCATTCTTGCCCAGCTGAATGCGATACCGAGTAATGAAAGTTGGCTTTCCTGTTACATCAGCCACCATAAGGATTCCGTTGAAGCACCAGAAAGCAAGGCTAGGAACCAATGCAGCCCCTGTGGCATGAGGAAAGGTCAGAGGTATGTGAATACATTGATAGCTATGGCTAATCAGAAAAAAGAGACAGTGGATTAGTATCCAGAGGACCTTGCTTGGACCTATATATACCAGGTGTATAATCCCTGCCCAGAGATGCTTTAAGACGTAACGAGGATAGGTTCTGACACCCAACTAAGATCTAGGCAATGGTGAGGAGCTTAAACTGCACAAGTGTCCCATAGGCTAAAACTTGCGACAACACACTAAGAAAAGGTTTTTCTAGGAGGTCGGGGAGCCTCTGTCACGAGTTATTTTTAAATACACCTTGGATAAGATCAAGTTGATTCCTGGGACCTTGCAACATCCCTACCGAGCCTGTTCACCAACTGTTAATCACAGACAGAGAAGGGTTGTACACTACAAGCGTAAAGTTTACTAATTTTACTTTAATTTTCAGTAATTAGTTCTACTGAGTCATTCATTTCTCACAGGAGCAGACTATGTTTACACAGGAAAGCAGTTCTGTGCTTCAGCAGCAGTGAAAAGATCAGATTTTTAATCCCTATAGTAGGTCTAATGAGGAACCACTCCAGAGGCAGCACTGTCACTTAGGTGGCTTTGAAGCCTACATGTGCTTTTCAGCATGGGAAGTGGGCAGTTTGGGGTAGAACATCCATGTCCCATTTTAAATACAATACATACCCTTGTACAGCAAAGGGTTGTTAATCTGAGTAACTCACCGAAGAGGAAGAGTGACCGTTCCCTTCCCTCAAACAGGTTGTAAAGATTTAACCATGCTGTTTGCCAGAAATTGCCTGAAGTCTCCCAGATCTTCTGTACGCACCTGTGGGAATAAGTGTTGTTGGTGACTTATCTTTCCACAATCTGTTTATCCCCTCTCCACAGAAATGCTTCTCCTCAAGCCCCTTTGTTCTAACAATCTTACCAAGAAGCAGAGTTCATGAAAGCAGTGAATATGAGCAGGCATGTGCCAAGGACCATGGCAGAGGTCTTCACAGCATCCCAGAGCTTCCCTTCCTGTGAGCAAGCAACAAAAGTAAGTATGTGCTGCGGGGCCCTATGCTAGACTGTTCTGTATTTGAAATGCATGTGTTAAAGGTGGTCCCATGATGGTCTGTTTTGCTTTACAAATTCTAAAGAACACAGTAACAAGGCTGTTCTGGGATATTGTGTGTACGTGTGGGGGAGAGTTCACTCACATCCACCTGCCATCCTCACAGAGCCCTGAAGTGTCACTGATGTGGAATTTCTCTGGTATAACCAAAGGGAGAGGAAGGACCACTGATATTTCCCTGATCTCCCCATTTTTATTGGGTACTTTTCTCAGTACCTGGAGGACTGAAATATGAAGGGCTTCTGGATAATTCAGAACAGTGGGAATGGAAGACCTGGGGGTAAGGAACTGTGCTCCATCTCAACACTTCCCTCACTCTGCCAGTTTATTCTCCCTCCCAGTATTCCATATGCTATCCCCCTCCAGTCATGAAGAACTGTTAGGCTCAGGTGATCTGATTAAAAGCTCCAGTTAATTCAGAACCCGCTTCTCTCAACTTTTTTCTTAGCTTTGAAGAGTGCTTCTGAAGAAGCTTAGCTTTTTTTTTTTTCCCTCCCTCTAACTGTAACAGAGGTCTGACAGAGGATATTACTTTGCCTTGCACAATTCACTTTGCTGTGCCTCTAGCCCATCACAGGTGCAACTCGAGTCTAGTACTGGGAGTACAGCTTGTCTAGAAGGTACCATGTGTGATCTGTACAGAATAACTGCCCAGTAACAAGGAGTTAAAATATACAACTTCAAAAAAGTCTGAAGTTCTCTACGTTCCTGTTGTCAGTCATGGAAGTGTTACCTACTAAACAAATATTCCTGTGTAGAGCATAAGGGCACCTGTGGTGTTAACGGGACTCCTAGGACGGTAAGGCTTTTAACCACACAAAGCAACTGTAAAAGAGACCAGTGTGACTTTTTGATTCTAGGAGTATATTCAAAAAGCAGTATTCAATATATTTGAACACTTAAATATTCAAAAGTGATTATCAATTATATGTCAAGCATGTAATTAGCTGTCTGTCTTAACATAGCCCAAATTGGTTGTGCAGTTCAGAAATCTTAGTTTGAGTTTTCTTGAGTGAATATACGTTACATTTAACTACAGGATGATTTTTAAAAATGTAATTCTAAAATAGTGTAATAACCAGCTAGCGTTTTGTTCATAACTCTGTTCTTCATGTTTTTTTAACTGTGTTGTTTAGCTGCAAAAGCAGACTGGAGTAAAAATAGCATGATTCATAGTTGCTGTCCTGTTTGTCTCCTGTCAGAGAGGAGAAACAAGAGAGGCAGCTTGCTAATGCATGTTGAATGCAGGTGTGTGTAGGGCAATGCAATACAGAGGAACCCTCTCAACATAGCTTTCAGCGTTGAGGGTTTTTTTTAAGATTCTGTAGCAGCTACAGGATATTAATCATTGCCCAGAACTTGTCAGCAGTATTTATCTGTCCCCCGACAGAACTTTGCTCATTAGCACTGAAACTTTCCTCATTAAAACAAACATTTGTTCCTATCATTTCAGTTTTTATCACGTTAGCAACTGGGGAGAAAGTAATTTCTCTTGCCCTACAGCTTCATGTTTATGAACCCTGTAGGCTTGTATTTGAAGCAATACAATCAGTTGCCAGCGTTATGGCTGTGTGTACTCAACTGAAAATGTAAAGCTAGTGAAAGAGCCATCTACTCTAGCTTCAGGTAGAACATGCTGAATAAGGGCCTGGAGATTTGCTCTCAAGTTTCAGATTTCCAGTTTCCATGTTACACCTAATGTATACTGATATAAGATAAGCATTTCTTAATATTTAAACCCTGGAGTACCATCTAGGTATTCATTAGAAAGAAATGTATTAAAAGCTATAAAAGGCTCTGAGCCTTTTAACAGAATTGTATCCTATAAATCTTTCTTTTTTTTTTTTTCCTGGGATGACAAAAGAATATACCAAAGAAAAACTTTGAAGTCAGAATTTTTAGTTAGACCAAATAATATTTCTGATTCTCTAGTATCCTCCAGCCAGAAGATCTCAAATAATTTCAAATATTAATGACTTCTAATACACATCAGAGACTATGTGTGCCTTGCTTTGAGATAGGACTGAGAGTAGCCACAGGTCACCACTTTTAAAGCAATTTTAAAAGCCATTTGACAGAAACTGCCTTGTTTTGAGACTGTGCTTTTATTGCACGTGAGGAAGTAATTATGTGAACGAGCCCCACACAGTATAATTACATGAGCTGTAGAAGCAGAGAAGTTTACATTAAAAAAAAAAATCTTGTTCATCAGGTCCAAGTGCTAACACCCTGTTTCTCTTCATGCCAGTGGCTCCAGCGCAGCGGTTTCCAAATTCTGCTCCACTGATCGCCTGAGATGTTGCCCTTAAAGGGCTTGTACAAGGTGACAAATTCCTTAAGTGCAGAGCAGAGTTGCTGCCTACAAGGTAAATGAGAAGGAGGCACACCAGCTGGGAAAGACACTGTTCAGCTGGCCCCCTTGGAGGGCTGGGCCTGGTTAGGTAGCAGAGCTACTGGCAACAGCAGAGGGTCGTGGTCTCCTGCCATACAAGCAGAGGTAACAGGCCCTTTGCCACTTAGTGCTGTAACCACAACTCACTCACAAAAATGTTGTGAAAATGTTGCTGTAGTGACGAGCACTGAACTCCTAGTAGCGTTAAAGCGATGGGAGCGTTGATATGTCTGTCACTCCTCTTAGGAGGTTACTCAACACATGCAGCTTTCCCAAGCACCTGCATAACGCTTCCTTCAAAAGGTGAACTTTGAGTCTTTACCTGTTTCTGCTGTGCAGCCATGGTGGAGTATCCAGAGTCTTTCTTCATCTGAAATAAATAAGTGAACTTTGTACAGCTGGAGGGTGGAAGAACACAATGCTGACTGTAGCAAATCACTTCAAGTTCAGTTGCAAAACTGTACGAGAGTTACCCTCTGTGCTCTGACCCTCCTTCATTTCTGTCTATAGAACAAAACTGAGCTCTTAAAGTCTTACAGCCCCCATATTTCCTGATGCGTATTAGTAGTCTTACAGCCCCCATATTTCCTGATGCGTATTAGTATTTTATGAAGAAACACGTCAAGTCTGATAATATAAGTGACAGCTTACTGAGGACTGCAGAATTTAATCTATTTTGCTTTTCGTAGTTGGAAGAATATTCAAACACAGGCACACTGTGTTACCTAAGGTAACAAAGGAAAGTGCAGAGAAGGTACAAAGGCACCTGTCTAGGGTACGATGAAAATCAGAAAATGATTCATTAGACAGATGATATTCTATTACCTTTATGATGATAGCAGGCCTCCTGGGAGTACTCCTCTTGCAGCTTGTCAGAAAGGTGTAATACACTGCCAAAAAGAAACCATCATAGGAGCAGAGAGATTAGTGATAGCTTTCTGGGTACAGTCTTCCAAATGCAATTCTGTTTATTTACAAGCATTTCCAGCTTTGCTTCCCTACAACATGTTAGTGTGCAGGTCAAGGGGCCGGAGACAAAAATTGGTCACTTTCTTCCTGCTTGGCTTCCTGCTTACTCATGGACAGAAAAAGGTGAGGCCAGACAACCAAATTGCTTACTACCAATGTTAAACAGTTCTGGGACGACAAAAGAAATCAGACAAAAAGTGATTTGACACTTGAAACCACACTCCCCAACTCCCAGCCCTCTATGTCAACACGAGGGTTGCAAATACTCCAATGGGAAATGCTAAATTTTGGTAGCAACCTTAAAAAAATAAAGCAAATAAACAACTTCATGTTGTCTCCCTTTGCCAAACAAACAAACAAAAAGGGTGAGAGGTGCTATTGCTTAAAATCGGAATGTGTCAGGGAAGTCCCATTGTCCTAGTACATCTCATCTTTCCCCAGATCAAGAGCTCCCCTATTAGACTTTGGGAGCTACTAGAGTCACTCTGTGAGATCTGTTGTATGTTTTTTTTCTCCACTATATCTAGTTTGCCAACCACAATCTTACTGATAAAATACCGGTGGGACTCGTAACATCTGATGAAGAATACCTAAGAGTTACAATAACAAGCAACCTGCTGGTCTGTATAGAACAGCGTAAAATAATTTGCCACAGGACAAACCGAGCTTATCTTCGTTTGCAAGACCTTCTGATCATGATGAAGCAGTTTGTTACGCAATGTGCAGCATGTTCCCATCTTGTCACACAGGTCCTCTCAGTGCAGGTGTGCCTAATGTCTCTATGAAAACACTACTAGCACTTGTAATAAGTCAAACAAATAATCCATTACTTTTGGGGCACCTTATTCTTTAAGGATGCTCTACTTCACTACTTAAAATCACAACATCATTTCAGTTGGAAATAACTTCTGGACTTCTTGGTCCAACCCCTTGCTCGGTATGGGGCCAACTTCAAAGTTAGATCAGGTTGTTCAGAGCCTTGAACTGCTGAGCTTTGAGTATGTGCATGGAGGGAGATGGTACAGCTTCTCCAAGAAATGTGTTCCGGTGTTTGACTACCTTTACTGTACTTTCTTCCTAATATCTCACCAGAATTTCCCTTGTTATAGCTTGCATCCCTTGTCCTTTTGCTGTGCACCTCCCTGTCTTCCCTACAGCACCCAGCAGGGAACTGAAAAGAGCATCATTGAATTATTCTGCTGCAACAGTACAGAAAATAATATTGGCCATAGTTGTCTGTGGTAAAAGAGATTATTCTGCTCCTGGATAATCTTGTAATAGACATTAGATCTTACAGAGGCAGATATCTTAGTTACTATTTGCAGCTCCACACAGCGTTAGCGTTGCTCATTCAATCCCTGCCAAATCTTTGCATGCAAAAGGCTAAAGAGCAGAGCGCAGGTGAGAGTGTGACTCTGCTTTTTGTTCCTAGGAAGAGAAAGAGCCAGTGCTTGACTGAGTCTCAAACTGTGTGAGTTTGGGAACGTTTAAAATTGTAATTGCGTTTCTAGTCCTCTTGCTTTTAAAAATAATCAGCTTACAATAGCAGTCTTTGTTGGGCAAAGCCTTGTAGTTTGAAATGTATCTGCTTAACCTTCCTCTCCCCCAGATCTCAGTCAGCTACCTTTATTGTCACATTTACAGAATAAAATTTTACATTACTTACATTAAAACAAGACAAATTTGGATGGATCATGTCTTTCACCAGCATCTCATTGCTTACCCCTTTTTTCGCTGGACAATATCTTTTCTGATTCAGAATACATCAAGTACATAAACAAAAGCATTCATGTCACCACGGCTGCTTTGCAAACAAACAGAAAAAAATCCTTCCAAGTACTTGGCACTGATCACTTGTTGCATGTTATACAGTCCCAAAGCAAACAGTGAGGACCTCAACTGGCTGCAGTTATTTGCTAGCATTAGATTTAACTGGTGCTGTGTAAAAGAACGGCTCTGTTTAGGTTGTTTCAATCTAGTTAATACAAAATCTGATCCAAAACAAATTCTAAATCCTGCAGTAAAAGTAATTGTTTTTCTGATCATACTCTTAATGGTAAAAGGGAAACAGGCACCAGGCAGTAAAGAATTCCAATACAAACTTTTTTTTAAAAAAAAAAAAAAAAAATATTTCCATGTATTTCATCATTTCTCCAGCAACTCTGAGATCTGCTTTCACTGTGTTCTCCATTTCAAGTATCAGAAAAAAGCTAGTCATGTTTTAAAATCCATAAAATAATCTGGAAAAAAATAAACAGTTACACAGCTTTAATAAAAGAACTGCCATACTTTTATTTTTGTTTGAAAGTTTACATTATTATTCATGTCCCATCTTTGCTGTCCCCTTACATTTACTGATGCCCAGCTAGTCGCAAGCTGAGACTGCACAAGTGCCTGCTTCTCCTTGTACTGTACCCAGTATCGTATTCTATTGCATCCTTCTTCTGACACTAGCTAAGTCCTGCTGCTGTCACGTACAGCTGGATAACTGGGTAGGTCTACAGTGATGGACTGGCTGCCAACCCCATTGCTTGGTATTCCTTCTTGAAAAGATTCCTTCTTCTTGAAAAGGAATCTTCAAGAAGATTCCTGCTTGAATCTTCTATTTTAGAGCTTCACTGGAATCACCTTTATAGTGCATAGACAGTGGAATTCAACGTTGCCTGAGAGAAAGAAAGGTACAGCTATCTGTGAAAGTACAGAACCTGTAGAAAGGGAAAACGTCAGGACAACCTACCTGGTCACCCCTGAAAGTGCGTATGAGCCATGCTGTATGGAAAGAGACAAGACTAGATGTGTCTGGTGGGGCTCCTACCGTGCCAAGCAGTGCACAGATCTGAAGGCAACTATAGTTTCGAGCAAAACTTACAGCTGTATGTTAAGGTATATATGCTATTGCCTTTTAATTATTTCTTCAGAGTCTCCAGCCACTATACCCCTGAGCTCTGGCTGCCCACTCTTTGCTTACCTCCTGCTAAGCGTAGCCTAGGAGAGGTCCTTTGTGTTTATCCAGAGCCCAGAGTTCAACTCCTCACCTTTCACTACTGCTGCGGAAACTTTATGAGGGTTTAAGCAAAGGAGTCGGGGGTGTGTTTCCAGGCAGGAGTTGGCTGTCCCCTCCCAGGCGAGTCATGTGAAGCCAGGGCCATGTCACTGGCAGTACTGGCAGCGTTCCCTGTGCATGTGCACATCCTGTCACTCGGTTAAGCATTCGGAATACATCTCTGCAGGTAAGAGTTTTTCACCAAGAGATAATGACTGTGTCTGAGAATAAAAAAGAAAGCTACACCTTAAATAGTTTTTGCAATGCCCTAATTCATGTTTTAAGCACAAAATAGAAAATGCCAGTGCAAGTGAATGAGTCAAAGGTGTATTTGTTAAAAGTATAAGGGTTACTGTGGAATATGGCCAAAAACAGCAGTCCAAGATTTCATTGTGTTGTCATAACTACAGATTTCACCATCAGTTGCTGCATAGTGTCTTCAGTCAGTTGCAGGTACTGGTTCTGTCTGTAAAGATGAGGCACAAATAGGTTAGAATGTGCTTGGGCCCTGTTGTGTTTAAATATGCTTACAGACCATAAAGTCTGTAATTACAGTATTGCAAGATGTAATTTGCAGTGGTATTTGTCTTTATTATGCAGATGCGGCCCTAATCTACTACTTACCTAATATACAGCGTCCTATTATGAACTAAACTCTGAGAATTATAGTCATTAAGGTTGGAAAAGACCTCCAAGATCACCTAGAAGAAGGTGAGGTCACTGAAGAAATGAGGGTGTTACTTGATACAAGTTACCAGATTTATTTTTCCACTCAAGGAAAGACAAGGACCATCTCCTCTCCCTCATGGTTAGCTTTGCATGGCCATACATGCATGAAGCAATATATACTGTTGTCTTGTAAGCAATGTCGCAAGCAAGCAGTACTTCGAGCTGCAGAGAAATCTGCAAGCACAAATAATGGTGGTGCCTTGTCTATGCCTGGTTTCTTGCACCAACCACTATATTTTTATCAATTAACTTTTTCTTGAAGTAATATTCCTGAACTCCCCTCCCAACCAGTGCTGTTTGTCATCAGTATGGTACATGTTTGCTGTTGTTTCATTTCAGATTTAGAACCTTTGCTGTTTTCATTGACGATTTCTCTTGACTAATGGGATCTATTCCCTAGTGGGGAAAGAGTTTTTTTAGTTCTCAGCTGTTGCTACTAATTGTTATTTACTGTAGACAGCAGACTCAACAGGGAGCAATGCAATTCCTCCAAACTATTTGCACATGTACAGAGGAGGAAGTGGGAACTGACATCTCAAGAGAACGAACGCTGTCCGGTCCTTTATTTGGACGTGATCTTGCACTGGGAGGGCTGTTCATCCAATGCCCTAAAGACTGTGATAAGCCAGTGAATTTCACAGACCTCAGTGTTCTTTTTTAACCTCTGTTCAATTCAGACATGGGTTATATCTGAAAGATTTATGCCCGGTAGTAACAGACAGATTAGAGTATTAGTCATAAGGATGTAAACTTCATTTACCTGCTGCTGCAAGTCTGGGTCTAGCGCAGGTCAGCAGTAATCTAAAAGCTGCTTCTGTCTGTTGGCTACCCTGTGCCCTGGTCTGGTACCGTCACTGGAAACCCTCCAGTTAATGCAGTCCTCACCAAGGCTCAGCTCTGAGGAACGCCCAAATTCTGATTTTCTCTTAGTAGAAATGCTTTTTTTTGATCAGACACTTCATAAAATAACTTCTGTTAAAGGTGATAACTTTCTGCCAATTTAGCATGTTGCATGAATTACACAACCTGAGTGAAGTTCTGGGCTGAGAAGGCAAAATGGTAACTATCACCTACAGCGATAAACTTTGAATCAAAATAGCATTCAGAAGATGCTGACAGCATCAAGGTCGCTTGATAGAGAGCAGTGTCTAGAAAAAACCCTCTCCTTTTACATCTACGTTTCTGCTGAGGCATGAATGCTAAACCTGGGAGACTGAACTGTGCCTGAAGCGTAAGAGATACTAAGATTTATTTTTTTTTTTTCCAGGTACTTGTATTAATCTGAATGGTAAGCGGGCAGCTGAGTCAATGAAAGCTTCCAGTTGAACCCAAATGCTGGGCACATAGCAATTATGAAGCACTGTGAAAAAAGTAATCTATTTTTAATAGATTCAGCCCTGCCCGAGGAGGCTGCCAGCCTAAAAGTGAGGAAATGTTGTAATTAGTAGACAAGCTTCCGAATAAATCACCTATCTGCCATCAGCCAGCAAAGCAGCAGTGCTGGCAGCTGCGTGACACCAGAAGCCGTGTCGGGCTGTTTTAGTTAAGTTTGGGTGTTAATGTGACTTAAATAACACTTCTGGAACAGACCCCAGCACACAGCTGGCAGACGGGACCACACCGAGACCTCTAAGGCGAGGCAGCGCTGGCAGGGCCGGGCAGGGCTCTGTGCCCCACAGAGCCGGGCCGGGTGACAAAGGCCCGCACCCGACTGCCCCCCACCCCCGCCGCCCGCAGCCTTTGGACTCGCCCAAGCTCCGCGCTGTGCGAGCGCCGGGAGAGACCATCGCCAGCCTGAGGGGGAGGAGCCACGGCATTGCCTCAGCCCAAGGGCAGCGGCTTTACGCATGCGCACACGTCCCCGCACAGCGCTCCTCCCTCTCCCCCCTCCCTTTCCCTGCGAGCGCGCGCGCTGCGGGCGCGCGGCAGGGCACGTTGCGGCGCGCGCGCCCGCCCGCCTGCCGCGGCTTCCCCACCATTTCTCGCGAGATCCAGGGAGGGCGAGCCGGAAATCCCGCCTAAGGCCCAGAGGGAGGCCTCATCGCGCCTGCGCGGTGCGCGACCGGCCCGGCCCCGGCTTCCGGGCAGGTAGCGGCGGGGAGGGGGGGAGGGGAGTGGCGGGGATGGGGGAGGCCGGAGCAGACGAGACGCGGGGGGAGCGGTGGCTAGAGCGGCCCGCGGGGGGGCGGGGCCCGGCCCAGCTCCCGGGAGCGGTGGCGGCGGCGAGGAGGTGAGGGGGGGGGGCGGGACCCCGCAGGGACTCCTCAGAGCCCCTCCGGGACCCCTCGGAGCCCTCCGGGCCCTGCCTGGGCTTCCCGCAGCCCCCCCGGGTCTGTCCCGGGAGCCCCCCCGGGGCCGGGCCGTTCGCACGGGGCCGCCCCGAGGCGCTCCGGGGGCCGTATCCGGGGCGAGGGGGCGGGAAGGGCCCGGCCGGGGCCTGTCGCGGCTCTGCCTCGGGGTGAGGGGCCTCGGCGCGGCCTGCGGGGGGCCTGACGCGGGCACGGAGCCGGCGGGGCGCTCCGGGGGAAGCCGAGCTCCCTACACGGGTGCCTCAGCCCGAGGTGGGCTGCGGTAAGGGGCAGCAGAAGGGGCTCCGGTAACTGCCCTGTTACCTGTGCGCCCGGCGTGCTTTAGCTCAGCTTCTCCTTCACCGTGTCTCCAGGAGCTCATAAAATCCTAAAAATCCTCCTGTAAACTTCACACGGGCTATCTGGAGGCGACAGTAGCACCATGAGGTGCTCT
The DNA here is from genome assembly GCA_011075105.1 of Heteronetta atricapilla. Lineage (NCBI taxonomy): Eukaryota > Metazoa > Chordata > Aves > Anseriformes > Anatidae > Heteronetta > Heteronetta atricapilla. The sequence continues at coordinate 12,569,389 of CM021743.1, read as the reverse complement.
GCTAGATCGTTCGTGCTTTCATATAGATTTTTCTTCACGTAAAACACAATTCCTTTTATCTGTTTAGCACAGCACGCTGATTGGATCGCACAGCTTGCAGCTCTGCCCTGCCATCGGAGTTCGTCAGCTGTCCTTGCCCTGGTCCCTGCAAGATGCCAGCAGCCCTTGCAGAGAACAGCCAGGTTATCTGCGAAGTATGGGCAAACAACCTGGAAGAGGAGATGAGGAAGATTCGAGAGATTGTGCTAAGTTACAGCTACATCGCGATGGTAAATGTTTTATAATTGATCTATTTGTCTCGGATTTTGGGTGGGGAAGGGGAATTAGCTAATTCTTGGGCAAGAAATGATTTCTCCCGTTCCAGATCAAACCAAGCTAGAAGTGGTGAAAAACTCGCGAGCTGTCCATCAGTGAAACTTTGCAGAATGTGGTGCGTGTGTTCAGTTCAGATTGATTGATAGGCAAGGAGAGAGACCACCTGAAACAACTGAATTAACTTAATATTTAGTCATTCAGTGTGTGTTAGTTTATGGGATACAAAATGGAACAGGTCAGATGTACAAAGGCCTTAGTATTCGGCCACTGTATTTGTCCTTTGAATTTCTTTCCCCTTTTGGCTATGGAAACTGACGCAGAACTGTGGGACAAGAAACCTGCCAGTGACAGCTTGTTAGCAGGAGTGCCTCTTTTTGGTGTGGTCAGATGTTGATTCTTGTGGAAGAAAAATGTTCTGGCTGTAGATATGACTGAGTTCCATGAAGTTTTATTTAAGAAGACCAGAATATCCTCCAGTTGGGAGGAATCTCTGCTCTTAATAGCCTACCTTCACTTGGCAGGAGCTGGTCAGTTACATACACAATTTTAGTTCTGGTACTGTAAGTTAAGCCAACCTTGATTGGGGATCCTAAACTTAAAGATGTGAGAATTCTGCTATAAAAGCGTGGCATAAAAATACGCGTCCCTTTTGAGTCTGTAAAGAAATAAAACAACAAAATTAGAACAAAGTTGTGCAAGTAAATAGAATCTTCTGTTGCCATAAGCTGAAGGAAATGAGCTCTCTCGCTTCCATTTGTGTTCTGTCTCATCTCATTGAGAGTGTTCATCACCTGTTTTAATAGCTGTGTTGTAGGAGTGGACACAAAAAGATGTTGGGCAAGAGAGAAATGTTGTAAGATGCGCAGCACTGAGTTCTTTACAAAAGTTTTTGCATATGCTGTAGTCAGTAGAAGTTGTGCGACGTAATCTAAGAGTAAAAATAGTCTAAAATTTTGGGTTTTAGCAAAGATAGCACACAGTCACTGAAAAGTAAGAGAGTTTTCACATAGTAGATAGAAATGAAAGAACACTTGTAACAGTTTAATATCCATAACAGAATATGAAACAGGATTAAAAATAAGTGATTTTTGTAGATGAATTATCAGTGCAGCGATGGGACCTGCAAGCATGGAATAGCATATGCTCCTAGTGGAACAGGTAATGAGATTTGCTCTTCCTTCCTAGGACACAGAGTTCCCGGGGGTTGTTGTAAGGCCGATTGGGGAATTCCGCAGCTCCATCGACTATCAGTATCAGCTCCTTCGGTGCAATGTCGACCTCCTGAAAATTATCCAGCTGGGCCTGACTTTCACGAATGAGAAAGGAGAATATCCTTCTGGGATCAACACCTGGCAGTTTAATTTCAAATTCAACCTTACGTGAGTCTTCTGAGCTAGGGAATAGTCTGCTCTCTGAGCTGAAGTGGTGCTTGTCTTTGGGAAATGCCCAAGTCTGTATGTTTATCATCAGTGGTTGGTTCTGAGCAGTAACAATTCCAATTCTAATACTGATTTTACGGGACCCTACTTTGGCATGACAGGAGTTGCAATATTTCTGGAAGTCAAAGCCATGCTAAAATACTGTCCTTAATACCCTTTCCCTTCATAAATAGCCAGTAATTCTGCGTCCCTTAAACGTGGCTTCTGGAAAAATGTTATGGTCTTAAGCTTTATACACTTTCTGTATCTACCTGTCTCTATATAATATTTAAACAATTAAATCCATCCGTTTCTGCTAAAAAGAAACAGACATGCTGTTTTCAGCAAAAAGGGCAACATCTCTATTTGAAGATCCATGTTAAAATGTAAACTGGCATTTAAAGAAAAAAGCTGTGGAATTGCCAAATCTGTTCAAGAGAATGAATCTTGTTAAAAGGAGTGTAAATCTCAACTGCAATCCAGTTAAGATTGCAGAATAGCTTGTTATGTGTGTGGGAGGGTGCAGTGATGATATTGAAAGTGATTTGACAGGAATTTTCTAGAGAGACAGATGTAGAGAGCCTAATGGTCACTCCGGTTTTTCAGAATGCAGCGAGTGGGGAATCTTTCTGCAAGGGCTGACTTGGTAGTACTTTAAGTGCAAAGCTGCTTTTCTCCTCCAGGGAAGATATGTACTCTCAGGATTCCATAGACCTCCTCGCAAGCTCTGGGCTGCAGTTCCAGAAGCACGAAGAAGAAGGGATCGATACCCTGCATTTTGCTGAGTTGCTCATGACTTCAGGGGTCGTCCTTAGTGACAGTGTGAAATGGCTGTCGTTTCACAGGTAGGTCGGAGGTGATCACTGATGCTACAGGGCCTGAAATCTCTTTTTGGCTGAAATACTGCTGCTTTGGTCTATGGAGAATGATGAGATTTTTAAGATTTAGCAGCTCTGCAGTTCTTAAATAAGTGTAAAGTTAAAGGCTAAGTTTAAGAAGTGGCACTTCACTTACATTAGCACCTGCTCTGGTCTGAATTCTGCGTGTGCGCTGCTTGCAAATCCATTTGCTGTTACAGTCTGTCTCTATGGGGAAAAACTGTCAGTGTTGTCAGTCATATTCAAACTTGTAAACCTGTGTGCATTGCGAAGGTTTGTTTCTTCTGCCTTTAAATGTTGCTGTTCTCAGTTTCCATCTTGTGTTTACACACAGAGGAAGGACTCTGTAGTTAAGGGATCTTTTGTGCAGTATTTCAAATAACTTGATTGCAAGGCCTCTTGTCCTTGATATCCCTGCAAGTGAAAGGACTTGAGGGAGAAGGAGATGGGAAGAGATACTCACAGGGTTTCCTGCTTTTCCATGTTGCTTGGAGTTTTATGAATATCGGAGTATGTTAAGGTTTGAAAGCTATGGGATATTAAAAAGCCAACTCTAAACCTCCTGAAAACTACTTTCTTGTGAAAAATGTGGTATTAGTACTGACAGGTACAGGTGCTGCCTGTTTATCTAGGTTCTGTATGTTTCTGGTTTCAGTGGTTATGACTTTGGCTACATGGTGAAGCTGTTGACAGATTCCAGGTTGCCAGAAGAGGAACACGAGTTTTTCCATATCTTGAACCTTTTCTTTCCATCTATCTACGATGTCAAGTACTTAATGAAGAGCTGCAAAAACCTCAAGGTACTTGCATCTCCCCAGCAAACAAGTGATGGTTAGATATCAATGCTGCAAATGGGCAGCAAGGCAAATGACAGAACTGCTACGTATGTTGTCTCTAAAGCGCAGTGAGTATCAAAGCGAGTAGTCACACACACCTAGGCTAAGGTCGTGTCTAATAGATGCTGCCTTCCCAGTTTTAAGCTTACCCACTATGTTTATTGTGTAGGG
>CM021743.1:12228132-12565761 GCA_011075105.1 Heteronetta atricapilla | reverse complement strand
GGTAGAACGTGATTTATCTACTGAATCACAGCCTTGTTTCAGGAAAGGGTGGGTAAGGTGCAGCACCTGTAATCTATGAATATACCCACAGTCATATTTCGAGTATCTGCAGCAGGAAAGCAAGGTACCTACATTTAGGAAGAGTATTTTTGCACTCTTGAACACTTTTTACCGTTTTAGTTAATGCACAGTTGGTGTGTGCATTGCTGGAAACTGCTTCCATTATTTACACTTTCTTGGAGAGGCGTGGCAATTTCTGTAAGACAGGAAGGACTCTTACAAAATAATCTGGTCTGTTTTCACTGCAGGGTGGCCTTCAAGAGGTGGCAGATCAGCTGGATTTGCAGCGAATTGGACGACAGCACCAGGCAGGATCGGATTCTCTTCTCACAGGAATGGCATTCTTCAGAATGAAAGAGGTAGGGCGTTATTCTTCTTTCTGGTTCTTTTTCCAGTCCCTATCCATCAATGCCCATACAACTGATGTGGTTGGCTTTTTTGGCTTTTGTGTGAGCCTTGTGGCTGGCACGCTTCAAAACATCAATAGAAGGAAATGTTGATATTGGCACACACTTTTTCTGCTCATACTTCTTTCTTTCCAGTCCTTATTTTACTTCCTAGGCTGAATCCTAGAGGTGGCTGACTTCAGATGAGCTCCTTAATTAAGGCTAGGTACTTTCCAGTTTAGGAAGGAACAGGAGCTGTTTAATTGTGCCTCTCCTTGTTTTTTTTTTTCCCCTCTGCAGTTGTTTTTTGAGGATACGATCGATGATGCAAAGTATTGTGGGCGGTTGTATGGCCTTGGAACAGGAGTGGCTCAGAAACAAAATGAAGATGTGGACTCAGCCCAAGAGAAAATGAGTATTTTGGCTATTATCAACAACATGCAGCCGTGACAAGTGGGTACCCCTCAGCAGAACATGGTTACTGTATTGGCAGCTGCTGTCCTCAACTATTTTCCCTAAGTGTGTTTCAAAAGGCATCTAAAGTACACAGTCTGCAGAAGGCCTTCAGTTTTGCTGAATGAAGAGCTGCATCTTCATTTGAAACCCAGAAGGAGAGAGTTGACTGAATTCCTAATGCCAGCATTTGTGATTTGCCATCTTTTTAATACGAAGGGCAAAAGACACAAACTACTGTGTATACCTCTTTTTTTTCCTCTTTATACTGTACAGGATCTGCAAGGAAGAGTAGAATATCCAGTAAAGCTAAGGGTCTGGAAATCCAATGAAATCGGACACAGACATGCACATGAATTTGCAAATGGTGCTTTAGAAAGCTTATTTTAAAACTTCTGCATGTTGTGAGGGTCACAGCTTCACCTCATGGTTTGCTTCTTTTATCTTTGTATAGCCTGTGAAAATTGTTCCCTTTGATCACTGCGGAGGTTTCGAAAAGGGTAACATTAAAAATGATCCTTGCAGCTAAAACTATTCAGAGATTTACTTTAACAACCCTGGGGATGGATATTACTGGAATTGATTTGATCCACTCCATAGTTTCTCATTCTGTATGGTACAGGTTTGACTCATACTGAGCTTTGGCTTAGTTCTTACAGGCATTAATAAACTGTTCTGGAAGTAGATTAAGTTAACCTTTGCTTGAGGACCTCTTAACAGGACCAATATTCTGACTTCAGTGTTCTTCAGCTAGACCTACAAAGTTTATTCTTCTTGTTGTACCACAGCTAGTTCAGCAGATGTCTAAACACTTGTCCCTCTTCTCCCCTACTCCTCCAGTCCCCAGTTTTACAATATGCTTAACAAGTGGTGAAGTAGCTCCCTTCCTTTTCATTATAAACAGCTGAAAAGCAGCTAGAGGATGGAAGAACAGTGTGGGATTCTGACTTTTAAAACTCAAGTCATTATATAAGAGTTTTTTCTTCCCAACAGCCCTGTAATGGCATTTTTTTTTTTTAAAAAAAAAAAAAACTTTTAGACATGATAAACGTAAAATGCATTTTAAACAAGCTTAGCTCTTACTTAGGAGTGAAGGTTTAGCCCTGGTATTTAAAATGCTTGTAAATAGTACTTGTTTTTAACTTTTGTAAAATAAATTTTTTAAAAACAGGCCTTGTTTTGGATTTTCCATCAAGTACTAAAATTCCTCAGAAGTGAGGATTTGTGATCTGAATTAGTGCTACCTGCATCCAAGAGAGGGAAGATGCTTAAGTTTCTTCCTATTTATGATATGCTACTGCAGTAGTTCTTAATAAGATCAGCTTTTAACTTTTGTCAGCTACGATACAGTAATTTTGAGTTTAAATGTACTCGTGTGCATTTTTTGCTCTGCTGTCAGCACAGGAAGCAGTGTTATGGAATACTTCAGTGCAGCTTAGCCACTTGAATTGACAAATCCATTTTGCTCGTGTGAAGTTTTACTGCTTCATCTTGACTAGTTGCTTTGCTTAACAGAAGAGCTGTTTGGTTAAGCAGTAGCTCCCCCTCCTGGTTTTTAAGTGCTTGGCACGGAATTTAGCAAATTCAAATCACCAGTTTATTCTGCAGGTGCATTTATCTTTTAGTAGAACCTTTACTTTTATCTACTGCTATTTGAACTGTTTTGATGTTGTACTCACCTTGAAGCAGGAACTGTATCAGTGTCAAGTCTGCGTTCTGAAGAATCTAGAACAGTTCTTGATCTTATTATTATTTTTTTTTTTAAGAGAAATCTTTGTACTTACCAACTTTCTAAATCTGTGACCTCCTATCCCGTGACTTTTTTCTGCTGTACTTAAATTGCTTCTAGAATTTACTAAGATGCTATATTCACCAAGGCTTTTACTGGCTTGCTTTTTCAGGAAGCATTAGTTTTTACGTTAAGATGGGAAAAGCCTTAAGTAAGCTCTAAGACTGGTCAAAATGCTGCATATTTGAGACTCTGTAATCTAGAATCGCTTTTGACATTTAAATTGCAACACCTTCATAGAACTCACTAGTACCTCACATTTACCCTTGCTATAGTTTAAAAAAAAAAAAAAGTTCAGCCATGGACAGTATCAGGAACAGGTACTTGTGCTTTTCCTGACCTGGAAAAGTCCCTTATCTCTTGCCAGTCATGCTGGAATTAACTATAACAACTCTTGCCTTCCCTTTTAACTTGTATACAGAGCTTCGTTCCACAAGGTTTAAGTCTTAGCACCCACTACTCGCTCTATCTAGCATGTTCAATTTATGTTGTACTTAAAACAGACTTGTTTTTAATGCATTCACCCTTGATTGACATTAATTTATATTAATCAAATTAAATGCCAATTTCTGCTTGTAGAAGACTTTATTTAGAGGAGGGAAAGTAAATTCACAATGCTCTTAAGAACAATACTGGTTGTAGAGTCAGACTACTTAAAGGAACCATTATTTTTTCCGGAGGGCGGCTCCTATTCTTCCTCTGCTGAAAGACTGATAGAGCTGCTCAAAACTGTTTCTCTTGAACATAAATTTCAAGAGCTTTCCTTAGCTTAACTTCCAACAAATAAAAAAAGACAATACAAAAATCCTGTATACAGTTTCAAGGCCACAGTCTACTGCTTTTCAGTTCTCTAACAAACAGTAATCCCTTTAGTAGTAGTTGATGACCATGACTGTCTGTATATAAACCTGATTTTTTGTAGTTTTATCCAAACTAGTAGTCATCACTAACCACAGCCATAGAAACAAACCTTCGGTTGAAGGAAGAACAGCCTTGGTGGTGTTAATTGGTGTTAAGCAATTGAGGGCAGCTCTAAGGAGCTGTGCCTGGTCTCAAAACGTCATGTCAAGAACTTCCTGGCAGCCTTCTCATAAACGTTAGCAGTACCGTGTTTTCTGAGGAGATCCAATGCCTGTTCACTGAGTTCAGGAGGACACTGGGATCCAATGTGAAGGAATACAAGGCAGCACTCCAGCACATCAGGGAAGGGATAGAACTGGAAGAAAAAAAAAAAGGTAAAGTGATGTCTGCTCTTTCAGTTAGAAGAGTTCAACACATTCAAGCAGCCAGCTCTAAAAACTGCTTTATAGTAGCCTTGGAAGAGTCGGTCATGAGTCAGGTAGATTTTTTTTTCCTGTTCTTCTAGGACATCAGTACATTTAACCAAATTTGTCACCTTATGCACTATCACTGCGATTACCTTCAGTTACCTTACAGACTAGAGAAAAGGGGACAAGGCAGACTAGGAGACATGGTGTTCCAGCCCATGGTGTGGTTTCAGCAGTTTCTGATCAATATAGGTAATTTTTATACTTGCCATTCACGACTCAACTATCAAAACTGGTTTTGCAAACATATTAAGTATCAAGGGATTACTTTTAAAACACATGACAGTGTTTCAGTCAGGATACCCCAGTGAGAAGCTTTCCAACAGCATGGAGATGTGTTAACTCTGAAAGCTGCTGTAGGATCAAGTCAGTGGAAAGGAGGATGATTCTGCTCACGCCTATGAGCCAGCTGTATTTACACTGCTAGCACCAAGATAGCAGAGTAAGACATCTTTATCTTATAAAGCTAGATGCAACTGTGGCACAAAGAGAGTCACTGCTCCTTACCTTATGTTAAAAAAGGGGGGGAGGATTATGTGATGAGACTGCCTTTACGAAAAGACTGTCTTCTTTCAGAACCATACTACCTCTTCTGAAAACTTACCTTTAAACTGTCTGGAAATTCTGCTAGTTTCTGCTTTGCTTCTAGAAGTCGCTTCGTTAGCTCAGGGAGGGTAATTGTTTCCTTTACTTCATCTTTGCTGTGAAAAAAAGAGCAGGTGTAATGAATTACTGTTTCACTTAAATGACCACACAGCCTCCCTACTGTAGTCAGAGCCCAGGAAAGGCTTAGACAAGTGCTACCTCTAGTTCTTTCTTGCTGAAGTCCCAAATAATTGTTCAACAAAGAAACAACTGTTAGATCACGGTTGTCCTTTTCATTATCCCCTTTTCAAGTTGCCTTGCTTACTCACTGTATCAACACAGCCTGTGCATGAGAAAGTTGTTCAGCTGTGTTAAGCTCATGCGTGTGGTGGTGCCCCTGGGATATGTTAAAGTGTCCCTGGGCAATGAGCTTGAGATTAGAGGGAATCTGAGCTAAACAAGAAACCCGCTGCACAAACAAAAAGCAACACCTTTCACACTCTTTGTTCATGTTCTGAAAGCTTACCAGTTTATCTGGTTCTTGTCAGAGCATGGCTTATCTGATTCAGTCTCTGAACTCTGCGGTACGTTGCCTTCCTGGATATTTCCATTTGTGCTTTCCTGGAGATTGTTCCTCTGCTGCTGATGCTGGTGTATCATGTCTGCTAAAATCTGCTGGACCTCAGCTATATCTCTCTGTGTGTTCTGTAAAGCAGCAGTCACTTCTGAAAGAAGCACTTTGCAGCCATTCAGTTTTGACTGTCTGTCTACCAAACTGACTGAGCTAGTTCTCGAGTCACTTTCTGGCTCACAGCTCTGAAATTCAGTTGTATTGTTGAGATTTTCATCCATCTTAGTTGCAGTTTGATCGGGAGTATCTTCAGGAGAGGAGTGACCTGAAATGGAACTCTGCTCAAGAGCTGTCTGCTCACTGGGACAGAGCACAGGATCCAAACCAGTGTTTTGCAAGATGGTGGGATCTTTGGGTGGGTTCCACCACAGGTCATACAGGAGTCCGTAAGCCACGAAGCCCTCTAAACTTCTGCAAGCAGCCATGCTTTGAGAATTTGTGCTGTCCACTTTGTCTCTTAGGTTCTCACAGCCTAATAATGAAAAATAAAAGGATTACAAATAGATTATAAGATCAAGAGCTGCAGGATAAATGCATAGCATGCTCTGGAGAAGAAAGGGAAGAACAGCCCAGAGTGATTTGTAACTATGAGAGGATCACAGCTTTCCAGTGTGCCCACCTCTTACAGATCAGAGCATGCTGGATTTCTAACATCACCAACACTGGGTGACATTACTGAGCTTCCTTCCAGTCAGGAATTTCCATCTCTCAGTGGCCCTTGCACCACCCTGATTCCATAGACAATGAAGTGAACTCAGCATGGGAGCAGTAGACTGCTAAAAACCATAGGTTTCCTTAGATATCGGAATATTTTACTCCTGACACTATGCCTAGTAACAATAATGGGCACATAGCTCTGAAGATCCCCTTATTTGTCAGTGCCAGGAGATGTACCAGAAAAGCCTTACCGTCAGGAAGGAAGATACTGCAAATCTCTTGCATCAAAGTAAAATTGCCAGCATCATAACTGCGGGTCACAGCACCAAGAATACTTTTCACTGCTTCATCCCAAGCAGCAGCCTGATAGCTCAGTGCTGCAAGGGTCAGGTCATGGGAGATATGGAAAAGCACCTGGAGGAAGCAGCAGAGAGCACAATGAATAATTTTACTGCTAAGCATGAATGACTCACTGGTTAAAACCATTACAGAAATGCAGAAGCACATGACTTACTCAAAAGCAATTTTCACAATGATGCAATTTACATAGTTTCCTTTATATAGGAAACCAGAGCACTTTTGCATGACTTGTCACTGTAATAATCAGCAACTGTGCTTGCATGTGTCCTGCTAAATCGTACATCAAAGGTCAGTGACTCACTGAGGTCAGAGAGCTGCAGGAGCACCAGTTTATGACCAGGCTTTCTGAACTCCAGGATATTTTGACAAGCACTCCTGCTTCTCCTGGCAGTTCTACACAAAATTCTGTATCACTGCTGAGAATATTCAGCTATGCCAGTCACTCCCACCCAGCCAGCATGTCAGTGATCTCAGCACTCATCACTGAGGCCATACACTTCTTATCCTGTGCAGAAACAAACTGGTAGGTATGAAAGCTGCGCCAGGTGCCTCTCATCTACCTCTCTCAGACCATAACCTCATCTTTTAGCAGGATGCAGAAAGCAGTCCCCTGGAAACAGCTCACACAACACCACAACATGGCTGTGTTTTACTGCACGTGCTGTAACAAGGCTTAGTGTGTACACAGATCCAAGTCCAATTACCTGCTTTGGGTGGGTGTTGCTAGTAGAAGGAGGATGCTCAATACTGCGTAGCTGCTCCTGTGCACACGTGGCTTTTTCAGCAGTGTTCATGCCCAACACCTTCTGCCACACTTCTATCACCATGTCAAAAAATGAGGCGTCTCTGTTCAGCTCCCAGCTGTGGTAACAGGGAGGCACAGGGCTCTTTCGGTTACAGGGATTTCTTTCACTAAGGCACTTGCAAAGCAGTTCGTTCAGGCAGAAAACAAGTCTTTGCCCCTTTAAAAAGAGGGAAAAAAAAAGCACTGAGCTGTTGCAAAACAAAAAAAAACAATCCTTACTGACTACAGAAGTGGTCGAAGTTAAAAATGTGGCTAGCAGCAGCTTGCTGGTGACGGTGCTTCACAACAGCAGCTACCTAAGAAAAATACTGACAGACTGAGAGTCTCTAAGGTCAGAAGGAAGCCTCCAAATGAGCTAAAGTAACCTTCTGCTTCACAATCCACACAACAGTAAATTCCTGGCTTAAACCTGTAATAGCAGATGGAGTTACAGCGAGCACATTCATTCTGAATGACACTGAACACCTTCTTTTATCTCTTTCTTCTGGTTAGTATTATGTACTGATAATAAATAAATTAAAATAAATCTGAGTAAGAAAACTGCAATACATCATTAACAAAAAGAAAGAAAGAAAGAAAGAAAGAAAGAACAGAAAAACCTCCACTACCTCTCTTACATACCTAACATGCACAGAGCCTGTGCCTCTCCACCACATGCCCTTTTCCTCTGCAAATATGCATTTATTTGTTATTGCACAAACTTTAGGCAAAATATTTTGATGCAAAACGCATTCAGAACATCCTGTGGATTGTTAATATATGGGAAGAGGTGCAAAGTTAATCAAGTTAATCTGGAGAGAGACAATGCTAAAATGAAGTAGAAAGGAAAGAACCAGACTCACAAATAATGTCTTCTGTTGTTGAAGGACCTCCTGAGCTCCAACCCAGTTTCTGGATAACAGCAGCTCTTGGGCACATCTGAAAGACAAACTTGCCGACAATTCCTCCTCTCCAGATACCAGAGCAAGCTCAGCAGCAGCTTTAAGGGATGTCACATCCCCCTTTTTTGCCAACACTTTAACTGCATCATAAGGTGAGGAAGCTCCCAAATAACTGAAGAGATACAAGCAAATTGACCTTAGGTTAGTACTAAAATACCACCTAGAAATTGTATTGCAATAGTTCTAGCACAAACTTACAAATGAAGATAAACTTTTATTTTCCACAGGGAGTCAGAGTTCTCATCACTTTGCCTTAAAAAAGGTTGCTAGAGACAGAGGTGCCTGATCCAGTGCAAAGCTCCAGAGGGAAGGTGGCTCAGCCTACTAGTCTGGATGATGGTACATACGCTATGCATGGCTTAGAAGAGTAATGCAATAAACAGATTCAAGAGACAAAGATTAGTGCATTTGTCCAGATTTCAGTTGAATCTTTTCAGAAGTGTGAACACTTCAAAAACGCCAAAACCGCAATCAACATCAAGCAAAGCTGCTACACTATTCCAGGCCAAAGTATTTCAAGCATAGTAATTTTGGTAGTCACGAATTTGAAACACTAATTGGAGGAGGGAGACCACTGATTAAGATGTTAGCTAAGGCAACAAGAAACTCAAGATCAACTGTTGCACCGCACATTTCCAGTAGAAAGGTTAGAATCCTCACACAGATTTTTTGCATACATCTTAATTTTAGTCTTGCTAGACTTGTTTTCCAAGACTTTCACTAATGACTCTGAAAAGAGGTGGCTGCACTATCGTATGGAATTTGGGCCTTCTGCTCTGAACTGCCCTCTGGTGCTTCTTTTCATACTACACTACAGGGAGTCCATCTAGTGAGATCAGCCTCAGAAAGCGCCTTAGACAAATAATGAACAGGCCAGTTACCAGATCTTACTGCTAAAAAGTCAACAACTTGTTTCAGGTATTAAACCAAGTCTGTCTTCTTACCAGTAACACTTACCATTTGGCAGCCATGGAATAATGACCATCTTTCTCTAATAGAGCAGCCCAACTGGTGTAGAGATCCCTCAGAATTGGATCTTCTGGACGCAACCTGGCCTTAGCAATTGCAATTGCTTCCCTAATGCACATAAGAGAAACCAGACAGAAAAGTTGATTGACTGTATAAAAAACAAATACCTCCTCCTTTTGTAAGGGAAGTTTCTCTTGCATTTAAAAAGAAACTGCCTCAAGTATTCGATGTCCAAGAACAAAACCAGAAAACTGGTCTCATTAGATCAGAAAACCAATGCCATTACATCTGAGATCCCATCTCCTATTTAAAAATGCACCCAACCCTTCAAGAAACCCCAAACCACTAATACCCGTAGCTGGCCACACAATCCACCACGGGGAACATTCTACAGAAAATGTTTTAATTCAGAATAAACAAGAACTATATTGTTTTATTCCATTCTTTTTCAGTTATCATGTCTTAAGCATTAATATGTAGCGCAGAAGGTATTTTTTTTTTACATCATACTTGTGTGTAGAGTTGGTAACTTCTCTGTAAATACTCTCATGCAGCTTCCACAGTGCAGATGTTACAGCACAATGGCCGTACCTCACAATCAAAACATCAAAGAAAACCTACCCCACTAGAAAATAACAAAAATCTAAACATAAATATACAACAACCTGTAAAAATGATTCACTTTCAGGAGCTCAACAGCCTCATATACTTTATGGATGGACAGGAGATGGGAGGCAGCTTTCACATACTGCTCCTGAAAGCACAGCTGCTTCGCAAAGGCTTCTACTGTCCAAACCCAAGCCTGATATCCAACTGCAAAAGAAAAGACAATACAATTGACATGCAAAGTTTTAAGACTGAAAGAATTCCTGCAAGATTGACATAATCACTAGTTTCTTCAACATGTAACTCTTCCCTGCACCAGATTAGGTTTTTTGTTTGTTTGTTTTTTTTAATAATTCTAATACAAACTACTGAGTAAAAGCTTGGGCTTGAACACAACTATAAGACTTCAATACCAGTAAACACAAAAAGGTATTTAAACCAACAGCAAGCCAGAGGGGGACTGCTACATATATCAAAGTACCAACTTTATCCTTGTAACTAAAGCCTGTTCCTCTGAGAATTCCCTAAGGAAATAACTTTGTTTTCTGCTACAGCAACCCAACGGTGCTTGTGGGAACATCCAGGACTTTTTCCTCTGTCGTAAGCAGGATTTGTGTTTGACTTTTGTCATCATACAGTTAAAGAAGCAACTTTTTTCCAATCCAGAAAAATCATGAGTTTCCAACTCAGGAGATCATAATGAGGTGACCCTTGGCAGCTAATACAATCTACTTATGTGTTAAAATAACAAACATACCCATAGGCGAGATTGCTACCAGCTGGTCTGTCAGCTCTCCCCTCTCAGCAGCTGCCTGGAGGACACCCTTCATATCTCCCTTCCACAACATGAGCTGCTGAAAGAGCTCGGGATGTCCATTCTCCAAGTGATATTTTCCTGTTTCAAGTAAGCACATTTCCTAGTTACCTATCAGCGTGAGTGCAACAGCATTATTCATCATAGTAAAATACAATGGCAAAAATGAATTTGTTCTGGCTTAAGACATTGCAGATTTGCATCTGAAAGCCGTAAAAACCGTTTGGGAAAAGCAAGTCTTTTGTTCTCTTCACAAAGAGCTGCATTCTCAAACCTACACTGTAATCTGCAGTAAAGAAAATTCAAGCGTTTTTCCTAATCTGTTTTCTCCTTGAATGTCACAGTGACAGTGTCAAATTGGTCTCATTATTCCCTTTACCTTCCACATCCATCATGTTGTGCAGAGAAGCTCTGTCTGCGAACAGCCCCAGGTGAATACGATCCCCGAGGTCAGGGGACACATCTTCATTATGATCTAACACAGATAAAGAGAATGAACATTCAAGATTTGATACAACACAGGCAACTAGGACCTGCCAAGTCACTGTTCTGCTCCACTACACTCAACTATTGCAAATATCTGTGTCTTTCACTTTCTTACCTGTATAGAGATTTAACAAGTGCTCACATTCACAGATCATTACTCAGAATTTGTGCTTAAGCTTGATTAGAAGGACTATGTGTGAGCAGAACATTTATTCCAAATCAAACATAGCAAGTTCCCTTTCATGCTCTGAGTCTATGGAACCATACTGTGAGAATAAAAACATCTCCCTAATGGCTTTTCTCCTGCACATATTGTGCTTCTGAAGGTGAAAAAAAGCTTTGCAGCTCTACAGACAATTTTACCCCCATCTCCGCTATACAGGATCCTACACAAAACTTGTCTGGAGTGTCTACAGAATGCTGTAGCACTTCAGGAGAAGCGAGATAGGAGACTATAACTAGTCGCGCAAAGGCCAAAATTTCCAAAAGTTAATGCCTAGTGGTCCAAATAAAGTCCTTAGACACATACTTCTGAATACTTTAGAGCACCTAACCCGTAAGTATTTTACCCAGTTGATCAGATGGAGGAAGCTGCAGTTTAAGATTGATACCTTTGGTTTTCAGACATGTAGCCAGCCTCAAGCAGTCCTGATGCAATTCATCTTTTGATCTGTGATCCATGGATGTGGTGAAGGGTAGAATAGAGCGAGGCTTCTTCTTCTTCAGAGAGGCATCAAAAACTGAAAAAGCAGTCACATTTTAGTCACTGCTGCACAGTTACAAATCTACAGCAGAACTTTCAGACATATTCCAAAACAGCTCTGTTCCTTACACATGAAAATAAAAACCAGATTCTCAAGTGCCACCCGCATCTCTTTTATAACAATTCTAATATTTGAACACTGATCATTTTGCATATTTTTCCACCCATCTTGCCTGGACAAGAACTAGCAACTACAAGGCAGTATCTCAGCCCACATTAAACACC
Organism: Heteronetta atricapilla; assembly: GCA_011075105.1. NCBI lineage: Eukaryota > Metazoa > Chordata > Aves > Anseriformes > Anatidae > Heteronetta > Heteronetta atricapilla. Next base: position 12,553,903 of record CM021743.1, on the reverse strand, counting down.
AATTGACCTGACAAGTAGGGAAAATAAGAGAAGAAAACTGAAATATTATAGAGATTTTAAGAGAACCTTCTCTTTCTCCACCACTTATTTGGTGTCTTATAAGAAGAGAAGCTACAGCCAAACTCCATTCTAGCAGTCCTGCATCAAAACAATCTGAAACATACTAACTTGGTTTCTCTTTAGGTGGATCTTTTTTCACAGGAGTGGCTTTCTGGGTAACAAAAGGCTTTGACAAACTGAATGGAGAGTATTCAGATGCAGATGAAAATGTATCCTTGGACACTGTGGAGTTAAGTGATTAAAAAGAGATTAAAAAACGGAAAAAGCCCATAGTAAGATACCTGACATACACGTTCTGTAACAGTAATTTAAAAATACATAGAAAGTAAACTTTGCTTAGCCAAAGGACTTAATAGCATTTTAGTGAAAATAAGTAAGAAGAAGAAAATGTTACAGAACTGTCAGAATGGTAAGATGTCAGAAGGCACGAATGAAGGTCTATCATTACAAGACTTAACATCAGAAGGCAACACCGATCAAAAATGTAACTTTTTCAAGACATGGTTAATTTTGTTAATTTGTCCAGAATCTCTTATTTAAAGACAACTAGTCCCAAACTAGTTTATAAAATTATGATTTCAGAACACCTTTCCTATTTCCTTCAAGTGGACTACTTCAATAAAACAACATTACAAGAAAATCCTACATGAAAGTACTAAGCTTGCTGATGCTCTGAAGGCTGAGCAGTCTGGGAACCATTAAATTAAGACAATTTAATTATTACCGGCCGTGGAAACTTTATCAGGCAACTCTGTCTCCCGAGCTTCTTTTTCTCCTTCATGGTCTGACACTCCATTTTCCTCTAGCAATAAATCCTTCATGCTCTCATCTCCATTCACAGCATCACTTAGATCCTGTTTGGCTGGACTCTTTCCTATAGGCTTTTTCTTCTTCTTGGCTTTGACTTTTGGTTGGATACTTCTTTTTTTCTCTAATTCTATACTTTTTTTGCCTATAAAGGTCACAAAAATTACTCTCATGTTATTTGTAGAGATTTTTAGTGTACAAGCTGTCTGCCTCCCAACATTTAGTTTTCAAATAGGGATACGACTCTATTTAAAACTGGAAAGTTTATCCCTGAAGGGGTAGCAGGAAGGTTTGAATTCAACATAAAACATTACTACCATTTCATGGCAATTCTCTATTTCCCAGCTCCCACATCCTCTTCAGGAAAGGATCTTCTGTTTGAATATGCTTACCCTGAGGAGGCCGTGTATGTTCCTGCTTTGAGATATACCACTTGTGAACATAAAAGTCATCAGCTCCAGTATAAACAGAATCTGAATCCACTGGTGACCACTGCACACACAGTAGCCGGCCCTGGTGTCCTCGATAGTTGCAGAGTGGCTCTTCCTTCATAACATCCCATACCTTATGAACCAAAAAGAAACACTGTTACTCAAGTCTCCTCCTCCCTTAAAACTCTTCAGTGATTTGCATTTTATGATCTTCGCTATTAGTGAGCTTGCAGATATATTTCAATTACCATAGGTAAATGGAGAAAACTCAAGAGCTTTCTTTGTTTGCAATGATACATCTGCATCTTTCTTTTTTTTTAAAGATTCAAAAATGCTAATAAGAAAACAATAAAAACTGGACTTAAAAATCAGTTTGTGAGGCACAGAAACGCATCCACTACCCAGCTTCCCTCTTCAAATTCTAATAGGTCTGCACTAAAAGCCTTCTTTGCAACATTCTCATTTGTGCAGTGTGTAGGAAAACCAGAAATAAACATAAGGCAAAATGTTATCTCTCTGTTTCAGCTATCCAGAATGAGATTGTTGCCAAGGGAAAACATGCAGTAATTAAGCAAGTTAAGTTCACAAAAGCTTTGTTGTTCAGTCAGCTGGGTTCTAAAATACTGCAGAACGGAGGATTTGAAAAGCAAAACAAAGACACTTCTGAGTGGCTGTAGAGCAAATACCTGTGCAGTGCCATCATAACAAGCTGATACCAATCTGCCCTCATGGTGTGGACTCCAAGACAGACTTGTGATTTTAGCTGTGTGCCCTGACAGAGTTCGAAACGGCTCTGTTATTGTCAAAGGACTTTCCGAAGTGTTCTCTGAAAGAAGAAAGAAAATGATAAAGTATGGCTAGTAATACAAGCCAGGAATAAAGCAAAACAAGATGCCAAGACCTGGAATATAATTTTCAAACTATTACCTACAACACTCTTCAGATTATGCACATAAATAGTGGCATTGACTGAGCCTGAAGCTATCAAGTAACTCAGCTCTGGCTGGCTCCCATGCTCATGATGCCATCGAATAGCGTTAATCAGTTTATGATGCTGCTGGATAGTGCAGAGCAACTTCAAGCTTGGAGCCTGAAATATTTCAATTGACCTGAAATGTAAGAACAGCAATGTAAGAAATTGATCAGTCAGTGAAAATGGGATTTTTTTTCTTGTTGTTATCCCGCATAAGAATGACAATCCATGAAAAAGAATAGCTAAATGAATTTTTCTTTTCCAGATTCAAGTCACACCCTGGTTTAATATACCAAGAAAGTGTGTTTCAATCAGAGTAGATCCCTGAAAAATGATTTAACACGATGTTGTGGATGGATCAATGTCACAAGCAACTAAACTAAATATCAGCAAAGAACGCTGTATTATCACAATTCAGGCACACTGGCAATGAAACAGAAGAGACAAAACAGGATAACAAAAGTACTTTTGCTTCACTAGTGACTCGACTCAGGACTGGCACATACACAACCTTAACCTACAAGCAAAACATACCCATCTTCATTGCCAAGAGCCAAGAGTTTGCCATCTGGTTTCCAGCTAATCTCTGTACGTGCAGGCAGTTTGTGCTGTAGAGAGAAGACAACTATTACCAACAAGCACACAAACTCTGAAGTCTCTCTTGGATGCATTCAACAGATCAGGACTGGCAACTGGACAGAGTTATGATTAATCTGTAAAATGAAAGTCACAAAACTGCTGATTGAGTTATGTAGCAGTGACATAAGCTCTAGCAATTAAGAAGGACTGCAAAATGATGCAAGAAACAGTGACTATTTTTATCAGTTCAGTGGATTGTCTCAAAGGAATTCTGTCTGGATTCCAGTAAGACATTAACTCTCAATCCTCCTTATGCTCCCTAGAAAGCCGCAGACGTTCCAAGAAAATTCTACTAAATTCTACTACCCTTCAAAAGAAATCGATGTTTACTGTAATTCTTCCTATTCTTTCTAATTTGGATGAAACTGACTTGCAGTACAACTGTGATTTAGATACCTAAAAATGATTATTTCACTGTTTATGACATTAGTCTCCTAACTTCCAGCGAGTCTTTTACTCAAGCATGAAGCCACAACCTAGCTGATATAAATCAATATAGTCTGACTGACTTCAGTTAAATTATGCTGTCTTACAGCAACTGAAGACTTAACGCACTTCACTTCCTTTATCCCTTCAACTAAGAAATGACTGAATCATACCCAAGAACTAGTTATGGTCAGTTATCACCAACTGCTCTGCATTAGCAGAAGTGTCACAGGAAATAGACTCCTACAGAATCATGAATGCCTTTACTGCTATGTTTATTTAAAAAAATGAAAAACTTTATGTTTGCAACAAAAAAAACACAACAGAGGAACTGAGCTAGTTAACCCATGCATGCCCACCATATGGTCTAAGCTATGACATCATTTAGGATATTACTTCAGTTGTGTTGAAACTGGAAAACTCTGTATAAACCAATTATTTTAAACAGCGATGTACAACTTTATAAAAGAAAAAAGTTAAGTAACTGGTTCCAGGAACAGATGTGCCATGGTGACACTGTGGAAGAGAAGACCCTTTCAGTGGCAAACACAAACTGTCTAGAGAGTTACACCCGTGGAGATTGAGGGTTTTATTTATTTATTTTGTTACATATTCATCATGGAGACAAATTCAGAAACCTACAACTACAGGGCTACAAAAACTATGACACGGTTACCGCAGATCCATAGAAAAAATTAAATCATACTCACTTTGATTGAATTAGTGTCTCTGATGACCTTGTTGATATCATTTGCCTCCCCACTAAGCTTCCAAGGGTTGTGTTGAAAAACAATACCTTCTCCAGCACAACTGTATAAAGTTACGGAGGGTTGTTCACCTTCTCCTGTTCAACAGAGGAAATGACTAAATATATTATGTTCTTCATCAGTCTTAGCAAAAGCAATTACTCCCACTACAAATCAAACATTATTTTAAAAAGCTGTATATGTGCTTTGATTGCCTGAGATCTGGCAACAACAATACAATCCTCTGAAATGACTTCTCATTTCTAGGTATCTCTACACTACGATCACTTCACATATTTATACTCCCTTTAAAGCTTGGCCAGTGGAAAAAAGTAATAAGCTGTATAAGAGGAGCTCATGGCACTGTTCTGTTTAGTTTGAATGGTAGAGACATACCTATGGAGCTGTGGAACAAATATCTAACGCTAAACAATTACCGCAGAGAGCCCATGCAGTTACTTGTTTGTAATACCCTGAGATAAGTGCAGAGGTGCTGTACTCCACTCCCACTTACTTCCTTTAAAGCTACTGCAATTCAAAAACTAGAACAGATTGTTTTGCTCCCTTGAAAAACTATTAATGATTCCTCTGGCAGAACACGGTGGCTTGAAAGGAGGGCTACCAAGCAAATGAGGCTGCCTTTCCTAAGGAAGGAAAGCACACCAATTTCATGGCATCTGTGGGCTCCGTGCAGATGTCCTACTTTGTCACGAGACATTGCAAGACTCACCCGAAGACAAAGGAGGAGTTGGAGGTCCCCAGGCTAGTGTGTACACAGTCTTCTTGTGGTAAGTACTGGAGATCTGAGGTGGCTTGTTCTTAGCACTGGGCAGGAATATAAGCAAGCAGGGGTAATCAAATTTCAGCAAAGGGAAATACAGATGAAAATAAAGTAAATCAAAGCAGCATATTCCAGTAGTAAAAATGGACACCTTCTGTAGAACACTACTAGAAACAGAACAAAACTGTCTTGATGAACTGTACATGCATGTTGCTCTTCATTTTCTGATAACATCTTTTTAGTTAAAGTTTTCCTTGACTGATGACCTCCAAGACATGATGGTTATGCAATTTCAGCAAGGTTACTTAAGAGCTACCAGACATAATGAAGAGATGAAAAAATACATGGAAAATTCTTTTGACTGCTTTTAACTTAATCCTATCTTTTACCTAATAGCAAACATGTACCTCAGGAAAGACCACATCACCTAATGCATAGTGACATGCCAGCAAGATCTGACACTAACGAACTAGAAAGCTTCTTTCTTACCTGCTGGAAAACGTGTCAAATATGCCAACTTTTCCATCATCTGTTCCAAAAGCCAAGCAACCTTCCTTAGTTGGATGCCACGATAACTGCAAGAAAATTGGAAAGGGACCCAAAATTACACAAGCCACAGACAATTTCTTTCTAAGTAATAAACAAAAAGTTAAACACTGAAACTGATAAGCAAACACTGTCCGCTCTTCCAACTATAGCCACTTGATTTGATCACTCCACAATGAGTATCAAAGACTCTCCCCATATCAGTTATTGGGAAGAGATGAAAGGTACTGAAATCATTAGAATACTACTTGATATCTACATTACAAGAACAGTGTAGGACAGTGAGAAATCTTTTGGCACGAACAAGAACAAGTACCATGTTTTAAGACTGCCACCTTTTACCAGACATTAGCCTCTGGCGAATCATTAGTCAAACCAAACCTGTAGACATCCATGTTGGGCTTTGTGCATGTCATAGACCTCCTAGCAGAGCAAGGAGAACCATGGATGAAGCAAGGACCAATCGCAAAGGTGTATAAAACCAAAAAAAACCAAGTAAATTTCTAGGGCTGTTAAAAGGTCTAAAAGCACGTTGCTCGGTTCCAAAATGTATTGTATACCAGAAGAACTGAGCACAAAAGGAACAAATTGGCTTTATATGTATTTGGTTGGGAAAAACCTTTTTCAGAGTGAAAGACAAACATTCTTCAAAAAGAAAAACAGAGTAAGAGGAAGAAAAGAGATAAGAAAAAAAGGGAATCAAAAGCACACTTACTGCTGTAACCTTGGATTTTATGCTTTGCCAGAAGGTTTTAACGTCATAGATATTGCTCATGGACAAAGTATTCCAGACGCGGATCATGCTGTCCCCAACACCGATGGCAAGGCAGCCTGGGTCCACAGGGGAGAAGGCAAGACTATAGACAAATCCCCCAAGCGAGGGCATTGTCCAGCTACATTCAAGAGTTGAGAGGTCCCAGCACTTCACCTAAATAATATTTAAGAAAGAATGAATGGTAAATGTACTGACCGGTATGACAAGGAAAAAACAAAGCATAAGTGAGAGGAAGAGTCAAAGGGTCAAATTCAAGACAACGTATGCCATTTCCACCCAGGGGAGTATGTCAAAAATGACTGTAATAATTGTAAGACTGCAATGGTACAGACAAAATGACTATGCTTTAATACTATGGTCCTCTTTAGACCTCAAAACAGGAGGCTCTCTACTGCCTGTAAAAGGCAAAAAAAAAAAAGCAAAAAAAAGTTTGAGTTTGTACAAGTCAATACTGTAAATTAGTTTAAGAAGGAAAATAAAGCCACATTAAAGTGACATATATAGAAAAGAGATGGTAAGCTCTCATTATTTAATGCTTACCATTCAAATTCAAAGGGGCATAATCATTTGGTCCATGATGGTAAAAGCTTGAGCTTACAAACTAACAAAAATACACACAGCCTGTGCTCAGAGCAAATTTTAAGCCATAATGTTATAAAAGGCTGAGATAAACCCACTTTTGGAGAAAATATATAGCTACAAAAGGGGCAGTTTCACTCAGTCAAACTGTACAGCCGCTGCTATTTTTACATTAATTTCAAAACAGGTTCTTACATCTCTATCCATTGAAATGGAGAACAGCAGCTCTTTGTCTTGATGCTTCACTGAACACAGATTGAACACAATACGGGAGTGATTTTGACCTTCTGAAGATCCTAGAAGTGTCCACTTGCGTTTTCCAGGTTGGGTCAAATCCCAGTGCAGCAGTTCTCCTCTGCAAAATTTAAAGCGTATACTTCATTGTTCACTTCAGAAGAATAACATAGGCTGTTGATGGTAACACATGAACACACTACAAGTGTAAGAGTAATACCATACTAAATCTAGACACACATGCACTACATGTCCCTATACAGAGATACACAAAACCCTACAGATATCCATACTTAACTACGTGGAAGACTGACATGCCATTTTCTCCCATTAAATGGGCAAAACCGCAATCAGTACCATTAGCAGTTGGTATTCAGTTAGATTATAAGATAAATAATGGGACAAATAATATGGAAGTCTGGACTCCCACTTTAACTCTTGGCCTGTCCTGTCTCCAGCTAGATCACGAAAGGAAAAAGATGGGGGAGTCAGGGTTTCCTACCCAGTTCTTCCTTCAGTATTGAATAAATTAACCTACAGTTACTGTCTGAACCCAAACTGCTGTGCGTTCTACTTACCCAAAGGAGCTGGATACAATTTCTGTGGAACGACCACAAGGCCAGTGAACAGTCAGCCAAATACGCTCTTTGACAGCAGGATCTACAGCTCCACCTCTTCTCTTTGTGGGTGGCAACTTCAAAGTCATAACACCTACAGAACCAAAAGGGATCATCTAGACCTTGTACATCAAAATCTGACAGAGAAAGAAGTCCTGTAAATCTGAACCTTTAAGTACACTCCCCACGCTTTAAACTATTGGTTTACAAATGAAACCTGCACTTAGAGAGGAGCTCTTCCCCCACATTGCTATTGTTTATCTCACAGTATTAATTTTACTTACTTCTGCCTCTAGTACAGCTCCATATTCGTATGGTCTGATCTTTGCTTCCTGAAGCCAGGTAACAACCTTTCTTCGCAGTTGTATCTTGACTCAGCTCCCCATTTGGAACTCGACCTTCTTCTGAAGGAAATACCATAGAAGTCAAATTATTGTACTCTAAAATTCAAAGCTCTGTAAAAATTACATGAAAATACATTGCTCTGTATCAGAAAATACTTTAATTGAACTCATCAGTTGCCTCTGATTAGCTACTTACTGACTTTCTATGGATAAGGAATTCAGTTCTCTAGAAGGACATTTAAGTGAGCTAAAAAGCACTTCACAAACTATTAATCACTTCTACGTACCTTGGAGTTCGTCTTGCCAAGCAGGTAACCTTTCTTCACCAGGCACAGGGCACCAGGCCAGACAATGTATTTCATCGTCATGGCCTCTTAGCCTATGAAGAATTTCTTTTTTCCTGCTGATGTCAATTACAATCACCATGCCATCCTTGTAGCTAAAAACAGAGATTTCAATTAACCACTAGATTCTTGGATCCTCGTGGAATATCATCTAACCTGACTGCCAAGCTGTTTACCAGGATCACTATCTCCGTATTACAGAAAGAGAAGTCAAATCACAAGCAAAATGAGAATAACTGTCAACTCTAGCTTAAGCAGAGCACTGGCATACATGCAGCTGCCTTCTCTTCAAGACGTGCAACCACGCAGTACATATGGCTTCAAGAATGACACCAATTCATTAGCGATACAGCTTTCAGAAACTTAAAAAGTAACAGTGGCTTTTATAAAAGGAAATTTTTTTCTTTAGCACAAGTTACTTCCATTCCCTCCTTTCTCTCGTGTTTGTTCTCCTTCAAGAGAACTGTTTCCTCAAGTCTAAAGGGCTTTCAGGTTCAATACAGTCTCAGGTTTACGAAGGACAGGAATTGCAGGGGTTGACAATGGCCTAATTAGAACTATGCAACTCTATTCAGATGAAGTAACCAATAACAGGACAAACACTAGTGAAGTCTATTCAAGAAATATGGATTTTCAGTAACTTCAAGGATTGAAACCAAATCTGGTCCCGTGAATTGTTACAGAATTCTACACCCTGCACATCTCAAAATGTTATTTCTAAGTTGTATGCCAGAAGAAAAAAACCAGCCACCAAAACCTTTTAAAAATAACCTTATAATTGTGCAGCAAAATATCCTAACAAGAGCCTTTCAGAAGAATGGGAAGCAAAACATATTTACCCAACAGCCACGAGGTTTTCATTATGAGGAGAACAAGTGAGACAAAAAATTGTCCGAGGCTCTGGGAAGAATTGCTGGCTGTCGCTTCTGCTGTGCCAGTAACAAACAATTATCCCTTTTTCATCACCGGATACAACCAAATCTTTCACAAGGGGTGACCAGTGCAACGCTGAAACTGCATTCTGAAGAAAGACAAATGAATACATTTAAAGCTGTCCAGTATGCTTGGCCATTGAATTTATTTTGTAGGTTGTTTAAAGAATTAAATCACTGAAAAAAATGAAATGCATTTAGTAGTGGTTTCTTTTGGATGGAAAACAGACTATGATACTAACAGCCTGCCTTCATTCACTACCTAGAAATCACCTAACACTGACCAACAAGCAGAAAATACTCTGTGAGCACTCCCCAGTATCAGTTGCGTTAGTTCTAAACTTTTTCAATTATTTTGGGCTTTTGCACATTTGACTTATTTGCCAGCATCCTGAGTCACAGCAGCTGTCCATGTGTACGTTCTTACCCCCGTCCTGCGCAGAATGATAACTTGCTTGAAAGATTTTAGGCAGGCAGGGTCTGGGTGAAGTGGCATTGAACACGTGCTACATGCACAGGCATGCTCGATCGCTTACAAAGCTCTGATGACTTGCAAGGATGTTGTAACAGCAGCACGGACCTAAGGCTAAGAGAAAAACCTGCCCAGGAGCGTTCATTCATCCATTCTAACTTCATCTCTAGAGGATTTGGCCTCGGGCTAGGGTGAGACCCCCAGACCTGAGGTATAAAAGAGCGGGCTGTGGCTGCTCCCGGCTCCCACCTGGTGCAGGTCGTGATCTCCCAGCGGGGCCAGGCTGTCGGCATCCCACAGCTGCACGCTGCCGTCGTCGGAGCCGCTGGCGCAGAGGCCGCCGTGCGCGGGGTGCCGGCAGAAGGCGAAGGCGGCCACCCTGTCCGTGTGCCCGATCAGCTCTCCTGCAGCGGCACCAAGGGAAGCCCCGTGAGCACCGCGAGCCTTCCCACACCCCCCACATCCTCCCCGAATCCCCCCCTCAACCCTCTCCCGTAACCCCCCATCCCGTGAGGCGAGAGGGGCAGCGCAGCCCCCCACCGCCCCGTCCCCCACGGTACCGTAAAAGGCGGGCGCGGGGGGGCTGCTGACATCCAGCAGGCAGATGCGGTGCCTGGCGGCGAAGCCGAAGAAGCGGCCGTCGGCGCTGGTGTCGCTGCAGCGGCTGCAGTACCAGTTGGGCGAGGCGGGCAGCACCCGGCCCGCCGCCGCCGCCATCTCGGCCCGCCGCCGTTACCTCACGCCGCGGGCGCAGCGCCGCAAAGCGTCGCGAAATGCCCGCCCCCTGCCTGCAAAGCGCGGCCGGCAAGATGGCGGCGGGGAAGGCCCTGGGCGCCGGTGAGCGGGAGGGGAGTGGGGCTGCTGCTGCTGCTCCGGGGATCCTGCTGCTGTTCTCGGGGCTCTGAGGGCTCTTCCCCGTTTCACCCCGCTTCTTCCTCTTGCAGGTGGCACCTGGCTGCGTGGGCTCCTGGGCTGGGCGCGGCCGGAGAGGTGAGTGCGGGTGCCCGGCGCTGCTCTGCACCGGGGCTCGTTTGGGGGCTGCCCTCGCTTGTTGCTTGTGTATGAATCGTCCTATAAAGCCTTATACGTATAGCATAAAACGTATTTTAAAAAACCCTCGCATGTAAAGTATAGAAACTTCTGCTTATCACGTTCTTCTTGTAACACGTCTGTGTCCTCTTCACTCTCCAAAAGTCACGACAGAGTTGCTCTCCACATGAGGCTGGATCGCCTTAAGGCCCAGCATGTGGAATTCCTCAGTCTGTCAGGTGCATTAGTGCGTTCTGCTGATGCATGAAGGACGGTACTTATCTCACTGTTGGTTAGGCTGTTAAACTGTGAAACGATATTCATGTACTGGTCAAGTATTGTCCTGCATCGATAGGTGATGTTATATCTGGCGATGCTAAATTGTTGTTTTGGTAAATAACTAAAAAAGTAATCCATAACGCTTAAACTTATTCTAGTGTCCTACTCCTCATTGATGAAATGTGAAAGCTTTCCAGGGTGTACAATGTCTTCTTGAAATTGATAAGTGTGTTCTGTTTGTCAGTCACTTTTAAAATGTTTTACACCATTTGGCAACCCACACAAAGCAGTTCAAGCCTCAGCAGAGCTCGCAGTGTCTGGTCTTGATCTCGGCTATTTCTTGTCATTGTGAGAGGCTGCCTGGTGCTGCTCTGTCCCGTCAGCAGGGGGCAAAATGCAGCTTGGGCTCTGAGGTGAGCAAACTGAAAACTGTATAAAGGTTTTTGTTAGCGATCTTGCAGTGATTTCATTGCATTTTGAAAGCATTTGAGATGATTTTCCCTTTCAAATTTCAGATAGGGTGACTGCTTATACACTTCTAATACTGTTGATACTTAGTCCCTTGAAAAGGTAGACATTTTTGCTGTTAAAATGTTTGTTAAAAGTTAAATAAGTATTGGCTAGTCTTGGAAAACTGAAGACGTGAGTTGTTTATGTGAGTAGTGAACTCCACACAAGACCAGAAAGGTAATGGTGCCTTTGTGTGATGATCAGGGAATGTTAACTAGAATCTCAAGCTGTACAAATGCTATTTAAGGTTCCTGGCATGCTTTAGGAAGCCTAAAACTTTCTGTTGAATTAAAAATCCCTTGCAATGTGAACTGTAAAGGACTTGAAGAGTTCTATTTTGAAAGTAGTCAAATGTGACAGTTCTCTTCATCAAGACGGGTAAGTTCACAATTTTCCAGATAAACTGGACAGCAAGAACATTTGTGTTCAGCAACAAAGACTCTGGTTTTGTCTTGCAGGTGGTTAGCATCCAGTAGTGTTTTTCCTCTGTCATGCATCCACACAAGTGCATGTCTGCAGAAACTTGGGAAGTGGGAGAAAAAGAACAGGATTGTTTACCCTCCACAGCTTCCTGGAGAACCTCGCAGACCAGCTGTAAGGATACACCTGTGAATTTCTTTACCTGTTTATGTTTACTAGTTTGAGAGCAGATTGTCTTTGGTTATCTTCACAAGGCACTGTTCTGATAGCTTATTCATTTGTTTTTTTAACATTTTAGTCTGTTTGGCAGATTGATAGTGTAAAAGTTAACATCGCTCTGGATGTTCTCTATTTCTAAATTATATTGGAACTTCAAGTTGCTATGCAGCTGATCACCTACTTTGTGTTGCACATGGCAAAGATGCCACCATCCTCTGTTTGTATAATTTCTCTAGACTAAAAAGAGATGAAAGTTGTCGGGGATGGATCACCATGAACTTGTCCTGTACATACCATCAGCAGTTAACTAGGGAAGAAAACAGCTGGATTGTTGTTTCTGCATGAAGCTATAAACGTGACTTTCTTTAGCAGTGGAACTAATACTGCCTGTTTACTGTTAGTAAAATAGTGCATGCTCTCCATTTCTTTTTTGTTTGTTTTTCCTGCCTTATAGATTCTGAGGTCTGATACTTGCCTCTTATTGCGGCCTGCCTCTTAATGGAGCTATTCATAGGTTGTCTGCTCTCACAGTGGTTGCTTCTCTTGCTTGATATGGTCTGGAGGGTTCTAAAGTTATGTGGGCATGGACATGTGAGTCAAGCATGGCATGTGATTGCAGAAGTCTTTTTTCCTTACAAAATGCAATACATTTTGTAAATGCAATACAGTGGGGCTGTTGCTTTTCCATCACAGCAATTTGTATTTACTAAACCATAAACTGAAGCAAATAATCTAAAATCCTTTTGTTACCTGTATCCTCAATGAAGGCCTTCTGCTAGTCATGCAAGAGAACTCTTCTAAAAGTCAGCTTAAGTGACATGGTCAGCTTTTAAAAATGTAGTCATAACTGATGGGATTAGATTTTGATAACATCAAGTTTAAGCCTGTTTTTCCCTGTCTCCTCTTCCTGGTCCTTTTAAAAGTGGGAGGTACAGTTAGGTGTGAATAGAAGCAAGTCCTCTGAGTCATTCATGAAAGCTGAGTGTTATGCCTTTGGAAGGAATAAGCAATGCTGCTTTCTCTATACATCAACCTGGCAGAGTTGTAGGTAAATTACTCAGTATTTTGTCATTCCTGAAACCTGATATTTTTGATTTCCATTTTCATAATTGTACTTCATTGGGAAGTAATGTCTTGTGTCCTGTGTTAGGCATGCTGCTCAGCAAAATAATGTATTTACATCTCAAAAGAACGGATTTCTTCTCTTTCTGATGTGCTTTGTGGACCATGTCACTTCTATCAACATTATGGCCTAGAACTTAGAAATATGTGCTGTGAGCTGTAGTGACTAATGCAATGTATATGAAAAGAGTTATCAACCAACTCAAATTCTTTTGATAAAGAATGCCATGTCCTTCAAATTTGTATTGCTGTTAAATTTTACTAGCTGCTTTTGTTCCCTGTTGGTACAGTAATAATGTTAAATGGCTCTTTGGAGACAACTTTCAATGCCAGCCAAACTTGAAACCCTCCTCACTTCTGAAGAGCTATTTAGTTTCATTCTGGTAATAGTGTTTTGTTGCTATCCTAGTAAGTTCACCTGATGTCAGAGTAATAAAGACTGTATGAGCACATGAGTTTTAGACTGCTTCAAAAGGTGGGGAGGAGGAGAAGAAAAGATGATGAAGAAAATCTGACTGCTTTTCAGGGACCTTTGTTTATAACCTAGTGTAATTCTTACAAGATTGCATTAAAATTCACTGTGTGCTAACTATTTTTTTGTATAATGGTTTAAAATGGCAAAGGTATGCCTGACTTGGCATGTCCATGCTATAGTAGGGAGAGCCATGCTTCTTTTATTCTTAAAATGAACATATGTTGCAGAGTGAATGTATGCTTCATTCTTGTTTCCACAGCAAAATTGTTGGTCCTCTAACTTTTTTTTTTTTGCACCTAGGAAGTGTATCACTGTCGGAGGGACATAAAATACAGCAAAGATAAGATGTGGTATCTGGCAAAACTGGTGAGCAAAAGTACATCTTTGTACTGAATTTTAGAATGCAAAATCTAATTGTATTTGCCTTAACTGCCTACTTTAGTCAGTGTAATCAGCATCTTAATAACAGAGTCCTGAGGAAGAGCATGCACTAGTGCAGGCAAGCAGCTGTTTGTAGTTTTGTTTAGCTGCTTTTTCCTAGTATGCTCTCAAATGCGTACCCAGAATCATACATGTTTCACGCACTGTGGAAGAATTTTCATGATAATTTTTGCCTAGCAGTAGGTGGCAAGGGAAACTTTGAAACAGAGTAATGGGCTGTTTTTTCACTTAAAAAAATCATTCAATATTTGGTTGAGAAGTACTGCATGTAAGGTATTGCATGGAAGAGATGATAATTAAGGAAGCTAAAGTCTGACTTGCTCTTTGTAGTAGTAAAGTAATTTAGATATCTTCTGAGCAAGAGAAGAGAAATATTTGTAGTTGCAAAAAATAACTTTAACACTTTATAATTGCAGATAAAAGGAATGTCCATTGATCAGGCTGTTGCTCAGTTGGAGTTTAATGATAAAAAGGGAGCAAAGGTGATCAAAGAGGTATGCAGTAATATTCTCTAACCCTCCTAATTTCAAGAAAACTTTAAAATCAATAAATATCACTAGAGATTTGATTCAGAGATTTTGTTTCTATTATGCCTACTGGGAACACAGTCAAACCACATTCATGTAATGTGACTTAAAGCGAAGTAGCTTGTGCTGAATGTTTTATTTTGTAATGATAACAAATAACATGTGGGTATCATCTTCTCTGTAATGATGTGTGATGTTAAGTTTGTAGTAAATAATGCAGAATATGTCACTGTCCACTATATCAATGTGCTTTGGTTCTTCAAAGGTTCTACAAAATCAGAAGATAAGGGGTAGTGTCAGGGAAAGGATTGAGTTCTGTAAAGGCATAACATTTTTTCATACACAGTAGTTGTTAGGAGTCTCAAATTACTTGTTTGCTGGCATAATAATAACAAAGAAGAATCAAACATTAACTGAAAGTATTGAATGGCATATGTTGATTTTTGTCTACGTTGAAGTTTGTTCCTACTCTGTCTACTTAGATGAATGTCCATGGGTGGAATACTGACATTGCTGGTGGGAGCCATCTTCCCCATGTCCTCTCCTCCCTAAAAGTGTAATAGTTGTCGTGAAGCTTTTCAATCTGTCTGCAGAGAACATGCTTATGTAAGGGATAAGTCTATTTTCTAACAGTTTTGACGTCTCTAGAATACTTTTCTGTAACTGACTTAAACTTGCAATTTCCTCCATCTTATCCAGAGATAAGAAACAGCATTGCTTAATTTTCTGCTCAGTATTCCTATCTTTTTTTTGTTACAGGTTCTCTTAGAAGCTCAAGAAATGGCAGTAAAAAATCACAATGTGGAATTCAAATCAAATTTACATATAGGTAAGTTTTTCATATTTCTGTACAGAAAAATATCATCTTACTTGATGAAACAGTTTATTCTTAAAGGTTCTGTTGCTTCAAATCAGTAGAAATGGATGGATGGTTTCTGCTAAACGTATCTTCAGCAAAACATTAAAGGCATGTGCTTCCTATTTTAAGCAGAGCTAAAGTTAATGTGGTTGCTGATTTTTCTGACCATCAGTTTCTTACAATTGGTTTCTGACAAGTGGTGTTCTGGCATTGACTAGATGTCAGGCATTGTTTTTAAGATACTCATCTGTAAATGGAATTTCTGTTCCTGGTGTGGAAACAGTCCCAAAGAGGAAGCAGTTTGACATGAGTGTAGAAGACTAGGTAGCAGGAAGTAAGCTGGTATTACTTTTGAATGCAGCCAGTGAACATAGGTCACGGAAATTTGTCCTGGAATAGTACTACTACCTTTTGGAGAATTAGAAATTTAGGCTTCTCTTAGAAACATTGTGTGCACATAAATGGGTATTGACAGGAGACTTTTTAATAATTACCTGTAACTGATCTTTTATTATGGCAAGAAGGTTGTAAAAACTACCACACCTTCTTGCCTAGAAACATGTTAAAGAAATGCTTAGTTACAGGTGTTTTCAGTCTCAAAGAAGAAAAATCTGCCATTTTGCCAAATATGATGCGTTATCAAATCCACCTCATAAGCTTAAAGAAACCTGGATTGTAGAGATTTAATTAAAATTCTTTGAACTCTTCTGGGCCTCTGCCATAAAGAAGACTTATTTGTTAGTGCAGGACTGGATGTGTAGATAATGAAAATACCTATGACAAATGCAATATCGGTCAAGTGAAGGAAAAATAAAGTCTATAAGACTTCTCCAGGAACTGATGGGACAAAGTACTGAAAAGCAATGGAATTAGTACCACATTTGTAAGAGCTATATAAGCTAGTAAGCTTCTTGTCTAGCTATCTAGATTTGCTTGGTTTTCTTGTTTACTATATATTCACGTGAATGCTTTCTAAATACACCTTTTTGGTGCTCCTGAAGAGTGACTCAACCCTCGGATTTTTCTGTAGCCGTGATCTGCTAAAAGTAATGTAAGCTGGAGGGGAGAATCATGAATGGAAATAACTTTTCTTATGCAATCATGAAAAACACACAATGTTTCAATTGCAGTTATGTAGTAGTTTATCCTGAGACTTACATAGTCTTTTCTCGCCCTCCCCCCCTTTTTTTTCTTTCAGCTGAGTCATTAACAGGCAGAGGCCAATATATGAAAAGGATCCGTTACCATGGTAAAGGCATGTTTGGCATCATGAAATTAGCCAGGTGCCACTACTTTGTGAAGCTGGTGGAAGGTCCTCCTCCTCCTCCGGAGCCACGAAAGACTGGTTTTGATCAAGCAAAAGAATATGTGCAACAGCTACGAAATAGAACACTTGTTCATACACTGTGACAAACTCTTGTGACTGTATTGGTACTTCTTGTTTGACAATGTAGTCATATAAAATAATAATTAAAATCATGTGTTAGGTGTATTTTAAGTGCTGCTGAAGCTGGACTCTGCAATAATGACTACAGGCTTTTTCTTATTTTTCAAACAATAGGTAGAGAAAAATCTTGGAAAGGCAGCAACAGATAATACTTTTTGAGTTACTTGGACCACAGCATTCAAACTTGTCTGGGCTACCAAATCTAGAGCATATAGGGCACCTACACGATTTCTTAGAAACTCTGGTTGTCACAAAACTGATGCAGCTATCTTTTTGTTATATACATTTGGGTGTTTTATTGTAAAAATATACAATGGACAGATTGTAAGGACAAGACTTCAAGTAAAATGATCAGAACTGGACATCTCAGAGTAGCTACAACATTTCAACAAAGCTGGCAACAATCTTAGATTATCATGCATCATTTTAGGATTCCTTTAACTGGGCTGTAATGCTGATTCCTTACTGTCTCTTATGCGTCATAGACGTTGTCTGGCAGTAAGTAAAAAAAGTTCAGGTTTTGACAGTGTCAGTAGGTGGCATTGTTTAGTTTGTCAGAGAGGGACATGGCAGTGAAAATTTGCAGTGTGTTGAAACTGTTCTTGATTCTGACCATGGCATTAATAGTCCAATATGTATTTGGAGCTCAAGCTGGTCTCTGTGGAAACTCAATAAGAGTAGCAGGCATTTTAGGGAGGAAAGCTTATCTTGGTGAAGAGTGAGCTAATTATTCTGTAGTGTCTGGGAACAAATTGCTTTTGTAATGCTGAGGCAAGTAAAATGCTGTATAGATTTTATGTGGAATAGCTTGTTGCATATATGAACCAAGCTTTCAGTTCTCTGAAAATCTCATTTTTATGAAGTGACAAAGGGGGCAAAAAAGGTCAATAGGGAGAAATCTGTCTTTACCCAGTCAAATTTCCAACCCAGATGGCCAGAGATCCTGAACATGAGCATAAAAACAGAATGAGTAGTTGCTTGTTTATGAAAATAATCTGGTATTTAGACCTTTTTCCATTCTGGGAACATTAGAATGGGAGATGAATTGCTTACATCATTTGGATCATTTTACCACACTGACTAGTGGTGGCTTTTCTTATATGGCTTTATTTTCATGACTACTTGAATGATGGTCAAGGGACAGTTCCCATAAGGAAACAAAGTCTTCATTGTCTCAGTGAAGGTGGCATACAGCTGATTCTTTGGGCTACCAAAGAAAAGGGAGTGCTAGGGGATTGTGAAGTTACACAAGTACACACATAGCTCATACCACTAATGGGTGCTTACTTGCACTCTTTTTTTTTTTCCTGTAGTGCACTTACAGAAGCATTACTTGTTTTATTGTAGGGATTTAGTAACTTGTGTCTGAAAGATGGAAGAAACTTCTGACGTGTTTGAGGAACTGTTTTTGGTATGCTATGATAAACAGCTGTGCTTTGCTTTGCCAGCTGTCCTTAACTCTTGCCGTACTGAGTCTCTTAAAAGTTGTAGCAAACTTGAATTACTTTTATTTTTTTGGGGGGGGGGGGGTTGGGGGAAGTCAGTGATTTGGGAAAACATCAAAGAGTTGCAAAATAATCCATGCTTAACAGTGCTTGTCATCTAAGAATGTAAAACCTGGCTCCTAGATACTTTATCCTAGTACCTCTTCCTGTTGCATACTGTACATTTCGCTTCAGATCCCTTCTCGATCTCCAGACAAGATTGAATCCATACATGGATATTCATTACTCTAGTTTTCTCTAAAAACTGAAACATAAGTGAGAATGTGACTGTCCTTTCCAGCTTCTTCATGATACAGCAGGTGGCCCTGATGCTCCTTTAATCAAACAGTTTTGGTCTTCTAAATTTTTTCAGGCAAAAAGCAGGATGCTTGCATCCTTACATCTTAGTACCCTTTTCTTCCTTCTTTAAAGGTGTGTAACTCACAGTGGATCCTCATGGTATTGTCTAAAGAAGCTCCACAACCTTGGCTGTATCAATAGAATGGGAGATTTGTAAGATAAGGAGCTTGAATGTACTTGATCCCTGTCTTTCACTTGTAGGCGGGTAGGAGTGTCTGAAGTGTTTTCAGTGAGTGTGCCAGAGCATTGGTATGGAAACCTGCCTGAATCTTTTTTTTTTTTTTTTTTTAATTTGGTAAAATCTAGTGATAAAGCTTTATACCATCAAGTTTTCTATGTAAATAAAATGTGGTGGTTTTTTTTTTTTTGATTCTATGTTTTCTTAGTAATTAGTATGTCTACACTTCAGTTAATTTGTTTTATATGGATTCAGAAAGAAAGACTTGTTGCAGTTAACAATACTTTATCAGAAGATAAGCATTTTTATTACTGTGCCCTCTGATAAAAGGGCATTCTTAAATGATCCCTCAACAGACGTGAGGAGGAGAGGCACCTAGGCCCCTACTTGATGCTGATTTTGTTGGTAACATCTGGGGGCACTGTAAACTCACTACTTGTGTGTGTATATGCTGACATTGCAGAAATAGGAGTAGGAACAAGTATGCGTGAAGGTGTAGTAAGGCTTCAGGGAAATCTGAAGAGAGCAGAACTGTGAGCTGTGCTCAGCAATGTGAGATTTAATTGAGGAAAACTTAAAAACCTGCTGTTGGGTTTGTTCATAAACATTTTAAAGTATTCAATGAGAAAGTCAAAGTACTTCAGTCAACCTGATGTCTTTCTGCATGTGTTGTGTGTTTTGTTTTCCTTTTTAGAACTCCAGAGCAATTACTGAGGAGATTATTTATGTATCTTCCTAAATCTACCTTTGAACTTGAAAAGTGTTCATCAACCTTCTCAAAAACATGGAAGATAAATATGAGAGTGATAAGCCATGACTGGACCCTAGTCTTGGACAGTGTTAGGGTTAGAAGGGTAAATGGGCAGCTAGGCCTGTTTTGCCTGGTGTTACAATAGCTGTGTTGCAGTATCTGATGTGAACTTGGCTAGACCAAGGTCATGCAATGTAGATCTTCTGATTAGCTCTGCTTACACAAATATGAGAGCTGTGCTAGCAGTACTGCCACCTCAGCATTGCGGAGAGATGCTTGGGAAATCTTTCACTCACTGGAGCATAGGAACAATAGGAATTGCTCTTTGCCTTCTGTCAATCCCCATGAAAACCCATCAATGGGATGTTGGAAGGTCAGTTGCAAACAGAATTCCCCTCTAAATGGGAATAAGGTTACTCCTAATATCCTCAATGAACCATGTAAACAAAGTGTGACATTCTTCACCATATGATCTATTATTCTCTTGAAAATGACCTTATTTCTCACTTTTCAAAGAATGAGTCTTTATTGCTGAATGACAGCTATCCAGCTGTATTTCAGCCTTGTAATTTAAAATAATTACTAATTAAATGAAATAAGAGACTGTAATAGCAATAATAATCACACCAGTTACTGTGTGCTGGAGCCTTACCTCGGGAAAATAACTTGAAAGGATGGGAAAGTTTCAGGAACAAGATTATCTTTTGGTAATAGTCAGCAAATGCAGAGCTAATTTTATATTTGCTCTATAACATCAACGCTCTCTTGTTGTTTCAAGGAAGTTGTACACGAATACAGAGGGCAGGCTGCCATTGAGGAGAACAAGCCAAGGAGAGTGTAGCTTTATATCGGGCGAATTATGCGTACACCTCAGAGTATTAACTGAGGAAATGAACCTGAAAGTATGAAATACACTTGAAGAACTGAGCATTTGCGCAATTAAAGGCAATGTGGGGTAGAGCAGCTGATTAACCCATGTGTGGGTGCAGTTGCTGTGTATTGCCCAATAGTACAACTGTTGGGTTTTGTGTGGTAGAATTAATTTTGTGATACATGAACCTAGATTTACTCCCTTTTTCCCTTCACCAAAAATAATGAATTGGAGCCTTAAACTGTAGATTCATGTGGCTTTTTTATTTTAAATTAGCTTGGGGTGGGACCATTGTCAACACTACATCAGGTCACCTATGTCTTTGTCTAACAACACCGTAAAACCTGCAAAAATTGAAATCCACCTGCCACTTGGTAGCCTGTACTGATACTGTGCTACTCTCCCTATGCAAACTTCTTGCAAAGCTCAGCCTGAATCTCCCAAGCTGTACTTTGTTGCTGTCCTTTGTTCTGTTGCCTGGTGTTACCATGACATGGTTGACTCTCCCATTGTGACTGTTCTGTTGCTATTGGACCATCGTGTTAACCTTTGTGGCAGAGGAACATGCCTAGCTTCAGCCTCTCCTCATAAACCCAGCTCTCTAGGCCTTGTACCTGTACACGTACCAGTTCCCCCCTCTCTCTTGCTGTTGGGAGCCCAAAACCAAGTTTGATGTTCCAGGCACAGCTTCACCAGCATTGACTAGAGGGGGGATAACTTTCTTCAGCCTGCTTGCCATGCTTCCGATGGAGCTAAGTATGCAGTTTGTCTGTGAGGAGAGTGGTGTTGGCTCATGTTCAACCTGATGTTCATGCAGCTCCCAACTCCTTTTTCGGTTGCTCATCAAAATTGCAGTAAGTACCTTTGGCACCTGTGTTCCAGCTCTCATTGCTTTTCTATATCCACTAATGAGGACTCCTTTACTACCAGGAAATTGTTTTGTTTGGTGGATGATAATCTTTCTTTCTTTCTTTCCCAATAGAAGAGCTGCAAAACAGTTTTCTGGCTTCTGTTATTAATCAAACTCCTAGGCTAAGTAAGAGTGGAATAAAAGCATTTGTACACTCTATTGTGGTTAAACTCTATCAATGTATGCAGCTAAGAAGCAGTGAAATGTGTGTACATCTCTGCTATCGATTATCTTCTTCAGAGGAAGACAAACATAGGCCCTTACTGTATGCTGGGCATGTAAATTAAAGCTTTAATTAAAAGAAAACAGAGTGGACTGTGAGGCATGCTGCATTGGGGCATTAAAGTATTGCTGTTCAAAACCAGCTCTTCTAGATGTCCCCGGTTCCTTGCCTTAGTTTTCCCTGCTTAAAATTCCCCATAGTGCATTAAGATGAACTCAGTAGTTAGTAAATTTTCCCCTGTGTAGTTTACAAGCTCAAGGTTATGGGCTAGAACGAGTAGTATCATGCTATAAATCAGGTGTAATGGAACAGCTGGAGTGCACGCATGCAACTCTTGTTTCCCCTTACACAGTGTGTGTCCTAAAGCTCCGAAGGTAGTGATGGCACAAACAGAGAAACCCCCACAAATGGCTAATTAAGTTATTAATAATGAGCTTTGTCCTGCTACCATCTCTCCTGGACTAAAGAGTAGTGGGAAGTTCTTATAGGGCTGTAAAGCAGAAAAGAAGCTCTCAACAGAAAGAGGATGCAGCTGAGCTCTGTGGTGGTGCAGAAGGGAGGATGGGATATCTGCTTCTCAGGACATCTTTTTCCAGCAACTACTTTTTTTTTTTTTTTTTTTTGTCATCTTGTTTTGTCATAATTTAAGTGGCTTTAGCTTTCAGCTCTTCCTTATGGTTCTTTTTCTTTAAAAGTATTTTTTTTTTTTTTTTTTTTTTTTTTTTTTTTTTTTTCCAGGCCCGGAATGTGTTCCAGTTTGGTGAGCCTGAATGTTGCTCTACCTTTAAACAAGAACCTGCCTCACTAAGGGTGGGATTGTCTGAAGGCCCATGAATGAGTTTGTGTTATGTTCTCTCAGCTTGGAGCACAGGCAGCAAGCAGCAACATGCAGCCCTCTGTGTTGTGACAGACGTGCCCTGAACCTCCGGCATGGTTCTTGCAAGAAGAAGACAAATGGAAAATACTGAACCTCGAGTTGGAAAGGTTCAGTCACCAGGGATGTGCTCTATGTAGAGGCTATATTAGAGTAGCAGAGCTATGTTATAATAGCGTAATGTGCCTATGCTTTAGCTATGTATTGTCTGCTCTGTTCATGTGAATTGTGGTAGCATCCTGAGATCTGCTGTCAGTGACCTTTTTTTTTTAAAAAAAAAAAATAATAATTTTTTAAATTAAATTTAAAATTTAAAAAAATAATTAATAAAATTACACCATTGCTTATTTTTTTATCCTAAGTGTGACCAGGGCATTGGGTAAATGTAGAAATGGGGTTGCAGACGTTTGAATGAGGGAAGACAATTGGCACCTTCTGCACCAAGAGACATTCCTGGAGACGTTTGCATGTGAAGCAACTGGAAATGTAGTGTACTTAAAAGGGGAAGGTGACTTCAAAGTCAGCAAAGGGTGGTAGAGATAAAAAGATGTAGAACTTGGGTTTATCATGGGCTGCCTGGAGTCAAGAATAAGGGGAAGGGGTGTGGTACAGTTACACCTTTCTTACCTACAAAAGTCTGGCACTTTCTGCTGGAGAACAAGGCAATACCAGCTAAACTATTGGCTAAATAGCTACAAAGGTCTGTAGCATGTCATGTTTCAATGCAGAGATTCTCACCAGTTCTCAAGTCCTAGAATTTTCAAAGATCCTCTTAATTTTTATTTTTCTTTTTCTATCTGTTTCTTTTGCTATGCTCTCTACTTCTGTGGGGATGGATGCTTGGAAAGCAGTTAGTGTTCATCTCCTCCATCTGTTCTGATTCTGGCTATGTCTGCCTTTTCGAAGATTTTCAGATTCTGTGCTGGGAATGCATTTCTTTTACTAGTGTTGAGAGTTTTATATTTTTAATGGGTATTTGTTTTATCTATCTCTGCTAGATTTATTCATTTGATAATCTTAATGTTTCAGCAATGTAGGCAATCTTCTCATGTCCTGATCTAGCATGCAGGGATTTTATAAATTTAACAGTTTGGCTTTTGGATCAGATAGCCAGTAGAGGTAAATCCTGCAATGTGCTGAGTATGTTCAACACCACTGAAACCGAGAGTATTGGTAACTTGCAGGGTGCCTGCAGCATCTTTGAGAATTGTGTTCTTAGTATCTTTCCTTACACGTGAAGCATGTGAATAAGTTACTCTGCAGTGCACATCTTCACTTGCTGGACTCTATCCTTTAATATGATTTCTCTCTGGTAAGTTACTTTTAAAATATTTCTTGTTCTCTGATACAGAAACTACAGACTTATTACTACATTTAAAAAATACACTCAATACTTTAATACTTTTAAAATATTTAATTCAGATCCTTTATCAGAGAGCATAGTACCTCCACTTTTTAAAACCAGGTTTGAGATGTTATGTTTGGGGCCAAAATTCTAGGTTTCGGAAGGAGGCCAATAATATATTTTCCCGATATCATGCCTCAAACAGCAGGGGAATAGGGATGATGATCCAGGGGTGCATCATATACCTACAAGGTGAAATGCAGCAGCAGCCCCAGCAGCAGGCTTGGCAGAGCTCTGATTTTGGCAGCCCAGCACACTCATGGCACTGACAGCACAAACATTTTGTGGCAACTGTGCAAAGCAGGCAGCCAATTATTTTACTAATGATTGCTTCTCAGTGCTCTCCTCCTTCATCTGCCCTAGAGAGGAAAACTTTCTCCCCTGTATTCTATCCTCTTGGATAATGTCCTAAACTGATTATTTCTGTAAAGATGTGGTGATAACACTGCAGTGGTCTGTGCTGTGTGGGACTCAGCTATGTAATTACATTTCTTCTCTAAATTCCCTCATTTTCTAGACGTCATTTGTAGACCCAGTCAGTGACCATAATAATTGTAGCAGGAATAGTCTGAGACCTTATATGCATGCTGAATCCTCTCTGAGCTGTTCAGCCACCTTCTGCTAACCAAAGTGATAGGAAACTTACTGCTTAGAGCATTTCTAAAATTCTTTGCCTCAGAGCATCATAGTTAATACTTTGCATAAGAGGGTGATGACCTTCTGCTACCTCATTTGCACAGCTGGTCCAGGTTGACCCCAGGAGTTTCAACTGAGAATCTCAAACAGAGGTTTCTGTGCCTATTGAATTCTCAGGGTAGTCATGCCCGTGGGGAAGTTTAAGCCTATAACAGCATATACATGAATACAAAAGAAAAAAATGTTTGGTGCTGTATGTGAGCATGTCAGGAAGAGTGGTAATTCTTCCTGCTTGAAGGTATGTTCTTGATTTAGTGAGCTGAAGGTTAGTTGTTATGCTTTAAACAGGAGTAGGATGGCTGGAATCCCATTTTAAAGAGCTGTTTCTCTTTGCTGAAGTCCAGGATTTGGCTCTGTGTTTGGCAATTCCTATAGGTTAATTCTGAGTCTTTAAGTTGTTCAGCAGAAAAAGCTCAGCTAGTTTCTGGATAGCCTACTGGAAAAGTTCTCAGCTTCCTTAGCAGTCACACACTACTATCTTCTCAAGCAGAATCTTTGAGGATTCCTGGGCAATGAGACCATGACATCACTGTGACCTTAATTCTGATAAATACAGTGATAAATACAAGCTGAGCTGCATCCTGCTGGTGCTAGACTGCTACCGGTCTCTGAGTCAGCTAGATTAGAGCTAGCTGGAGTGTTCTGCAGTGAAAAGCTAAATTCAAAGACTGTCCTCTTCCAACAGTTTTAAACAGAGAGGGGTATAGATTCCTAATTGAAGACTATCCTCTACCTCACTACTGTTGTCAGCTATGGAGTCCAATGCAGCACTTTCATCTAGTGACAGTGATGAAGTGGTTATTAAATGCAATAGAAATCATTCAGCCCCCCTTTCATTAAAAGCTTCACTCTTATCTCTGGCTTTCTGTGTTCTTGGAAAAGGGCTGGGTGGAAATACAAAAGTAGGGAGCAAAATGCTACCCTATTTTGGGGGGAGAGAAGGGAAGAGGAGAGAGTGCAAGCACCCAAAACTGGCGTTTACATTTAAAGCAAAGGACTGATATATTATTCTTGAGACACTGGGGTACTGCTTTTCTCTAGTTTGGGCACAGGACTTATGAGCAATGATCCTAGTGGATTAAACTGTGTAGAAATGTCATCTTTGGGGGACTCATCATGGAATAAAGCACCAAATATTTGAGAAACAACCATTGCTTTTTATATAAGACATGCCAGAAAAAGTCTGGAAAAAAATGTCAGAGCCTTTCTATTAGCCAGCTTTTTTGAATATAAACATAAAATATTAATTTAAATCAACTGAAAGGCATTAAAAACTTGATATTCTTTCTTTGCCCCAGAAGTACTCTGCTGATAAGAAACAAATTAAAAATGCAGAGTTTTTGAATAGCAAAAATGCTGCATATTTCAAATGAAGCTGGTCTTTTTATGTGTAACATTTTGGACTAAAAAAAAGTGCACATAAAAATGATTACTGTAAATGGTGAAGACATCAAAGTTTGGCATCAAAGTTAAATGAAAGCGCTTGGAAGTCTGTTTGTTTGATCTGTATATAAATAAGCTTAAAAAGAAGCCAGGGCTTTTTTACACAGCTGGAACTGGGTAGCCAGTTCAATTCTGCTGCATCCTAGGGATTCCCAAACTAGGTTAGATCCAAACACGGTCATTATTCATTTATTTATTTATTTATTTTTATGTTTTCCCTGCATAGCTCTATGACGATTCACCAGGGGAAATGAGTTGGGAGAAGCCCCAAGCCATAGGCTCTTATAAATGCTTGAGTTAATTTAAGAGTGGACAAAGTTTGGGATGCTGAAGTAAAAGTCTGCTTCCTCTTCTAGACCTGGAGTAAGTACTACCAAAATCAAAGGAAATTGGGTCCTTAACCTTCCTGAAGGAAAGACATTTATTGCTAACTGTAGTTGTCCTGGTTATGTTTCACCGAAGATCCATTCCTGGCTTGGCAAGAAGGTATGGATTAGGAAAAAAGAGTCAGAGCTATGTTAATTTATATCAGCTAAGGATCTGCTTTAGAACTGAGCCATATTAACTTTCAATTAATTTAAATTCTCTCTTAGGAAAAAAAAATATATCTTGAAAAGTGGAATTTGTAAGAGGAAATTGCAATTTACTTCTTTAGTGCCTTTCACCGAAAGACCCCACTGTGCTTTTCCAGTGATTAATTCTTACAGGAGGGCCACGTGGTGCAGAGGAATTGCTCTGAACTCTAGGAGCCCTTTTGGTATAGTGCAAAAGTCTTTATCTACAGAGAGCCAAACTTCAGCTCATTTATTCTGGGAGCTGAAAGTTGTAAGCAACTAGAAACAAGGCTTTAAAGAAAAGCACCTTGACCTCTGTAACTTCTGCTCAGTGTCCCAAACCTTTGAGATCAACAAACTTTCAACACTTAATGGATTGTGATCGTCAGTAAATTGGGATAAATTTAGCAATTTTGAGACTGTTTCAATTGGCCACTAATCATGGCCTCTGCGAGCACAGATCTTTCACCAAGAACCTGAGCTAGAGCTGTACTCAGTGGTCCAAAGGAAGATGCACAGCTGTGAATACAAAATTGAAAGGCTATTCATTACCTGATACAGAATACGCTGCTGCTTCTCGGGAGTCACAATGTAGCCTGATTACTTCAAGGTCTTTTGTGGGAATGTTTTATGAGGTCACTGTGGGGCAGCCAGCAAGACGAGTCTCACAGGAGGACTTGCCCTTCAAAAATCCAGATGTATCCTTAAGGAGCGTACTTCTGACTTGTAAAGGTATTGCTTTTCCCTGCTGCAAAAGTTGAAGTTGTTCCCCCATGTTCTCTTCCATTAAACAGTTCTACAAGACTTGCCTACACACACACAAACAAAATCATTATTTTGTTAAGGTTGGGTTTCTTCTTTCTGGGAAACTTCCCCTGTGAAGTGCTAGAAGGAGAAATCTAAAGTCTCAATGTTGCTTATCCATTTTCTTGGTGGGAGTGGGAGCATATGAAAGCTGCTCTATGTTAAAACACTTTTTTTTTTTTTGAAGTGAAAGAAATAATAAAAATCCTCACCTAGAATGAAAACATTTGTTCATATTTCACCCCAAGTTTGTGGGCAGGAAGAACCAAGAGGACTCAATGCTGTCACCTACATCTCTCTTACCTGAGAACTTCTCTGCACATGCAATAAATCTGCTTTCCTATGAATGCAGGAGAGCTCTTGAAATAATCTAATTTCAGTCTCTCTTGATATTTTTAATGGATGCCAGGATGAACTGGTTGTTATGTATAGCTTTTTTACATACAGATTTTGGTTTGAACCCAGCTGAATATTGTGTCCAATTAAAAGCAGAATCTCCGCTAAAGCAAAGGCAAGGGGCACAGTGGGGAAGGTTTCCATGCAAATGAATCAAACAGCAAAACCAGGAGGACTGAATGTTTGTTATTCATACACACTCTTAGAGGCAATTATTGTTATTTAATTCCTTAAAAACTGCCTATTCTAAAAGGAAATTATTGTATTCTAATAAGCACTTGTTTATTAAAATTGTAGGAACTGAAGTTGAGCATGAATTATTAAAATATCTGTGAGGTGCAGAGTTGTTTTTCTTTTGCTGTGTGTCTTTGGAAAAATAGAAACAACAGGAGAACATGCAGCAAAACAAAAGAAGCGAAGCACAAGGAAAGAATTGGCCCTGGATCAAAGGCTCCAATGCTGCTGGCCACAGGACACGATTCCCAAAGTCTGCCACAGCTCCAAACCCATGCAAGGTGCAGGGTGGTCGCTGTGCTGGTCTGGGGAAGGGCCTGGGTTGCCTCAGGAAGTTTTGCTCTCATCAGCTGGTGTAAGGCTGAGGCATATCTTTCCCTTGAGAAATTTGGGGAAATTTTGATGGGAAAAAGAATGCCAGGAGTGCAAAAGTAACAGCAGGTGGATTGCAGCACATGGCAAAGAGGAAAGAGGGAAAGAGCCATCTGTGGGGATGGCTAGCATCTGGTTTATCTATAAAGGACGTGGTCTGCCCCACAACTTCCAGGTACTGATGAGGTTTCAGCAGAGAAGTAAGAGCAAAGCAAGGAAAGCCTGGAGAACTCAATAGATTCTGTCTTTTAAAAGTTAAAATCTTAGCCCTTAAGATGTATCAGAAAATGCAAGGATGTTGGTGTGATGGCTTTGACGTGTTCTGACAGTAAGCACAAGTGAGGATGTTTCCTCCATTTGCTCTAAGCTTTTGACTTTACTCTGTCACTATGGGAAATTCATCATAAAAAAAATAAAAGAGGATGAGAAGTTCTGTTGCAAACTTTTTTCAAGCATAGTATACCACAGAAAGGACGCTTATTCAAATTGCACTGTCTGCATATCTCCCAGAGTCCTCAGTGGTGTCAGAACCTGCTGACCACATTTCACAGGTGAGGACAAGCCTGGAAGAGAATGAAGTTTCTAGACTTCAAAAAAAAATCAGTGACAGGCAGAGTAGAGATCCTATAAGACCCTGAAAAAGTAGTGATGACCTCCACAAAAGAGACCTTATCACAGTCCTAATTCAGGAAAACCTTCTACTGAGTTCACATTTTCCTAGAGCAGTCACTTAACACAAACCAAGAGGAAACCAAACTACTTAAAAACTATTTATTTTTTTTTTTTTTTTTTTTTTTTTTTTTTTTTTTTTTTTTTTTTTTTGTGTTTGTGTGTGTGTGTGTGTGTGTGTGTGTGTGCGCCAGTGTGAAATTCTGGAGAACTACCAAACCTAAATGTCCTCTACAGGCAATCCAGGTAATCACTGGGACATCCATGAGTTCACCTTGTTTAAACATCACCTGTGCAATGGCATTCTTTAATTGCCCTCTGATTCTTAGGAGTTTGCTATATGGCTGTATAGTTTTGTCCAAGAGAAATATAAATCAAGCAACTTTTCTTTAAGCAAAACAGCCTGCTGTGTGACAGAACACAGGTACAGCCATATAAATATTTTTCATTGCTGGTTATTTATGCAAGGTGGTGAATACATCTGTGCCATTTTAACCAAGTTCCCTGCTGCATAGTTTTGCTTCTGTCAGTCTCCCAGTAGAAAAGCATGTTTTGGCCTAGCGTTGTCTGCATGTTACTGTTTTCTTCATTGCACTTGTATTCTTAACATTTATCATTTAAATTCTCCAGAAAGAATTGACAGTTGCCTTCTCCAAAGTAAAGGACAAAATGACTTGTGTTAATTATTCCTTCTCACTTGCCAGGACATATATTACTCCAAGGCTTTTAGTGCCTTGAGCCAAAAAGGGTCATTACAGCAAGCAGCATAATGACCTGACCAAAAAAACGTAAGTGGGGGAGAATGAGTCCTTCTCTGCTGAGCTCTCTGAAGTCATTAATGAATGCCTTGGGAATTCTACAAAGCAACAGCTCAGAAAACAAACAGAATTGTTCAATGTTGGATATCACTCTCATGACATCTATGCTATTACAAAGATTTACAGCTGGAATAATTTGATCTGGGTTTTTCTCTTTCCCCCACTGACTCACATTTTGGAAGGCAGTCAGACCCTTAAAGTTAGGTTTTGCATAATTGAAGCACCAGAACATATTAAATGGGACGACTAATGGGGACGAAGCTTTTCCCTTCCTTCCAGCCTGGGTTTTCAATTATGAATTAGCAGCAATCTGAGATCAAAGGGGTTCAATTTTTTGCAGCTGAATTTGAGGATTTTGGAACTGAACAGATGAAGTGCTGTTAATGACTCTTTTCAGGAAGGCAGAGACAAGAGTTAACCAACAAGGGTAGAGTTAAGTGTTTGCTTTAGTGTGTTTCTGAACATGGACACATTATCACACATTCTCAAATGTATAGCTGGGATCAAGCTACTAATCTACCATGAATCTGTTAGCACCTAGATCCTCTGTGGGGCATTGTGGATGGGAATCTGATCTGTAGCATTTTTCTTAATACTGCATGTGACCTAGTTATTGAGACATCCTATAGAAGTGCATTAGGGTTACCACTGTAGTTTGTTGCACAGCTGTTTTGCCCTAACACAGGGAGTTCCATTACTGTGGAGAAAATACATCTCTGCAGCATGAATAGTTTGACACGTACTTAACACACACACACACACAAATAAATAAATCTAGAGGGTTTTAATTTAAGAGCTGCTATAACCTCAAGGAGGGAAATTCAAAAGAGCAGTCCAAGCCGGGATTTAGCTACATGCTTCTCAAAGTACCAAACAATAAAGCAGTTTATGATTCAAGATAGAAGATTGTGCCACAAAGATCTCAGAAGCCTTAGGGAACAAATGACAGTCTTTGACCTGCTGCAATTTCTGCAAGAGATGTGCACAGACACTCAACAAATCAGACACATGCATTGGGTGCTGATGGTTTATTTTTTTCTTTCCTTTTCTTTTTTTTCTTTTTTTTCTTTTTTCATTGAAACACTCTGGTTTTGAGTAAGCAGTACCCACATCAAACCCACTAAGGTGTGGGTGATTAGGGTGCTGAAAAGTCAGATTAGCCCAGCTGTGAGGAGGTAAAGGGCACTGGAGGTGGGGTGAGAGGCTCAGGTGATGCTTGTGATTGCCTGGGGAGGGCTCAGAGCCCACTGGGGCTCATAGGGGGAACGCAGAAGGCATGTTGGTTCTTTGCAGCTAGAGAGGAGGAACTTCTTCACCCACCCCAAGGCTTGAAGGCAGTAGGAACCTACAAAGAGCTTCCTTGAGGAGTCCTGGATGTCCTGACCATAGTGAGTGACTGCTGTTATAGCTCCCTGAGAAAACATTTGGGAGGCTGAGACAGGCTGAAACAGGGTGGTGGGCTGGGGTCTGGGACCAGCCCTGAAGAGCTGTAGTCCCCATAAGAGGCTAGATTTGAGGCCAGGCAGCCTGGCCTCTCTTCTATCACTGTGACTGACTATCTGCTCCCACTTCAAAAATACTGCAGAAAAAGTTGGTTATATCATATATATACTTCTAAGTAAGATATTTTTTGGCCTCCGAGTCATCATTTTTAATAGGATTTTAGATGTGTTTCATCATGGTATATATTATTATTTTTTTTTTTTTTTTGCTTGGGTAATGCCTTGTAAGTAGGATTTTAGATTAATTTAATTTTAATTGTTTCTTATTTTGTTTGGATAATGCCTTATAGTAAGATTTTTTTAAATTAATGCAAACCTATTACTAAATTATAATAGAGTAATTATGGAAGTAATGAATTTATTATCACAGCTGCTGCTAGAATAAGTGAAAAGAACTAATGACCTGACTCTCCCTTGCTTTTATTGATATATCAGAAGAAAGCATGGTTTGGAGTATTATATTTTTATGTTCAAACATTTTAACATTTGGGAAAGCTTTCAGAACTTCCTGCTTACCTAGGATGCCAGAGAAATATTTATTACAGAATAAGAAACCTTTTGTAATTTGGCTGAACGTAGAGGCCAACTAATAAAGCCTGCTCTAACTTTTATTCAATATTTTTTTTCTTTTGTCTTGGAGACTTCAAACACTCCTTCTGAGTCTTCTTAATGATGTCTTTTAAAAATTTGCTTTGAAAAAGTTCTGGCTTTTGGGCCACGTGTGTTGCTCTGAGTTGCGCAATTCCCCCCCCCCCCGCCCCCTTTAAAAAAAAAAAAATTAATTGGTGGTTGTAATGAAAAGAACCTGGGGACGAAACTGTCACCCTCAGCAGGAAAACAGCAAGGAAATAATTTCAAACAGTGGCTTACATTATTCACTTGCTTGGGTTAATCTGGATTTGTTCATATGTTGTTCATGTTTCTCCAAGGGCTTCTCTAATTTGTGATGCTATTCTTACTCAGGTGTTTGGTAATTTGTAAATCTTTGAGGAGACAATAGAAGGTATTGCAGAATGGTTTGCAGAGGTAGGCACCTTAAAGCCCAACCAGTTCCACCCCCTGCTGCGGGTAGGGACACCTCCACCACACCAGGTTGTTCCCAGCCACATCCAGTCTGACCTTGGGCACTTCTAGGGATGGGGAAGCCACAGTTTCTCTGAGCAGCCTGTGCCAGGGTCTCACCACCCTTATAACAAAGAATTTCTTCTGAGTATTTAATCTAAATCTTGCATCTTTTAGTTTAAAGCCATTATTCCTTGTCCTATCCCTATGCTTCCTGATAAAGCATCACTCTCCAACTTTTCTGAAGCCTCTTTTAGGTACTGAAAGGGTGTGAATCTATGTTATCACCTAGGAGTGTTTTTTTCTTAAAGGACATTTTTTTTTTTTTCAAAATACATGCATAAAATTTCTTTTAAAATATTTTGGTAAATTTGTCCTTTATGACTCTGTTTCAGATCAGTATAAGGTTTGTTTCCTTAAAGGCCCTTCTTGTAGAAGCAGAGCTATTCCTTAAGAATTCAATATTCTGTCTGGAAAGGGGTCCTAACTGGTGTGCTGAAAATAGTGACAATAACAACTTTTCTGTTGATGTGTTATTTGCTATCTGATGGCTTAAGTCTGCTTCAGAAATGGGCAGCTCTGCCCTCTCACCTTGTGTGGAAGTAGTTCAGCTCTTTAGCTGGAGGAGTTGTGCTTGTGGTATGTGGAGGCTGCCTCCCTGTGGGTGTTGGGAGCTTGTACCTCAGGGGATCTTTGAGGAGAAGGTGAAGAGCTCTCTGTGGCACCCAGGTCTTCAGAAAACTGCCTGCTTTGAGTTACTCATTGCTTTGAGTATGATGGGGTGGGACAGCTCTCTGTAATTAGAGGGATCTGGCTGATGCAAGCTAAGAAATTGTACGTTCCCCACCAGGCCCATCTTTGAAGGCTGCTAGCTGCTTACTTACCTCCTGGCAATACTTGTAATCCTTAATGCTTTTGTAATGGGTTCTCCTCAGTAGTTTTGGCCTTTGATCCTAGATGCAGGCTCCCTGCGGGGAGATAGCCCTGTGATCCTTTGTGCTACTGCTCTGCTCTTCACCCACGTGCCTGGGCTGGAGATAGAGATGCTGTTTTCTTTTATGAGGCCTGATCTGGGAAAACGTGTCCTTGCAAAGTGCAGAGCAAGGCTGTTGTGCTTGGAGGGCTGGAGGGCTGTGAGCTGGGGAATTAAAACCCATTCTGTATCTCTGCCATTTTTAAGGCTCTGCATCCTCTGGGCTCTTCCCTGCTGCTGCCAGACCATGCAGCAATTTCATTTCCTGGAGCATGCCAGTGATGTGAGCAAGTAGGTCCCATCCCCTCTGCTTGCTGTTTGTTTTATTTGGTGTGTTGTTAACCTTTACTCGCTGCACTTATTTACTTCGGGTTTTAATAGTGTGATAAGGTCACAACAAATTTAGTGGGAGGCATTTTAAGCACTTACAGCAATAAATCACAGTGTACATCACTCTTATGTGGTTTATCTGGAACCAGGTAAACCCAATTTGGTCCATAATATTAATGCTGAATAAAGCTAGGTATCATAGGAGAAAGCTTTGATGTATGGCTTTGAAAGGACCTACACACTTCTCTATAAATTAACAGATATTTTGCAGAGCTGACAAGTAGCTGGTATTCTTGGAACTGGTCCTATTTGTTTTTTTTTTTTCTTCCCCCTCTTCCATTCCAGCCTCTAGATCTTTCCCTTTTGAAAATCCAAAGAAGAAAAAAGACTGTTCTCTAATGTGGGTTTTAAAACTCTGGTGGTACGAGCAGATCTCACAAGTACAATGAACTTGCTGGTAGTGCATGAAACCCTAAAACCTCAGGGACTCAACTCTGCAGGATTATCTTATCTATTCCTTTATATGCTGATTTTTTTTTTTTTTTTCCTTAGATAAGATAGCCTTTGCAGGTGTAGGATCAAACCATCCTGCAGGTCATCTGAAGAGCTGCAAAGTCCTAGTGACCAGAACGAGTAGCTACGAGCTCTCTTCAGGACCCGCAGATAAAGCACACGGGAATGTGTCATGGGCTGCTAAAATGCACTGGCCAGGAAATGGGCTTGATAACCTAGTATCTATATCCTGCTTTAATTCCTGTTGTTTTATGGCCCCGGCAGTATCCCAGGAGCCCTGTCAGATGCCTGACCTTACCCCTGCCTTTAGTCCAGCAAAATTGAAAGGATGTTTGAGAGAGGAAGAGGGGGAGGAACGCATTAGTTGCAAGCAGTAGTGCTGGACTCCTGAACTCTCTAATTCTCCGTAAAGGAGACAGATTTTGCTGATAAGTAAAGCCTAGCAGCCACCTGGGTTTAAAGCCAACATTAAAAATTAAATACTGGTTTACATGTTATTACAGATGGAATAAAAATGTTGAACCTTACCCTGTTCAGAGCGAGAACAAGCTGGAGACTTTGTAGGGCTCAGCAATGCCATTGCCATGAAGCACAAAAGCAGTGTGAGGAGGAGGGACTGTCTCCTCATGTTTCTCCTTCGTGTGGGTAGTGACAGAAGAAGAAATGTTTTCCCTGAGTGAGAGACAGCACTGTGATATCTGCCAAGTGTGCCAGGTAGCAGTGTGTTTCGGCTGTGTGCGCAGCACACCTGGTGGATGCTCAAACACAGCCTCTGTAAAAATAGCCATGTTGGGTTTTGCCTGGCAGTGCTGCCTCTCGCTATGTCAAACACTCCCTGCAAGAGAAAATCCTCAAGCAATAGATTAAAAAGCAGTGAGAGCTCATCAGAATCTGAACACATAATTTCTAGGTAAATAAAATCTTGTTGTTGGGGGAGAGGATGAATTTGTCGGCTGTGGGAAAGGCAGACTTCACTGTCACCATCACAGGGTGGGGGTTGAGTACATGTCCCCATTGCTTGTTCTGCCATTTGGAGTTCTTGACTGATGATTTCTTGTGTCTGTAACTCCCAGAAAGATGTTTGCTTTTAAATGCCTGAGCCTCCTACTTTCCTCTACATAGCTGGACTGAGAATATCTGACCTGTCTGCTTCAGGCTGGGAGGAAATCCAAACTTTTTTTTCTTGATGAAATCCTAGGACTTCTTATTTAAGTGTGTGTAGTTCTAGAGTACTGCTATTGAGAATATTGAAGAGAGAGCTGATGCACAGGACCCATGTAAGCAGGTGGAGGTCCTGATGGCAGAACCACCTGTGAAAGTTGTGACACTTAAGGAATGGGGCAGTAGAGCTTTAAATGAACTGGATGTGCCCTTGCTGGAGGTACAAACTCCATAGCTGTCACTTGCCAGGAACAGATAAGAGTAACAGCATCTCTGGGAAATAGAGCATTGGTCTTTGAGCAGTATGTGCCTCCATCTGAAGCCCTGCATCCTGGGCACCAGCCAACAGCAGCGTGTCACTGACTGAAGACACCAGCTTGAGCACTTTGCATGCAGAATAGTTTCACTCAGTATTTAGTACCTAACTATTCTGATCATCCTCTCTTAATTTTTTTTGCTAACTACATCCATAACTTTGCTCTAGTAAAAATCTGCTTAATGCATAGCCATATTGTAAAGTGGAGCTACAGTTCCAACTTGCCTAATCCTAAAAGAGGCATTTGTTCAAAAAAGGTCCATTTCCCTAGGAAATGTGCTTTGATTTGTGAAACAGAAAATGTATTCATTTAACTGAGCCGTTCATGTGGCAGGTCACTATTTCACCCTTTTGGTGCAGTAAAAGTTTATTCTTTTAATAGGTTTATTGCTTTTCAGTTATTCATTTCCAAAGGACTCACTTGAGTGCTGCAGCTCTCATCTGAAGTACAGAAAATTAATTCTTTTTATGGTAACCTATTCCTTTCACAAGTCCTCATTTTAAGTGTAGCTCAACTGTATTGCAAATAACAGTATGTGGTCCTAGAGAGAGTACCAGGACTCTAATTTAATAGTGTGCTGGAGGCCTTATAATGTCAGCACTGCTGAGTAGAACTCCTCTTTGAGCCCTCCTTTGTGTCCCAATGGGAGTCACAAGTGGATTGCAGTAAGGTACCAGGCTGGCTGCTATCGACTTGCCTGGCTGCTGCTGGGTGGATGTGTTCACTCTTCTGCTTTTGGATTTTCTGGTCCTTGGCCTCATTAGTGAAAATGAGTGCCTAGAATGAACCATCATCTTAAGCTCTGATATGCATCTTTACTGCTGAGTTTCATTCTCTATTGACTGAAGTACCTACTGGGGTTTTGGGTCAGCTGTAGGGATGAGATGGTCCTCTCCACCCTGCTTGGTGACAAGACACAAAACACTGGCTCACTTTCATTTTGTGTGCCATGTTAGTATCTAATCTCATGTGAAATCAGCCCCTGTTTATTTTGCAGCAGTGGGTTTAGTGTGTATCTAGTGGTTTGAGCAGTAGGAAATGGTTTGGATGCCCAAGACATGCCCTTTTCCTTAGGGAGTCTAAGGTGGAGAGAGCAGAAGAGCAGTCTTCCCTAGGGAGCTTGCTGGAAGCCCTATCAGTGACCTTAAGGCTACTTCGGGTGCTGGTGGCAGTGCAGATATCTGTGACTGTGTGTGGCCATGGCTACACAAGAAACAGGCAGCTACCATCTGTGAAACTGAGCACTTTCCCTCAAAAATTAATTAACTTAGCTGAGATTCCATAAGTAATACAACTAGATCTCCCTGGAGCCTCCCAAGAGAAGCCCATTTTAAGTCAAGTGTACTGGGAGACCATACTTGGAAATGAGGCAATTATTAGTTTAATTCAGTCATCAAATTAATTTTATGGAAGCAGAGGATGGCAGGTGCTGGGGGAGGTGGCCACAGTCTGTAGCACGTGATGGGCTCTGGCAGGCCCATGACAGCAAGGGGATGAGGATGGACCATGGTGTCGGACCACTGACTTCCCTTAGCTGAAAGGAGCCCCTTGGTCTGTTCTCCCTTCACTTTTACAGGTGGGGTTTTTTACTCTGCCCTCAGCACAAGAGCATCCAAGGGCTATAACCACAACAGCCTCAACATCTTCCTTAGCTGCTGCAGCTGCTCTGTCACCTGAGTTCAGGAGAGCCTGGAGTGGATAGGATCAGGAACTGGCCAGGGCTCCCGGACAGCAGCTTGTTCATCAGCTGCTAAACAGAAGTAGTCCTGACACATAAATTAGTCTGATAGTAGGTAGTTTGACTACAGCCCTGAGCACCACCATGAAATGCATTAAGTGAGCTGTCACATGCTGTTTGCTGTTTTGATCATCCTCTGCCAGGGAGACAATTGTGTACACAGCGAGTTATTTGTAGCAGTAGGCATTTATTTATTTAATTTTAAACACCCATGCACCCATCTCTGCTGGAGAAAGCAAACTAAAATGTGGAGATAGTTGCAGCAGAGTGCAGTGATGGTCCCTTAGTCACACAAGCTATTTTACTTCATGGGCTCTAATTAGTTCCTGAGAAGATGGTCATCTACACCTAACCAACCCAAATAAACATGTTTTCTGTAAAGCTGGTTGGCTGTTCCACCAAAGTCATCATCACTGCTAATGTAACTACTGCAGGCTTGCATATACCTTGGTCTTTAACCACTCTCTTGCCAAAACTCCTGGAAAAGCCATACAAGTGTAAGCAGTTTCTTACTTTTTTGTTCTTTAAAGTTTGTCCATGCTAGAGCTCAAATGTGACTTGTTTAAAACACGATTGTGTTTTAAACACCTTGACCCAAGTAAGGTATTCATCTTTCTGCAAAACAGTGATAGTCTGACAGGTGAAAAATCTAGCTGTATAGATTACAAGAAATATTGTTTAGCTATTTCAAATCAATACACAAATATATTTTAATCCACGCAATACAAAAAGAAGAGGAAGCCATGCTACCTCTAATTGTCACTCTAGTGCTGAGAGTTTCTGCTCCAGCTTAAGTGTCCCTGGATTTACTAGTAGATTTGTCAAAGAACCTGTACAGTCCTTGAAGAGTTTTGGATAGGTACAGAAACACACATATGCAACTCCTTTCTTTTTTATTCATTGGTTGGCTTGTTCTGTGTTTCTTTTACAGGAATCAGAACTGGGTTTAAATAATTTCAGTAGCCCTAATAACTGTGCTGCCTTCCTGAGAAAGTGGCTTATCCAGATTCACTGGGGGCACTTGTACTTCCTTGTACCAGTGGATGTGCTTATTCCATCTATACTCAGCTTCTCCTAATTTTTATTGATTTCTTGAGTCCCTTTACCTGCTGATGGACTGCCTCTATTTGATGTCTAAACTTTTCACACTTTTTTCACTTATTTTTTTTTTAATTTTCAGATGGCATTTTGTTTTCTGCCTAGCACTTGCAGCTGTATTTTAGCATTGATGTTATGTTCAAGTACTCATTATAGTTTGTTTCAATCTGTCCGGTGCTGATTTTTTTCCCAAGTGATTGCTCTGACTTTTTCCACTTCTTATATTTCTGTCTCTATGCAGGTTTCTCTGTGTGTTATGGCCAAGTGTTTTGTAGGCTACCTGCTTGAAATGCTTTTTTTGCTGTGATATTTCTTGATACCCAGGCTCTGAGGATTACCCATGAGTAGCTCATTGTGACTTGCCACTTATGCTAGGCTGAATATTCACCTTTTTGCTGGTACATGTGTGTACTTCTGGCAAAATAACTGAGATCTTTTGGTGAAGGACAAAAATAAACTTCTCTTGTTTTGAATATTTCTAGTTACAGTAAAAATGAGAATAAAACCAAATAAATCCTATAGGCAACTGTTTCCTTCGCTGTTTCACGCGTTAAAGAAAGTCTTCAACCCAGATCTGTAGTCAGAGATGTGATACCATGACCTCAGTGGGCTTGAAACTTTGAAATGCATAACCTTTGCAGGGTGGCACCTCAACCCAGGCTTGGAGTGAAATAAGACCAAATGGAGCACTTGGAGGTAACTATTCAGTGCTGTATGTGGGGAGTGTAGCCATCCACATGATTGCCACTGATGGTAATGATAGTTGTGAGTTTACATCCTCATGCATCAGGTTGCAAAATTACCCCTCTGGTGCCAATCAAGAGTCTCTTAAGGTTCCCTCTTCCCTTTCTGCCATCAGCTGTAGCACCTGCCTCTCCTTCAGAGCCCCCCATGGGATCTGCTTCACCATTCTCATGTAACAAGTCTTGTTATCCAGGGTATTTCATCAGTATTTACCTTAAGGAGAGGATGTAAATAATCCTGCCAAGGCACAATAATAAAAATGGGAAGAAACAATTTGGGGGTGGGGGGGGGGAATGGGGGGACAATAAACATGCCACACAACAAAACGATGTTTAAAACAATTTCTATTTCTCTGATACCCAATAGGCTGGGCAAGACCCTTCTGTGTTCACTTATGACATCTGCATGGATCCTAAGTGACCACTTCTGCACATGCAGGAAGAGTTCCTACTGATTATTTAGCTACCTATGTGCACTGTGGTCACTTCAGCAGTGGGAACTGCTGGGGACTGCCAGGCTTTCCACCCAGGGGGTTAATTCAGGCAGCTGGTTAATCTGCACCACAAGGGGTGTCCACCAATTTATCCGTGCACAGCATGAGCTGCCTGGGGCCATCTCCAGCACTGTCCAAAATTTCCAGTCTTGTAACAACTGGTGGCTTTGTGTGTCACACCATTGCAGAGAGAAGCTGGGAGGTTCCTGGACCACCCTGGGCAGTGATGGCCAAGTACCTGCAGACACAACCTGGAGGCTGAGTTGCATTGCTGCTTGGATTTCTTGCTGAAATCATAATTATTTGTCAGAACTTTTTCACAAACCCAGTTTAGGTTTTGGTTTCCATGCCAGGGAAGCACAAGGGGCTCATGCTTTGCCTTCCTAGCAGGTTACAGCACTGGGCAGAAACCCCTCTGCTAGCCTCAGAAAGGGTTGTGAAATGCAACAGCATGCTGCTCTTTTCTGATGCTTTGGCTCAGCATGGGCTCTCTTCTGGGTGAGTTAATCTGTGCTGAGCTTGATCATCTGCAGCTGGGTGGTTTCAGGCCTCTGTCAATTATCTTTGTTATAATTCCTAGTTCGTTCATACCATTAGTCACTGTGCCTATGTAAGATTAACCAGCAGCACTCAGTAACCGCTTAACCAAGAGTGGGTAAGCACTGCACAGGGGAGGTTGCTGAGTTGAATATGGATGACAGAAGATATTTTTCTCTCTGCTTCCATGCACCGATGATCAGACCTGAAAGTCTCTTGCTTTCTTCAATGAATTTTAATACAGAAGTGCCTGCACAGCCTCTGATCAAGGAACACAGTCACAGTGTGATGGTGAGATGGATCATAGAAAACATCCCATGGTTCCACAGAAGTTTTCCTTTATTGTCTTTTCCCTTTGCTGATTCCTTTCTGTTATCAAGCACTGATGTGATGAGGTGTGACACTCTAATGCTGCCGACAGCGTTCTGGGTTTGTTGGTCTTGCTGGGAAATGTCGATATAACATCAAAAGCAATCTGGTATAGGATGAGCACTGAGGTGATCTGCAGACCCGTCAATAGCTGATCTATAGGGCTCAAACATGCTTCACACCTTGGCAGCTGAGTGGGGAGTCAAGGAGTCAGCACATAGACTTTGCTCTACCAGAGGGTTTTAAGTCAGCCTTATTTTTCTTCATGTTGTTCAGACTCAGTGTGACCATCATGGTCAGATAACCTAATCCTACTAAGTATGCTTGAACTGTGCTGGAAAATCAAGTTTGGGCTGAATCTAGAGCTTGGACCACAAGCGTGATCCGATTTAGCCTCTGAGTTTGTTTTTGTTGCAGGTACATTGTTCAATTTGGCTCTAGATGTGCTTAGGTGGGAAGGGATTTTTTGGTGTTGCAATGTCCAGGCCAACTTCACACTGGCCTTTCTCTGCTCCACCACAGTAGGGCTAAGTCATCTTTGGTGCAATCTGTTAAATTCATTGTTTATGCACCACAAAGGGATCTGACCCCCTGTTGCAGTTTTCTTGCCCACTTAAGCATGTTTACTTCTCTTTGCCAAAAAGATGGTGCGTGAAAATTGCTTTTATTACCAGAAAAATAAGTTTGCAATAAAACCTGTCTCCTTGGGTGCACTAATTCTATTTTACGAAGAAATAACATATTGTTTTAATTAATCATATGAAAGCAAAATTAACATGATTATGTGAAAGGTGCTGTAAATCATTCTGATCCACATCAGTGAACAAAGAGCACTTAGTTATTCCAGAGTTGTTAAAGATTTTATCTACCCAAGTGAAAATTCAATTAGCACAACCCAGTCTCATATAAAACTAGGGATTCTGACTGCAGGAAAAACTTTGTGTGTGAATACTACCTTGTGCCAGTTTGATAAATTACTGTAATTAACTGTATCCCACGCAAGCTAAACAAAATTTACAGAAATGGTGTTGTACAAAAAGAATATCTCCTCTCATTCTTAGGCAGAAATTCGAATAGTCTCAGCAATATTGTTTTGAACACCCAATTCTACATCAAGGTAAAAAAAAATGAAAATAAACACTGACAACAAATGCAAACAGCTCTGAACTTTTTTTTTCTTCCTGCTGTATTAGAAACAGACGCTGCACTTAACATGTTTCAATTAAGCAACTTGAATTCAATTAGTTAACCCGAGACATTAATAGTGATAGGCAAACTAAGAAAGAAATGAGAGTGCTTAGGAAAAGAGCTCTGTTCATATTCCTGGGCCAGTAGGGAGACTTGTGTATGTGTTAAAGCTAAGGGCAGAAATGCTGGATATGGCAAGTTATGCCAGAATACATCATCTTAATGGAAAAATAAGTATACAAATAAATGGATTTGTCATCTTGGGCATGTCTTCCCTCACCTGTTAATTATATTTGTCAGGTTTTGGCTGATTCCTCCTGTAAGGAAAGCCTGCTGTCAGTGTCTGCATGGCTGGGCTCTTTTTTTAGCCTGTGCATGAAGTGACATCGGCACAGCTCTGGTTCGAGGCTGGTTTCTGTGCTGCTCTCATCATGTGTGGCTCTTCGTGTGTGTGGGGGAAATGGTAGTGGCCTTTTCTAGTGAGAGTAGTCAAACAGAGTTAAAGTGGCAGGTTTCAGTGTGTTTAATATTCCAGGGAGGTATTTTCTTCTGTAGAACACTGGTTTCTGACTCATGCAGAGGGGGTTAGATGCCATATGCAGTGTCCTGTAGCCAGAGCTCTCCTTAAAAGTCTACCCTTCTTCTACAAAAGACAGAGAAATTACAGAATAATCTACTATGTTTAGGCTGAACCACGTGTACTGGGAAGGCAGTCTTGCAGGATCTTGAATGTAATTGCGCATGTTCTTATTGAAGAAGTGGCTGTTTAAGAAATGATCAGGTAGAAGCTAGACTTCATTTGTTCATCTTATCTTGGGCAGTCTTTCTCATTGAGAAATAGGAAAAATATTTGTGCTGAGGTTGTGCAGTCTGAAGAAAGTGCAGGAAAACGAAACCCACTTTTCTGTGTTTGGGTGTGCAACGTGTCCCCTTTCTTGTTTCAGTTGTTCATTGTGGTTGGATTTTCTCTGGGTAGCTTTGAATTCCTTTCAAATTGAACTTAATTGTCCAAACTTACAACTGGAGAAGTGTGGTGGGGAAGAAGATGACAGTGAACATAGGAAGCAGATGTGACTGCAATTTAGATTAAATGAAATCACCTGGCTATGGGGCTCAAGTTATGTTTCAGCATGTTCCCTGGGAGGTGAATGTGTAAGGAATTGAGTGAATCCCAAGCACTCATGCTGGAGAGGGGATCTCAGGGATCTGCTCCTGCTCCCCCCATAAAACTCCCCCAGTCTGCAGCAGCTCTGCGGATCCTCCTCATGCAATTTGCTGTTTCTCAGCAGTTTGCTTTCCATGCCAATTTAATTTCAAGTCTATAACATTTCAGGCTTTTTCCTTTTAATCCCCCACTATTTCTTTAGCAGAAATGGGCAACAGTTTTGGGTTGAGGTGGATTAGTGAAAGCACTGTGTGCGTTAGCAGTGAGCGATCTCACTGTGTGGGAAAACCCACAGCGTGTTTCCTCTCGGTGCCAGATTAGCTTTGCTGTTCCCTGCTGAGCGAGGAAATGGGTCATCGCTAATGTTCTTTAATTTCCTTTCTCTGAGGTGGGCTGTGGCTGCCTTTAGGTCCATGTAGCTCCATTACATGCAGTTTGCTGCTCCTAAGCCTCTGTGCGTTTTCGTAATGTCATAAGGGATGGTGCTTGCATAGAGCTAAAGAGGGTCAGTTGTGGCACTTTTTTTTTTTTTTACCTCTTTCACATGTCAGTCTGCATTCCTCACTAAAACAAAGTTCATTTTATCCAAGTCAGACTTGTTGGATTGTGTACCTAATCTGTCATCTTTTTTCCTTCTTAAAGCCTACAGTGGTACCTTGTGAAATAAGCAAACGTCTGCCTTAAGCATCCCAGTCTTAGGGCAAAGTTCTGGGGAACAGTTTTATGCTAATTTCCCCCTTAATGAAATCTGTTCCCTTTGCAGACTTCTGAGTCCTCTTGGACGTGCTGCTGCTCTCTAAATGGCATGGGATGGGCAGTTTGCTTGGGTTTTGTGCATGGAAGGCACACAATATTTATTTGGAAATCAACATGACAGCAAGAAGCAGCTAGTCCAGTTTTTTTTTTTCAACTCCAGATTTTTTGGTAAATTACTGACGATGTAATTCTAGCAAACCTCTGCCATGTCTGCATATCCCCATGTGTTTACACGTGTGTGGGTAGCAGCATGTGCTGCAGGTGATGACTACCATGTATTACCTCTGCTGATCTCTGGTTTGCCACGGGACAAGGAATTCCTGGTGTGACTGGGCCATTCCTGTACCACCAGTGTTTGAAATAGGGGCATTTGCTCAAACTCGGTGTTCAAATCGCTGTGCAAACCCATGCGGATGGCTGTCTTCCTTGTTAATTGAAAAGCAATGGCAACACGGGCTGGGGCAGCCCTCCCCATCTTTTGCACTGATTTAAAAGTCAATTGTGTATCGAGTAGCATCCTTTCCTCCTTGCTCCCCCTTATGCTTTCTTAGTCTGTTTTCTAAGCAAACATTAACTTGTATAATTTTACTGGCTGTCAAGCTGTGGTGGAGTTTATTTGGCTAGTCAC
Organism: Heteronetta atricapilla; assembly: GCA_011075105.1. NCBI lineage: Eukaryota > Metazoa > Chordata > Aves > Anseriformes > Anatidae > Heteronetta > Heteronetta atricapilla. Next base: position 12,509,253 of record CM021743.1, on the reverse strand, counting down.
TTTTTGTTTTGCAAAATTAATTCGCTAAGGCTATATTTAAGTGTCTCTGGAAGTCAACAATGAAACATCACATTCTTATTAGCCAAAATAATTCGGTTGCTCTGCAGGGATTCTGAAGACTACAGCAGAGCAAATGAGATGGATGCTGATGTGAGGGGAAGAGGCTCTGCAGTGACCTTTCTCTGCAGGGGGGGTGGTGGTGGGCTGGTTGCTTGTCATTGATGTGCCTCCTTCTGAACAGGCTTCCTTCTTGGTCAGAGCTGTGGAGTGTGACTGGGAGGCTGTTCCTGGTGTTCAGGAGCAGAGTCAGCACTTTGGGAGCATCGCTTTTTGTCTGCTCCTCCCATTGATGAAGGATCATCCTCTCCACCCCAACACTGCAGATTCCCTGCTGGGTAAGGGTGAGGTTCTCCTGGGGTTTGCTGTGTTGCAGAAAAGTGACTAGGAGGGGAAAGAGGCAATAAAGAAAATCAGATGAGACAGAAGGACAACTCCAGTGTGTGTATTGACTATATATGTATATTTTTTTTTGTGGGGGGGAGGGGGTATTCATGTTTTTGAATGCTTTGAGCTGCTTTGTTGTTGTCATAAATCTTTGTTGTTTTCATAAATGCTCCCAGAATAAAAGAAATAAAGTTTTCTGTTGGGATAAATGAAAAGCCTGATTTTATATCAATGTAGAATTTCGGTGTCCTGCTAGATTCTGAGGTTGACCTTTTCCGAATTAAAGTTCTTCCCTCCATTTGGAGACCAAATGGAAATCTTATAACTGGTAGGACAGAGCTCTGCTGCTACAGGGAGCACAAGCTGTTGTGAATGCAGAACTGCAGTCTGAGCAGAAAGGTGACTGAATTCTTGGGAGACCAACAGCTGGAGCTGTACTGACATACGGCTAGGGGCACGGATCTGGGGCCGGATGAGTCCCTTCTATAAATAATTGCTGAGGAATACAGCACAGGACAAAAAGGACAGAAAACAATGGCAAGAACAGAAATCCACACCTAGGGAATATGTGGAGAGTGGAATGAATCAAATAGTGAAAACCGAACTAGAACAGGAAAGGTTCTGGGGTTACAGCAAATAATGATGCTCCTCTCCTGTGCTTTGAATGTGCTTTGAATGAAAGGCACTTGGTGAAAGTGGTTTATAAACTGTACACTGGACTGAATTCCCACTGAAGCCCATGGAGTTGTTTCCGTTTATTTATTTATCTTTAATGAGTTGATTTGGGCCTCGTGCTTTGATCTCCTGTACTTTGTGCTTTCTTACTTTACTCAGAAAATATATCAAATGATTTCAGCTGGACTGTCTGAGCATGAAGGCTGTGTTAGCTGTGAGCTAGGATATTCCTGCTTGATGTCTATGATTGTAGGCAGTCACAGGATCAAGAACCTCTTTTTCTACCAGAGTTTAAAAGGACTTTTTAGTACCAACACAGCTAACTTCCCAGTGCAACAGTAGGCAGGATTATAGCTGGGGGAATAATACTTTAAGGGAAGATGAAGAACTGAGAGGATTGAATCTGTTTGCAAACTTTGGGAGTACTCAGAAGGTGTTTTCAGCTGAGAAATCCTGAGTTATGGGTCAGGTTAGTAGGAGTCTCCCAGAAAGGAGTCTGTCTTTGAATTCAAAGCATCATGAGAAATTAATAAGAAACATCACTGCTTAACCTCTTCAGTTTTTACTCCTTTCCCTCTAAATTAAGTAACCCCAAATATCTCTGTTTCTTTTAAGGTATGTGACCATGCATCACATAATCACATAATGCATTTCAGAGTGTAAATCAGGGAAGGGAACCTGGGGCTTGACTTTCATTGTCAATAAATACTCAGAAGAATCTGGGAACTGCAGCACAGTGAGGAACATCTGTGGGCTAAAGGGGTAGGACACTGAAAGTGCAGTGAAGCAGGAGAGTGGAGAAAAATAATGCTTATTGAATAAAACCATTCTGCTCTTGATCTGTGAGAATTAGATTTAGAAAGAATTAAATTTCAGAGAGACTCAAGCAAGCTGATTTGGTGATGTGGGTTTTGGTGTAGCACTGCAGCCTGTCTCGTTTGCACAAGTGTGGATGCCAAGGTTGTGTCCTTGAGCTGTATGTGGTTTTATTAGGAATAGAAGTGGAAGACATTCTTGGTGTCTTTGAACTGGAGGGCACAAAGTACAGTGAAGTGATGGGTACTCCTGGAAGATGTGATGAAAATTACTCAGCTGGACGAGGTTTGGTACACCATTCAGCAGCTACCTAAAAACATCCCATAAGAAAGCACTGACAGGGAGCAGCAGTGTGGGTTTTTGTTGGGAAAAGGGCATGTACATTAAATGTTGTGGGGTGTTTGGGGTGATGGCTGGGCAGGTGCTGCAGAGGTGTGCTGTGGGAGGCAGCAGCTGCCATGTCACAGACACCAGAAGAGGACGTGGAACCAGGGAGGCTTGTAGGGGATGAGTGCTCCTCTCCCACGCAGCTGGCAGGGCAGAGACGTCTGAGATAGCAAGTTGATTTGGTGAGAGGCAGCAGGAGGTGTCTGAGATTAGTTGTGGTTTCTTTCTTCCCCATGCTCTTCACCAGCTTAAGACCTTTCCTGGCCAGTTCCTCACCCTTCCTTATTATGTTTTCCTCCAGTCTGTGGCTGTCTGCATTATCCATCCATCTAGGAGGAGTGTTGGCAGAACAGGCTGTCACTCCTGATGATTGACAAAAGGAAGGACATTTGTCCTTTTGTCTACCAGTGCGATAAGCAAATCCAGTGCCAGTCATTTGCATGCAGGGAGAACCGTTTCATTAAGAATTTCATTAAGATGGTAATGTTTAATGTTTCCTGGAAAAAATGAGTTTTTGGGTTGTTCAATTATATAATTAAAGTCAGAGAATTAGGGAAGATTGCAAGCTGCTTGCATAATGTGGGCAAGTTTAATGGTAAAACTTGTAAATAAGTTCAAAGGAAATGAGCTCTCTTTATGTTAGCTGCCTTGAATGGAGTTTGTCTCCTGCAAGGGTGAGGGACGTGGAGGAGGGCAGGCATGGATTTAAGAGACTTTGACACAGGAATGTTTGAGCAGGCAGCTCCTTCCCCCCCCCCCCCCCCCCCGCATTTGGGCAACAGGAGGCAGGTGACCTGGCAAACCACACAAAGCACTGTTGAGCCAGCCTGCTGCAAGAGCCATACCCGTGGGCCCTCTGGAAATCATGCCTTGCAGAGGCTGAGACTTGAGAATATTTCTTTAGAACAAATTCAAATATTGCAGTGCTGATTCCATAAGCTACCAGAACATGTCCTATATGCTTTTATAGAATAGGTTTCCTTCAGGTGAGGAGTCAAGGCAATGGGAGTGACTTAAGAGGGATCCTTTCCTCTGTAGAAGATAACCTCTAATGGTGACTGTGCCCTATCAGCATCATTTCCACTGCAGCAGACTGAGGTCCTCTGTCTCCCCAGTCATCCTAAATCCTACCTGCTAGAAGAGGCTCTCTCTTTAACACCCTGGGTTTCCCAGAGCACTAGGGGAGCTGAACACGAAGTTTGTTAGCATCCAGATGGCTTGTTAGGCTCCCTGACAAATGTCTTGCACCAATGCTGGTTATCATTCAAGTGTGGTGTGTGACAGGGAGCTGCTGTTTTCCTTTCTGCTGAGGGTTACCAGATCCAAGCAGTTATTCCAGAAGCTCTCTGAATCTTTGCATAGCATCCTATAAGTGATAGTCCTGCAAAGGAACATAAAAACAGGAATTTATTAGGGAGAATTCCCAACAGAAGCTCAGGCAGTATAACACCTTAAAAAGAAAGTGGTGACCTGACAACACTGCAACAATAAGTCATGTATTATGTCCTTCACTTTTTAGTGCCTTATATACTTTAAGGAGATGACCATTTTGGATGCACCATTATTCTTTATAAAGAAGATCTATATTTGAGTGATTGAAAATAACTGTTCCCTGCTTTTGTTCTTTTTGTGTGTGTGTTCCAGTTCAGTTCACCATGGATGTTTATTTTAATTTGTGACTTTTGAAAGTTAGCCAGTATATTAATATTTCATGTACAAAAATCATTTATACAGATTAATTTATTCATTACACTTTTCCTCATTCAGCTTGTGAAAGATCTACAAAGATCATATCAAAAATATGTTTCTTAAACCCCATCATTTTTTCTAACTATTTCCTAGATTTGCAACCACACCCTAGGTTGTGGGATAATTTGGAACATTTAATTTGGAATATGAGGTTTTGACACTATATTTTTGGGACATGAGATCAGGCCATACATTGGTTAGTAAGTCTGGTCTTGGTGGCAGGGTGCCATTACCCACTTCTAGTAAGCCTATGCATCAAAATCTATTCTCTTTTCTTGCAGATTAACACAACTTTTTTTTTCCCTGACCTCTGTGCATTCAGCAAATCTTTTCAGCACATTGACAAGAATGATGCATAGGTCTTTCCTTATTATTTATCTGTAAGGTATTATGAGTCAATGAATCACGCATTTGCCTTCTGCCTGATAAATACATGACTTCAGGGAGAAAAATACCCAGTCATTACTAGTCAAATAATTGTAAGTCCTTTGAGTTTACTATTGGGTCATTAAAAATGTGTGTAGGCATTATGCTGGTCAAAAAGGGATTACTGGGTTATTGAATGGAAGGCAAGTGATTATAGATTAAAGAATTTCATTTGCAAATAGCTTTGAATAAATACATACCATGCACACTGTCATTTGCCCAACTTCTGGGTTCTCTGTGATAGAAGTATTTCTATTACGTTGCCTATTAACAGTGATATTACTCTCCTGTTACATTTTGTAATGGGACCTGCCATAGCATTTCAGACCTGATTTGTTGGTCAGCTCTCAGTTCTTCCCAAAGTAACTGCCTGAATTCTGGGTTTCATGAGACACAACATGCGATGCATGGATTTGCCTGTGACCTGCAAGGTCCCATCCTTGTCCTACAGTCCAGTTTGGCAGTAACACAGATCTAGAGCAGCTCTCTGCTTTATAATACCACCCTCCATTTAACATTTCTATAGTGACTGTCATTATTGTGTTGAGAAGAGCAGAATATATTTTGCTTCCCACATTCCCTGAAGGAACTGGGTCCATTACTGCAAAGTAGTTGAAAATGCTTCATAGATAGGGAAGATTGATTAGCAATAAGTAAAAAAATTTAAAGATGTGTGTAAGTCAAGCTTTGCATGCTATCTATTTATTATGTTGAGTGGATTTCATCTCCAAGTTGAGTTCAGACATTTAAAAGGAGGAAACGAGAGCTTTTGCTCTTGGAGCAGCAATTTTAGAGAACTTGAAGGAGCAGCAATCATCACAAAATTAGTCTCTCTCTGGGTTTTTATTGAACTCTTACCAGTTAGGTGTTTATTGCTGCAAAGGCTTTGTTGCTGCTGTTGGTAAGAGGGACACAATCAGATGCTTCAACAGTGTAATTATACTGGTGTGGAGGCAACAACGTTGTTCCAAGGTCATGTTGTCACATCAGAGCAGGCTGTTTCCTGCATCTCATTTTTATGCCCACACACAAAGAGACACTTTTCTGGCTGATATTTATAGAGAAGTCCTACAGTCATTTTAATTATGCACAACATACTGATGCCTGCTTCACTGATCATAATTACAGCTCTGACCTGTTTTATTTTGTGATTTAGATGCCTTCTCTTAAGCATTGCTCTGGGGTATGATTTACAATGGCAGGTACTGGAAGTGAGGAGACAGCCATTGATAACACAGCTTTAGCTGGTGGATGCTGAAACGTGCTGGTGGGCTGTCACTGAAGGGCTCCTACATGCTCTTGAGGAACACGTTGCCAAGTTTCAAACAGCCAGGAGGGGACAGACTGGGACCTGCCTATCCCATCCTGCCAAGACAGCCTGTCTTGTCCATCCCCTCCAATTCTGTTTCTCCTCCCAGCACTTCCCAGCATAAAAAGTCCCTGTGCCAACATCTTCACTTCTTGTCTGAATCGCTCTTTCATTCAGAAAGTGATTTTTTGGGATTGGAGTGATTGGTTGCACAGAGGCAGGTCCAAGAGCAATGCGAACGCTTATCTGCAGGCAGCCTTTGCGCTGTGTCTCTTGCGGCGCAGTGCTGCTGAAGAGAAGCTCTCCAGCACTGTTGCCTCATCCCCTCTGTTTGTCACATTAAAGGTTCACTAACCAGTGAAATCCATTTCTTGTAATACAAGGAAATGTGGGAACGTGGCATCTCACGAGCAGCAGCACTGCCAGCCTGCATATCATAGCGAAAGCACCCCCAGGGAGTGTCTGGGAAGACTTAATTTTTTAAATCCCCTGTTATGTTGTTATGTCACTCTTTCATTTGCCAGCAGAGATGTCAGAAGACAAGTCCCGTGGGGCTTCTGCAGTGCTTGGCAACAAAGCATTTATCACCTAACACATTTAAGTGGTTTTCCAGGGCAAGGAAAGGCATGAGTGTTTGGGAGAGATGATGATGCCTTTCTTTATCTTAGAAGTCTTCCTCAGAGGGAAGTTGTGCCTGGCATGATTCCTGCTGATGGAAGGAAGCTGAAAGAAATCATTCTCTTTTGGAGAATTGCTCTTCCATGGAGCACCGTCAGCAGAGACGTGTTTCAAACACTTTAGCCCTGTCAATAAGTCAGTGAAGTCCTGGCATGTTCAAAGGCACCCCAACCAGCACTGCAGGATGTGGCTGTCCTCATCCAGACACTGGTGGTTCACAAGCTGAATCTTTAGTCCTAAAAACGACCTATCTTGTGTCCTGGGACCACAAATAGGGCTCTTCTAGCTCTACTAAGGACTTGAGCTATTCCTCAGCGTGAAAGGATCCTCATTGCTGTGTCAGTGCAGAGCACTGGGCCCACCTTATCAAGGGCCAGATGCAGGGTAGGAGCTGGCTTCTGTAAATGCTCTCTGAAGCAGGTAGGGCCAGTTCATTTTTTTCCTATGCATTTTTTAAAGGTTTTAAGACTTCCCATGAATTCTTCAATTCAGGAAAATTAAAAGTGATGGGCTGGTAGACTAAGGAACTGCATCTGCGGATGACTGAAAGAAATCTAATCAAGAAGTGATGAGGAAGGTGGCTCGTTGCTGCCTTTGGTTCTCTCCTGGCATCTATTTGCTTTTTTTTTTTTTTTTTTTTGTATGTCATTCCCTTGTATTTTAAAGAAACATGACATTGCATAGCTATCCAAACAGAATTGTAGGAGAAGTGATGTTCAATAACATAACACTAACTGCCATGGAAGCATTCAGCACAGGGCACCTAACAGACTGTTGGTATGGTCTATGCTTTTCTCACCTTCAGGTTAATGGTTTGTTGTGGGCTCAGACACTCTAAAATGGGTTTAAAGCCACACGCTGCATCTAGTTTGAAGAAGCTATAGTAAAAGATGAATTGAAATGTTTCATATTTTTTCATGCTGGGAAGAGAAATGTAGAATGTGGTATGTATGGACCATATTCTGTAGCCTGGGAAGGCTACTTCTGCCAATAATTTTAGGAGTAGCTGAGACAAATTTCCCTTATCTTGTTGTACCTCAGTAATGCATCTTTGTCCCAGTACCGTTAAAAATAACAGTATGGTTATTTTTGCTCGTGGAGATGTGACCTGTTGCACCAGTTAGATCCTTTCAGTGTTGATGCCAGGGCTTTGTGCATTACCCTGTGCTCCCCAGGCTAGGTGCTCGGGGTTGAGAGCAGCACTGTGTGAATGAGGGAGGTGGCTGTGGGTGCCTTTGACTCCACCTCTCTTCCTCTGATGGTGTGTTCTGTGCTTTTCTCAGCAATTTTGTGCACAGCTCCTGAGGCATTAGATATGCTCTGCTGCAAGTGTGCACATCCCTGCTTTGGCACAAAGGCCCTTGGGTTGGTCTTCAGGTGTTTCTTATTGAAGGAAGAGAGGTATGAGCACCTTGGGGAGCTTGGTGGCTGCTGAGGCTGTCACCACTGCTCACTGTGAGCTGCTCCTCATCAGAAGCCACCTTATTGCACCGGAAACAGCAAGAAAATGTGCCAAAATGAGCAGCTTACTAATTTTTATCAGACGATAAATGTTTTCATTTATTTTCCATTGCAGAAGAAGCCTTGGTTACTCTTTGGGAAAACTGAACACAGATAATAGGTTTCCATTAATGCTCTTCTATCTTGCTTGCTCAGAGCCAGTCCCACCTCTTCAATAGGGAGACCAGCTTGTCTGTTAAACATATCGCTGCCAAAGCAAACTGTGGAAATCTAATGATATTACATATTGCTCTCAAAGATGGAGAAAACATTTGCAATGCTCTAGCTTATCACTAAGCTGCTTGGTCATGAAAGAGGTGGCAAGTCAATGCATTCAAATACTATAAAAATAACAGAAGAGGATAACATTTTTTCAAGAAATCTGTGTGGTTCTAACTTTTCCTATCAAAAAGACCAATGCTTTTGCTAGATTGGTACAATTGTAATAGCATCTCTGAGATGTGATTTGATGTGATAGTCATGGAGATATTGTTTGGTAAGCTTATTTTTTTCACTGTCAATCACCTTCCCTCTCCATAGTTATGTTGAGAAAATAGTAACTGAGCATATATAATGCCTAATTTTTTAATCATAGCAACTAATCACTATGGGCATTAGTAACAATTATCTTTCTACCCAAGTATAGGACTGCACAGCAAGGGATCAGATTGGTTGTATAACTTTGCAACAAACTTTCTTTCTAACCTTGGGCAAACCTTTGATCACAATTATGTCCTAGTTCCCAGTGTTACTAAATCTAATTTAAACCAAATACTGTGGTATTAGCAGGTACTTTGACATTAAAATGACTTTTTTTTCCTCCCAAGATCTCAATTTGGAGTATTCACTGACTTTAGTGGCAGGTCACCTATCTTTGTATCTTGAACCATTGGGTTGCATCTCTGCCACCTTTCTCGATTTGTCTGAACCATGCAGAACACTTAATGTAGCTGAAGGCTGTGGGACATATGCAGTGTTATGGGGTTCAGGGAGCATAGCGTGGTGCCTCTGTTTGGGATGGTCACTGCAGCTCCTGCTGCTTCATCACAGATGGGGCTGTGCAGGAGGGGTGGGGGGCTTCAGGAACACTCAGTCATTAACTGCAGACCCTTTTTTGCTCACTTAGATCTGGGATTGTCCCCCATCGTGTCAGGAATATGTTGTTCAGCACTGGGGAGTTTCAGGTATTTGAGAATTAATTTAAGAGCCTCACAATAACTGTGGCTCTCAGCCAGGGTGGTTTTACATTCAGTGTTACATCTGTTGATGGATTTGTTGCCTTTAGCCAGATTGACTTGGTGTCTTCTGAGAACAGGAGGGGGGGAAAAAAAAGTATAAAGACCTCCAGGGTGCCCAGAGTGTTTGACATGAAGTTTGGAAAGAACAGAAAACATTGCTACAGGCCCAGTTTATCTTCTCTTTGGCCATTCCTGTTTCTGTAGTGCAACAATATCTGGACCAAGCAGTCTAATCACTAGGAAAATCTTGTGTCCAGGCTCTCTCCCAGTTCACTAAGGTCCCTGCTCCAGATATGCAGTTGATAGCACACACAAGATGTAGCCCAAGGGAGGATCCTCTTGCTTCACCTCCACCTCTACGTCTTGCCTGATTGCTGCTTTGTGAGGAGACCCAAGGGTACAAGGAGGGGTTCCCAGCAATGGTCAATCAGCACAGTGAATCATGGCAATTCCTCCCCATCACTCAGAGGAAGGGGACACCACATATAGATATTGGAATTAATTGCTTCCCAAATGGCAACACATTAGGTTTAATTATCCATAAAATTGAAGTACAGATAGTTTAGGTCCAAAATAATTTTCCAGCTCAATGATCTATATGTGGCCAACCTCTCAGCATTGTCTTATTTTTCCAAAGGGGTTTCAGGGTGCAACAGTTTAAAATGTATCCATCAAAACACTTTTACCTGGGGTAAATCTTCTTGTATTTGGCAGGGTGTTTTTGTTTGTTTGCCACCACAAAGCAAAAAGCCTGCCTGTTGGATAGACTAACTGAAATGACCTCTAGGATTATGAAGTAGATGTAAAGTTCTGCAAGATCAGAGAAGAAGGGTTACCTTCTACCTTTTAGCTGATTGCTCTTGTGAAAAGTAAAAATGGGAAGAAGCCCATTAAAATAGATCACATTCATCCCTTTTAACTCTATTTGTATTAAGTGAAATAAACCAGATCAAATGAAGAGAAAATACCACAGACAAGCCTTAATCTACCTACAAAACTTCCTAAAACTAAAATAAAAAGCATCCCTAAGGATCCTATGATTTTCCCTGTCAGTTTCTCCTGACCAGCTTCTATGTGGGGCAAATCTTCTGGAGCACTTCCAGCTGTGTGTGGTATCTTCAGGTTTTGTGATAATTTGTTGTGGCTGTATAAAGAATAAAATTGGGCAGTGCTTAAATTACATTGAAGTATGACTGAGATGAGGCTCAAGAGAATGAAAATAGGGCCATTCAACTTCTGTTTGTTTCTTTGTTTTTAAATAAAGCTCACATATATCCATTGGAGTTATCACTACACAACCGCATGCATACCAGAAGTCTCAAGAAAGGAACGCTTTTATCTGAATAAAAACAGCTGGAATTAAATAGTATCATTAAGGCCTCATAAGAGATTAAGGGATATGACTCCTGCTTCTGGGGGAAGTCCTGAACAGTGAGAGTTTTGAGCCAGCTGTCCACGAACAGGTCACACCACTGAGAGTCAGTAGCACTGCTTCTGGTATCTTTACCTATTCACTATTTGATAATTCCTCTGCTGGAAGGAAATGTGTAGATACTGATCTCACACTGTTAGTTTCTTTTCCCTTTTCTTCCCCAGTGTGTGGGAAGAAAATGCAATATAGCCTGTTATTCGTGATGACCTTGAATTCAAGGCATTAAATAGAATAGGTATGGGCTAGGTGAGGTCAAATATGGAAGCATATTAGTATTTCCATGGTGGCAGCTTGGATCCTGCTTGTCTGGAGCCATGCTTTTTGCTTATGTATACTCTGTCTCTCACAAGCATCATGTGGTTTCCTATTGCTTTCCATCTAAATCATTCTTTGTTGAGCAAACTGCATACTTCGCTGAACAAATGCTAAGCATTCCCTCCTTAATTTGGAGTATACATTATTCTGCTAATGCTTGTATGGCTACTTTTTATTTTTTTTCAAGGTCATTAGTCACTCACCACAATGGTAAAATGTGATGAACAACCCTATGAAAAGTTCAATGAAATGAATAACTAGCTTTAAACTATTTTACAGACAAAAAATGGCAGCAGTAAACTGGGCGGTGTTTTTAGGCAGATGGATTTTCTATGCAGTTGATAGCACACACAAGATGTAGCCCAAGGGAGGATCCTCTTGCTTCACCTCCACCTCTACGTCTTGCCTGATTGCTGCTTTGTGAGGAGACCCAAGGGTACAAGGAGGGGTTCCCAGCAATGGTCAATCAGCACAGTGAATCATGGCAATTCCTCCCCATCACCTTGCAAGGCTGAAATTCAGTCTTCTGCATTGTTCTTTAGAAACCCTCAGGAAATTACTCTAATTATCAAGAATTTGTATTATTTTCTTGTACTCTTTTCTTAAGTAAGACATGGTTGATAACTGGAACTTCCCTGCCTCTCAGATATAATACTAGACTTCTCTTATTTCTAATAATTTCACATTTTTTCCCCTATAAGACACAGGGTAGGTAATGAACTGGTACAAGATGGAGCTGTTCTCATCAATACACAACATACCATGATGGAATAATAAATCTGTGATAAAAGGTCTTACCACAGTAACGGGCATCTTGATATAATGAGTCCCTGGTACTTCAATGAGAATAGTAATAAAGGTATCAACCCTGATGTTTGTATTTACTTATTTAGACAAATAAGTAAGTAAATCATGTCCTGCTGGTCTTAAAAATAAATAAATAAATTAATTAAAAAAAAATAATAAAAAAATACAGCAGCCATCAGGCTGAATGAGAGAGTGAACTCTGATACGATATAATAAAACAATTCCATGCCTTCCTGTGAACACATATATTTTCTACCATGGAGACACAAAGTGTTAAAGCAGCCTCGGTTGTCTTATCTAACGTAGAGGTGTCCAGCAAGACTTGTTTAGGGTTAGCAAGTTGCTCTAAGGTTTTGAGTGGTGGGTGTTCTGTCTGGGTAAAGCATTGACTTTCTGATCAGAAATGTAAGTGAATGCTATTTTTTTTTCTCCCTGTTGCCCTGCAGGCTTTCATATTCCATTGTTTTCAGTTCCTTCATTTTTTTTTTCTTACAGTTCCTTGTGTTTTTTTTGTTTGTTTGTTTGTTTTCTATTTTGCTCCAATGCACATGAAGATGAGATTTGCCTTTCTGGAAAGGATCTGTGCAACAACCTACCTCCATCCTGAGGGCTTACTGAGCTAAGCGTTGTATGGATCTTGATTCTTTTTTTTTTTTTTTTTTTTTTTTGCAAAGGAGTGGATTCCTGCTACAACTGTAATTGAGTAGCAATTTCAGTGTTGTTTTTTATTATTATTTTATTTTTTTTCCTGATGATTATATTCTAAATCTTATATTTCATTTTATCTATAAAGGCCCCCAAGAGGGCATTTCAAGAACATTAATTTATATTGAACAAAAATTGTTTCTACACTTCACAGTTACACAAGAAGTCTTGAGAGCAAAATCAGAGTCTCCCAAAAGACCATAGCCTAGAGAAGAATTTTTGCTGATCTTGTCTGAAGCTGCTGTAACTTTTGGAATACGGAAAGTTCAGGTTTGTTTGTTGATGGCAATTGCTATAACCCTTGCATTTATTCCAATTAAAACACTGTGCAAAAGTAAAAACGCACCTGAACAACTTGTGAAATTTTGGTGAACTGCCTGCTTTCAACTGAGCTGGAAGACAGGATTCATATGAAGAGTGTCCTGAGGTGACAGCATAGCTGTAGAAGTGATTTCCTTGGAGCTGGAGAAGTTTTTTGGGGTTTGGGGATGCCTGGAGCAAACACCATGTGGCTAGGTATCATCTACTTTGAGTCCTGTTATTCTTGAGACATTCATTATATGATAATGTAACCATGAAAATAAATGAAGGATAAAAACTCTGATTCAATGGAGCTAGAACAGCAATGTTTTGGAGGTGATGGCTCCCAGCCTTGGAGTAATCAATGTTGGACAGGGCCAAATGTGCTCCTTTGTGGGTTGGCCTGGTAAGGAAATAGTTCTATTTGTTTCTACTGTGGTTACAAATGGATTGAGTTTTCTAAAGATGGCTTCTTGTTGTCAAATTATTGGTTATTATACTGTTGTTGAAATGCTAGACTGAATATCTCAAGTGCCACTTGAATTGCAACAGCAGATTTGTTGGCGAAGGATGGAGACAGCGAGAGAACACAATGCTCGCCCAGGGAGAGGTTGAAACTGTCACTTCGCTTTTTAATGGAGACAGGAAAGGTAATTAACAGCTAGTGTTGTGTACAGATTCGTATTTCATAGGGAAGATGACTCATTTTGGCTCTGAGCAAGTATGAGAATGAAATTAAACCAATGCCTGGTGTCATGCCAGCAACTTTGGCATTTTAAAAATATCTCCCCTCTGTGTCCCAACACAAGCTCACTATATTTTCAAAATCAGTATATGCGTTGTGGGAGCAGGGTTTTCTACGGTCTCTCTGTAGGTGAACTATGGATATAGTTTTTATTTTCCTCTTTGCATTCAAATTAATTTGGTAACCTCACTGTGTGTTAGCTGTATGGTTTTTATGTGCATTGGCCTGTTTCCATAGAGGTCTTGAAGTTGTGCTAGCTCGAGGTTAGATTTACTAGGAGCAGTAAAGGAATTTGTGGAAGAGTGTGCTGGGCATATGCTAAATCTGACATGAGGAAAGGATGTAATTCATACTTCTGTTGGGGTTGTGATACCTAAAACCACAGAGTCCTCACTTCTTTGAGTCTCTCCTAGTGGTTACATAGCTCCAGGCAACCAATACTCAACGTGGTTCTTATCCTACTTACTGTTTGGTCTCTACCAACTACCTGGAGCTTCTGAACCTGGGGGGAAGTCACTGAGATGGCTCTTATATAATCATACTTTCCCATTATAAGTATGATTATATATTGAATTTCCTAAAATTGACAAGTAGAGACAGGAGCTCCTAGAAAAGCTTTTCCTATAGCAACTGCATGACTCAAAGAGGGGCTGAGATAATATTGCATGGATTGTTATGTCTGGGAACGATGAGGAAAGCAGTTCTTTACCTTTTTTCTCTACCTTTTCATTCAGCAGAATTCCCACCCTCCCATTTCTTTCTCTTCTCTTTGAATAATACATTTCCATACATGTGACTGCAGTGGCATGGCTGGCTGGATATCATCACCAATTAGTGGAGAGACTCAGGTCTACCTTGGCCAAGGATCAATGAAGAATCTTTGTAGTAGTTGAGATGAAAGAGCAAGAAGAGTTACCTTCATCCTCAAGGAGGCAATTTCCTATGTACTATGTCACAACAGATAGAAGCAGAACTGGTCCTCAATGTGCCAAGCATGGACTGAGAGAAGGGGGCAAGCAGCAGCAGCAGGTGGCCAAGGACAGGCCTGTTCCCTGCTATGCAGAGCAACCATGGGACCCCAGCAGTTTCTCCATGGTAACTTCTATCAACACCAACAAAGTGTTAAGCAAGTCACAATTCCAATGTTTATATTTACCTTTCACAGATGTAAAGGATTATCATCACATTTTTGATACTCAGAGTAACAGACAACCAGAATTGAGCCATATTTTGAGGAATATTTTAATATATTCTAATGTTATCTTTACTCTGAACTTAGTAAAAGTTAGTAGGGACCTTGATTTGTTAGAGAAAAAAAACTGTCATCCATAAATAAACATCTGCTGATGGTCTGATTCATTATCTCCTCCCTCACCCATTTCCAAAATAACAACCTAAATCCACCCTCCACACACCCCTCCGAGCTTTACCACAGCAGGAACAGAATTCAGATAATGAGGGCATGTGGAAAAGGTTACCAAACAAAGCTAAGGGAGTTAAATTTAGAGAAGGGAGAACTAACAGGTGGCCAGAGAAAAGGAAGGGAGGAAGACTTTGGAGAGGCAGTGAATAGAAATGTGATTGCATTTGTTATGAGGTTTTTATATTAGGGAAAATGTTGGGAGTAAAATAAACCCTATAAAGAACTATTTAAAAATGTATTGTTTGCAGAGAACTGTAATCAATCTAACTGACAGACAGAAAGGTCTATTTAAATTACAGGGCTTTTCTCCCTTGTGCTCTTACCAAAATCGGCTTCAAATGGGGAAGAGTATAGAAACCCATAGTGAACTCATCCACTGACATATTGAACTATTTCCAAGTCTTAACTGCATTTTATGCCTCTCTCTTTCTTTTATTTTACGGTATGATCTGACCTGGTTTTGGTCCAAGGGTTTATCTTGGGATGTTAACACCAAGATCCAAGTACCTTCCAGATCTTTGCTTGCCTGTGTGTCTTCAGAGCAAGCGGTTTCTTTGTCTCAGAGCTAACCCTTATCAAAGGACCAGTGAAAAAACAGACATCTAAGACAGTCATACACCCACTGCTTTCACTTGGTAAAGACAGCTTTGAGTGTGACTGTGTGCCAGCGACTGACTCCTAAAAGAGTGATTCTCCACGCAGGGGACTGAGAAGTATCTAAAGAAGGAAACCAAAGTTTAGCTCATAGTGTTGTATGCACTACGTTAGGCTTCTTGTGATGTTGGAAGATATTTTCTAAAAGACGGATTTGGTTCACTTTGTGTGATGAGAGACTTTGACTAACTTGCTGCTATGTTTTTGTGAAATGATACTGAGGCTTTCTTATCTTAGCTTTTATGGTTTATACAAATTCTGAAGAAATCTGTATGTTGGCCACAGAGCTAGCTAGCTCTTTTTTTTTTTTTTTTTTTTTTTTTTTAATGGAGACATTGGATTTATCTTTAGCATTAATCATATGTGATGCTGTTTTTGTCTATCCATAGTCCTGGAATGAAAGGGATTTCCCTTCAGAAGTATCTATCTAGCTCTTTTGTATATGGATTGTAAAAGAATTTTCATACATAAATATGCATATTGTAGGTATCTGACTTTGGACAAATGAATCCCACATGAAGTGATTGCTGTTTTGAACTGAAATTTGGAGTCAGAAGTCATAATTTTTTTTTTTTCCTTAGAATAACTGTGTTAGGGCCTTGGGTAATATATTATTGTTTATATTAGTGGAAATCCTCCAAGGATTGATTATTTTCTTCTTGTAGAGTCTGACTAGATTAAGGAGGTGTATTATGATGATGCTGTATTGCTACTTTGTTTTATCTGAAGAAATAACTTAAATTTTTACTGTCCCTGAACCATAATCAGTTGTGTATTGATGTGGCCAGGGTGCCTTGTGTTACCTCAGCATAGCTTGTGGCTGGTGTGTCAGAACACAGCGTTATCCTGAAGATAGTGTTTTTAGGTCTCTTTTTATGATTCAGGGACAACCGCTTGAATTTCTTCTTCAATGTGATGGACACTGACTCCATTTCAGAAATATTGATTCTGAACAGGAGCATTTAGATAGTGACAGAGCCATTGTTACAAGGACAGTAACAAGGCTTTTCTTTCTCTCTCCTTTATATTAGTCCCTGGAAAACATAGCCCTGGCTACCTCAATTAGCTTTAAAGTGGAAAATGCAGCATGCACCCTCTGTTCTTTACTTGGTGGGAATACTTTTATTTTGGGTGTCCTTTTTGTTCAGAGGATTGGCCCAGCCTCAGATGGCCTTTTGTTCTAATTCTGCCCTGACTTTGATTAATGCTATCTCTCTATTTGGGGATTGACTAATTAAGGCTATCCTATTTGAAATCAGTTTGCTTTGCTTTTTTTCCCCAATGATTATTTTGAGTTTGAAATGGAGCAAGACATCCTGTTGTACAACTTCTTTAAAGTGTTTTCTTTCCCAGTGCTAAAAGCAAATCAGATTAAAACTCTTTTGCTTTACTTTTGAGTGTTCCCTGATCCAATCTATCTGCTTATTTAACTAAATCATCCTGCTTCATATTACCATGTTGCTAATTATAGTATTGATTACCTCTTCCTCACATTCATTCTTTTCTCAGGCTTGTTAACCAGTAGCATGAAATTCTGCAGGGTGAGATTGCTTAGCATATCCTTGAAATTACACTTGGAAACTGTTACTTGGACAGTTACTTTAGAGGCATTCTTGGAGGTCATTACAGTTTTTGTCAAGAACAGTTTAATTCTCTGCCATTTTCCACTTTTGTTATTATTGTGGATTGTCATGGGAGCAGGTTAATTTGGTCCAATTTCCTCCTCGTGTTCTGTCCCTCGTCTCATGAATGCAAACACATGAAAGCTGGACTCTGCAGAAAATTAAACTTGTGACAAGTAATTTCTGTGACAGAGGCTTTAATGAGAAGAGAAAAATACCTTTAAAAAATCTTCTTTCACTTAATAAGGATAATCTAAGAAGTTGTATGAAAATCCCTGGCAGACAGCTCTGTCCTGTCTGCTGGTCATGTTATGAGCCGTGCTAGGACCCGCCCTAGGCATGTACAAACAGGCAGGAAAATTCATGGGCAAGCAAAATTAAAGTCTCTTTCTTTGAAAAGCTATCAAAGCTCCTCGGTGATCTAGGAGAAAATAGGCCAGTGGCCCTGCCATCTGGAGACAAATGCTGTACGTGAAGGGGCTAAGTCCCATGATCTCATGCAGCAGCTCAGCTCCACGCTGTTCTCTGGTCTTGCTCACTGCTAGGGATGATGTGGAAGTAGACATCGCCTGCTCAAGTCTAGTGGCAGATGTATAGAAAAAAGTATGAAAAATAAATAGATGTTGAGCCTGCCTCAGATAAACCTTTCCAGCTTTTGGCAGCGGCTGGTTTACAGGCTTTCAAGCTAGCATTATATCCAGACCCTTAGGTACTAAGTCTTCATGACTTTGTCTAGTCCCTCTTAAAATCCTCTGTCTTCTGCAATAACTTGTGTCAAGGAGTTCCATAAATTAGCTGTGTAAAAAACCACTTTAATTTGTGTTAGACGTGCTGCCTGATGGTTTCATCAAATTCTGCCCCTCACCCCACTTATTCAGCTGCAAAGAGTTGCCCTCTCACTGCCTTTCCACTCCTGGCTTTACAGACCTCCTGTTCTCCCCAAACTGCTCTCCTGCCGTGTTCCAGAGAGCCCTTAAGAAAATGAGGGTGTGTTAATGGCCTGTCTGGAGCAGCTCAGGATTGGATGCATCAAGCAGCACTGTGGACTTCAAAGGGAGCACTCTGTAGCAGTGAAGGCAACAATTTTATCCATGCTATTGAAGGATGCTCTTTGCAGGGGGTGTTTACCACAGTCTTGCCTTTCTTGCACAACTATTCATGCAGGCCTAAGCATGTTTTTAGGATAACTTTCTTACAGTGGGAATCAGTGGTCTCCCTGCAGGTGTTTTGGTTGTCACCCTGTGTGCATGTGTCCTGGGAGTCAGGAGCCTGGGGCTCTTCTTGGTCCTGCCCTGCTGTACAGGCTGGGGAGCAGTCACAGCCCTGCTTCCAGGTTCCCTCTTCTGTGACTTGGATCAATATGTGTTCAGCTTCTTTCAAATCTATGGTGAAACATCTCTGTATAAGTTATAGGTGTTACTAAAAGACTGGTGAGGCAGCAGCTAGGAGATTACATGCAATATCTGAGAGGCTTTTGTTGTTGGAAACGGGCTCGTTTAGATGTGAAGAAATCAGAATTTTTATAAGCAAAATGTTTTTTTCCCAGGTCTGGATGCTCCCAAAAGCAAGAACATTTCCGTCAGGTATTAAAATCTGGCTTTTGCTTTCAGTGGCAGGCAAGGATGTGTGTTATTACTGTACTTGGACAAAATGTCACTCAGGATAATACAGAGCTGCAGACAAGCATCGCTTTAAAAGCAGGCCCTTGTCTCTCTGTATTTCCTCAGCACACTGAATGTTTGGCTGAGCTCCAGGAGCTTTCCAAACACAAACAAGTATTTATGTATTAAGCCTTTTTATCAGGCTACGCTCTGTCTGAGCTGGGATGTGGGCAGCCTTTCTAATAAGGTGTATGCAGAATTGTTAATGGCTTTCCCATCAACCTGTGCAACAAAAATATAAAAACTTTTAAATATTAAAAATGTTTAATAATACTTCTGTTTTGTAGAAGTAAATTACTGTATCTTTTCCACTAAACACAGTTAAGAAGAATGAACTAATTAGGGGTTTAAAAGAAACCCTAAAATTTTTCCCAGATAAATGGATTCCTGTGTGTGTAATGGTGAGAGTATGAAAAACAGATTGAAACTTGGAGGTGGGTTGTGTCTGATGCTGGAATGAACTTCAGCATCTCTGGTCCAGCCCTGGTCAGCAGGTGACACTCCCTCCAGCTGTTTGGTGCCTTATATCAAGGCAGCTATTCAGCATGGGCCAGGCTCCAGGTAGCAGGTGATAATCAAACTAATAATGCTTGTGTAGTTGTTAGTATAAGCCAGGCAACTATTTAGGATTTCTAAATGTGGTTCAAATAGAAATAGCACTGGCCGCCTTTAATGGTGAGGATGAGAGGGAGTCAGGAGCTGTACAATGCTGTGTGATCTCTGGTCCACCACCCTTATGCAGTGGGTGACTGCCCTGGAGCAGTTGTAATCATGCTGGCATTTCGAGTTGATGAAGTTTGAATTGCTGGTGCTCCAGCTGAGCTTGTTGCAAACTCTGGTAAAGGATTTCAGGGCTGTTACTCTGCTCTCCTATCCTTACCAGGCTCACTGGAATGAAAGAGATGCATTTAAAATGTTTAAATATTTAGATATCTTTTAGGATTGAAGATGCAATCTGTTGTACAGACCTTAGTTTCCATGTTTTCTGTCAGTGGAATCATCTCCAAAATAAGCTACTAACTCTGAATGCATGCCACAACAAAAGCTAGCCTCAGATAGTACCTTGAAATAAAGTCTAATCAGCTGTGAGATGTGCTTTGTATTCACAATTTGAGTCATATTGACTCCTTCCCTATACATTTATAGATGACATGCTATCTCCTCTGTCCTTAGACAGGAGGAGATAGCTTTCAGAAGAGGAGTTTCAGTGTAAATGTTTGTCTTTATGGATTTAAAATTCACTTGCCTCAAATAGTACCTGTAAAATCTCACGTTTTCATCAAACAGGTAAGTAAGTAGGAGCTATTGCAACTCTATGGGAGTTCAATGGAAATGAGTTATACATGCGTAGGTATTAAAGGGGACAGGATCAGGGCCACACTATTTCATTTCCTCTGCCCCTCCATCAGGGAAAATCAGGATCCTTATCACTAAAGGAGCTGAGAAAGTGACATGACAGTGGGGGGAGAAATCTGGCAGTGAGCTCTGGAGAGCAGGGAGGGCAGTGGAAGGTAGGTTAGAAGCATCCACAAAGTCTTTTTTTGTCTCCAGGTTGGAGGTTTCAGAGAGCTTTGTGGAGAGACCCTGTCTGAGGGAGCTGCTGTCACAGAAATGGATTCATATGTTGGATGAATGTGGCTTTGAGGAATAGTCTGACACACCACACTGTCTGGAAAACTCAAATATTTGGGAACAGCCACAGTTCACTTTTAAACCTCTAAAGGATACTGGAGTTCATCTATCTCTTTCCTTCCAGGAGTATTTTTTTTTTTCACCCTTGTTTCTTGTTTGTCCCTGTTAGCATGCAGCTCTCCTTGCATCTAGAGATCAAAAAAACCTGTATATATGGCAGGGTTGTTGAAAGTAAAAAGGGGATAAAAGACTGATAGCTGGGAATAAAGCCAATGTTGTGGTTCACTAAAAGCACCTTTCTGAAGCGCAAATGCTCAGGAGAAAAGACCAGATGTCGTGTGTGTGTGTATTTTTAATATGGCTTTGACTAGTGGGAAGTGATAAAGGTAAGTATCTCTAGAAAGGGGGACCTGGAGCAGGTAGGAAAGGATGATGAGCTGAAGACCAAATGCTCCCCTTTGCTTGTACTTCCTCTTGTCAGGGAGAGGGGGAACTCTTTGGCTGATTGATCCTTGGGCCAGAGCAGCTGTGGCTAGCAGACAATAGATGTTTTAAACCACAAGTTTCATCAAACACTCTCAACAGAGCCTTTCTTCCTCAAATGAAGAGGAGACGCCCTTAGCATCTGCTCTGGCTGAGGATTGCTTTCTCTTGTGCACTGGGATCCCCTCACATCTGCTCAAAGCAATGAACCTCCCCTGCAGAGCAGGTTTCCAGGCCTGCCAAGACAGAAGGACGAAGTGATGCTCAGCCAGCTCTTCCCTGTCCTGCTGTTCTGTGAGGCTTGCATGGGCACTCAGTTTGGGGATGAAAAAGGCTGCAGACCCACAGCATGACAGTGAAGGGTGCCAGCCCCAGAGGCTCTTCCCCTCATGTTACAGTAGGGCAGTGGCTCTCAGATTTCCCCCAGTGGGGTGATGCACTGAGCGTGATCCTGCGTATCTTTTTGACAAAGAGCCAAGACCAGGAAGAGCTCAGGGAAGTGAGCTGGGTCATGCTGTACTAATGCTCTGAGCTCACAATCCCCATGTTAAATGGTGTGCAGATGCACAGCTGACACGAGCTCCCTGAGGTCAGAGGAGCCGTGGCAGGAGAAGTTTCTGCTCAATGGCTGTGAACAGTGTGCACTGCTGCTGCAGGATGAGCTGTGAACAAAACACGGTGTTGGGAAGGAAGAAAGAGTCAGTTCAGAGTAATTTTTCTAAGCAACTTAAATTGCAAAATGGAGCTGTTAATGCCCATGTAGCCTGATGGGCACAAGGGGCAAGGAGCTGCTGTGCTTCTCAGTGCCAAATCACTGCTGCTCTGCTTCAAGTGAGTCAGGTCTTCCTTTCTCTGTCAGTCATTTCTGCTGCAGTAGAAAACAGAGAGGAGAAAGGGAAGGAGCAGGAATCTCTTGGAAAACGTAGGAGACTGCACCGGAGCATGAGCTATCCTGGGACACATGAACAATCGCAACGTTGTTTGTAGCTGTGTTGTTAAGGCAGTGTGTCTAGATAGTAGTTCTGCTGCAGTTTTTCTATGTAGAAAGCTTACTTAAGCATGATTTCTCTCAGGATAGTTAGTGCTTTTTTATATTATTTTATTTATTTATTTTATTTATTTTGGGACAAGCATAGAAGAATGAAATGGATCCATCCACAAAAGCCCCAAAAGCTGCTGTTTTCACCAGCAGAGCTGCCTGTCACCTGGGATGGCCAGGAGCATCACTCATGGAGCATCTCGGTAATTGGACTTTGCCAAGAAAGAAGTAAATAAAAGGTACCCGGTGAGGATTGCTCCAATAGCACAGATTTCACAAATTGAAAACATATTAGCTTCTGACAGCTCTGTTCTTCTATTGACAAAACAACTACATTCCCAAGAGCTCTGTGCTTAAAGTTCTAAACATTTTCCCTTCTAGTGAATTCTTCGTGCATCTAAAGAAGGCATTTAGCATCTAAAGAAAGCTCTTAGAGCCTGTATTTTATACTGTTTTGCACCTTGATTTATCATTCACACCAATGCCAGGCAGGCTCAAAATGTTCCTCTGCATCTGATTTGGCAGCATGTCACATCCACTTGGCACTGGGGCATATGTTTACGTCTCTTGCTCCACTGGGTATGAGGCAGTCAGAAATTTGGCCCTCTAGATACTTCTAACAGTTGAACCCAGAGTCAGGCCTATTCTCTGGGACTTGGCAAGATTTCAATTAATTTCTTCTTTGCTCTGCTCATCCTGCCTCTATTTTCAGCTTCTGGTGATAAAACTGGAGAGGAAACATTATGCTTTTGAAGACAAAAAGTAGAAGGTGCATCTTAGAAACATATTTTTATTTCAAGTTAATGGCTTCATCCTTCCAGGCTGTGTGCAGCATACTCCAGACTGGAGAAAGGTTGGGAGGAGAAAGCTTGTGCAGTGGCTAGTTATTTCATAACAGCCTTTTCTCAGGCTGGTAGAGGGAAAGCTCAGTGCTTTGCACCAGTGTGCCAATATATAGTTGAGTTAATAGGTGCCTTTTTTTCCCTCTCCACATGGATGGATTTGGCTCATGGATTTTCCAGTCACTAGGAAAGTACTTATGACTTAGCCTTCTTTGTATGAGTTTTGCTCTGGCTGCCAGTTACTCCAAACAGAAAAGCTGACAGCCATGCAAATCCATGCTCTTTGTCCCAGTATAAACTGGGGCTGCTCTTTGCCAGCAGTGGGGTGCAGCCAGCCCCTCCTGGTTTCTGTGAGAGGTGGAGGCAGGTGCAAGGTCATCCTGTTAACAAGCAGAGATGAGTGGAGCATGGAGGCCTCTTTCCAATGAGGAGGCAGCTATGGTAATCAGCCAGGCTGTAGCTGGGCAGCTTTGGGGAGAGCTTTCTTTCCCAGTGTGCCCTGGTGGCCAAGAAAGCCAATGGCCTCCTGGTGCGCATTAAAAGGAGCGTGGCCAGCTGGTCAAGGGAGGTGATCCTCCCCCTCTGCTCTGCCCAGGTCAGGCGTCCCCTGGAGTAGTGTCAGCTCTGGGCTCCCCAGTAACAAAGGCAGGGATCTCCTGGAAAGAGTCCAGCAGAGGGCCACGAAGATGATCCAGGGCCTGGAGCATAGTTCCTTTGAGGAAAGGCTGGGAGACCTAGGTCTGTTCAGCCTTGAGAAAAGAAGACTGAGAGGGGATCTTATTAATGTTTACAAATGCCTGCTATGCGAGAGACAGAGGGATTTGGCCAACCTCTTTAGATTTTTTGTTTTGTTTTGTTTTATGATTCCTCTGGGAATTCATGTCCCAGGAAATGTACTGCAAAGAGGAATCCAGGAATGCATTTTATTGTGTATTTCCAGGCACTGCTAGTTGGCTTGGAAAACTAGAGCTTATAATTATTTTTGATTATATTGATGTTTGTATGCTAGTGTGTGTGCTGTGGGCCAGATGGTACAACTGTTGTTACCTGCATTGCAGATGCAATTTGGCCAAAATGATGGTGTAAGTCACCACAAGTGTCTCCCCAGTGTCAGAATTAAATATTAGTTTTTGTGAATATTATTTTTTTTCCTCCTACAAATGAAACTGGGAAAAGTAGATATGGTGAAAGGAAAAAAAAAAAGTAACAAACAGCACAGCTAATACAAGGCTAATCCTTGGCTGCAGCTATGGGCTTTTGCAGCACAAATTAGAGAGCAGCCTTTGGATTTCACTGGTCATCCCAAAAGAACTGGTGCTAGTCACCCACGATAGGATTAGGAGAGCACAGAAGCATAGAGCCTGTACCAGTTTTGCAATCCTTCCCATCCCCATGAGTTGCTCTGTGCAAAGATAACCTGTAGACAAGTCTGTGCGGAGGGGAAAGGTTGAAGACAGCAGGAAATTTTGGTACCGCACAAAGTGTTACGCTCCCTGATTCTTCCTCTTAAAGGATTCAGTGTAGTCACTTTGAGAATAGGCACGTGGATTGATTTAATAGCTCTGGTATGTGTGTGATACCTAATACAGCTGGCATCTGATGGATGAAAGGCAAAAGGAAATAAAAATACTGAGGCAGAATGGAATGATCTGTAATCACAGTTGCTAACACTCGTGATTTTATCAAATGTCTTGGGTATCTGGTGATGTTTATGAAAGTCCTGTGACTATATAAGAATGTTCCTTTGCAAAGAGGAAAAAAACATGAACCAAACAAAAACAATTTAAAGAGCAGAATGTTACACTGTGGTCCTGAAGATTCAAACCACAGGGAAAAAAAAAGAGCATTGAATGTACTCTTTTTTTTTTTGTTTTAATTTTAAAAAAATGCATACAAAATACTGTGAGTTTAACCTCTTGATTTTCTGGTCTATACACAAATTCTTGTAGTCAGTCATTCTAGACCTTTAGCAAAAAGTGTAATAACAAGGTTTCAGTGCTATGTGGTTTTTCAGTAGTTTGTGTTTCCAAAGCAGATAGTCCACAGAAAAGAGTTTGGATGCTCTTTGTCTGCCACTGGCCTAGGCTGTAAGCTTAGAGGAATCTAAAGCTGTTTCTGGCTTAATCACAGAAGTCTGGGTTACCTCTCCTGAGAATAAACTGGATTGTATATTGTAACTGCAGCTCATGTTGAGGAGAGGAGAGGCTACCCTGGAAATCAGTGTAAAGCCTTTAGTCCTTTCCCTGCCTTTTGCTGTTTTCTCCCAGGTGCTGTGACTACCTTGGGAAACCAGAACAGCTTTTAGAACAAACAATGCAAACAGTGAAGCAAAGATCAAGGATGCTTTAAATGAAGTGTAACATCTTCACACTCCTTTCTTTAATGTGCTGGAAAGTAAGTGCAAAAAGAGAAATATGAAGGGCAATGAATTTTGACTCCTTCAATACTTAAAGGCACCAACATTTCTTGCTGGGAACTGGATTTCAGGAGTCATTGCTGAGCTAATACTGCAGTACCATGTGCATTTCCTCTGATCTTATCTTGCAATGTAATTGCAGATGACCACAGCAATACAACATTCCCTCTTTCTGCAATTGCTTTACGCTTCCCCTGCAGTAAGAATGCTGAATTCAAGATTTGCATTTTGAAAAGTAAATCAGTATAAAACATCTGCATACAAATGGCTCTGAAATGAGTGAACATTTCTTCTTTGGCACAGAGGTCCTCGGAGCTGTAGCACTGCTGTGAATGTTCTTGTTGCTTGGTTTGTAGCAACTCATGTAGGCACAAGCCCATTTACATTGAGATCAGAAGTCTTGTGATGGACTGGACTTGGAAGTAGACTGCTGGAGCCATGCCTGTCTGTGCTACAGTACTAATGAGTAGCCAACATAATGGGTAAATCAAGGCATGAAGAATTTAGGTGGTAGCCCTAAATGCGAAGGCCAGGTAGAAATGTGATCCAGCCCTTTGGGTGAGCCCTATTGCCTCATTTACGTATTACAGGGCAGTGTTTCCATTCTCTCCATCAGTACTTCTCTTTCCTCAGATATTCTCAAGGGGAAAGCTGCTGTGCTTCTGAAGGGCAGCTTTCATAGGAGTCACTCTGAAAAGCCACTCCCCTGTGGATAGGGGTGATGTGGCAGCATCTGCCCATCTCTGGGTTTGGCTGATTTGAGGCTGATGTGGTCTCTGATATTCATGTATTCTCCATTTTTAGGTAATAATAGATACCAGGGAATTAATAATTGATTTTGTTTCTCAGATGTAATGTTTTGGTTCCTGACCCTTCCTAAAAGCAGACAGAAGTCTGAAGTAGATGGAATTAGGCAGTTTGTATCTGGATAGATTTTCTCAACCCCTGGACTTTCAAATGTTAAGTCTATTTGAAGATAAAAGACCAATGCTCATTGTAGTTATACTTGTGTAAGCTGGTGTCTGTTGATGCTAATGGGAGCTGTTCGCGGGATTTAGGGTCAGCACTTAGCACCGAAGTATTTTCAGATAGTGGGGGCACTGATCAAATGAATTTTGAATGTATTCACTTTATCAAAGGCTGGTCTGATCCAGCCCAATCCTGAGCTCCCACATCTCTCTGACTTCAAGCAGAGGTGTTTATTTCTTTCAGGACTCTTGCTTTTGTGGTTGGGGAGGGGTTGGGACTGCTTTACTTCAATTTGCTTGAGTTTAAGCAGCATCCCAAAAGCCAAGCACAACTAATTCCTGAAGATGTCTGGCTTTATTTCTGTTGTGTGCTGCCCTTACTTCTTGTAAGTGCTGTCCTAATGTGCCACCTAAATCAGCTCCGAGCCCATGGCAACACCAGAGCACTATGCAGACGAGCACTACGTTTTGCAGATACTGCAAGGGAGGCAGTGCAAGGTTTGCACAAAGCCACAGAGTAAACACTGGCAGAACTAGGGTCGCTTGACCTTCTCTTCTCCTGTCTTTAGATTACATTGCAAAACCAATTTTGTGACCTGCTTCATTTTCTGGCTTTAAAAGGAAAAGAAATTTCCCCTGTACTCAAAGCTCTGAGAATACTCACAGGTGTCTGGGGATTATGTGACTTCTTAAAATCTTTGGGTGGCACAGGAAGATATATCATTTTTTTTTCCAGAATTAGCTTGTTGAGGCATGATTAAATAGACTTGATGTGCTTAGCGCATTCGTTCTTCTCCAATTCTTTTTTTGTGTGTGTGTAAATCATGTTTTCCTTGTGCATTAATTAAATCTGCCCTAAAGAAAAAGTTCCTCTATTTAGGATTCCAGAAAGTTTCAACACCTGTTATCTCACCATACCAAAAAAAAGAAAAAGCTAAATGCTGTTATACTTTCTATTTACTACTCACAGTTATAAAACCCCTCTTAATGAATTGAAATAGAAGTGAATTGTGTGTCCTCATTTGTGGTTGCAAGTTGCTATTATAAATAACGTAAATGGATGCTTGTGAAGTGGTGTACATTTTGTTGTTGTTGTTTACAGAAATATCAGAGAGGCAAAAAAGCCTTTTGGTTGGCTTGTGGTATGCGATATCACTTGTCTAAGCAGTGCATAAGTCTTTGTAAACTCACTGCTCTTTTTGTTCATATCCTTTTGTCTGAAAAAGTGCTTCTATTCCAAAGTACCATTCTGATGTTACCTCAGCTTCCCCGTTAGAGACAAGAAGTATGTTTTTAAAATAAATTTAATTTCAGAATTTGTTTGTAGCAGGAAAATGAGAAACATACTGTATAAATCTTTGGCAGGGACTGCAGAAGGATTTTTTTTTTTTTTTTACAGGATACAGAGTGCAGGACTGGTTTTGAAATCAGTGAAGCAACAAAGATGATTTCTAATATCTAAAATACTTCATTTAGTATTGAAATATTTCATTACTTACAAGAAAAAGTTTTATGCATTTGTTTTTTAAAACATTTGCCAGATGCATCCGAAGAACAACATCCTTAATAAGTACCTGGACAGTAAGATATGCTTGCATAACTTCTTTGCAAGGCTTGTTTTTTTATCCCCCTGCACCCAGCAGAAACCTGCTGCTGCTTTTAGAAATGAGAAACACATAAAAGAAGGTTGAAGACAGCAAAAAAAAAAAAAAAAAAAAAAAAAAAATCAGATCTGAAATTAGTAGGATTTGTTATGTTTCACATTCTTTCTCTTAAATATTTTCTTGTATTGCAGCTCAGGCAGTAAGATCTGGAGTGGCAGGGGGTCTAAATACTTTCCTTCTATCTTTCTTCTTTTGTAGCTGAAAAGTTACTGTAATTCTTCATTATGTGTTAAATTTCAATAACTTTTTTTTTTTCAGAAAAATGTACATGTTAGAAACTCTCTGAATTTTACAAGTATTACATTAAAAACATAATCCTTCTTTTTGGCATTGCATTTTTCTCCATTGTTTCTCTCTTATTCTTCAATGCCAGTTTTTGACTGCTCAGCTCAGTCATGGTAGTTTATCAAAATAAAAAATGTTTGAAATGAGTGTGGACATCAGCTGTGAAACAATTACACAAAAATGGGAATGAAAAATAATACCTTGAACATCTACTATAGAGCGTGTGTCTTTTTTTTTTTTTTTTTTGGTGGGTTTTAAACTGCCCATTTTTATATTAAAATGTTCCAATTAGTAAGTCCTGCAGCCATTCCCTATGTTTACAACTTTTGACGTTGTTCAGCGTAACTAGTATCAGTGTTAGGTTTGGGAAACGGCAAGGTCAGCACCAGGATCTGGGAGACTTCAGTCAGACTGGAGCAGTAAAACATTCCACTGCAGTCATTTAAATCTGCATTGAGCCCACGGGGGTATGTTTTCCCAAATCTGGCACTGAGATGATGTATTTAGTCTCTAGCATGCAGTAAGTTGCTAGTTTTTTTTTTTTTTTTTTTTTTTTTCCTCTAGCGAAGCCAATTCAGTGGTGTGAGGCTCAGCTAAGGACGTGTTTGAGGCTGCTGCTGTGTTGCAGCAATAGACATGCTGCCACTTGCGGTAACTCACAGCTTTGGCAATGTTTTGTCTTCTGCTCTCTCTCTGATGGGACTGCTGGAGAGTGAATTCGATAAGCGTGCTTTTCAGATGATGATGATGGAAGGAAGAGACTGCCATGAAATCACTACAGGATCCTCTCCCCCTCTTTGCCTTGCACTCTGCCTTCATTTATCTCGGAAAGCTTGAATTGCGGTCCTGTTGCTATTAACCTTTCGACTGCTGGCATTGTACCCAGAACGCTTGGCTCCAGCTGGCAGCGGATGGGGAGGATTTGAGCAACTCTGTAGTGATGAATTGGTGCTGATGCTTTACTCAGCAGCCGCTCTCTGGGGCGTGGGAGTTGTGCTGTGCAGCTCCGCAGTTGTAATGCTGCCTCTGTCCAGGCAGCCACCTGCAAATGCCTGGCATCCCAGAGCAAACAAGAGGCAGAAGAGTTGTAACATGGGAAGGCTTACTTTGATGGGAGTTTTCTTTCTGCTGTCAGTGCTTTCCTTCCCTTTTGTACAGGGACACAGCCTTTATTGGCTCTTAAGACAGCAGCTGCCTTGCAGCCTCCTAAAGCTTTGCTTTCTATTGCAGGGCTGTTGCTGGAGGGAAGCTCCAGTTTTGTGTGTCCCTTCCCAAAGGCTGGCTCCTTTTTTCTCAGATCCAGAAAATACTTGTCTAGACTGTGTCACTGGGTTTCAAGGTGCGTTTCATGGTGTTAGTGCTAGCACTGTCATGATGGTTTTGGCCTTCCCCAGTGCATCCCAGCACCATGGACACGTGGCTTGATGCTGGGTGTGCAGCTGCCAGTCCTGACATCTGCTCAGTGCAGGGCAGTTTTCTCTAGCCTGTTGGTATAGCACACAGCAAGAGGTACCATAATGTATGGAGGTGGGACAAAGTCTGGTCATGTTGCTTGCAGGGGAATGTGGCTACTACCTGCAAGTCTGTCCCAGGTCTGTCCCCAGTGAGTTGTTAGTAGATCTGAAGGAGGTATCAGCCACTGCTCTGAGCCCCCTGGGCACTCACAGGCACCTAACTGGGTATGAGCAGCCCATGCTCTGGTATGGTCGTTATTCTGCTCTGGAGACTCATGCTAGATACATATCAACAAAAAACTTGGTCTCCAGAGAAGCTTTTATTTTAAAGAGCTAATTGCCCATCTCTTCTGCATCATATGTGTATATATATATATATATATTTTTTTTTTTTTTTTTTCCAAGAAATGCGGCAGAATTTACCAATGTGCAAACACTGTGGGCAACATCTATTATTTAACTTTCATTACCATTAATATGAATTAAAATGATGGTGTTTGTTAGGATGTTTTATGTGTTGTAGCAATGCCATAGGGAATTCCTTTTGAAAGGGAGAATTTCAGGAAAAGGGAAGTTGATTTAGTGGCTGGAAGGAAAAGAGTCCGGAGAGCTGAATTTAGTTCTCAGAACTGAGAACTGAATTTGGTTCTTTGCACAACCTTGCGTAAATATTGCAAGACCAGAGTTTCTCTGAAACTCATCTCCTATTCATACAGCTTCCAGAAGCACCTGGATTTTCAACCCAGTTCTGGTAACCCAAATGAGATATGAGTTTAATGATCTTGTGTCCTGCTCAGGAACAATTGCACAAATACAAGAACAGATGGCAGCTAAAATATGTGTAATTAGTGGGATGTGACCAAGAAGCATTGGCTCTGTTTCGTGCGTGCTGTAGAACCAATTGTGCAGTGATGTAACTGGAATTTCTCAGTCTTATCAGAATAAAAGATGGCCACACAAAAATGGATGTGTCTGGTGAGAGATCACATACTCAGATGTATAATTTCTGGAGTGTGGGAGCTCCTGGAAGCATCAAAAGGCATTGCTACCTGAAAAGGCTGGTAATTTAGAGGCTGAGTGACCTTCATCCAGTAATTGTGCATGTCCCTCTGGTACTGTCATCTGTTGAGAGAGCAGGAGAAAGAGTTTGAAAAGAAGAATTTTAAGGCCATGGAGGTTCTGTAGGAACCATTTCCCCTCTCTGTTGGCTCCTGCAGGTGCTTGGCCAGGCCCTCTCTGGCGGCATTGGGCAGCCAGGGTGTCTGGAAGCGCCTGCTTTGTTCGTTATTTGGTGTTCGTGTGGGCTCAGCGAGTTGTGATACCGGCAGGAGACTCTTGATCCTATTTACGTTTCAGGTCTCAAAACCAGTTTCAGAATAATATCATTTTTTAGTTTATTTAAAGAAAAAAGGATGGAATGAAAACACAAATTCAAAACCCTGAAAACCCAGTCACTAGTGTTATATTTAATGTGGGTTGATGTGAGAGACTCAATATAAGATGGATTTACCCAAATGTTTGGTTATAGTAGTGCATATGCTACACAACTGAGACAGGTTTGAGCTGCCATTCTTTCTTCTTGTTTCTCTTCTGGTGTTAATTTTATTTGCTGGACAATAAGTCCTCCTCTAAGGAAAACATTGGCTTACACAGCAGGCTATGTGAACAAGCCTCTAAAAATACACAGGTATTGATAACGGGCTAAAAGTCAAAGATAACCCCTATTACTGTAATTACTGTAAGTTCAACCTAAACCACTGATTTTATTTCCAAAGTTGTGTAGAGACTGACAAACACATGAAGGCGCTACCTTCACTGCATTGAGCATGAAATGGCAACAACTTTCTGAACTCTCTTGGGCCAGGATAAGGAAGAAACTTCCTATCTCATTGCCAATCCCCAGACTCGTACTACTGCATTTTTAATATCTACTGCAAAAAACTTCTGTGGCTACGGACCACATATTTCTGATCCCTGTGTGCTTCCGAGGGAGTGTTTCTATTAAAAATTCAGAGCTTCTGCCTGCCACTTTGGTTTATATATTCTGTCCATGTCCAGTAGTAGTTTCTGTAAATGTTGGGCCAGCAGAGTAGTTAAAGCTTCTGTTTATTTCAGTACAAAATATGGACAGGAGCTCATCAGAGGAGCCAGCTCCCCAGGCTGTAATCTCTTACAGCATAAGCTGAAAGGTCACCAACCTGTCAAAATCTTCAGAGCACTGGTTTTTCAAGTCATTGCTCATATGAGGGTGAACTCTAGCCCAATTCAATCTTTTCATAGCTCTTAAATAGTAATATTCGTCTGTCTTCCTTCCTTGGATCAATGCCCATGAGCAAAACCAAGAGTTGAAAAAGATTTTTACTGTTTCTTCTTCTGGGGCAGGAGAGGAGAGAAGGAGCCTTTCCCTTTGGCTTGTTTGCCAAGGCAGGAGCGTCACCCTTTTCTGAGAAGGCCTGGGACAAATGAGATGTATCAGGCCACAGGGGGTTGGAAGCCCTGAGGAAATATCCATGCTGTCTCTGAGTTTTTGTGCATAAGTAGTGGGTCTTCTGGTCGGGGCTGTGGGTTTTAGGATTCTTGCTCTGGATCTGAACTTCTGCTCCAACTTAATGTGTATGGCGCTGAAGAAGTAAATGTTTGCCTTCAGATGTAGGTGAAGTTCAGACACTGAGATCTGTGAGTGATCTTCTCAAGTACATCTGCAAAATCTGGAGAAAATCTTTAATTCTACATTATCAGCATATTTTTGAGAGAAGGAAAAAAAAATCTTGTCAGAGAAAATGCTTTAACTTTGATGAAACTATCAGTTTTCCGGGGGGGGGGAGGGAGGGAAGTGTCTTAATTATTTCTCTGGTGCATGTTTTGACCGGGTTGCCTCAACCACAGCAGTTTGCTTCCTTTCTGAGGATCAGAGTAAGAATTTAACATTGTGTGTAATCCATGCAAGCGTCTTTTATATCAGGAATTTTAGGATTACAATGGTGCAGAATGAGAAAACTTTTGACATCCTTGAGAGATTTCACAAGTTCCCGAATTTCATGTCCCCTATTTAGTAGTAATGTCCATGGCATCAGATGAACCGTCTCAGTACTGGAGTATGTGAAAACCTAAATGCTGGTTCATATTGTCAAAGTTAATGCCTGTCTGCAGAAACTTTTCACTGAACTCCTACTTTCTGCAAATCAACAAGCATGGAGATGTTGGGCATGTAGTAACCTGGTATAACATCCAATGGGTAATTTGTTCTGACAACTTTTATGAGCAGGAAAAAAAAAAAAAACCCTCATCAGGTGTGTGTCACACTGTCTGACCCTTCTCTGTGGTTCATTTACCTCCTGGAAGAACCACCTGCTTTCTGCTTTGATGCTCCATTTGCAGTACTTGAGGGAGGAATGATTACAGTGGCATGCAGCCACTGCTTAACTTCTCTCCAGATGTGTGCTCCAGATGGCTATCCTGAGAATCCACCCCAGACCCAGATTTCCTATTTAACACTGACAAGCTTGATTCAAACTGAAACAGTCTTCTGTTGTACCTTCCTTCTTTCTAACTGGTAGCATCCACAACATGGTGTAAGCCAGATGTAGTCCATAGAAGGGAATGCTATAGCTGTTGTTGACTCACGGTACCATTAAAGATGAGGGTATTAGCCTCTTAGTGTACAGCTTGTCATCATCTACACAAATGGCTACAATCTGGTGCACTTCAGGAAGATCAGAATAGACCCTCTGAATCCCAATGTGTTGGCACTGGATGAACTGTTTCAGCATTTCTTTTTTTTTTTAGAATTCATTGGGCTCAAACAAAATAATAGATTCCTTCCTTGTTGCCTCTCTCACGTCTTCAGTTTCATCTAGCTGAACAATAGCATCAGCCTCTTTTTTTTTTTTTTTCCCTGAGCTCTCTCAGGATGTTACTTGTTTATTGTATTTCTTTAGTAGCAACCAGTGTAGCTGAGTGATATAATTTAGCTTTGTGAAGTCCCCACCATGGTGGAATTCACAGTGGCTCCTCTGGAGTTCAGGAAAGCTGCAATGAGAAGAAAGCAAGTTGTACTCTCTCCATATACTCACTTCTCTATCCTTCCTTAGATTTCTAACAAAGCTCTTGTATTTACTTCTACTGTGGAAAAAATATTTTTTTCCTCCAGTATTTGTTTCCTCAAGATGATCTGTTGATCATCTCAGGGTATGTAGCAGAGCTTTGCTTTTCAAATCAGGTCCCCTGCAGGTGTGACACTAGTTCTGACAAAGCACATCTGATCACCAAGTTTCAGTATTGGTGTTCTTGATTTGGGGTGAACTAATCTTTGGGAATAAGGTGAGTTCTTGGCACGAGGACACATCTGCTGTGACACCAGAATGCAGTGCATATCACAGGTTTTATATCTGTTTGGTTCAGGACAGGTGTTCAGGTTTGTTTGGAGTTAACTTGCTATTTTCACTTTCTTGGTTTGAAATGGTTTTGTTTCCTTGCAAACCAAGCACACAGCCTGCTCCCTCTTTCTGTAGTCCTGGAGATCCCCTGGCTTTTCAAGTCACCAAATGTGACTTGAAGCCATCCCTGGGTAGTGCTGGGCTTCAGCAAGTGGGTGTAGCGGTTGTTTGGAGGATGTGAAATCTACAATACAAGACAAGTCTCCCCAAAGGCTGGGTATTGGGAGGCCAGGTTGTGCCAAGGAGCCTGATGAACACCAGGGTCGGCTCAGCTGGAGTCATAGGACCCCAGCTGCGTGGTCACAGCATGGAAACAGAGACTTTGGGAGTCCGTGGCAAGGGAAGGGTCACTCTGCACACGATGCAATGGAAGGGGAGTAGCAGGGCTTGTTGCTCTGGTGTACTCCTCCCTGTTAAGTTTCTGGGAGTACTTTCAACCCCTTATTCCAAGAAATATGCCAAAAAAAGGCAAATATGCAAGATATTTATAGGCCTTCTTATGGTCTTCCTTATTACTGCCTGGAGTCCAATGGGGTAGGCATTTACATACTGCTTTGACCTTTTCTGCCTGCTCAGAGAACACAGATCCTCTGGTTTTCCAGTGACCTTCCAGTGTACTCTTTCATGGGAAGACAGAAATAAGAAAATTCCCCAAGGAGCCACAAAAGAAGAAACGTTTTCCTCTCATTAAAAAAAAAAAAAAAAAAAAAGCTTCTTGCTTTCTTTTATCATGCATGTGAATCAAACAGGGAATTATTTTCTTTTTGTCGCCTCTGCTTGAGATAATATGAATATTTTTTATCTGAGTGAAGCCACTGTTGAGAATATTTCCAAAATATCCTACGAAGAGAGAGAAGCAAAACTTCTAGAGCAAAGACTCCATTAATCTTTGCTGCTCTGATCTAGATTGACTTTTTCAGTCCATGAACTAAATCATTAGCAACACCAGGGATTTCCCCTCTACCTGTGGTGGAGAGATCAGTGGAAATAATAAACAAATGTGAGCAAATGGGCAGGCTGATTAGTGTACACATAATTTTTCATGCTTGGAGACTTTTCTAATATCTCTCTTGGCTTTACATGCCATGTATTGACTCTTGTGTGGCAAAAGGTCAGTGGTAACCCCACTCCCCAGAGTCTGCTTATTGTAGATGGTATTTATGCTTGACCAAACTTCAACCAATTTTGACCTTTTTATTATTTTTTAAAAGTATCTGTACAATTTATTTATTCATTTGAAGGGTGAGGGGAAGAACAACTCTTGCTAGCTTTCCAAGAGTCACTCAGGGGAGCAACTTTTTTTTTTTCAAAAGGCCAAATTATCTCCTCCAAGACATAATTTCTCTGAAAATAGAATAATTTTAAACATAATTTTCTTACTTAAAAACTTGGAATCTCTTGTGTGTGGGTTACGGAGGTGCAGATGTTTTCAGATATTTGGGAATTGTTCACTGGTTAGTTTAAAATATTTAGCTATTTTCATGCTTCATTTTGAGGTATGTAAAATAAATGGAATCATAAATCACTACTTAAATATTCTATTTGTTGCTGGGTGACTGGAAATAACAGATGGATTCTTACAGGCGGGATTTAATTTTGCTCTAAGTTAGTGAGGGGTTAGAAACTGGTACACGAGATCTCAGCCCCCTTAAGCTTCGAGTCTATTTGCATTTGTCTTGGGAACTTTGTAAGGCGTAAGACCTGCATTAAATGGGTACCAGCTGTAACCCTGGATCAGAGTCATCTTTGGTATCAGGGTGGTTTGTGTCCAGGTGGAGGCATTTAAATAGTGTGAGTGAGGTTGTGATTCCTGCATTTTCCAGAAGCTTATTGAAAATAATAAATCTGGGGAACAGGAGGGACCAGACGTTTGCTTGATATATTCATTGTGTGTCTGCCAGCCGTGCCTTCTCCTCTTCCTACAAGAAAAGGAGAGGGAGGGGGAAAAGAGACTGTGGTCCTCTGCCAGGAGGCTTGCACCATCTGTACAGCAGCCCCATGCATAGATTGCTGCTGTAGGGTGGAATTAGGTCACTGGGGGGGGTTGCACATGAGAAGAAGAGAAGCAGTGTTCTCCCATTTTTCTTGCTTTAATAAAAGTGAACTGAGTACCCAGCAGTCAGCCCGTTAGCTTTAAATAAAGTTTGAAGTGACCATTCTAAGGAGGTCTTCCTTGAGCATGTTTCCAAGCAAAATCACAGCTTGCAGCAGTGTCCAGAACTGAGATGCTGTGCAGGCAGCAGCTCTTCAGGTGATCAGGGTGCAGGCTCACTCGTGTGCATATTGGCCACTGTACCATTTCTTGCTGCAAAGCTAAAAGTGCTGAGTTTGGGCACTGCCCCTTGCTGTGTCAAGCAACGCTTTTGTTGTGCTGTGCATTGAGTCAGAAAATGCCTTGTATTCCCAGGGTCTGGCTGCACCACAGCCAGGTTTGTGAAGATACCAGGATGCAACTTAGGAACAGCAAATCTCTGTCTCCAGATACAATGCTCTAGTGACCAGTGGAAAAGATTGTTCATCTTGTACATTGTCCTAATTTGTCTTGTATTCACTGTGCACAAACCTGGAACCAGTTTGCCAGGCTCATATAAGCAGGCTTCTGCTAATGTACCTAGACACTTGACTGACCTTGAACACTTTCCCATTCACTTACCTGCTCTTTTTCTTGTAATGGGATCCTTTGGTAACAGTGAGGTTGAGAAAACTGCAGCTGGTTTAGTAGCAGGCATGGCTCCCCTTTCCATTTTCCAAGTCAGTGCCTAGCTGAGTGCAAACATTTAGTTTTTCTTGTAGCTGAAGGCAAGAGTCTCTCCGGCAGTAATCCCACAGAGCCTGGTGTACACACTTCATCTTCTGTGCTGGGACCAGCTCAGTGACATTTGGCTCGGAGAACTCTTTCTGAGTACATTTAAAGTTCAGCTTTGACTGAGAAGATTCTCCATCACCACAGCATCTTCATTACCACCAGCTTGCAAAAGCGGAGAGAAGCGCAGACTCTGCTGAGGTCAATCTGCAGTCACAGCGCTCTTGGCATGCTGAATAAACTAAGTTTCAAGATGGTGCTGATGATTTTGCTTGCATCCACCAGAGAAAGGTTATTGAGCATTCAGTAAATCTCCTGAGGATCAGTTATAAAGAATGGTATTTACAGGAGGGTAAACCATAAATCTTTATGACCTTCTTGCAGTTAGCAGCATTTAAAGTTGCATTATTCTTTTCTTTTCCTGTAGACAAGGCTTTGATAAAACTATCTGTCAGTTAACTTAAATAATCCATGGACAAATGGGGGCTTTGCTGGAGAAGAGGAGAAGTGACTTAGTTGAATTTCAACGTGTTTGTTTATTTTGCTTCTTGCCAGCTTTTTTTCCAGGAGATTAAAGATGAATTTAATGTTTTGATGGATTCTCTGAGGCACATTTACCTTGACAGAAGGTAAAAAAAAAAAAAAAAAAAAAAAGACCCCCTTAGGTCACCGTTGTCTTCCTTTCTGATCTTCTTGTCAGATAGGTGATGACAACAGGTCTGTGCAGAGTGGAACAGGGGAATCTCTGTCATTCAAATTACTGCATATTTGATCCCTGCTGTCAGATTTTCATGAATTTCACATGTGCAATATGTGTCTCTACTTGTTACAAATTAGTACCTGGTATTTTTCAGGCTACCTGGAATAACCTCCCTCTTAAATAACTGAAAGTCACATTATTTTGATTAACTTCATTTAGTTCTGAGTTTATTCTAATTATTTTATTTACTTAAAAAGTTTTAAAATAACTAATTTTCCTTGTTCTTTCCTTAGTCTCAGCTAATGCTGTAAGTTCTATTCCACAGAGTTTCACTGGCTTTTTAACACCTATTGAACAGATTGCATATCTTAGTTATATACTCCTAATCCTTTTGTTTCTGTTGAAACCATACAAAGCTGTCTGGCATGGCTACTTTTATTCTCTGTTTGTATTTGGGCCCAATATTTATAAAGAAGCTTTCAAAAAAACTAAGCAAGCTACACTGATGCTTTCTGTAGTGCAGAGGCAATTAGATGGGTAAGAAAACCCGCTATTCTTATTCATTTCTATTCCTATACAGGAATATTTATGCTGCTATAAAACACCTTTATGCTAGTAAAGTTGCATT
Organism: Heteronetta atricapilla; assembly: GCA_011075105.1. NCBI lineage: Eukaryota > Metazoa > Chordata > Aves > Anseriformes > Anatidae > Heteronetta > Heteronetta atricapilla. Next base: position 12,471,017 of record CM021743.1, on the reverse strand, counting down.
CATATTTATGTTGCTAAGGTGGTGTAATTATACTGGAGAGCAGGCGTAATTCTACTGCAGGAGTTGAAGTAGAGCAACCTCTTGTAGGCAAACCTTCAGGTGCCACTGAGGCCAGGTTGCTCTGTACAACTTCAGCTGCAGGAGTTGTAAATGTCTCCCAGGTACAGGAACATCTCATTTCAGGCTGGTGTATTTATAGCAGGTGCAATTGTGTAAGCAAAACTGTATAAGCATAACATCTATGTCCCTGGGCAAGATATACAGTGTTTAAACCTTGCTAAAAGGCAACTTTATCACATTAAAAGGGTCAAATTTTTAATCAAGGTTCTTCACAGCCTTATACCTGTGGTGTAGTAATATGTTTGTGTGGCCAAAAACCCACCTGCTGAAAGATTTTCAGCAAAATTTGTTAGCTTGAACGCAGAGGAAACAGGCATTAGGTGGGAGTCTGGCACTGGTCTGTTCAATGTTTACTTAAGAAGAAAATGCCAGTGCAGGAAACCTGCCAAATCATTGTTTGTCTTCTTAAAAATGTACTTTTAGGCTGTGGGTGGCTGAGGATAGAGCACCCATATATGAAGCCATGTGAGATTCCCTACCAAAGGTAGCATTAGTATTTTAAAAGGAAGAGTAACTCTGTGGCTTACAAGTAGAGAGCTTAGTTTTATCCTTTGTAAATTATGTAAAGCAAAAACTTTCATAAATAAGTAGCGATATGTAAACATTTACCGTCTGAAGCAAGGTTAATGCATGTATTTGTTTGAAAGAAGTGTACACATTGCTCCAAGGGTCTGGTTTGTGAAACATTTAAGTACTTGCTTATGTCTTGCGGAAGCCAAAGAGATGCTGTAAATACAGATGGAGCCAGCTTTTCCTATCAACTTCTGCTCAGGTGTGATTTGCAAATGAAATATTTTGGCTTGGGGGAATATTTTCTCTGGAGAAGCTAACAATGACACATGGTACAATCATTTATGGCTCTCAGGCATTGTATGGGGAAGTATCACAGCACAACAATAGGGGAATTAACTGATGCTGACACTTGAGTAATTAGAAGGGTATGGCACAGTGTGGATGTAGTTGGTAGAGCTTCAAAGTTCTTTTTGCCTTTTGCTTTAAAATTAAGAAACAGATGGCCTGTTGGAGCTACTTGCCTCCCCCTCCCTCCTCAGGTGCTCATTCTATGCTAAAGGCAGCCATCTGCTTAGAGCTGTTGCCTTGTACCTGTGGAAAATAAATACCAAATGGGTTTCATTCTAATGTAAGTGACTTTTAAGCTCAGAACATCATACAGAAGTACTACCATGCTCCTATTCCTGTGTTGCTGCTGTGATACAGAAATGTATATTTAACATCCTACCTGTGTGGTTAGCAAGAACTAGTTCAGAAATACTAGTGCCTGACATATGTTTCCCTTCTGTGTAGGGGAGAATAATATGCTCTAATAGGTGTCTCACTGTGCTCCTTTGTACAGTGCAGCTGGGCTTCTCTTTATTTACTCTTTTTATTCTAAGATGATCTCCCAGTGCTCCTTTTGCTTGTAACTGTCTACAGGCAGATGGGAGTTGCCTGAAAGTCCCCACTGAAGGTGGCTGAAGGTACCGTTTCACATTTTACCTGCAGTTTGCTCGTTTAGGAAAATACTGTATCATACAATTTTCAGGCTCCAAAACAAATATCTCATTGTTTCATTTAGTCTTCTAGGTCCCTGAGGATCCTCCTCTGTTTCTCTCTATGTTGCTATCGATGGATGCCAAGCTACTGGTCAAACAGCTCTAACTCATCTTTTCACTGGTAATTTGCTTCCAGCACAGAAATACACCAAATTTGATCTTCTGGTCCTACAGCATTGTGGAAACAATGTTATCCCCATGCTGCACACCTCTGTGGGGCTCTGTATGAGGATTTGTGCTTGGGTTCCTGCCCTGCTGGGCTCCGTGCCGGTGGCTGTGCTCCCTGTTTGGTGTGTGAGGGTGCAGTTATGCTCTGGAGTGCGGGTTTTGCAGGAATGAAAGCATGAAATACAGTGGCATGAACAAATTCATAGCGCTGTACAGAATAAAGCTCAGAGCTTTAGAAACTGGCTCAAAACTTCCCTGGGAATGAAGCCAATTGAGCTAGATGTATCCCAGGTGTAAAACTGGGGTCTTATGCTGCTGTGACCCCATTGCAGTGGCTGTCTGATATGCTCAGAGATGATTCTGGAGCAGAAATCATGGGTGTAGCTTAGGGGCCTACAGCTGCTTACACTGATACCATGACCTAGTGTTTTTGCATGAATGTAGGTATGTATGCAAGGAGATTGTTCTTGATCTTCTTACACAGTGTGAGGATTAAATATTGAAGATCTTAGTAAAAGGTTCTGTCACAGAAAGGAGAACTGCTGTGTCACCACACAATCTCCCTCATCAATGGTGTGGCTCCTCCAAATGGAGGGCAACTGTGAAATAATGAATGCTGCTGTACATCAGCTCCTAGCATCAGGTCAGGAGGGAAGTGAGATTCCTGCAATCATTAAAAAAAACTTTACTGAGAAAAATCATAATGGAGGTGAATACAATAAATAAAAAACAAAGGCAGTCAACACTATATAAAAGGAACATGACTAAAGAGAGGAGAAAAGCAGAATTTGATTAGTAAACAGTTTAGCAAAATCATGTTGCAATGGGCTAAGCTTGTAGGTAAGAGATGCTCTCTACTTATGTGTAGGAATTGCATTTGGGTTCTTTTGTCTGCTGCTTTGAGTAGCTCTGCTACTTCTTCTCAAGATTAAGAAAGCATCCCCAAATGAGCATAGCTAATCCTCGCCTGCCTACTTAATGTTATCTATTTTTTTTTTTTTTTTTTTTTTTGGTAGAGCATCTTTTAAGAGAGATGTGGCTGCTGTTGCAGCTCTTAATTTGGTCCTTTTATTCTGGAGGAAGAGAGGGAGTCTGAGCAGCAGGCAGGGATGCAGGATCTGCCTGAACTTTGCTCCTGGGTCTGCATATTGCTAGATAATTTTTTTTTTTTTGTCTATGTATTGTCATCATTGGTCTCTGTGAAGGTAAAGCAATGTTTGCATGAGACTTGTAAAGCACTGAGTGATGCTTATATTATTAGGCTGAGATGAGTGGCTGCAGCAGGACTGCCGTGGTGGCAGGAGCTGCAGCTCAGAGGATGACCTCCAGACTTGTGGCGGCAGCAGCAGAGGAAGCAGGCTGCTTTCTTGCATTTCTAAAATTCACAGTACATTGTTTGTTGCCACAGTAAAAGCAGGACAGTATGCTGTATGTCGTGGCATAGGAAATAATGTGTGGGGGCATGGAGATATTTGATCTTAGATAACAGACCCTCTCAGATGTATGCCTTTCTCTTCCATTATTGCAAGCACACCAGTGCTGCCAGTCCATGATGAAAACTTCAACCATATTTTCTTCTATCACAGCAGACTGCAGGTGGCTTTGAAGGCTGGAGGTCCTCAAGGCAATAGTGCAGTTTTTCAGCATAGCTTAGGGGTCTGATGGTAAATCCAAGTGTACATCTTGTACATGGTAAAATCAACTGTGTCCTGCATCTGTCCTCTGAGACCAATTCAACTCCTTACCCTTACCATTTTTTAGCTAGGTATTATTTGTCTCAGGAGATTTCACCAGTCAATATTATTAGTCTGGGGATCAACAACTTGTTTATTGAAAAGCTACAAAAAACAATGTTCCCAGCCTGTACTCTTCTGCTGCTATGTTCCCTTTCTGCCCAGAAGGAAGGCAAACAATACGCCCATTTACTGTAGCCACATCCCACATTAGTAAAGAATTCAGAAAACAATACGGTACTCCACAGACAAATCTATACCCACAAAAGACACAAACTAATTTAAATTAATCACTTTAGAAGAATTAATTAGTGGCTGATAAACCTTTTAGGTGCTGTAACAGTGAGGAATAGAACTGTAGTCTGGGATTTATCTCAGACTGTCTTAGGTGAAAAGTGCTTACCAGTGAATTGTACCAAATTAATTAAAGGGTGCATAAGCTGGATTCTGCTCCTCTCCCAGTTTGACACTACTTTGGGCTTTGTTAAATGGAGTGAAGTCCTGAGCTGGACTTTTTCTTATTTCCTACAGAGCTAGTGCCCTGTTGATAGCTCAGTTCTCTTGACACGATTACCGGATTGCCTTTCGGAGGTGTCTCCTGCATGTTGCTGCTCCAGCAGATGGTCTCTTGTTGTGACACTACAACTTATTTTTGTGTAGTGAGATAAGAAAACAGACTGAATGTGTGTGTGTATACTTCTTTTTTTTTTTTCCCTATAATGTTGAATTCTAATTTCAGGAGAGGCTAGGAACCCTTAGACAACTCATGGGTTGTATATAAGTATTTTAAATCCAAATATTAAATAATAGGTTGTATTTTAAATGTAAATATAAATATTATATGCCAAGTTATTTGCTTTGTGTATCAGATTTCTGCAGACTTCTGAAATCCCCTGGCATAAAATCCTCTTTCTGAGGGACTTTTTGGACTGAAATTGTTTCAGTATTGGAGAAAGTACATTGCAAATTCTGTCTCTCTGCAACCTGATGCTGCATCCAGCACAGGTTGATCTGCAGGTGGACTCCCAGGGTAAGGTCCAAGCAGCATCTTTAGCTCTGAACCAGCTGCCCTGCAGCCAGAAGGAAGGGCTGTGTTGTCCAGCATCTCCTCTGGTTGTCTCAGCCCAGGATTTGTGTATAAGGCAGGTGACCCAAACTGCATAGTGGATGAATGCAAGGTTTTTGGCTTGGGTGGTACTGCCAGCTGGGGAAACTGGGAAATAAGCAGCTGTGGACCAAGGCTTGTGTGAGACAGGAGAGTTATCTTGATTTATCCTGATCTCCTTCCTCTGTTAGGATACTTGGTTTGGCACTTTCCCAAAGGTAGGCTAAAGATATGAATTTTTTTTTTTTTTTTTTTTTTTTTTTTTTCTTTAAGTGGCTTAAGTATTCTGTGCAGCAGTGACAGCGAGCTGTAGGATATTAGCTTTAATTTTGCAGTATCATTAAATGTTCATACAGTGTGGGTGGTATGTTGATCTTGACCCATGAAGATTTGTATGTACAAAGTAAGTTGAATTGAATGAAAATAACTTAGTTTTCTGAAAGATGTTCTCTTTGATTCCATTAAAGCTAGAAAGGAAATGGCTTGAGGTGGAACACTTTAAGCACACTGAATTATATCATAGTCCTTTCCCACCACATGAGCATGGCATCACTCAAGGACAGATGCTACCCCATTGTGATTGATACCTAGAGTTGAATTTATGTAGGCTTTGAATTTGGATAAGTTATCTATGGAAATGGGACTCTTTGGGTTAGTCTCAGTGACATATTTCCAGGCAGACATTGGCATTACCTCAGGGAGTTGCAATGGGCATGTCTGGAAGTGCTGGGCAGCGTGGGTGACTGGAGAACAGCTTTTGGAAGTCTTCAAAACTGGACCTGTTTCTTGATTTCTGCTTCAAAGTAAATTCTATTTTGGATGGTGTTTGAACTGTGTCATCTCTCAGCTGACCTTTTTTTTAAAAAAACAAAAAAACTCCACCCCAACAAAACAACAACAAAAAACAACAGGAAAAACAAAAACAATCCCAACAAACAACAATGCAGGCTTTTATTGCATCTCTTCTTAGCAATGGAAAGGGAACTAACTGCTAGTTCCTGTGAGATTACTTCTACCTTGATGATTTCTTAATATCTTTTGTTTTCTTCAAAGGTTAATCTCTTTTAGCTACGTTGTGTTATCTGGCCCCTTTCCACATGCACCTGCTTTTCTCAGCTGGGTCTTCAGTAGTGACCTTATAACTCTGTAGACAAACACGATCGTTGTTGATCTGTCAAATCCAATATCCCTTTGCTTAAATGTTAGGTAGATTTATGTTATTGCTTTGGGAAGCAATAATCCAGAAGGGAATTCATTTTACATGAGAGGTCTTCTGCCTCGCTGAAGGGCTGTTGGCTGGATGAGTCACCTGCCTAACATCATCCCAGTTGGTTTGCTTCTTCATTTGCTCGTACATCTATTTGTTTCTCGCTTGTAGGCTAGGAAGCAAAGTCTGATCCCTCCATCTGAGATTTGGTAATCCTTTCTTGCAGCCAACGGAGGAGTGTCTCTGACCTAGCAGTGCTGTATTTACAAGCCTAAGGCTTTGCTCTGTAATGCCGTTGCAGAAGGGCGATAACAGATGAAGGCTAGTTATCATTTGGATCCTGCTGCTTCTTCAGTTGCTTACAACAGCAGTTTTGGAAGCCAGGAAAGTGAACATTAGGGACAGCAAATAAGAGTTAACCCAGCCAAAAGCCACAAAACCGACTGCAACTGGCTGTGCTGCAGGCTTTAGGGAATCACTGAGGACGTGCAGCAGTGACCTGTGCCATTCAGACTTCCAGAGTGGTGCCAGAAATGTGGATGAATGGCTGCTTGACTGAGCCTTATCTCGTGCCCTTCATTCTAGGGGTGGGTAGAATACACTGATTTTAATGGAATAAAAATCCATTCTTACGAAATGTGACTGAAATGAAGTTTGTTAATGGAATGATGTTCAATGATAACTTCTATGACTGTTTAGTTTGGGAAAAGTATTTCCCATCTGGCTGTTGAGTTGGCTGTCTAGAAGAGGAACACACATCCATCCAGGGCTTGTGAGCACTTACCTGAGTAATCATGGGCAGTACCTGGGCTGTATGGGGATGTGTCTGCTTGAGCTGACAGATCCCTTGCTCCTGAGAGCCTGATATCACCTCTGGGGCCTTATTTAGCATCTTCTGCCCTGTGGTTTGAGCAGAAACGTTTACAGCCTCACTTTAAACATGCCCTTTTAACATTCAGCTGAGGAGTAGAAACATCTTAATGTGACTCAGTGTTGCTGCTTGCTGACCAGCTTGGACTATTGTTTCTCCTTCTGGCCTAGGAAATAACTAAATAAATCAAGATCACTAGCACTTTAAGTACGGGTTGTTTCTTTCATGGATATCCATGTGGAGGCCAGCCAGCTCAATGCAACCCAACTCCATAATGGAGCTGCTGCTCTGTGCAGGAATATAAATATTAAAGAATGTGAAAAGCTTTCTCAGAGTGTTAGAAAACCAAAAGTAGCCTGAGGTGAGGTTACTTTATTTAAACTGATGAGCTAATTATTTTTCAAAAGTGCTTATAGCTTTGGGTTATTTGTCTTGTAAAATTTCAGAGTACTGTAGCCTTTGTATATAACTGTTTATTTGACGCACTGCTTGCATAAACCTTCTCTGTTCTTGGATTGTGTGTCCAGATTTAGCTCAGAAAGGATGTGGTGTGATTTTTTTTTTTGTAACTGGTATAAAAGCAAAAAGGTCACATTAAGGAGATGTATGCATTTATTTTCTTAGAAACTCATCAATCGCAAGATGCATAGTTGCTTTACTGGGGCAGAAGCAGGGCATGTGCTGAGTGCTTTATGCTGTGATGACCAAGAGCAGCTGGGCTTGTACATCTGAAAATTTCCACAGACCATTTTGCATTTATTGAGGCAAAAATGGAAGACGTGGATACCTCTGCATTGTGATTATTAGGAATAAATCTCAAGTGAATCTCAAGAGACATATCTGCTCTTCATTTTCTAGTTCCTTGCTTTTCTTCTTCCTCACTCCACCAAGAAAAGGAAATTAGCTGGAAGCTGCTCTCTACCTACATGCAAATAATTAGAGACATCCAGTGGTCATTTAGCTGTACTTTCATTTTTTGTGTTTTAGGTACAGAAGCCAGGTCCCATTGCAGACTCAAACTATGGCAAGTTCTTCTCTGTGCAGATAAAGAAAACATGGTTTTATTCTGTAATACTCTGAAGTTTCTCAGAATGTTTTTATTCTAATGTTATCTGTCTAGGCTGTTTGTAACCTCTAGGCAGTTTTTTTTCCTTTTTTTTTTTTTTTCCTGGTGATCATTTTTAAAGGGTTATTTTGCCTCCTCTGACCTGATTAACAAGGTAACTTTAATACAGTCATCTGCTAGAGATAGGATTCTTTATGAATTAGGCAGACTGGGGGCCTGAATTGACCTGGAAAACAATTTGTTGTGCATCCCCTGAAGGGAATGTTAAAATTTCAGTAGTAGAAGATAGCTCTCTGCTCACCTCTGCAAGTTGTAAGTCATTAGGGATAGATTCATTTTGTAAGGAGAGTTTTCTGCTGTTAAAAATTCATCCTGCTAAATGTTGCAACACAAAATACACTGGCAAACTTGGAGCTTCTCAGTAGTCACAGGGACTAAACTTTTTCTGACTTTACTCTAAATGAATACCACAGAGACTAGGACACATTTTCTATCTCTTTTTAGGTCCAATCTGTCATGGACAGCTAGGCAACTGGGACAGTTAAAGTCACCATGTTAATGACAGCAGAACTTGGAGAAGGACCTAGGGTTTTCCAAAAGTGTTTTGAAAGAAGCCATGTGCTGGGTGAGAGTAGTTGGTCTCCACCCAGAAAAACATCTTAACAAAGCTTTTGCAAGGTCAGATAGAAAGTTGCTTTTCTGTTTTTACCTGGAAAAGTGAAACAGCTGTGCCAGCACAATGGGAACATTCTAGTCTGAACCTCAGTTACCTCCGGGTATGCCTTTGTGCCCATCTAGGTGGGTTGTACCAGGTGCAACACCAAAGGTAAAGAGCCTTTCTGTCTTGTTGACAAAAATACATGCATTGATTGGAAAAAAAAAAAGGGGGGGGGGGGGCAAATGGCATTTATCCCATTATATTCTACAGTTGCTAGCAGTACGGCTGTACACAAAGCCAATGGGGCTATCAGCATCTGCTGCATTTTGTTAAAGTGAACACCTGTTGGTGCATTATTTTCTGCAAGATGACTTTAAAAACTGAAACCATTTTTTTGAAGTTTCCAATATTGAAGGAAACTTCTGAATCATTCCTTTAAATGAAAATTTTAAATAATCTCTTTGGATGCTGCAGCCAGTTTTGAAAGAGATTGATATGGTACTGCAGGAAGAGCTGGAGTAAAGTCTGTAATTCTGCATGCTACAGTACTGGAGAGATATTAGAGAGATAAATAAAACAAATGGAGGCCAGTACAGCTGGGAGGAGTCTAAGAAGTGGAGCTGTTTGAATTTTTTTTTCCTGCTAAAACAGAGCAATAACTCTGGGTGAGGACTGCCTGGAGCAAGCTCTCAAAGGAGTATCTCAGTCTGGCTGAGGCTGACTCCTGCCTATTGGCTACCTGTGACTGCTGTCTCCGTCAAGAAAGATGAGTCTTGGACTGAGATTCCCTAAGAACTTAAAACTATGTGATTGCAATTCACCTTTTTGGCATATCTCCATGGAAGCCATGATCTTCGTTTCTTCCCAAGGCACCACATGTAATGTCTAAACAGCTTGTGCTCTTCTAGAGCATGCGTACAGTCCTTCCTGGTGCCCCTTCTCAGCCTGTGTTACTGGTTGACTACCACAGGTCTCCCAGCGGTTAAGTTTTCAATGAGCAAAGACCTATTCTAACACCTCCTGCCCATTACTGTGGATTATTGAATGCACAAATGTGAGAAACCTGCCTGGGTGAGCAAGTATGAAAGGAATTGGGAAGGAGCATAAATCTGAGGGGAAACAAATGCTAAAAGCCAGTGCAGGGCCAGGACTCTGTGCTCCCTTCTTCTCAAGTCTGATGTACTCTGTTCTACACCTCCATCAGGAGCTGCATGTATTTGGTTTTGTGGGATTTTGCAAAAGGAATAGGGTCAAGGACCTGGGGACCTTCTAAGCTGGGATCCCTATAGAAGCTTCTGCTGAGCATGGATAAAGGCTGGGGTCATGACAGAGCTCAGCTCAAAGCATTTGTAGGGCTGGGCACCTGAAGTCAAACTCTTTTCTGTCTGAGAAAGCAGAACAGCAGCAGCTGGTTTTCTGGGTGATGTTTTTTCATTCTTGACCTGCCCAGATCATCTCTGCATAAGCCACTTGCCTGTTTCCTGGCTCTGCTCCTGAAACCAATTGGAAGAGCAGTTCTATTTGGAAGAGTACTTTTCATGAGTGTTAAGCCAATCTTTGGCTTTCACAAGGAGGGAATTATTTCAAAGGTCAAACACATGCTCCTTTCGTGTGCAGCCTTGCTTGTGGCCCTGCTTAGCCCACAGCAGCAACAGGCAGCATCTTCCTGGGACATCTCCTGTGTGGGTGGTTTTTTTTTTTTTTTTTTTTTGGCCACAGAGTGTACTGAGGATTATAGCTTTTATTTCAAATTCCATGTATTTTGATTTGAGTTACTTGAAATATAAATACAATTAGAGTTAGGAGAATACCTCTGACTTCGATTTTTGCCCTCCTGCATATCCTCCAGGCATTATGCTTTAGGCAGTAGCTAAAATGAGATCTAAACTATTAAAAAGCCCACAGGTCCTGACTCAAAAGTCTGTTTCATGTTTAAAAGGAAAGGTTGAGTTATCAACACTTCGTAGTGATGTCTAGTCAGCAGGGATGGTACATTGAAACTTGAAACAGGTTTGGAGCCTGGTTTGTATCTGCAAAGAAAGCAAAAGAATTAAGGTCCAATTTGAAGTGAATGAGTGAATCTGTGGAATGCATAATAAATTGTACCTGGAAACTTAAAAAGACTCTATTTCCCCCTCAGACTCATCTATAAAAATTCACATTTCTAATTTTCATATGCAGTTACAGAGCTTTGCCTGCATAAGCATTTTTGTATAGTTTGGGGACTGTGTTGTCTCTGGATAGAAATTAAGTTATAACAAGCATGTAACAAGTTCCTAGAAGGAAGGCTCCTGCTTACCCCATGCTGCACTGTCTGGCTACCTGGTTCCATGAGATTTGCAAACCACAGCTTAAGCACAGATACCTCGGTTTTACTTGTTCTGCCTTTCTTGTTTTTACAGTCATATGATTCAGGATATAATTTTCCTATTCAGTCCAATTTGCATTGCTGCTATCTCTTTTTACAGCTATCTATTTCATGCTATGCCCTCTCACTGCATTAGCCTGTAAATGCAGACATCAGCTACTGAAACTTCCCAGAGATTGATTTTATGGAACTTAACTGGAAATAAAATGATACCAATAAAATCTTTTGCTTGCTTCGCCTTGACAAACTGCAGGCAAAGTCTGCTATGCATCTTATGATGGTTCTCCTTTAGTCTGCAAGTGGTCCCATTTTGCCAGGAAAAAGGGACGTGCTGAGCACTGCTCACAGTGTGTAGCAGAATCCATAGCCCTGTAAATAAGGGGGCTGGAGCTCTCAACTGGAGTAATAAACTCTTCCACTTTTCTTTCGATAACCAGCAGTTGCCATCATTTAAAAGGTGGTAGGAGAGCTCTGGCTGAATGGAATTGTTTAAAAAATGAGAGATAAAATATTTTTTTCCCCATCTTTTATTCCTAGTGGGAGGGGAGGGGATGAAAAAGAATCAGCATCCAGCATAGCTGAGCATTGGAGCTCTTTGACCTTGGCAGAGCTGATGTTTGAACTGAACAGTTACTATAATCTTTGTAGGAATTAGTTACACAGGAAATAGGTAGAGAGAGGATATGAAAGATATTATCTGATGAAATGAGTTTTACAAATATTAGCAATTGGAAACCTTCCTTTTTAACAGGGAATGCTGAAACCTGAAAGCAAGGTGGTAAATGTTAGCAATGCCTCTGAGTGTGGTAGGTGCTAGGAGAGGTTGTAGAATGAGCATCTTTGTATGGACTATGTGGTACTTGCAAAACAGATTGCTATGGACTCTCAAACTCATCAAGAATGGAGAGCCATTTCTGTAATAACACCTCTCATTTGCTCATATTAGCTGATTATGCACCTTTCTTTTAGGCTGAGGTTTTACTTGCTTCTTCTCAGACCAAAGATGATTTTTTCCCCCTTCTTCCCTTTCAGATATGATCAAAATGCATTTGTCTGTCCTTGAGAAACAGTGTTATTGTTATTTATATAGCAGTAGCTGTGTTCACAGGAGTAATGAAATATCAGCAAAGCTCCAATTTGCTGAAATAGAGAAATATGATACACAGGAAAATAATAAAAGTAGGAAAAAGCATGGTGATGGGTTAGGGTTTAATTCTTGATTTTTAATGATTTTCATTTGTAATATTTCCTATGTAGTCTTTCCATTAGAATGTTTCCTTTTGTTCTTGCATTTTTTCCTTAAGAAATTCAAAGATCAAATGTTGTTAAGATTGCTGTTTCCTAAAAACAGGGAGTTTGGAGTGTAGATCTGATGGAGGTGCTGGCCCATGGCTGAGGGATGAACCCTGCACTTTCTGAGCACATCTGGTCAATGTCCACATGGGAAATGGAAACTACAACCCCCAGCTCCAGGACACTGCTGGTGTCCGCTGCTATGTGAATGCTGTTTTATTTGTCTGCTTTCTGTTGTCTAACATCATCTCCTTTTAAAGCATTTTTTTTAAATACAGGTAGCTTTAAATGTAAGATGTAGACCCCTAATCATGTAGACCCCTAATCAATTTTGCTGTATTACCTTTCTAAGCATCTGGCCTCTGTTTTGTGATTCTCAGTCGCTGCAGGAAGTTTGTGGTCCTGCAGGTCTCTGAGTGGGCTTGTGCCTTTTAACAGAAAACACGTCAATGGAGAGAATATTCACTGATTAAACTAATGTCCTTTCCAAAATTGGCTGCTTCTATCACAGCCCACTTGTGCCTGCCACCAAGTACATGAAAATAGTCTTGTTAGACAAGAGAGGGCCTGTGCAAGCTATGCACTAAATTTGTCTTTTCAGTAGGACAATGAAATATGTGATGTTCTTGAGATCAGTGCTATTTGCATCCTATTGCTCCATCATTCCTAGAGTCCTGGACTTGGCTAATGAATCCCACGCAAAGTGTACACAGGCAGAGGAGAGAAGTAGATGAAATTTTGAGAATCCTTTTTTTTTCTGAATGTGCCATGAAGCCTGATGGTTTTAAACTTTGTTTTTTAAAATCTAGAGTCCGCAGGGTGCATCTTGGTCAAAATGATCCTAATATCAGAAAATATTCCCTAGTTGTCTACATAGGGGGTCCTTGCACCTTACTCTGATGCCTGCTTGCTATCTACTGAGGGATGGTGATGGTCACACAGGATATTGACCTCTCAGAGCTTGGGGTGGAAGTTCCAAAATTGTGGAAAGAAGCCTCAAGCTCCGCCTGGTTCTTGGGTACCTATCTGACCAGGCAGGTCTGCTCAACAGAGCTGAACCTCATCCTCCTCCCTTCAGTGTCCCTCCCTGGACCTGCCTCATCAGCCTCCATGTGGACTAAACTGCACACTGCTTTTTATTTATTTTTTCAATTAGCTAAGACTCCAGAGCACACTTGGCAGCAGATAGAAATGCCAAGGCATCAAACAATACAGGTTAATAAAATCAACTCCAAGAATGACTTGTTCAATGGTTATAATAACTCTTCAGCAACTATTGCAGTTGCATCCACTTGCAGCACAGGCTGTTTCATTCAGAATGACTTTATTGGGTCTATTTGGGTCACTTACATTAAAATATGTGATCCTAATAATCAAATCAGTGCCAGGCTATTGACAATTATTTACTTGGTGGTTTAGGTAGGGACCAGGAGGGCACCTTTATGTATCAGGCATACTTTTTGTTTTGGCTGTCTTTGTACTGTGCTTTCTGTCAACATAAGGTCTGCCTCCCTATCTTCTAGGCTGTTAGGTAGAGATGGTATTCAAAATTATGCTGGTCTTCCCTTTGAATCTGTGCTTTTATTATGTATTTAGCTGATAAATATTCATATTATCACATCTCCTTTCTTTCTTTTTTGCTCATCCTAGCAGACATACTGCTGGCAGGCTCATACCCAACACCTGAGACTGGTCCTACACCAGAATAAATTCAGATCAATTCCAATGAATAAAATGTACTTGAGGAAAAACAAGGTGACAGGGCCTGAATATTTGCTTTTCCTCCTTATTTTCTGAGGGCAAAACTATTCTGATTTAGTCTGTGTTTCACCTTAGTGCTTCTTTCCCTTTTCTGTTCCATCAGTTAGCGGTTGAGTGCCTCCAACAATTAACCTGATATGTCTGCAAAGAAGAGGCAACAATGACAGGTTAAAGGAAAGGCCAAGAATACACAGGTATTTTTGTCTTCGTTTGATTTATTTTCAGTGGCTTGTCATGGCCCTGCACCATGGTCAATGTTTTCTGTCCATCTTTCTGTACAAATTCTTTGTCCTTCAGCTTTGGTGCCAGTACCCGGGGCAGGCATCTGGGATTAGGAGAAGGACTTTAATGGGCTGATTCTGTGTTGACTGTAGGAAAGAAATGATATTTTTATCACAAGACCAGCAATAATGTTTCAGCACTGTTATCTAGCACTGTAGACTGACAAAGTGGTCCTCCTTAGTCTCTACCCCCTAGTAGATAGGGAAGCTGCAGCATCCTAATTTTCCAGATGACAGTGCTCCTAGGCCACCCAGGGAGTTGCAGAAGGATCTGTTCCCAGCTGTGTTTGGCTCCTGTCGGCTTGCCGGGAATGAGCCAAGAGGCTGCTGCTTCCTCCAGAGGAATGTATGCCTTCCAGACTTGCCTGTAAACACAGGCACTGCCTCAACCCCGCAAGCAAGCAAGGAACAAAAATTGTAATAAAACATATTAATATGCCAAGTGTTGGCCAAGTTACTAGGGTGCATATTGGCAGAGCTGTAAACAGAGAATGAAGTTCAAAAATGCTTGCAGTTATTTACAAGCTTCACATTGTTTTTATAGAATAAATTACTTTATGGTGTTGTTATGTAGAAAAGGAGACAGGACAGCTGCTCAGCTTTCTTTGAGACATCCTGATCATCATCCAACTCTCCTGCAGGGTTTTAGGTAGAAACCAGACACAGGTAAGTGACAAAAGAGTAGAAACTCCAGTAAGAAAAGGTTCAAAGACACTTTCTTCTTTGCCAATTTAAAAACCAAGTTCTTTGCCCAAAGCTGCAGCATCTTTTTTTCCTGGGTTTTCTTGTTCTTTGATTCTAGATAAATGAAACGTGGTGTTCCCGAGATGTCACCTTTGGTAGAGCAGGCCCATCCAATGCTGATGTTTGCCAGTTCTGCCTGCAAACCTCTAGAGCAGCTTGAACTTATATCCCTTCCAAGGAAGTCAAAGCCCTTTTTAGAGGGAAGGGGTGAAAATGGGTGTACAGCTGGTTTTTAATGCTTTCCTGAGCCACCAATCTGAAACATGCTTTCTGATTAATACCCAATTTCAGCATTCCTCCCCCACCATAACTCAAATCTTTTTCCCCCCCCCCCACAAGATACACATTTGGTACTCACCCACAGCATTAAACTTTGTCCTGTGGCATTTTTACCCATTGCTTTTTTGTTACCAGATGCATGTCTCTGATTGACAGAATTACTAATCCATTATAATCATATTTTCATAATTAGTCCCACTGAGCCTCCAATGCCTGCACGCAAGCAAAGGTAAACTACAGCCTGCCACAATATGTTTTTACTTACTGACAGCTCAGTGAAGGAAATGCCTGTCTAGTTCCTGCAACGGTTATTAGAGTTGCCTTTTGTTTTTCTTTTCACTCTTTCTTTCTCATGCTCACTCCCCCTCCCCACATATCTGCTAATGTGGACTCTTTGATTATAAGTCACTATTATCTGCTTCTAATCCTTAAGAATATCAGAAAATATCGGAGATTGTAACTTCAAAGTCACTTCTGAATAAAAACACATGGAAATTCATCAATTATTCACAAGGCAAAGCCTAAACAGACATAGATGCCAATACCTGTTTGTTTGCCTGATGGAGGAAAGATTGCCAAATCTTTCAGATTTGTCTTTTTGCATCTTTCACATCGCTATGGCAGTGTACTATGTGCCACAAGATCTTGCATACCGTCCAGCCTTTTTGCAGGCTTGGATGACTTTGAGGCTTTAGTTCATCTCTTGGCACCTCACTGTGGGTTTGGCTTTGCTATTGGGAATGGCATGGATGATGAGTCTCCAGGAAGAATTCTGAGACAATCAAGCAGAACCCATCTGAAGGGCTCTTGGGCAGCAAGCACTATCCCACCCACTGCTCCCCAGGTCTCCTGCCATTCCCAGCCCATTGCCCTATTCCTCTTTGCAGCCATCTGGGCTACTCTGACTTCACCATTGATTCAATGACATTTTGATTTTTTTTTTCCCTGACATATTTAGTGTAAGTCTTGGATACTTCTTGATGTATCATCTTTAATATAAAATATTAAACAAAAAGTATTTAATAACCTTTAAAAGAAAATAGTCTGCCTAAAGGTGATTTGGTTTGGTCAAAACCTGAATTAATTAGAATAATCTTTTTTTTTTTTTTTTTTTTTTTTTTTTTTTTTTGAACAAAAAGCTTGAGATTAACCCTCAACCTGCACTGACATTTCTACTTGCCTGAACCAAGACTTCTCCCCAGCAACTTAGTTTCAGGCAGTGCATCCAAGCATGTTATCTGTCCTGCAAGTCCTTGGTTAGGACGGAGGGCTGCACTCCCCAGGCAGCAAGGAGAAGTAAAGTATCCCATGCATTCACTGATAGAAAGATAAATCACCACTGCGGGGATCATAAGCAGTTACCTGACTGCAGGAGATGCTGAGGTCCAGAGGGGAGCAGCAAGGGCTTTACACGTGAAAAT
Source organism: Heteronetta atricapilla (assembly GCA_011075105.1). Lineage (NCBI taxonomy): Eukaryota > Metazoa > Chordata > Aves > Anseriformes > Anatidae > Heteronetta > Heteronetta atricapilla. The sequence goes on along the minus strand of CM021743.1, from coordinate 12,454,389 downwards.
CAGCAACCTTCTTAATTACTGCCATCATTAGTCATCTGCACATGTTGTACAATCTATTCTGATCACACAGTGGGTAAGTAGGACAGCCAGAGAAATAAACTAGCAGGGCTGGTGCCTGGCTTGGTGTTTTGTTTAGCAGACAGCTCTGCTGATCAGAAGTGCAGACTTCCTTCCTTTTCCTGCTACTTCCTTAATTTTTAGGTTGGTGCAAGGGGAATATTAGTTTCTACTGTTTTCTGCCTCTGGTTTCCCTGGTATTCACAGCTGCTGGGGCACCCTGTGTCTTCTCTGGATCTCCTCCAGTGACAGGATGTGAAATCCCCAAATCTCAGAAGCTGCTATGGAGAGTCCACGTGGGACTCTTCTCCAAGTGCTCTTGTCTGCTGCAGCTGCTCCTTGCACTGCTCACTGCTGTTGTGCAGGCAGTACGCACAGACTGAGCACACCAGTGACACCAGTATTTTCAGGGTTTTGCTGGGAGTGTTGGGAATCAGGCACCTCTTTGCTTGACTCCCTTAAAAAAGACAAGGGTGACTACTTCTCCCAGATTCCCACTACTACTTCTCCCAGATCCCCACATCCTCTTGCTGTTATGGTATCAGAGATCACATCTTACTGTTCAGCTCCCAAAAGGAACTTTATGGACTTTAAAATGAACATACGCTTGCGTGAAGCCTCAGTAATAAATGAGTGCTGTTCTGAGCACTGGGGGCTTCTGCTGACACTTTAATTTCCATTAAGGCAGTGGGGGCTCCAAGTGGAACAAATCCCACCTACGGTGACTTAGGACTCTGCTTCTTCAAACTCTCAGTGCTAACTCCTCAGACACCAAAGTGTGATTTGGTTTTCTTTGCTTTTTGTTTTATATTCTCATTGCTTAAATACTGACATTTCTCTTCTCTCTTGTGCACTTAAGGTCTGAGCTGTGCTCTCTAGCTAGGAACAGAAACTTCTCTAAACTTCTCTGGGCAGTGCTTGGCCTACACCTTTCCTTTGTAATGGGACAGATGCAACACACAAATAAGGATAAGATGATCTTCCACTCCACTTTGTGGTCAGAGGAGAGCCAGCTGTACATGGGCTGAGGATCTAGTGATAGAGATTTTTTTTTTTTTTTTTTTTTTTTTTTTTTTTTTGTGGTTAGAGCTTTATCTGTAAAAGGGCCTATCTTGTTTAGTATCTTTATTGATGACCTGTGAGGGGATTGAGTATACCCTCAGTAAGTTTGCAGATGACACCAAGTTGGGAGTGAGGGTAGGGTGGCCCTTCAGAGGGACCTGGATAGGCTGGACTGCTGGGCTCAGGCAAATGGGATGAGGTTTAATAAGGCCTAGTGGTGGGTCCTGCACTTTGGCCACAATAACCCCATGCAATGCTGTAGGCTTGGGGCAGAGTGGCTAGAAGACTGAAGAGGAAAGGGACCTGGGAGTGTTGATCGATGCTCGGCTGGACATGAGCCAGCAGTGTGCCCAAGTGGCCAAGAAGGCCAATGGCATCCTGGTCTGTATTAGAAATAGTGTAGCCAGCAGGAGGAGGGAGGTGATCCTACCCCTGTACTCAGCTTTGGTGAGCTGCACCTCGAGTACTGCGTTCAGCTTTGGGCCCCTTGCTACTAGAAGGCCATTGAGGCTCTGGAGCATGTACAGAGAAGGGCAACAAAACTGGTGAGGGCTCTGGAGCACAAGTATTATGAGGAGTGGCTGAGGGAGCTGGGGTTGTTTAGTCTGGAGAAGAGGAGGCTCAGGGGAAACCTCATTGCACTCTACAACTTCCTAAAGGGATGTTGTGATGAGGAGGGGGTTGGCCTCTTCTCTCACATAACTAATGATAGGACTCAAGGAAATGGCCACAAGTTGTGCCTGGGGAGATTTAGTTTAGATACCAGGAAAAGCTTTTTCTCTGGAAGAGTGGTCAAGTGCTGGAACGGCCTGCCAAGGGAGATGGTGGAGTCACCATCCCATGCGGTATTGAAGAAGCTCCTGGATGAGGTGCTATGAGATACGATTTAGTAGCTTGGTGGGTAGTATTGGTGATAGGGTGGTTGGACCTAGATGATCTTGTAGGTCCTTTCCTACCTTGTGTTCCTATGATTCTAAGTAAGTGGGATTTGGGTTCTGATCTCTGAAGCTGCATGCATGTTGTATGACTTTCTGTTCCTTTATGACCCAATTCTTGTGTTTTGACCATACTGTGATGCAGTGGTTGAATTTGCAGCCCACAGAGGCCTACGTAACAGATCATGCAACCTGCCTTCTTCAAATTTACTTGTCTTTGTTTTGGAAGATATTAGAATTTTTTCATGCCTAATCCAGGCTAGTTGGAGCGTATCTTTTAATTTGTCTTTCAAAGTGAGCAGACAGAAGTGGCTATTTCTGTAACTCTGATCACAGACATTCTTGAAAACCAAGGTGGGATGGAGCCCTTTGGCTTTTGTTGTGTTGTGTCTTGCAAGAAGTCTTGAAGCACGAGAAGTTTAGGACATATGTAAGATCTGTTAGAGTCTTCACAGTTGCCAGTCTAATTAATGTGGAGATGATCAGATACTCTCTGGGTAAGATGGTTAAAAAGGTAGTGAAGCAACAGGAAAGTAACATGCTGGCTTGCTTAGAAAAGGTTGCAGGTGAGTATTGGTTAACGAAGCCTGTGCTAATGCAAAACTCAGACCTTGAAGTCTTTCATGAATAAATTCATTAACAAACCCTTTAAAAAGGTCTAACTTAATTTTCCTTCCCATTACCCCCAAAATGGATTCTAGCACAAAGTCAGTTAAGAAGAGTAAGGAGGACAAAACCTGGCCAGAAACTACACCAGTTGCTTTTCTGGGGTGAGGCTTTGCATGTGATGGGAGATGACTGCATCCTGGTCTGTACCTTCAGATTTAGAGCACATGAAGCTGCCTGGGATAAAACTACTGCCCTGGTGCTCTCCCCAACTCCTCATGATGATATGAAGTCACACCATGCTTGAAGGTGTGAGCTGGTAGTGTTGCTTCTGCTCTCTCCTTGTCAGTATCAAATACTTTAACAGTAATAGCATATTAGTGGGAATATAAATCACTTGGTGTAGTGTTTTCCATTGGGACATAGCAAACATTCTCACATAGAGTAGGCCAACCTAGTTTGTCTGGAGTCAGAGGTCCCCTATCTATACAGCCAGGACACTACAGAGCATTGCTATGGAGAGTTCTTCATGAAGCAAAAAGTGGGCATTTTGCTTGTAGTATGCATTTCCATGCCCTGTGTGGACACACAGGGGTAGGTATTCCTTTTTACTACCCCAAGGCTGCAGCAGTAAATCACTCCACCTGCCTGGGAATGCCATGGATGGCTGATCTTTTGAGGACAGTTCAGCTCAGGGTTCTTTCAGTATATCTGTTAGATACTGAATAATGTATCCTGGCAGCAACGTTTCAGCCAGTGACATAAATGTGACATTTGCCTGCATCATGTCTTTTCTCATCCTACTGCCTTAGATCAAGAAGGCTGAAAATCTCTCTGGTGTTTCGGATGATTGGTCAACTGTGGAAAGGGGGTCAGCTGAAGGTGAAATGGCTGAGAGTCGCATCAAAACATCCTCAGAGAAACAATCCCAAATGAACATGGCCCCTTTCCCCAACAACTTGCATGTGGTGTACAGCAATGAAATGAAGCATACCAGGAAATAAAAGCAGTGTGGCATGATGCACATTGTTTGTCCAAGGGCTTTGAGGATCACCTGATTCTCAGGGACATATGGTTCTCTGAAACTCCTTGGGGTAACTGCAGGTTTAATTGCGTTAGATCTGCAACTCAGAATAATTCTTACAATTGATAAATTTGCAGGATAACTTATTGGGGTGGCTGGTAGCTATGAGGTTTGTCCTGAGGCTGAGAAAATGATCAAGATGAGAAATTAGTACAGCCTAAATACTAAAGCCCCCCCACGTATCTGTAATTTATACTTAAATTTAACGTTTGGCAGTTCCTCAGAGCATTTCTGGTATTGTGTGTTATATTGATTTAAGTAACAGAGGCAATAATATTTCTGTACTGGAGGCAATGAAGTGTGCTCTTGATAAAACTTGGTCAGTGTCTGGGTTTTATATGGTTCAGCTCATCTTCTGGTGAGACTTCAGGGAAAGGAGATTTCACAAACTTGTCTTTGGGGCACTTGGCCTCCCCTGTCTGCTAGGGAGATCCTGCTGAGGTTCACCTCTGAAGTCATCCATATTTTTTGTCTTCTGAAGAGAAAGAAAAAGGAATCGCTAACCTGTGAGCTAAAACGAGCTTAATCCTCACAGATTTTTGAATTGCAGCCCTGAAGCAGTCTGCCTCAACTGTCAGCCTCAAGAGGAGCCTCCCAAAAACTTTACCTTTCCTTCCTGAGACTCTGTAAATTCATTCTTTCTACCCATCTACCAGCTGTACTGGTTCCATAATGCTGTTTCCACCTCTTTTTGTAGAAAGTAGATCTAGATACTAACAGACCTAAATGGATGAGTTCAGTGAATTGCTTCCTCTGATGGTGACTTCTGGCCATCATCCAGGCAGGGCCCACATCTCAGAAAGGATTATCTGTGCAGGAGAAACTCAGGCAGCGATCTGGCAAGTACTGTAGGAGTATGTTACGGTTGTTTTCCTAATTGCTCTGCACCACAGAATAGTGTTGGGCTGCTCAGTTACTTGTGGTGATGAGCAGAAAACAGACAGACTAACCGAGTGAAGGTGATCTGATCAAATGGAAGTTATTGCAAATAAACTTCCTGAAGAGAAAAAACTAACTTAGCTGAGTGTTTGTCAGCCTGTCAGTTTATCTCCTGCGCTCCATGCCAGGCTATCCAAGCACGGAGCTCTGTGGTGATTGCTTCAATTTACTCATGTTATCTGCGCAGGAGGGAATGGGGGTGGAAAAGTTGGTATCTGCATCAAAGGAAAGCAACTGGAGAAGCAGAGGAGTGCACCGAGCAGTTCCCAGAACTGCAGACTCTGTGGGTTAATTGTAAAAAAGACAAAATGTGTTGTAGGAAGACTAATTGTAATAAATTGGCCAAGAAACTTAAAACTTTGTGCATTGCAGCAGAACACAAATTAATTCTTGGGAGCAGACAGGGCCCCAGGTTGGCAGAAGGCTAATGTAATTGGCTCTGGGTGCACTCAGACAGCAGTGGCATTTCAGTGCCTTGGCATTTGAGAGGTAACAAAGGCGCGAGAGCCTGCCCTGCCAGCTACAGCACTAGAACTGATTTGATTTGGTGCATGCTAAAGTGACAATGATCCTACTGTGTGGCCTCCGGATGATCACAGAACAATGAACAAACGCAGATAATCGCACAGCAAGAGCCGTGGCAGAGGAAAGACCAAAGAGACCCCAAGCAGGGAGATGGAGAATAGAGCCAAATGCAGGAAATGGCCTCGCTGGCTGAGGAGCACCTGGACTGGAGCATTGCAGGCATCAGACTTGTCTTGTCCAGCTTTTACCAGAATAGAATAGCAAGGATAAGCCAGAGCATGTGTTGGAGATGATTTAATGGTTTAATATTTTTTGTTTTGTTTTAACCGTAGCTGCTCTATCTTTCCATGACAGAAAGAAGATGAAATGTTGTAGTGTGGAAGGTGGAGGTATCACTGACAGTTTGCTGAAAAATCTGAATTTAAGAACGCCTGAATTAATTTACTGCTGGGAAGGTAGTCTGGGGGTAATCTACATCAATTAATTAAAATGTTCTCCTCCTTTGGTTCTGCCTGGCTTGTGGTGAAGGCAAGATAGAATACAGGATTTTCCATACTTTACAAACCCTGAAAGTAGTAGATGATGCTATCATCTACATGGAAACAATAATAATAGACTTAATATATCTTTTCAAATTTGCCAGTGTTGTGAAAGTGCATCTTTTGTACTACTGCAGTCCTGCCCTGGGGGCTACAGTGCCCAACACCATTGTTGCCTCTTGTGAACCCCTCACATTGGTGCAGAACACCATAATGGGGAATTTGAGATCTGCCTTTTTGTCTTTGCCAATACACAAGAGAGCTGATGTGCTTATCAGCAGTGGGATATACCTATTTTTGCTACCTTTCATATCTAGTTAGCTAAAAATAATAAAAGTTTCCCCTGATCTTCCCATTAATTTACCTTTAGTAGTCTTCTCGTGCCTGTCTGAAGCTTGCTTTTGTTCTTTATGAATCACTAGTTGCCCAGGGCTTGAAATAGCAGAGCTGTAGTTCTGCCTTACCTGTTTGCTGCCTGTGACCCACAAATTTCTGTTCCTGGGATGCTGGGTGCACCCACTGCAATGCCATGCTCACAGTGAGGGCTGCACTGGGAGGAGACAGATGGAGGTTTTGATTTCATTTGCATCTTCAAAGCAAAGGCTAGTTATTCCACTTCAGCACAGGAGCACGTCTTGGAGATGGCTTAGAACTGCAGCATGCAATGAGACTTGATGACTCCCCCCAAATTACAGACTTTGCTTTCTGTCTCAATTTCCCTGTCCATATGGTCTATCTGAGGTACATGATTCCTTCCTTTTCCTGGACTGTCTCATTCTTGAGAGCATCTCTGTCCTGAGAGGGATGTCATTGCTCTCCTGGTTCTCTTTCCAGTGCTGGGTGCTGCTCCCAGAGAGCCGTACTTGTGCAGTTATGACAGAACACCTACAGACTCCTAGCATTGCTTTTTCCTTTCATCCTGCCACTGCAGTGCTAACAGAGTGGTGCGCTAATCTGGTGTGCAGATGTCTGCTGCCTGAGAAGAGCTTTGCACACTCAGAGATTCAGACATGCCTTTTGTAATAAAATGTGTGGCAAGTTGTAACCTGTTAGTTCTTCACAATCATAGGAAAAGACCTGTACCAGGTATTTAGAAAACAAAAACAAACAAAAACACCACCAACAAAGTAAATATTTTGTTGTGCAGTGACTTTCCAGACCATTTCAGTGTATGAAAATACCACCATGAAATATTTCCGTTCAGAAAACTGTAGGAACTTCTCTGTTATCTTTACAATGTGTATCTCTTGGGTAGTTGTTAAATGCACGAACATTACACTGGCATTTTCTCTTTAAATATTGTCATTTTATTGCTTTATCTATCTAGAGGAGAGCAGAAATTATCCTCTAATTACAAAGAATTTAATGGTGTTGGTTATACAGCGTTTCAGTTGACACACAGCATGACAAAGCTTAGAGTTTAGCACAGTCCTATCATGCATCACTGATTCATCTTTTCATCCTGGAGTGCGGTCTTTCCTGAGCCTCTGCTAAAAGCAGGTAAAAGATCGTAAGTTGGGGTTGTTTCAACTGCCTAAGTCAAAAAGAATGGAAATGGGAACTACAGGGAGGAATGGGCAAGGTAGTTCATGTTGCTACTTTGCTGTGCTGCTCCTGAGAAGGGAGAGGAAAGCTTGGGAATAAAAAGCCTGTCATTATCAAAACACAACGCTACAACGTGAAGAGGTGGAGTAATTTATCTTTAAGTAACAGGCTGACCTATTCAGAACTGTAATTTTAATGTAAGGCTAACCTTTGAAAATAGAACTAGTGATATAAATTATTAAGGAACAGACATCCGTCAGATAGATGGTCTCTATTAGTAATTTTATGCATGAATGGTTATCTTCAAAGGTAGCATTGCTGTCTGCTGAGAAAGAAAGTGGAAAAGCAGGTTACCTTAAGCTGATGTGTAAGGCTGACTTTTAATCAGTGTTTTTCCAATCCAACTGAAAAAGGCTGAAACAGTGTCATCTCTTTGCTCCCTAGCCAGCGTTAAGTCCTGAATTGTTTTCCTAGCAGAGGAAACTCCCGGTAATTTTGCTGATGGCGCAGCAGTTTTAGGGTTCAAACAGGTTGTCATGTGTCCCGATTTGAAAATGGGATGTCCTAGTTGCTGAGCAAAGGAGAACTGGTATCTTGACACCCCAGATGGGATGGGTTGGCAGTGCCCACCTCTGCTTTGGAGTTCTGGATTTGAATCCTTTTAGGAGAGGAAAGGTGTGGGTTACTTTTAATTCTGCAAGTCTTCAAGAGGAAGGTTTCACAAAACTTCAGCATCTGTCACTCCAATGGTGTTTGGCCCATGTTTTGAACTTAAACTGGAGAAGGGAAAATGGGAGTTCAAGACGTTTGTGAAAACTCGTTTTCCCACCATTTTATCAAGCTGCTTTTTTCCCCCCTCTTTTCATGAGTTTCCTTCTGTTTTGTTTGCTTGTTTTACTTTTTTTCCAAACTAACTCCATGCCATTGTGAACTTGTGACCAAAGTACTGCAGTGCACTTAATGGAAAACTAAATTTGAAGGAAAGCTAAATTTGAATTCTTTAGAGAAAGTGTTGGTAGGAGACTTGTCATAAACTTGATTTTCTCCATCTTCCATTCTTTGCTTATGTTTGGCATGGAAAAGCAGGAAAGTGAAGGTAACATTAAGCTTTATATTTCTAGCCTGTTTGCCCCTGTAAACAGAAGCAACTTGAGCTTTTTCTTATTTATTTTTTCTGTCTGGAGCTTTTGGTATGTCTTGTCTTTCAGTGTCAGATGTTGCTATTACTAAGCTTTTGAATGGGATGTGCATAGGTGGGCTTATAGCCCTACCTCCATCCTTTAGCCACACTCAATACTTCTGGAGGAGTTTAGCCTATACTGAAGGATGTCCCTATTGAATGGGAGCTACATAGCACAAGTGCTGCTTCATGCAGCCCCTGCACTTCTTCTGCACAGTGACTCTTAGTCGTTGTGGATCAAGGGCTGTTACCTCTACTGCAAGACTCTATCTGGCTGCTTCTAACTTCCAAAAGAATCTGGGAACTGCCTGCATGTGCATGAGCATCTCTCCTCAGCAGGAATCCTCCTTTTCTAAGGTTTCTAAAGGAAATGGAATTTATGACCCTTTTGACAATATCTAGGAAATTTATTTTCTGAATCCTATTTTCTTCAACCTCACTTGAGCAATTGGCAGGGAAGAAGACTGGAAATGTAAGCAATTACTCCAGTGTGTTGGAATCTTACTGACTTTTCTCTTTTCCTCTTTTATCTCCATGTAGTTCATTGCTGTGCCAGGATGAATGCCTCACAGTTACAGCACTGGAGTAGAATGTAAATGATACAAATTTAAATCTGCAGCTACGTCGAAGGCTTTCTCTATGACAACACTGAATAGTTCTGTGATTTCTGTATGTAATTTTGGATACAAAAGGTATCTGAAAATATGACCTTTTCTCACATTGTTTTTGTCTGTTTTAGACAATCATGATACAGGCTCTCTGAATATTTGAAGCCCCTTCACTTTGTCTGTTTGAACAAAGTGTCTCCTGTTTGTGTTGAAATGATACAGGGTTAACACTTTGTACAAGAAAAAAAGATAAGCATTTGGTGTACTAATTTCAGGAGCAACTGTTTTCAGTAGCCTGGAACCTTTCTGCAGTATATTGATGTTTCAATTTGCACAGAGCAGCAGCTGCCCTTAATGATAAAGAAAAGAGACTGCTCTGCTCCGCGATGATTTGACATGGCAGCAGTAGTCTTGTGGAATGTGACATGACAACTTGAAATAATGATATGTAGACATGGTGCCACAGACATGTCATGAAATAACATAAATTTCTGAAGATGATGGGAAGAGAAAACATCTTCAGAACAAAAATATTGAGACAAAATTTGTCACTTAACACATTTGAGGTTGAGACGAATATGCCAGTTAATGTGATTCCTACTAGAAATAGTTTAGTTTAATTGGTGTTTTATAATTGGAATCTTTAAAATCAACACCATCACCTTGTCGTACATGAAAGTAGATGATTTTCTAGCACTTGCAAAACCTTTTAGTGTAAACTTTTCTGATGCTGGGGATCTGTGCGACCACACTCCAAAGGCCGTGGAAGCTATGTCCACATAAGTAACAAGCCTCAAGAGAACCAACCACATCTGTAAAGCAAAATGATGCTGAAGGTCCAGCCCTGACACTATGCACACTTCAAAATGGGTGCTCCAAGCACAAACTGTGATGGGATCCAAATCCCAGTAAGTAGAGACAAATAGGAGCGTGTCTTCAAAAGCTTGAAGACTCAGTCCAGACTAAAGCATTAATACACTCACATCCAAAGACAGCTAGTCTCCCTTAATGGTCCCAAAAGATGAATAAAATTGTTTATTCAAACAATCAGATTAATCCTGCTGGAAGTAAAAGAATTTCCTTTGCGTTGATTAGAATTGGATCAGCAGCTGACCCTTTCATCTAGGAGTTTCCTTCATCCAACTGGGCTTTGATGGCTTGAAGAATAATAGAAATTGTTTGTGAACCATCTCTGATGTTGGGTAACAGAAAAGCCAAAAGCTGACCTCTGAATCATTTCTATTACAGCTAATGTCAGTGTGGCCCTTAGACACTGCTGGACAAACGTCTGCTAATATCTGTTCAGAACTTTCTTCCCCCCTTACTGTTCTCTTCAGCCTTCCCTTTCTGTAAGAAAAGAGACTATACCTCATTCTTGTATGTAGCCTTCTGCTGAACAAAAGCAATTGACTCTGAAAGTCATGCTGTGACATCAAACCCTTAGGCTGTTCAAAGCACTGCTCAGGGTTTTAGATGTGAAGCTCCTACTGAATTTAATTGGAGCTGTGCAACTGCACCAAAGCCTCCAAGATGCACATCACAAAATATTCATGTTGCCCCTCTCTCAGCCACATTTGTTATAATTTAAAGGAAGTGGTTTCCGCTCCTAGTAGGTGCAAATTTGTGCCTGCATAATCTATAAAGACATTAGCATTTAGACATGGAGCAACCTTGAATTGCATGCACTACTCACTTGGTAAACAGCTGAACTGGGTGCATATATGCTGTCAGTTAATTCTGGCTGCAAAAATGGATTCCATTTTTTAAAAGTCAAGCCCTATCAGATATCTGCTCTTCTGTTACTTGCACATAAAATGCTTTAAATTCTAGCATTTTAACATCTCCCTTGTCCAGATAGAAACTTTCCATTGCAGGTTTGTTTGCTCTCAGTTTGCTGGATTCCAAGGTTATTCAAAGTTGCTTTCCTTTCAGCAGGAGAACATAACACAAGACACAAAGGTGGCATTAAAACACAGATGCACAGCTTCAGTTTGTGTAGCACTCTTGAATAGAAGGTCTGAGGGCAAGGCTTGGCTTTCTGAGATAAGTTTTTCAGAGAAAGGGTAGGTGAAAACCCTCCACAAGAGGAATACAACATAACGTGATATAATGTAGTAAGGATGATATCACTCACTTTAAAGCCATATATAGATAAATATGTGCATCTGCAGAAATTATTTCAGAAAGTTATACTCTGTTCTGACTTAAAAATACACCCTTCAGTATTTGTCATTGTCTAGTGTTAAAGCACATCCACCTCTAAAGGCTGCTTAACTTGGAAGAATTAACTGGTTGACTGCAAAGCAAGTCTGCTAAAAATGCAATTCCCTAAGTGAAAGGGGAGTGCTTCTGTTTATAGGGAAAAGCCCAGGTGTAGAGAGAGCTTTCTCGTCTCCACCTCTCTGCGGACCAGCCTTGATTTGGTAACCTGGTATCGTCTCATTCTGCCCATCAGTAAAATGAGTACAAAATTAAAAGTAAGAATAACATAGAGCAACCAGTGCCAAAAAATGACATTTTCATGGTACTCTCCTTCTACAAAGTTGCTAAGATCAACGCTGAAAGCACATGTGTTATTTTATAATTACCTGCTTGTTAGCTGTACTGAATTAACTGGCCACGTGTATAGCCCTAATCTGTTGCAAATAAAAATGTGTTATCTTAAAGCACTCTGAAGGCAAGCTGACTGATAATCAGAAAATCAAAAAGATCTGATTACTCATTTGTTTGTAATTGCTGGTCCACACCCATAATTCATGTTTCTGGGCTGATCTGAGGCCTTCAGAAGCAAAGTATATTAGGAAAACTTGTAGTTCAGTTTGTTGCTGTCAGGCTTTGTAAAATCACTTGCATGAACAGATTTCAGAAATACTGTTTTATCCTTCAGCCTGGTAAAAGATTTGCCTCATCAGCAAGGTGTTGCTATTTTAACTGCCTACCTTTCTAATTGAATTTAAAATATAACAGAATAATCACTGGCACCACTGCAAACCTTTCCTAGTGTGCTTTGGATAATTTTGTCTTGCTGCTGCAGGGTTTTTTGCATACTTTTGGGAATACCCAGGGAAAAATGCAAATTGTGACATAGAATTGCTTAGCTCTCCCCAACAACTGACAAGATCTAAGTACATTCTCTGTGTTTATCTCTGACTGCTTCTGATTTCACTTGTTGTTGTGTGTTTAGATTGAAAATTGTTTTGTATAGATAGACCTGTAGTGTTAATATCCTGCTTTGATGATATTACTCTTTGGGAATATTAATGAGTGGCTTCTCTGTGCAGCATCTTAAAAACCCAACAGTAGAAGGTTTTAATTTTTACTTTTAATGGTGAAAGAGCACTGCTGATGGCCCCTTGGGTAAATAGTGTTTAAAGTAGTCCGTGCATTTTAATTAGCAAAGAAATACATAGATAAGGATGAAACATTTGTTTTGCTCAGGTGAACCATGAGAACATCAGGCCCACGGATAGCTTAGTTTAACACCAGAGAGATTACATTTCTATCTCTTTGTTCAAGTCTTAGAAATGCCGTTCTGACACAAGCAGTACAAATTAAGGCAAGAGAGAGGTGTCTTCTCTGCTGGAGGTTTAAAGTCCTTTTTGCTGCACAGTATTAAGATGCCCTGTACAGGAGGGGAAGAAAAAGAAGAACTAGGAAAAGAAAACTGCAGCATGTTCTGTGACACACAGCATATTTGTATGTTTTAATAATCAAAAATCAATTTTCTGTCTGAGCTTCAGGGTATTAGGGGATACTGCTTCTACAATGTACTTGGCATGCCCTGATCTCAGAGCTGAAACTGGCTTTTGCAGTTCTATTGGTTTTAAGCTCAATGAAAAGTGGACAACTTTATAACATTCTTTTTCTCTGTAAGGCACAAGTGAATTGTGCTCTAGGCGCCTCTCTGCAAACAGGCGCACACACTCCCGTCACGCAAAAAAAAAAAAAAAATGTATTTGAGATCAAAGAACTTCATCTTTGGAGGCTGGTACAGCTCCAGGTCAACCAGGGCAGAATCAGGAGTGTAGGTCTTCTCAGAGAAGTGGGATGGTAACGAGAGGCATGGAATAACTGGATATTCAAAACTGCCACCAGAAGACAGACCTCTGGCACTCGCGCTTGCTATGGAGCCACAAGCTGGTCATTTGACCTTGCTTTCAGTTTATATAAAGTAGAGCCCCTATGGCATGCAATAGGTAAGCAAGGACTCTTAGAGGCAGGTTTGTTTTCTGAACTTTCATCAGTCTGGTTACTTGAGCTCTAAGCTAAGGCTATCATTGTTTCTCAGGAAGAATACTTAGAGATGGGAAGAAATTTAGGCAATACATGGGTCTCAGAAAATACGTTTAGCTGTAAATTATCTTTTAGCTGCTGCAGTATTATCTCTCTGCAGTCCTCTCTGAAAGTTAAGCTATGGAAATTGCTGTGTTTGGAGATTAGCAAGGTTTGTTCTTAAAGAGTATCAGGATGACAAGGAAGGTATGGCACATGCAGAGCTCCTCATAGGGTTCCATCTCATTTTCACACAGTTTTCTAGTTTTCTAACAAGGTAATTAGCTCAGGAACAATGAAATCTGCATGATTTGTCTGAGATCAGATGGAAGGGATATAAACTAATTGGAGGCACCAGAGGAGGTTCCCAGTAAGAAGGCGAAGTCATTGACGCTGCCATTTCCCCTTCCTTCTGTCTTTAAGAAGCAGCTGGACTTTCTCATGGTAAAACAGAGTGAATGACTGACAAAGATAATGGTGAGATTTTACTAAATGTTTTCCTGAGACCATCGTTGGCACAAAATCTGTGCAGATATCTTGTATAAAGATGGCTCTTAGGCTGGAAATAAAAGGAACCCATCACACCTTGCACTGCTTAGTGTGTAGGATTTGATTTTAAAAGGTGCCCGGTCTTGTGCAGTGACAGACAACATATGGACGCAACACAGCCCACTGTTTTGCTTCAAGAGGAGGCTTAACATCCCATAACACTTGACTGAGATCCTCTGATAGAATAAACTCATGTAGATTCATGTAGATTCACTGTGCGTTATAGCATTCAGTGAAGCAAAACAGTTCCAAAAGGGATCATTTCCACGTGAATGCAAGGTTGATTCAATTTCCAGACCTAAGACCCAAATGGAAAAGGAAGATGTCTACTCTCAGTGCTGTGTAGAGCAGCCCAGTGTCTGGGCTGCTCTAATGAATCTCTCTTCTGCTTTGGGATATTCAGAGCAAGAAGGACAGGCTGGCAGCCATTAGATCTGTGTCAGACAAGGATCCCATGTGCTGGTGAGGCCTGGAGCTCTCATGTCAGCTCTCCTTCCTGGACCCATTGCTGTTCTGATACCACCACAAAAACATAAGCCTTTACAGGAAAGGCTTTGAAGAATGGTTGCCAGGACCATAGTCATCAGCGTGTGCAACTGGGTAGATTTGTTAAAGAAAACATAAGCTGGCAGAGCCTTCCACTTCCCAAGGAAAAGCTTTTTGTAGAAACTTTTGCCATTCACTGGTCGTTTGTTATGGTCTTTTCAGAAATAAGTCAGTGCTGTCTCCAACCTAATTACTAGTGTAAAAGACAATTTATCACTTACCAAAGCTCTGATTGCTTTTTCAGCCTTGCATAGCCTCTTGGTTGGTAGATGAAATTGTGTACAAGATTGGCATTTTTATTTTTTTAAGGGAAAGTTAAAGAAAGAAAGGGGTCAAAAATTCAACTCAATTCTATGCCTAAATGCCTTCCTGGTGTTTTTATTTTTTTAATATAATCTCATAGTACTTGTCCTTTAGAAATCAGGAAAAGTAAATCTTATTTAAGAAGTCTATCTTTGGGTTCATATTTTTTAAAAGATATTGCCCCAGAGAGTGAAGATGCAGATTCCCATAGCCTAAAATGTGCAAGCATCAGCAAGAGAAATAGCTCATTTAAAAAAATATTTGAGGCATACTTATTAATTAATGCACAAAAAAAATATTTGGTGTGCAAAAATTTCTGGCTCTTTCTCATTTCCATCATGACTTCCTCTTCTGAACTTTAGATGCAACTCTGAACAAGCCATCTTATGTTGTATTTTTGCAGATTTAGTAATCAGAAGAAAACAGATCATATGTTTTGATAGAAACATTAAAGGGAAGTGTTTAGACTGCCATAGCCATATTCAAATTTGATTATAGGGAATTAAGTTTCTTCAAAGCAAATGGTTTTCTTTTACTCCTCAGTATTTCTCATGTAATTAGCAAGTTGGTTATATTAACTCAGTTGACAGACGATATTACTGATATTATCAACTTCCACTTGTGTATACAGGGCTTTATTAATTTCTTGTTTGCTTATGAACTTCTTTGTCAACAACGAAATTGGTGGGTAAATGTGGACCACGCATGCCATAGTAATGTGTTGTTTGCTTTGCTTATCAGTAAATAACAAACTTCTGGCAAATAAAAAAGAGCAACAAGGGAGCAGGTGGGTCTTAGGGGGTTTCTTTTGCCATTGTTGGCACTTTGTCATGTTGCTAAGCTACAGTAGCTTCTGGCTTCTGCTTTAGAGAGTATAAGTTATTTTTAAAGTATAATGAACACTGTACCAGGGATTCCCAAAGCTGTTTGGGATGTGGCTGTAATACAAGGGGGATTGAGAATGCATTCTGGAGGCCAACAGTACAAAACACTGGTCTGGTACAAAAGCAATCCTGAATACTGCGTTACAATTACAAAGATGTGCCCATCACTTTTTTTTTTTTTTTTTTTTTAAAAAAAAAAAGCCTTAAAATAGCAGACAGCAATAACTAACAGGTGGATCTGATGGTACATGCCTGAGATTCACAGAGTACAGGCTGAGCATGGTGGGTTTTCTGATAATGTAGGAATGATCAAGACTAGAAGAAAAACTTTCATATTAACATCCCCAAAGAGAACACTCCCAGAACAGAAAATTATTCATTACTGAAAACTTTTCTGAAGCACCAGAAGGGAATCTGGGTGTTTTTACTTCAGGTTCAGCTGCTCTGGTAACCTTACAAAACTGCAGCTCTGAACTGAAAAATGGAATCAACATTCGTACTGGAACCATGGAAAAAATATGCAGATTTTAATCAATATTCCAGTTGGTGAGAGGAAAAACATCATTTTCAAGCTGGTTAGAAGTTGTGCTCTACCATCTGTTGCTGAGCAGTGTAAACCCTTTGGAAGGGCTGGAGTTCAACTCCGCTTGGCTTGAGGTGCAGCCTTCTCCTGTAGCTGAGGAGCGGAGTCCAGGGGGTCTGGTGATGGCAGCATATGACTGAAAGCTGCTGGGAGACACGGGGGGGATGGCCTGAGTCCAGGCAGATGAGCACAAGGTAGCTTAAAGCAGAAAATTGCTAAGTAATGGGCTTTGGCAGCGAGCTGTCTGTATGAGGGCTGTGACAAGCTGGGGAAGAAATCCTACAGGGCAGTGCGAGGGGAAGGGCTGCCCAGCATAGGCCACAGCAGGGAACCGAAACCCAAAGGGAAGTGCAGGCAACCAGTGAATCTATAAAAGATGGTGATTTCTGTCCTTTATCGTCTCTTTTCTATCAGCTAACAATTTCTAGGTGCAAAGACTAACTCAATACGCTACTTGCTAGAGTTAGGCAGTGTTGGTAGATCCCAGCACAGTGAGAGGTAGGACTTTGATAGTATGTTCTCTAGGCCTCAGTTCTTCTGTCTGAAGTTATTCTTTCACCCAGACTCATCTCTCTTCTTCTGCTGTTGAAATGAGTCCTGAAGAAGAGTATTTTTCTAAAGTTTATAAGGCTGTCTCAGCTTTACTTTTAATGAAGTCTGTAGGCTTCCTATTACTGCTAAAGATATTTCCATGGGGGTGTAGGG
Source organism: Heteronetta atricapilla (assembly GCA_011075105.1). Taxonomy (NCBI): domain Eukaryota; kingdom Metazoa; phylum Chordata; class Aves; order Anseriformes; family Anatidae; genus Heteronetta; species Heteronetta atricapilla. The sequence goes on along the minus strand of CM021743.1, from coordinate 12,437,467 downwards.
AATATTCTAGTCCGTACAAGGGAAATGCTCTTCTCTGCTATTTGGGAATCTGATGAAAGACTGCCAATGTTATTTCTGGGTTTTCTCCCAGGCTGAATCATCTGTATTCTAGATTCTTATGTGTAAGAGAAGAAAGTATGTGAAACCTCAGAGACCCAGCTGGGGAGAAGCAGCAAGCCCCAGGACACCTGTCTAGGGGAAAAACCAGAATAGCTGTAAAGATGACATTAGTGCTAAGCATTTCTTTTGCAGATGGTACAGGCAGAGACTGACTTGCACACAGACTACCTGAGGCACTTCTCCCTTTGTGCCCCCAGGAGCCTGCTGGGATGTCTGATTCATCCCTGCAGGCTGAGACAGAACTGTCAGGCTCTGAAAAATGGATTTGAAAGGGGTTTCACTCGTTGTCACAGCATGGCACTCTTCAGGACAGCTAGCCCTCTGCTGAAATCATAATAATTGTACCTTGGCTTCTCAACAGAGTCTGTGCTGGATTTCCACCCTCCCCTGGGATGTGGGTTCCTTATGCATGACACTGCTTCAGAGACCTTAGAACAGATGAAGTCAACAGGGGGTCTGCAGAAACAGGCTTTTGAATGAGTTCAAGAATGTAATGGGGAGCAGGAAACTTTCCATATGGTTTAAAACCTCCCTCTGGAGTATGAGAGGATTATGTCTGTGCTCAAAATTTATAGGTAAGTCAGCAAACTGCAGAGTGAGGGTCTGGTCATTTCTGTCCTCAGCTTAACTCTGTGCAGAGATATTACAGACCAAGAGGAGAGTGACACAGGGAGCAGCGGTGCTGCCATGAGTGAGCCACATGGGTATTTTTTTCTTTTGGTATAGAACTGAGATATATTTTTGCAGGTGTGATCAGGGATGTCTGTTAAACGTGAGCCATGGCTTCATATTCTCAGTGATTCAAGAGCAGTCCCAGCTCAGAGCCCACCATCTGTCCCCTGTTCCTGGCACCGTCCCTCCAGGCAAGGCTGCAGTGGGTCAGCGTTGCAAAGTGGCTCCAGCTGCCAGCTGGAAAGCCATGAGTGCTGGGGAGGCAGTGCAAGAGGTCGATTAGTCACTGGTTTTCTTAATAAGGGAATTAGGGAGCACCCAACCATTGAGAGGGTTAAAAACTCATAAGAAGCATTATTTCCGCATAGTGCAGAACAAAACTGTGGAGTTTGTTGCCATGTGATTTGGCGGGGATAAAAAGTTTGGATGGCTTCCAGAACCCATTGGGAAACATTGCAGAAGGAAAATGTATTGACTAGTAAGCACAGTGTTACAGAATTTTCTGGGACTGGTGACTTCTCCCAGTTCCTAACCATAAAAACACCACTTTAGTCCTTTTCTCTGTGCATCTGCAGATGATGACTCTCAGGTAGCTGATTAGACGCCAAGTGCACATAACCAGTTTGGCAATTCCCATGTTTCTTATACTGGTTTAAAAGCCTGAAGCTAATATGGATGGAGATAATTTGGGACTCCTTTCAGTGTTTAGTCTCAGGCTGAAGAATGGCCAAGAATGATGAAAAAAGGAGGGGAAGCAAATGTGTGTAGCATTTATTACTTTCATTTGTTATGGGACATAGTCTGGCATTGGGCAAGCCTTTTAATCCTGGACTACATTTGTAAAATAACAGGCAGTATTCTCCTTTTGTATGAAAATGAAGCCTACGCCAAAATATTTTATGATTGAAATAGGCACACATGATGGTGAAGGCAGCCACAAAGGCATTTTGGTGAGGTGGTGACTGGCCACATAAGACAGGGAGCTGGTCCTATTTATCCTTTCAGACCAACATGGTTTGCAGGCTCCTTCAAGCAGTAACAGTTTGTATAGATGCTTGGCTTGTCACAGATCCAAAGTAAAACACATTAGCCTCAACCTAATGAAAGAGGTTAAGATGAACAAATCTTCACATTTGTTGTGAGCTAAGAGCGTGCATATGAGCAGTTACTGCAGCTCAACCAATGTGTGCTAGGTCATTACACTGCAATAACTTGATCGTACTTCTGAGCCCTTGGGCTTCTGAGTTTACTGCAAGGATCTTTGTTTGCTGCCGAGCTCATACCTCCTCTTTGTTCTTCTGCGAGTACTTCCACTAGAAGTTTACACTCTTCTCTCTCGTCACCTGCAATTCCTCTGACATTTGTTTGAAAGACACCTTAAATCTCAGAGGCAAGATATAGCAGCAAGTATATCTTGTTGTTGACCTTTTTGAGAACCTCCCAAGGAACAGCCCTGGAGCTGTTTCCTCTGAAGTACACTGACCCATTTATATCTGTGACAGATGCCCGGGAGGTGCCAAGATGCAGGTTTCCTACCTTAAGAAGGAGCAAAGGTCTGTGCTCATTCAGCCCTATGGAGGGTTAATTATTGTTTTGCTTAAAAAAGCATTTAGCTGCCCTTAGGTATAGGAATTTATTTAAGCCTTATCTGCATAATTATCATGTTTATTGCTCAACACAGCTGGATGGATATGAAGAGTATGCAGTTTTTGATACACACTTTATGTCAGAAACATTACAAGGGAAAATGATCCTCTCTTATAGCCCCTGCAAAGAGGCTGGCAGTAACAGTTAGTTTTCTGACTTTAAAAAACAGATCCTAGGAACAGATTTATTGGGTATATTTACATATTTTTGATGCTAAAGCCTTTCCTTCCTTCATGGAAATGTGTTTTGTTGTGATGAACAGCCAGGATTTTGAAGGGTGATTGGTGAACCAAGTTGCTTGGTTTAATAGGCTCAAATTGAAGAGCGGAGGGAACTGCATTCTATGTAAGGCATTCCCCTCTTTCAGGGACTCCTGTCATGCACCCAGAATCCCCAGTTGTCTTCAGAAATCTTAGGCACTTCTAACCTCAGTGCTGTGGAGATATTTATCACAGAAATTATGGAGTTGCCAGAAAAAAATACAAAAAGCATTATAATCTTTTTTTTTTTTTTTTTTTTTTTTTTTTTTTAAATATTGCAAAATGGCTGTTGCTCTATTTGAAAGCATAGCATGTTGTATCTTCTATAGGTGAACTTTGATGAGGTGATGGTGGGTATTTCTACGTGTATGATGGGGTGTAAGCTTCTGAATGGTTCAACTTTGATTCATTCATTAGAGAGTGCTTACTATTTAAAAAATTCATACTACTGCAGTAGGCAGCATGCTGCAGTCTGAGGGCTTCCTGGGCTAGCCTGCATCGTACAGAAGCCTTGTAAGCACCTGCATCACACAACCCTGGGGCAGCAGCTGCCTCATGCTAGTGTGACTGCCAGTGATCTGAAATAACACTTGAAACTGAATGAGATGCACACAAGTGCAAGCAAGGGCAGGGATCTCCGCTCTATCATCAAGCCCCTAACAACCCCTTTTCTGTGAAAGGTGGGGATGGGGTGCTGATGTTATCAGATAATGTCTCATGCAACAGTGCTATGAAATGAGAATATAAAAGACCCAAAAAGTAGCATTTCAATTGCTATCATCTTCATCACAGACGTGAGAGCTATTTAATTTAAAATTCTGATTGCATGTGGTGGGAGTAGATACCAGTCAGTCTGTTGTCATTAGCTGGACTGCTAGCTGCTTCTGTTTTCTGTTTGTTTGTACGCTATATGAATGAATGTGGTTGGTGAGAAGATGGAGTTTTACATAGAAGACAAAACAGAAGGGAGGGAGGTGAACACCCATCGACTATGACTTTGCACCTCCTTTGCTCCACTAATCACTTTGTGTTCCATAGATGATAAAGTACCTATCGCCACTTTTCAGCAGGAGACGTCTCTTCCCATACTGACATCCTGCCCCTACTCCTCAGTTACCCAGCTGTCTTCTCTCTTTGGTCTGATCAATATCTCTAGTCAGACAAATTGCTTTTGACTTGCTTGCTCTGAAGAAAAGCATGCATGTAACTTCCAACTGCATGAGCGCTTGTAAAAAGTTGTATTATTTCCACATACAAGCATCGTATGGGTCTTAGTTATAGCTTTGTCCTTGCAAAATAGTGGTGTCATTATGGACAGATGACCATGGTGAAAAATAACCATCAGATTAAAAGGCTGTGTAGCAGGAGGTACTTCTTGAAACCCTTACACGTATATAAATCTCTTTGGCAGTGAAAAGAAATCCTGGGCAACAGCACAGAAACTGACTTGCCCTTCATCCTAAGGGCTGTGAAATCTGGGAGATGAAAATAGAAAGTATTTGATTATTGTTATCTCCAGAATGCTTTTCCAACTCAAAGACATTTCAGAACTGAGCATTTGTTTAATCTCCTTTCCCATTTTTGCTTTATAGGTTTGTGGATCAGAACGAAGTGTCAGGTGGGCCAAGAGATTGGTGTCAAAATCAGAAGTTTGAATCTGGTCTGTGAACTTGGGAGAATCTCAAGCTGAAGGATACGTTACTTTGAAGTGAAGTGAGAATGTAAGTGTTTTAATTGCTCCTGGACACTTCCAGCTTCTGTTCATGGACAGATTAATTTACTGGGTTTGCACATGGAGAGCAGAGTGCTTTAGGCCTGCTGAGCCACCCCATATTCTCTGCAGAAGTGGCAAATGGGAAGTCTCATTAGTAGCTTATATGTTTGCCATCAAATTTTAACAAGGTTTGCAAATATATGACTAAGCCTATAATTTGAAGATTTTTCTGAATGTTTTTTCCATCTTTTTTTTTTTTTAATCTTAATTTGAACCTTAAATTTGGTTGCTGTTGTTATGAATCCAAAGTTTTAGTAAGGGAAGTATGCGAGATCCTTCCATTCCTCTTTGCAAATCAACCATAAATGAGGAATAATGGTATATTCCCAATTAAGAGACTTCACTTCAATACCTAACAGAACTATTGTTCTAGCTTACTCGTTAAATTACTAGTGCTGAACTTTTGAGATGTTGACTAGCTTACAAGAGTCTCCAGTTACATAAAACTTATTTCTCTCTACTGTGGCTATGTATGACCCCGAATAGGAAGCAATGAGACTTGTCCATTTTCCTTGTTGGGTACCATTTGTACCTTAATACAAATAAGGTTTCATTGGAGTGAAAGAAATCCTGTGGAGAGAAGCAGAGAAGCTGCTCCTTAGCTTGCTTTCATTTCAGTTCTTGATGTGCAGTTTGCTGCAGGGTGCATCCTGTGTTGTCTGAGGCTCTCTCTTACAAGCCTTTCATGTCAGGGACAGTTTCCTGCATTGAGTGCCCTAGATGGGAGACTCGATGGAAGCGTGTCATTTGAACTTCTCATGCTCTGGACCTTGGTTATAGGGATGAATACCTTGTGAGAAAGTCACAGAGCTGTGTGAATGTAGGGAAAAACTGTTTTATTTTGGTCAAAGTAAAAGAGAAATATGGAAGATGGGAAGAATGAAGCTCATAAAAGTTTCACATAGTCAATGAAAAGTGCAGTTTCCTGGGGAATATTGCAGGATAAATTTCTGAGATACTTAAGGCCTACTCCTCAATAACTACATCACAAATAGATCTTCCTTTTTCCGTTTAAAGCCTATCCCTACAATCCTCTGACAACTTGCGTTACATTTAGCAAGGCCATGTAGTATTACATCATGTCATGTTTTCTTTTTTTTTCTTTCTTCACTGCCTGCTACTAACAGGAGGTGACATTACATGAGTGAGCTAATGTAGCTGTGATGGTGTGGGCTATCAGCTGAACTGAAGTCAAGAGGATGAAAAGACTAAAGGAAAAAAAGTATTTTCTCTGGAAAGTGCACTAAGTTTACAAACATGCACAAAACTCCAGATTTAAAGTAGGTGTTGCTGAATTAATGGCTGAGATTTTTTTTTTTTTTGGGGGGGGAGAAGGGTAGTTTAATGCAAATTATTTCTGGTTTTTCAGGATTTATTATCTGAAAGTATTTGACAGTGGCTTATAGAGTGTTCCTTGTATTCAGTTTACTTGTTTTTTTTTTGTGGCAGTTAGTCACTGAAGGCATATGTTATCATTTCTGCACCTTGGTAAGCTAAAAATGAACAATAAATAAACATGGGATTTGGGGATGTTTTTTGTTAATTGAAGGCTTTCTCTTAAGGAAATTCTTATGACCTGTGGTGGTTGAATTTAACAGAAAAAGGCCCTCAGGAAGAATTTGCTGATGCTGTTATCAAAAATATCTTGAAATCTTTTTGTGTTAATTCCAACAACTTTCAGGGGAGACAGCAGCACAACTGGTTCTTCAGAGTAGCAATCTATTAACTTTTCTTTCAGGAACAATCTCTCTCCATGCCATTATTCACACAACTGCAGCTGCAGCCAGCCCCGAGCAGTGGGGGCTCTCTCTGATGCCAGAGTTTTGTGCTCAGTCTGATTGATGCTAACTTTCACTTCTGTGTTGTGTATCAAGTCTCATTCCAGATTAGCCAAGAGTCCAGCTAGTGATGGTACTCATTTAAGATTGAAGTCTGCTTGATTCAGAGAACAGAACCTGACTAGCCCTTGGCTGGGCAGTGTGTTGGTTAGGTTACATCTCTCTTGGATTAAGGAACATTCATTAATTTATTAAAAATTATTAATAACATCTATTAGTGTTATTATAACATCAAATGATTATTGAAAAAAAAAATACAACAAAACTGTTAGGAGTTAGAGGTATATCTGCAACGATGTAGTGTAAATCTCATAGCACATTGGAATGGAGTGCTGATCTGGAAAACCAACTTTTGGCTATTTTGGAGTGGCTGAATCTGTCTGATTTGACCACAGGCTTTCTTAAGGGCTTGTGTAAGCTGATACATTTCCAAGAAATTTTGAATCACAAAGTCTTCTAACTAAAGCCTATGGTCCTTTTATATTGAGAAATAAATTCCTTAGATCTTCCATTATTCTGAATACCTACTGCTTTTTTTTTTTTTTTTTTTTTTTTTTTGTATTCTTCCAATGAGGCACTGCTACATGGAGAACATCTCTAATTTCAAACATCTCGCTCCATGCTGGTTAATATATCCCTGATAATGAATACAGAGAAAGGCAACAAAATAGTTATGAGCTCAAATAACTATACAGAAAATTTTAAGATCATACAGTGTGGTGTATGAGTCACAGTGGAGAGGGTAGTCCCTACAAACTAGGATCACTGGGGAAGAAATAATTATTTGCAGATAAGTGTAAGGGAGAGTGAAGTCATGAAATAAAAGAAAACTTGGTTCAACTATCAGCCAAACTTCTGACAGCGAGATGTATTGTGTTATGAAATGGTCTCCCGGGGCATGTGGCAGTAGTTCAGTGTCTGGCACGTTTAAAACTAGACCAGACAAGACACTGAAAAATATATAATAAAGAACACTCCCACAGCAGCCAAAGATGAATAGGAAGACCCAAGTGGTTGCTACAAATTTCAAGATCCTATGCTATCACTGCACATATGCAGAGCCTAGTAAAAGAGATTTTTCTGTATTCATGCAATGTTATGAGGTTTGACGATGCTATCTGTAGTAACCACATTTGGGCTGAGATGAGAAGAGATGTGAGAATTCCAGTAAGCTCAATTTTCTTAAGATAGTATTTAAAAAAAATCCTTATAAATATTCTTAAAATTGTCTCAAAAAAAAAAAGTTCAAATGAAGGAGCAGTTCATATCTGCTTTCTTCTTAAGAGTGAACATAAGGGATAAGCAGTAAGAAAACAAAAATATTAAAAAACAAACTGCGTTGTGTCTAATGGATAATACAGCCAGAGCCTGGGGATGTATCATCTGTCTGAAGCTCAGCAGAATTTACATTTATAAAGTAGCAACAACACCAAAAACTGCTAAGTAATAATTGTAACCATCCAACCAAAAATAAGAAACTTTAAAAAAAGTGAAACTTTTTTTTTTTTTTTTTTAAATTAAGCTAAGCTAGAAAACTCCTGAAGTTCTTGCTTTATTCCTTAAAAACATCAGGGTGAGCACTCAGGTGCCTTGGTAAAGCAAATGCTTGTTTTGCCAATACACTAAAGAAATGTTCAGTGCTTCTGTGGGTTTTTGAATTGTTTATCTTTGCGGAGGAGGTGCTGAGCATCACCTCGCTGAGCAGGAATCTCGTGTGGTGCTCGGGGCACAGAGGTGTGGAGCTGGGAGCAGGCACTTGTGTTGGCTCTGGTGGCTGAAACACTTCAGGGAGGAAACAGAGAACAGCAAAGTACAGCAGCCTGTGAGTCTTTAAGATGTTGGAATAAGTGACTCCTTGGGAAACTGCTAAACTTGACCTTCAATTTTTGTTTTTTTCCACCACCTCCCTCCTGAAAGAGGTCTTGCTTGGCTGTGTGGCTTGTGACATATGAGAGACCTGAGTGATTTGCCCAAGGCTGCGCTGAGTTTACAGCTTGGACAGGATATAAACCCTGACCTTGTGTCCCACTTTGTCTGCTTGGACTCTGATCTAGTGGTTGCAGCTTGCTGAACCTGAGGTCAGTGGTAAATATCTCTTGATGTGCAGAGAGTGGCACAATGGAAATGGCTCACTCCAGACTCACCCCGGAGCAGGAACCCAGCCATTACTGTGCACTGTTTCCTTCTCCGTTGTTGTTTTAGCACTGCTATGAATGTGGCGTGGTCCTGGTGTAGAGAGCTGCAGTATTGCTCTGTGCCATGGCCAGGTGCAGGCAGTAGCAGTGGCACTGTGAGCACTGGTGGGTAGCTGTGTCCCTGCTGTGACCTACAGCTCCCTCCTCTGCTCCCAGGGCTCTTCTCTGCTGCCCTGCTACAAATTCCCTTGTGCCCCCTGGCTGTTTCCTCCTTGCCTTGCCCTCTCTAACCCTGTCTCCCAGCAAAATCTATAGAAGGCATTAAAGTTCTCACTGAAGAGCTTTATGGTTCCTCTCTCCATCAGCCAACATTTTGGTGGTTTATTTCTGCCTTCAGGATTATTAAGACAGACCAGGATATGTCTTTTTTTCCCCCACCCAAGCCAGCGGTGAGTTCATGTTGTCCCACTTGAAGGGAACATCTCCAGCTCCTTTCAAGGTAGGCAAGATCTGAGAGGCACTTGATGGAGCTCAGATTGAATGTGAGGAGATTGCTGGTCCCAGCTTGCTTCTACACCGATTAGGCATGGCTGCCACTCTCATGGCTGATGCATAATTTCAGGGAAGGGCGTTTGAATCAGCATACTGTTCTGCTGAATTTAAATGCTCTGACTTAACCTTATTTTAACCTTTGCATGACTGTGGAGGGCTGTTGGTTTGAAGAGCTCCCAGGGGTGTGTTAAAACAGTCCATGTGGGAGAGTTCATTTTATAAACATAAACTGTGCAGACAGTTTGCTAGGAAACTACGTAAATTATTTAGCAATAAACGGCACTTGCAATTTTAGGAGAGTGCTGCAGGTTGATCAGCTGACTTTGGAAAGGTCAGCAGCCGTGACTTAATTGCTCTAGGGCCTGCACTAATGATCTCCCCAGTGCACCCAGTTCTGCAGCACGTGTCCAGGGAGGGAGCAGGAGTAGCATCTTCCAGAAGCAGGTGTGCAGATGCTCTTAGAACAAGTTATATGAGGTTTGGTTTTCAAACTTCACTACCGAACAGCCCTCAAGCTGCCATTTAAATCTGAAAAGCCCCTCCTTCTTCCCTCCTCTTTCACCTTTTTCCCTGGCGCTCTCTGACTTGATGGTATAATCCTGATTTCATCCCAGGGTAGTCAATTTGCACCTGCTCTTGTCTCACCAGCCTTTTATTATGCTTTGACAAAAAACACCAATTATGGGCACAATTGTTTGCATTGCAGATAGGACTTGTGTGGCCCTCTAAATCTCATGTGCACTGTTCTGTTAATTAAATTTGCATTTTAGTTGCATGTTTCCCAGGGCTCAGGCTGGTGGCACTAGCTTGAGAGTGGTGAAGCTCCAATCTCCTGGAATTGTGAAGGGCTTTAGGCAAAGAAGCTTGGCTCTCACCATGTTAGGCTGTGAATTTTGAGAGATGATCATTAGGAAGTGCTAGGCTCTCGAGGAGGCTGTACGATTCAGTAATTTTGGAAGTCGTTACTTGGCCGTTTCCATACTGCTGACTCGCAAATTTGTTTTTTTGCTGAGTGGTGAGTTTTGATTTTGCCAAGTTGTGACCTACAAAATTGAAGAGTTGTGCAGTCACAACTTGCTGAGAGTTGAAGATACGCGAGGTGCTTGTGTTCCTGTGAGACAGCTACGAAGTGTTTCTTTTGAAGCTCTTAAACTTGCTTCCAATCTAGGTCTCAGCTTAATTGTTACGTTAACAAAAAGACACGGGACAATATATTCTTTTTTTCCAGATAGGTGAGGAACTGTCTTAACTCTTCTAAGGAGAGTAATTCTTGCTGGAGATCTCTGTTGTCAGCAGCAAATGAGAAAGGAAATACATTAATTCCAATGGATGCCACGTTGTGCTGGGCTTTATGCATTTTTTTATGGTCTTCTGTATTTTTCATGCTTTTATTCTGACTTGTTGTTGTTGTAGCAACCTAAATATTAGAACACTTACAATTCAAGGTGAATGATAATGGTCAGGCTTTGAGAAGGCATAGCTAATGCAAGCAGATCTTTAACATTGTTCCAGAATTTCCCTTAAAAAGATTCATTTTAGAGCACAGGTGAGCAGAGAGCATCCAGGGCTAAAGAGCATTGAAGTTCATAAATGGTCCTGATGTCAGCCAAATGAAGTGGATCATCCAATTATTTTCAATTACAATTCCAATCCTTTCTTTAATGTTTTTCTGTGCTGATATCTGTGTTGGTAATGTAGCCAGCTCTAGCTTTATGATCCCCCTTGTTTCAACGTGCTGTGCTTAATTACTTTGCCTCCATAACAGACAGACATTCTGAACAATTAGACAATAATATGAAAGCAGGATAGGAAAATAGTTCTAGATACTTTCATTTTAATTATGCTGATAGTGCACCCCATGGTTTTGAATCAATGCTGGAATAATGTTCTTTTGATAATCTTCAATAACTTTAAACGAGACCTAATAAATTTGTATTTTTATGTGAAATTTAGAAGGAAAAATTCAATTTTGTTGATTTTATTTTCAATTTAAAATAACTCCTGTGATTTGTATGCTTCTGTTCTAATTGGATGTCCACCCCCGTTGAATGAATCACTTAAACACCATAATTACTATACGAGAAGGGAAAATACTTTGAGCATATATTTAGTGCTTTCCTGGGGTACTGCCCTGTTGCAGAAAACAGCCCTTTTGCATTTTAGAAGTTGGTGAAATTTAACTTAGTTGTTTTTTCCTATAAACAATTTCAAATTTCTATGCACAATTTTTTGTAACTTATGAGCTGACTGTAAGCAGGGTAGATTCAGATAGCGTGAACGAAGAATGGTGTCAGAAAATGAACGTCAACCTGCTTTGTTCATGCAAAATGAATGAGGATAATTTTGGAAGGGTTGCTACTGAGCCGTGCTGACACTGACACACAACTTTGTTGTGTTGTGCTACGTATCCGTGTGTGCACATTTAGATCCTCAAATCTTCATCTCCAACGTCACAATAATAAAACAAATGGCACTCAAACAGCCAGTTTTCCAGGATGACATGGGAAGCTAACAAATTGGTTCATTTATTATTATTATTGGTTCCTATTAATAGAATTGACATGGAATTGCTATAAATTTAAGCTATGAACCTATGAAATCTGACAGGTCTCCTAATATAAACAAATGTTTAAGGCACTTGAGAAACCTATATCACCTACACCTGCAAATTTAAAAAAAAAAAAAAAAAGGCAAGGAAAGTATAAATAGGGCATTTTAAAGCTCAGAGGATGTGATGAGAAATCTGTTTCCTTTGCTGGAAAATGTTCAAGGTATTTAAAGAGATACCTGAGTGTGCTGTGTTTTGTTTCTAATGAACTCAGTAAGAGTCATACTGGTATACTGCTAAGCGAAGGTTCATTTCACACATCTTAAACTTCCAGCCTCACAGGGAAGTGCCTGAGACTCCATTGTTTCTCTGTCCAAATTCAACTTTGCAAGATTCAGCACCCCTAGTCTCTGTGTATAAAACTGAGGGCAGAATCTGCCTTCAGAGGCCTTAGGTCATGATGTGTGCTCTTGGGAACAGTTGGTTTGTTAAGGGGTTTGTGCTGGTAAATCTGGTTCTGGAAGCTCCAATTTAAATTTGCACAGCAGTGTAGGGAAAAAAAAAAAAAGATCTGAATAAGCTCATGGTGCCTATGGGATGCACTGTGGTTGGCCAGGTTTGAGCTCATGTGCAGCATCTCCGCCAGACCCTTTGGGTCTCTCTGCTGGCTGCTTATGCAGGCGTGATTGCAGTCCTTATGAGCAATATACCAGTTTGCCTAAGGAGCCAGAAAAATGACTTTTAGTGGGTTCAAATTATTACAAAATGGGTGCGACTTTATGAGTAAATGAAAAAAATCTTTGCTTATAGGGTGATTGGTACTTTGAAACTTCAACTGAGTTTCTGAATGAAGTCTGACTTGTGGTGCCTATTAAAGTAAGACAGTTCTCTTGTCATTGTTTTAGATTGTACAACTTTTTTGCATTTTTTTTTTTTGAAAAATAGTTTCAGCAGAGGGTTTATAACTAGATCAATGTTTGTGTGTATATGTATGTGCAGGGTACGAGCTCAATTTGAGATTTTCATCAGCAAGTGAATGGTACAGCCTTTGCAAAAGTCTCATGAGAGCATGTGACATTGGATCTCGGATAAAGAATGCTCCAAAATTACTGCTAATCACTGGTTATAAACACTGAAATACTCACTGTGCTAGATCAGACTAAACCAACATGATTATTTTTATTGCTGCTCAGCATAATGGTTTGGACTCAGTTCTCCAAAATTGAGTGTAACAACACTAGTGCCTAGATGGAGGATATAGCACGTAAAGTGGTTTTATGAACGTTAATGTGTTATGCTAACCTTTGTACCACTTGGTGTACAACCGAATGTAGACTTGAGAAATTCAAACAACAGTGTTCCTGCTATAATCCCTAGACTGACTTCTCAACCATTCACTCTGTCCATGGGGTGCCTTGAGCAAAACTTTTGGAAGAAAAAATAAAGATCTGCTTGATTTACAGTGATCAGATAGACAAGTGCTTCTACTTTCCAGACCAAAAGCTGTTTTCTGCTAAGCAGCAGATATAGCTGTCAGTGGGGAAAATTACTTGATATTGCCTGAGTTTCTCAACCACAGCATAAGCAAAGTGCTTCCTATAATATGGAACATTTATGGATAATATTTGTAGAGTAATTGACATGCAATCATGGTTCCACTGCCAAAGATTTTAGTTGTTATGAATCTTGCAGTAAAAATCCTATCGGGGACAGTGTGATGAAAACATCCACAAGCATTTGGGAAAATGATGGGAGGTCAGTTGGTTTGATTCGACTTGATGGGGGCATTCAGTATGCTGCACTGCCTGGTACTGAGAGAGTTTTCATTCCAGTTTGAAATGGGAAGCCTCTCAGACAAATTAGTGTGAAGCTGGAATTCAATTACCAGTACTCACGGTTATCTGGAAAGAAGCGAGAACCTGTTGTCCTTTGGGTTACTCTGTGTGTTGTGCCCTTCCAGAAAAAGAATGTGAAATCCAAATCCGTTTTATTTTTTTCTGCATAATTTATTTTTGATAAGCTTTCTTCTCCTTTTCCTGAGTAAGAAAAATCCTTTTATTTTTACTCATGGAAAACAGATTCTCGACGGCAAATCCAACTGAACTTTTCTTTGATTTATGTTCTGTCTAATAGTAGACAAATTTTGTTTAATCTAAATCCAATGTCTAATATATTTTGCTTTTTCTTACCTAATGTGGAATAGTGGCTGACCATATTTAATTTTAATTTAGAGAGTTTTTTCCTTTCTTAGGCAGCAAACTCTTTACCAATGGAAGATAGTAATCTGTCCATGCAGGATACCCTTAATCATAATTTTTAGCATGTGCAGTCTAACTTCTTTGACCACTTTTATCTGAAAACAGTGAGAAAGGGGTTCTCTCGTCAGCTTCCTCTGTGACTTTTAGAAAGTTGAGCCGGGGTGTGGTTTCCCTGATGTTCTGCAAGCTGTGCACTTTCCCCACTCTCTTGTGCTGAGTCACCAAAAGCAGGATCTCATCATGTAGCTTTTGCTGTCTACATTACTGAGCTACATGGTACTCAGTGTTTTACTCCTTAAACTGAGCTGTCAGAGTAGTGAGCTGATTGTTTCTCATTAAGGTTCTGCAAAATGTTCAGCTGTGTTTGGAGGAATTTGCTGCGAGGTGGCTGCAACTTTCCCTGACCTTTCATTTAATTTATTTGTTTTTCTTCCACCAAGGTTCTCAAAGTCAGCAAAAGAAATGTTCTTACTGGGCTGATTAACCTGAGGAGGTGCCTCACTTAAACAAGAACATAAGCTAGGTGAGGGACTTCTAAAACAGAAGAAATACCATGGAGATAAAGCAGTTGTGCAGGAAAGACTGCCTTGTGAGTAATGAACTGGGGCGTTTCAGGCTGGTTTCTGTGGCAAGGAGTTGGCCTTACTGTGTCATCATGTTCAGTGCCCACCCTTGAGTTCAGCGCAAAGCAGCCAAGGCTGAAGTGCTCGAGGACTGGTCTTCCTTCCAGCAGAGGAAACTTCTAGGTCACAGAAAAGAAAAACCTAAGTGCTTATATTTCTTTTTTCTTTTTCTCTCTTTTTTTTTTTTTTTTTTGTCTTTTGAAACTGAATTTTCCGTCTGTTTCTTTAATATCTTCAGTCCCTTTGCAAAGGTCTTATGCCTAGAGAAAGCGTTGCTTTGGATATGCTGTGGCTCTGTTTCTCGTAGTGTGATGTGGAGCTATCCCATGTGATGTGTTCTGGAATCCCAGTCTGAATGTGAAGTCATAAAGGAAGCTGGCCATAGATCCCTTTTCTCACTGGTTTCATCTGAAAGTGGTCAAAACTTATAAAAAGGACATGAAACTGTTGGAGAGTGTCCAGAGGAGGGCTACGAAGATGGTGAAAGGCCTGGAGGGGAAGACGTACGAGGAACGGCTGAGGGCACTGGGCCTGTTCAGCCTGGAGAAGAGGAGGCTGAGGGAAGACCTCATCGCTGTCTACAACTTCCTCGTAAGGGGGTGTCGAGAGGCAGGAGACCTTTTCTCCATTAACACCAGCGACAGGACCCGCGGGAACGGGGTTAAGCTGAGGCAGGGGAAGTTTAGGCTTGACATCAGGAGGGGGTTCTTCACAGAGAGAGTGGTTGCACACTGGAACAGACTCCCCAGGGAAGTGGTCACTGCACCGAGCCTGACTGAGTTTAAGAAGCGATTGGACTGTGCACTTAGTCACATGGTCTGAACTTCTGGGTAGACCTGTGCGGTGTCAAGAGTTGGACTTGATGATCCTTAAGGGTCCCTTCCAACTCAGGATATTCTATGATTCTATGAAAACTTAGACTACACATGCAAATCTTGGGGCTGGATTTTAGATACTCATTCACTCTCGTAATTGGCTATGTACGTGCACCATGCATTCATTGAAATCTGATAGTATGTCCACTGAGCCTTATCTATTTATTTATTTATTTTTATTATTTATTGTCATTCCCTCTTCTCTTGATGTGCTTGAGAAATTTCCCTTCTCAAAGAGAGCTATTGGAGGGTCTTGTTCCCCAATGACCTGGAGATGTTCCTATTGCTATTATTTTCCTTCAGAAATGTTGTTTCTGAAGCCTTATAATCTAGTGTCCAACCTTGCCCAGGAATTAGAAAGATCAATTCTTGTATTAATGGTGATGGCTCTGCTATAAGCTGATTTTGTTCCCTTAACCTTGGTAGAATTCCAGTGGGGATTTGTCTATTATATTTGGGGGAACTGCTTGATTTTACTCTTCACTGATCTATTTTTCCTATCAGTATTTGCCATGCTTCAGCAATGTTATATTTGTTCTTTCTGCAGAACACCAAGTTCTGTTTTGAAATGTATGTATTTTATGCTCCACTAAGATAGGGAATGGATTTCCTCTCGTTGTATCGCAGGGATCTATACAAATATCCTCTCCCTGGCACTTGGAGGAATCTGATAGCTTAAGCACTTCATTAGCAGACTGCCACAGTTTCTGCTGTTCTCTGGGCAGAATGTGAACTAGAATAAATATTAAGTGTTTGTTTCACCCTTTGCTTTTTGTGCAGCCACAGAAACAAGCCCATATTCAGCTTTTTCCAGTGTTGTGTTGGAAAGGTTGGCTTTTTTTTTCTTTTTTTTTTTAATCAGGAATGTACTTTTGCATTCAGTGGTTGCAGAATTCAGCAAGATAAAGTGTGTAACATGAACTTGTAGGAATCAATTCTGCGGTTGAAGAAGAATCGATGACCCTAAGCAGAACTAAAAATAAGAGCAGCGCTCTTTGAAATGTTTGCACTGTCACTCTAGAGTAGCTATGAGTACAGGGCAAGTTGGATAGTTTGCTCATACCATCCATGATTGTGAGAGTAACTACCTTTCATATATGTGCAAGGATTCCTGTATTTCCTGCAGTAAAATTGAAGGCTTCGTGTCTAAGTTGGAAAAAATATTCTGGAAAAATATAGTATCTCATATCTGATTAGCTCCAGAGTACATGATACCAGAGCCAAGATGTTTGTGAGATCTTTTGGAAATAAATTAGCTTAAATTTTATTGAAAATTATTGATTTTCATGGTCAGAGGTTAAAAATGTTTGTCTTTCATTTAGCTTCCATGCTCCTGGGGAAATAATGAAATTGCCTGAAGATACAGACCATTCAATTAAAATGAGCGGATGAGTCTAACATTTTAGAGTGTTTTTTTTTTTTTTTTTTTTTTTTTTTGTACTCTATCTTTTTGTGTGTGTTTTGCTATCTTGGGCTTTTGAGATGCGTGAGGGGGTTGGTTTTTAAAAGGCACTGCATCTATCAGTTTGTCTTCTATACGTGTGAGCCTCTGATAAGAATGCATCCTGAAAACAAAATTATGTGCACTAGGCAGACAAATCAGGATTGATGAAATAAGTGTGTTGGTGAGAGGGGACGCATATAGAAGACAACAGGGCAGAGAGAAAGCATCAGAAGACAGCAGGATTTTATTTTATTATTATTTTATATTTAAAATCTTATTTAAGAGTTTCTAGTACAGTAGATACAGAATGTAGGAAAGACTGTGGTGAACAGGTGCAGACACAAGTGTACCAACTGTCTTGGTTTTACACGTGACCAGCCCTTTTCTGTATTTTTCTACCTATCTCTGTTTCATGTCCCTGTTTTCTCCTGTGAAACAGAAGTGACTGTTCAGCCTAGTGAGGTGGATCTGAGGGTTAGCTGGGATGACTGATGTTTTTTTGCCAGCATTTTTGACCTTTTGCGTAAAGGGATAGTTGAAGAGCCAAACAAATCCAATCTGGTTTTTGTCCTCTCTGTGGGCAGAGGCAGCAGACAGCATTGTTTCCTCTTAAATCATGCTGATTTCTTCACAAAAGGCTACAGGAATGCCCCCCGCCCCCCCCCCCTTTTTTTTTTTAATTAAAAAATTGTAAGGGAGGGAGAGCACAAGATCTCCAGGACTTAAAATTCCATCACTGTGGGTATGAGAAGCTGTCAGATAACCAGAAAGGAAACTCTCAGTCCAAACCAGACTGGAGTGGTTGTTTTTTTGCCTTTTCTGGCTGGTAACACCGACCAAATTTGGTTGAGGTCTCTAAAGCTTACAGTCATGAAGTCCCATCTTTGGACTGGGGGACAAACCAGGGTCACATCAGGGACGTGCAGACCCACAGAGCCAGCTGGGAGGATGGCTCCTGTCAGTGCTTTGTAACTGCCTACTAATAGCAGATTGTCAAGCAGCAATGATGCCTGTCAAATGGAGGATCTTTATGAAAATCTGCATCTGTTGCAAATTAGTTTTTGGAAGCTGTGTCTGTTTTAGTACACATGATTCCTGTCAACTACTTCTTATTATGGAGTAGGAGATTTTTTTTCTTTTTTGTGAAGCAAGATATTTGCCACTTCTCAGGTTGAAAACTTCCCTAGTTCAAAGTAGGACATGTCCTTCATCTTTGAGGTGTGTTCTAAATGACTTGGAAATTCCAGCAGAAGGCAAAGACCAACTGTATTTTTTCCTCTGTGTGTTTGTGCATGCGATAATAATTAAATTGTTCTGCTTTTCAAAAAAACTTAGTGTTTAGATCATAAGAAGTCTCAGTATATATGGTTTCTCTACTGCCAGAGAATAGCATTTGTTAGTAATCAGTCAGGTTATACAAACGAAAAACACAAGTTCTTTGACTAATTAGGATAGGTAGCATTGATATTTTATCTGAAGAGTTTAAGGCAAGCATGTGCAATGTATTTCTTAAATTGTTTGGCCACGTGTGAAGTCAACGTGATACCAGGCAAAAACAGTGCCAGAAGAAGGCAGGAAAAGTATGGGGGACCCATCTGCAGCCCCATTGTTACAAACAGAGAATGTTTTGCCCTTCATGCCCTGTCCCACGAAGATGTATATTGAACTGTCACACTGCTGGGAGAGTTGATAATCTTCACATAACTTGAAAGAGTTGTTTTGAAGTACTTGTCAAGGAATTTTTTTTATTTTATGGGTTTTCCTTCTTGTGTTCAGCTTCAGCAGCTCTGGCGTGGTCCAGAAGATGGATTTCCATAGATGTCCTGTAGAGGCACTCCCCTCCCTTGACTAATCATAGACTACAAGAAAACCAAATTTAATCAGTCTCTCAGAAGCATCAGAAGCTGAGGCTGTTTTTCAAACTGATTTCATTCCTAGGGTGTCCATAGCAGCATAACGTTGCAGAAAAATCAGTATTCATGCTCTAGCTTTCAACAGTTACCATGTGTGAATATCATGAATGCTATTTCATCATCACAAAGACTAACCAAATGAAATAGAAAGGTCAAATACTAAAAAACAATTAAATGAGCATTTCCATCTACTGAAAAAATCAATCAAGAATGAAATTTGGTTTTCCACTTCCAGTAACCTCAAACGTATTTGAATGTATATCTCTGAAGAGCTGAAAAGACAAACTGCTCCTGTCCCACCACTCCCAGTAAAACATGGTTTGGGGTAAATGGAAAAATGATGGGTTTATTTCAGAAATGTCAAGCACAAGTACCTTCCACTCTGTTCAAAACAGGCATCTTGATGACTTTGAACTACAGACCACTAGCAGGTTTCTACTTTCCAATTTCCTGACATGTTTTGAGGTTTCTCTCATTCTGTGATGTTGACCATACCTGGAGGGATGGGTCCATGTGGCCATAGGTCCTCTCTCTAGCTGTGCAGAGAGTAACAACAACAGTGGCTAAGGAGAGGAGCTTAATGGACTGCGGGGCATGTATAGAGTGATCTTTCTCTTCTGCTGCCTAAGGCCTAAGCTTGATGCTTTTGGATCACTGTTTTATCAGTACTGCTAGACCTTTCCTCTCCAGTAGAACCCATTTGAAAACTTTGTCCTCTTGTGCCTCACCAAGGTCCTTTAGAAGAGTTTCACAATGGCATCATGCTGAGAGGAAACCTTTCTTCCTCTCAGTTCTAAATCTGCTGCATGATGAGTTATGTGGGTGCCCCATTGCTCCTGCACTCAGAAAAACAATGAATAGACACAGGCTCTGTTCCTTTCCTCTGATGAGTGTGTCTGGATACGCTGCGTGTGTTCACTGCTTATCCAGTCTGAAGAATTGGGTTTCTTGTGTGGGAGTGGCCCCATATTTCAGTTATCCCTTTGCCCTTCTCCGTATGTTTTCTAGTTGTACACTAGTCTTCTCCAGTGTGCTTTTAGTATAAGCAGTGTCAGTGCAGTGTCTACCTTGATATCATTCTAGCTGTTCTGATTAAGTTGAGGATTACTGAGTTTTTCTGAGAACTAACCAGAGACTCTAGTCATCCCTACCCTGAATGGCAATAGCTAATATAAACGCCAACAATGTGCACGTTGTCATTTTTCTCAGCGTGTAGTGTTTTCCTTTATCAAGACTGGATTTCATCTGCCATTTTATCATCTAGTTGCTTAGTGTTGCAAGTTTCTTGTGCAATAATTTGTGGGCTGCTTTAGATTTGATTATCCTGAATGATTTTGTATTGCCTGTAAATTTTATCTTTTCACTATTCATCTCTTTTTCCAGATCATTTATGAATAGAAGTGTACATTTTCAAGTCCTTAATGAGCCACCTTCAGGCGCATTGATTTCTGCCACTGAAATTTGCCTTTTGAAAAAGCATTACAGAATTCAATAAGAATTGGCAACTTTCATTGAATGTTTTTTTGTTCTGTTTCATGAAATATGTATTTTCAGTAGCAAAAAACATCAAATACCACCACTTCTGAGCAGCTGCACTATAATTTTTTTGATGAGGAAGAACCACATGTATGCAGGAGGTTGGTATTGAACAAGATCAGTGGTGAATCAAAGTGACTACATAAATGTATCAAGAAAACTTTTTGCTCCCCTTTTTTCTACATCAGTCATAGGAAAATGGCCAGAAATTGAGAATTACAAAGCATTCCACCTGCATGTTTATTTTCCTTAGGTTTGAGGGATGTTTTTGCATTCCCTTTGACATACTGTCACTCTCTCAAAACAATGAAACTTCTGTACCTAAGTGTAGCAGAAATGAGCAATATGGCTTTACCAGCCTGTCTAGCTTTGTGAGAACATACTTTCTACTTGGATAGTTTTGAGCAAAAGGTACTAAATTTCCAGTCTAAATAGTTATTTCTTTAGGAATAAAATTGTTTTGAATTTTTCTTGCACCTGAGCCTATTAATTCCAGGGAAAATATGGTTATTCACTTTCTTTCTTGATGTTAAATATTCACAAAATAACAGAAGTTGTATTGAACCTTTTTTGTGTGTGTGTGTGTGTGTGCAAGCACTCCCCGTCCATTAAATCCTGTTTCTGTATGCTTGTTCCAACCAGGCCTTCAGTTTTGGCACAGCTCCTGTCCTTTGTGCCTGAGAATCAGCCTTTTCTTCATTAAGGTTTCTGTCTGTTTGTTTTCCCCCTTTCTTTTCTCTCTTTCCCCCCTTTTGTCAAGTGCCACAGAGAAAATCAGAGTTCTGGTGTCATTCAGCCAGCACTTGGGTGATGATTATATTAATGCCATCTCTTTTTCAAGTGTGTTAAGGTTACTTGTCTGGAGTGCACCATAAACCTGCTTTGACAAGATTAAGCCATAC
Source organism: Heteronetta atricapilla (assembly GCA_011075105.1). NCBI lineage: Eukaryota > Metazoa > Chordata > Aves > Anseriformes > Anatidae > Heteronetta > Heteronetta atricapilla. Next base: position 12,416,370 of record CM021743.1, on the reverse strand, counting down.
TTGATCCTCATCACAAAACAGTGCAATTTGATACAGGCACAGTTTGTTTTGACAAGGCACCCAGATCTTGAATTTATTTTTATAATTTACAGTATTAGTTCAAAGGACTGAAAATATAAAATGACACATCAGCATTTTCTGGCTATTTAGCAATCTGTTATTGTGGTTTAAAATAATTTATTAAAGTCTTCATTGCACTATTACTCATATAGATGAGCAACACCAGCTATTATGCAAATGTTGCAGCCCAAATAATCCAAAAACACTAACTAGGCACAAACAACTTCACCTCTCCTGAAGCTAATTATTTTGGTACGTGTCAGGTACTCAAAAACACCAAAATTCTAAAATAGTGGGTAATTGCATGGTGACTATGGAACATTAACTCTTTTATAGCACGCGTAATATAAAAGAATAGAACAGTTAATGCTCAAGTCACAGTGATTTTTTTGATGAATTTTTTTCACTGATGGTGTTTAAGTTGGAATTTGACCCTGCAAGTTTGACACTGTAGTCACGCGTTGTCATTAACACTTTGACTCTGTCAGTGAAGAATGAATCAATTCTGCATTAGTGCTTTCCAGACCTCTGAACAACTTCCCTTGGAGTCGCAGTTCTAGAGAAGCAAGCTTCAGGCTGAATCGGATTACCTTCTGCATGCGAGCTCATCCACCAGAACGGTAATTCCACCATGGTGATTCTGCCTTGCCTCTAATCCTGTTTTTCGTGCTGTAACTCGGCTAACATTTTGGTGATTATTTCTGATTTAATTTGCTATGCTTATTGCATCCTGTTTCTCTGGCCTGAGTGTGGGCAGAACTATTGTTTCTTATGGGAGACTTAGCAACGGGAGCAAGAGAAATCAGTTTCATTTCTTCTCTCTAGAAATTTGCAAAACATCTCCTGTGATGCTTTGCAGTTTCAGCTGCAGAGCTCTCGTAACGCCCAGCTCCAGTGTAAGACGAAAGAAGTCCAAGCACTTCACAGAAGCGTCAGGGATGGTGACAGTTCCATTGGACTTCGATAAGACCCATCCAGAAAAGGCTCAGTGTCTGTGTTGCAACAGCAAGTGATGTCCTTACACGTGTGCCAACCTAAGGTGACAGACATGTCTTTGGCTTTACGACAAGGATATCAGCGCCATCTAGTTAGCTAGGGAGTTTGGTGCAAAATCGTTTTAAGCAAAGGTGACGCTTCTGGCATTAGTTGTGACAGCTGACCTTTCCTTAGATCATTGCACTCCTAATGGATCTCTTAACATAAATGGCACTGACACATGACAGAAGTCCTTAGGCGTTCAGGCGCTCTGCACGAGTCCATTAGATGTTACAGTCTACTGTCAGCTCCAGTCAAATCCTGCAGCTGCTGCTGGGGAAATGGCATTTCTGCAGGTGATGGCAAGAATATGTCACCAAACAAGTAGTCTGCATGGTCGGTATGGCTGGCAACTCTGTCAAGTGTGCTCAGCCGAAGAAATCTGCCTTTCTGGATAGGAAGGGACAACTGTGCAAGAGCAGCTGAGGCAGAACCAAAGTTACTCTTTTCTTTGTGTCTCGGAGACCAAGTTAACTTTTCTGGTTATGCTGCGTTACACTTTTCAGACAGCCCCAGCACACACACTAGCCTGAAAGATCATGGTACAGGGCTTGACTTCTTATAGCTCAGTAAGCGTGTGGCAGGAGTAAGGCTGAATGAATGTTAATGGATGCAGGCATGCTTAGAGGTTTGGCGTGGGGCATGGCATTATGCTGGGCTGTGCAGAGCCCACCTGCAGTATTACTTGCCTGAAAAGAAGTTAAAACTTTTTCTATATTTCACTTCTCTTACCACACTTCACTGGTGCAAATCTTGACTGTGAAATGACCCCTTGCAAGGGGACTGGGTTTTTATTTCTTGGGTTTTATTTATTGGGGAAGTAAATTGAGAAACCTCTGCTCTTGCCTGAAGAGATTCTCCTGTAGTATTTCTTGCTGATCTTGAGCCCATCAGGATGCACACATCTAACAGTGGCTCTTTAGTCATGGGAAGCTTTCAGGCTCACTTGAAAATGTTTCCAAGTTATGGGCGTGTATTGCATCATATCAGTCAGCACAATCCACTCATTTTGGATTACACTGCAATACTTTTAGGAGTGGGAGAGCGATGGGGTGTTTTACCTGGCACTTCAAGAAGCTTTCTGTTGACTGGCCAGCTTCACAAATACTTGCTATTAGCAGGGCTGGGGATTGTCATTGAAGAAAATCTTTTGATATCTAGCTGGGCATTGTTGTTTACATTAGTGAAATTTGAATGTTAAGGATCCAGAGATCTCCTGGACCACATGTAACTGATCCAGATAATCAATTAGCTGTTATGTACTTAATCTTTCTGGATTGAGTGGACATACTGTTGTGGGCTGTGCAAGTTAAGGAGCGTTGTTTATGCTACAGTTTTTCTCAGACTGCAGTCAAAGCTCAGTGGGCATTTTAAGAATCCTATTTGTGAGTCTTAAATATTTATTTGTGGCAACAATAAAAGAATTTTCTTTCAATACCTGTCAGCTTTCTGCTTAAAAGTGCCGATGAGAAATGGGTCTGGTTACTGAATCACAGAAATTGGAAAAGGCTAGAATAGTGATTGATTGAAATTCAAGCTATCATTCACTCTTTAAAGTTGCAGACTATGCACACAATGCATGTGTTTTCCCTTGGAAATACTGTGGAATACAGTATATGCAATTTCAGTCTTGTGCTTATGAATTTGTTTTTTTTAATCAGATAACAATTAAAAAGTAGTCCTTCCTTACCATGCTGCCAGCCATGTCTTTCCTCTCCCTTCTTCTATAGCTTTAACATTTATGCAGTCTCACAGTGAGTTGTGTCTGTCCATTGATCTAACTAAAAATGAGCCCTGTTTAAAAAAAAAAAAAAAAAAAAAACACACACACAAAAGATCCAATTCAGTGTGCAGCTGGCCCTGCGGGGTAGGAGCAGTTACTGAGAGCCAGCAGGGAGAGAGGCAAGGTATCCCCTTCTGGTGGGCAGGTTGTAGAGATTACAGATGGCTAGAAAGCTTCACCTGCAATTCAAGGATATATTTGGAGATTGTTGGAAAACTATGGGCCACTTCTCTTGAAGTTTAGGGACTTTTTTTTTTGAAGTTTTCTTTAATGGAAATAAGACAATTTCTGTAGTGTAGTATATTGCTGTAACTCCTCCCACTAAGTATGCATAAAAGGTCTCGTGCAAGCAGAATAAACCATCTTGTGTTCCAGAAAGGAATGTAAAATCTTCAGGAGAGATTGTTTTTTGATTCTTTTAAACAGAAGTTGTTTGGCCCTACGTTGCAAAGACTTGATGTAATACCTGGCATGGTGACGTGCATTCAGTGCAATCTGTATGAGCATGCTGCACCTCTACAGTTCCTAAGGTGATGCTTTCCAGACTTCTTTGAAAGCAAAGTAGGTAGTTTGTGCTATGTTTCCACCTGTTCCAATAAATCTAGATCAGGTGCTAAGAAATAATGCAAATACCTGTCTGCTTCTCAAGAGTCTAAAGGCATTAGTGCATTTCTCTGAATGAAGTATGTTCCTTTCATATCATATTACAATACATCATGCTGTAAAACAACATGACAGTGTGTCAGGATGTGACAAACAACTGGTACAGTGCATTAAGAAATTTAAATGAAAATTAGTTTAGACCATTTTTCTTCCCATCAGCTGGAAGAACAAGGGCTTGATCTGACATTTGTAGATCAGTTAAGTAACAGAGAGGAGCTGCCTGATTTTATCCCTCTCCAGTTCCTAGGAGGTAGTCTATGTACGTGGGCATCTTTGGACATGTTTAATTGACTGTAATGATGGGATTCTTTAAGACTATAGTATGCAGTTTGAGGTGGAAATGATCAGTTATTACTAACTACAACTGCTTTTTGCGATGGATTTCAATAGTTTCAAAGAAAATACTTACATATGCAGATAAATTATTCTGCAGTCACCAGGAAGTCTCTGACACGCTGAAGGTACATACGTGTTCACAAGAGTTACTAACATATAACTTTACATAACTTTACTTATAGTGTCCATGACTGCTTCATTTCATTAATGAAGTCTTATGAAAAGCTTTGGGAAAGGCTTTTAAAAAGTTGAAGTTTATGGTGAAGCAAGTTTTCAAGACTTTGACCCTTTGGAAGAGTTCCAGGCTTCATTTTCGTTTATAGACTTTGTGCTGATATCTATTATATGATTCTCATCTAGATGCTTTATAATTCCATTTTTAATTGGCTTTGAATTAAGTATCCATTTTTTCATTCAAAATCACTCTTATCAAAAACTCCTTAGTCAGTCTAGATGGCACTTAATTTACCATTTCAGCAGCTTCTCGCAAGAGCGATATTATGGAAAATGATTTCAGATGTTAATATTTTTTAAGCTTGAGGGGAAAGGAACTGGAAAAAAGTAATTCTTTGAGAAACAACTTATGAGGCTTGTTTCAGAAGTTAGTGTAAGAAGACAAAAAGCATGACTGCACAAAACTTATTTCTTTAGGAAACCAGGCTGAAGACATCAGGTCTCAAAGCAGCTGGACATCTAGTAAATTTTTGGTTTGGTATGGAAGAATGTGGGAGCTGGAGAATGTATTTTTACGTCAAACATTTCAAAAGGACCTAAAGCAAAACAATTTGTTTTTATACACAAAACTGGAATATTTAACATTTAATGCTCTGTGTTCAAAATGAAAAGCATATTTATTTATTTATAATTTCTTGGTACCTAGGCCTTAGAGATGAATAAAATTTTAGGTAACATTTTCCATATTCCTCAACAAAGAAGATAGAAAAGATAGGTCATGGCCTGTTCCTTATCATTAATTTAAATTGAACGAAGGTCTGACAGTTGGTGTTGAATTTTTTTCCAGTTTAGTGGATGGCCTGGCCAGTTAAACTCTGGGGAAATCCTTGAATGAAAAAGCTCTCAAGGGAAGCTTTTGCCTGTCTTAAAATAGCAATTGGGAACATGATTAGAGTTGGTGAAGGAGGTACAGGACTTGGAATAGTATGTCCTTCCCCTGGGAATATGAAAAGTTGTGCTATAAATGATGTTGCTTGTTCTAGAAAATCTTGTAGAATTGAGATTACAGCATTTCAGTATGTTTTTCTGTAGGTAGGCTCCCTTTTTGTGGGTAAACATTTCACTTGCACCTATAAACGCAGGTGAAATAAAATAAGTCTAGACCTGTTTGTTAAAGTACTGATTGCAAATGTTTGGTGTGTTGCTTTGTAGGCATAGAATTGTAAGGGCTGATGTTACTGTGCAGTCCTTTGGAAAAATGTGTAGTTCTGTGCAGTCAGAAACGGCCATTTCCTAGTGCTCTGAGAGCTACCTTTAATGTGTTAGCCATAAAAGAAATGTTCATTCTGGTAACGTGTTGCATCAAATACTTTCTGGATGTTATAAAAGGAGATTATTCCAGCCTCTGTTTTTTATTTTCTCCTTTCCCCCTCAGCTGGTATATAGGAGGCAGTGTGACAGAACTGGGATGGGAAATTCTAGAGAAGGACCAGGGAGTCCAGGGCATCGTTGCTTCTCTTTAGGCACCCCATGGAAATTCTTCCAGTCTCCGTAGGAGATATTTGTAAACTGGGAGAGCAGTAGCCAAGGAGTGCAGCTACCATCTGCTTGCCTTAGATGTCCCATTTCTAGGCTTACAAAAAGTTAGGCATCCATAGTTCCCTGGGCTGCATATGAAATTCCTTCAAGTGATTTCACAACCCACCTCTCCTAGCTGGACAGTCGTGTTTCTGATGCACGTTTACCTCTCACTGGGTTGTCTGCTAGGACTGTTGCTGAACCAAGGAAGCCATCTCTCCAAGGAAATATTTTCCCATGATCTAGGGATAGGGAGGTTGCACCCTGTGTTCTCCTGAAACATTTTTGGAAGAAAACTAAGTAAAAGCCACCCTTGCACAAAGATTTGGATGATATTTAGAATAGATGGAGTGATTTGGTTGTGACTTTGTAAAGGTTCTCCCTTTTTCTCTCTGTCATTATGAGTACTTTAATGCAGAGTACTTCAGTCCCTGTTGAAGACAGTCTCTAAATGTCAAACCTGAAAAGATACAGTTCTTTAATTACTGGGACCATTTTATTCCATGGATGCTCCTTTAAAGCTTCCCCAGACCCTATAATTTCTGCTCAGATAGATTGAGATTTTTTTATGTTCACTTCTAAATGTCTTTGTTTCTTTTGTAATGGATTAAATGAAGTTTTAACAAGGCTTATGGCAAGATTCCTCATCATTAAAATAACAAATGGTTGAAAAGCCACCTTCTGTCTTACAGAAATCTAACAGCATTAGTGGACCATAATCCAGCTGGTAACTGATTGCTGAACAACTGCAAAGCCTGTCATACTTTGAGATTCTATCAGTACATAAAATATGTTTTCATGAAGTTTATTGAGCAGCTTATTAGAAGAGGTTAAGGCAATGAAGCTTCACAAATTCCATTTAGCATTCAAAAATATTTTATATGAGAGTTTCAGATAAAAACCTGAAGCTTTAGTTGCGTTTCTTTTATCTATTCTGGTTACATCACGGTAATGTTTCCTGAAAGATTTGCAACTTTTTCTAGTTGTAGTTTGCTGGGTTTTTCTGGGCTGTAACCAGCCCTGAGGAGCTGCAGATGCCTGAGGCCTCCAAAGATGGATCATTTTGTTCTGCTCGTGTTACAAGGTTCTTGTTTGACCAGGAGGTCTCCTCCTGGAATTTTTTGCAAATCACTAAAATGTTGTCAGTATTGTCCCAGCTACTCTGTCCCATTTTACTGCTTCCTTAAAATTGTCCTTGGTAGTAGAAGTGCTCCATGCTAGCTGACTCGCTCAGAGACGTGCTCTTCCCAGCTGCAGGCCTTGCTCTCCATTGCATTGCAGCTTGTTAATGCCGTTCCTGTCATTCCAAGCTGACAAACTGACTGCTAGGATTTCCTTGGGCCACGGGGCAGCACTGGGTGAGGCAGGGCTGCATGTTCTCTGTTCCTCCCAGATACAGAAGACACAGCCATAGGCAAAGCACACGCGCATCCACCAGCAATTTCTGCCGGCCCTAACAGTTTCTTGGGTTCATGGGCACCCAAGCACAAACTAAGGTTGGCTGGAGGCTGTACTTGTTTGAATCACAGATCAGCAAGGAAAAGTGCTCCAACCCGCTGCATCTATCGGAGGGATGAGGGTGGGACAAAATGCTGGGAAGCATGACCTTTGCTTGCTCTCTCTATTTTGGACAGCCAGAGTCCCCCCATCAGGCAGCTAGCTGGATGCAATCAGCTGCAGCTCCTGATCAGTCCCTCTATCTGTCTGGATCCTTTGATTGGGAGAGCTGCAGTCTGGGGAGCCCCTTTTAATCCGCCCTATTTTACACACATCAAATCCCTTCTTCTCACTACCATTACGACCTCATCCAAATCTCTTCCCAGAGAGTGCCAGCCTGTTCTTAGTTTAATCTAGTGATCAAGCCTTTTGCAGCATGTTAGCAACAGCATAAAGCATTTTTTGACACTTCTTATGCCTCCTGGACTCCGAGTGCTTGACAGCAAGTTTTATGGATTGTAGGCAATGAAAGTTCTGAGTGCTCAGTTCACAGCTGAAGAATGGCACCATGCAATTTCCTCCTGAAATTGCAATTTTCCGTTGTTTTCTTTAATACTGATGAGGAAGTTGGGTCCTGCCTATTTGCGCTCAAAAAGAAAACCAGTGAAGAGGATACTGTTTCAATGTTGCCAAGATACCAGGTTTAGCATTCAGCTTACTGGATCTAGTACAGCTTCGCTGATAAAATTTCCAAGAACGCTAATCATTTTTTTTATCTCATTTATATGTGAATCCAAGGTACACACAGAGAAACACACTGTTACCCTGAGGCTTTTCCAAGGAAGTGTGTGTCCAGTTGTTTGTTTTTCTCCAGGATTGCGAACACCTTCTCAGGTAGAATGTCACTGGGACTAGTTAGGAATTTCTGAAATCTCTTTTGAGCTTAATTGTCCTCAGACTATAACTTTTGGAGTTAATGATCCCTCCTTGCTACAGCAAGGAGGTCTGGTGTCAGAATCCAGTGCAAAGAGTTTAGAAATTTAGTGGAACTAAATACTTTTTTCACTCTTCCTTAAACATTAAGAAATCCTCTGCTGCAGCTCTGTAAACTTCTGCTAGAAATGCCCTTGAAATTTAAAATTATTCTTTATTTCTTGGATAAGCAGTGACCTGTACAGATGATTAAAAATATTTTCACTGAGTTTTCACTGAGCTCTGGCTAGCAGAACCAGAGACATAAATGTGGAGGAATTTTTACCATCTAGGATTTACATTTGAAGCAATTCCCTTAATTTGATATTAGAGACTATAAATGCCCTATTAAATTTTAATTGAAAGACTGCTTGAAAACCTGTATTACCCCATAAGTTTCTTTCAATACAGCAGTGGTAGATCACAAAACTACAGAAATGTGAGGTTCTGGTTTTCTTGAGAGGTGCTTTGAAAGATCTCAGTGTAGGCGAGCTCCAAGGTCAGCGCAGCGCTGTTTTGGAATGCCTTTAAAAACATGACTGGCAAGGGATCTTCCAAAATGAAAAGTCTCTACACAGATAAAATATGACAGCCCTGTCTACTGTAATTACTTCAGTTCTTCAGGGTTGTCACTCATTACCAACCATTCCCTTTAACTTTACAAGTCGTGCTTTTCCTCCCCACTACCTGCTCACCCTCGGGCACTCTCGGGAGAAGAAAGGTCCCAGTCAACTCCTTGGTCTTACCTCTCCTCCCTTTTATTTCTCCCTTTGCCTTCTCATCTTCCCCAGATAATAAATTTGAATTTTGCCTGTCCTCTCCCATTAGATCTTGAGGCACAAAGATGCTCAGCCAAAAAGGATAAGGTCTCAGAAAAAAAAGGGATTTTCATCTCTGCCCTTCAGCTCATGAGGGCACCTGTAAGCTGTACCAGGCTGGGAGAGAAAATCCTTTGTAGGTATTTATGTTGCTCAGGCATAAAGATTTGAAGTTCTCACTGCACAGTTCTGTTTCTTTTCAGTTATGTGTGAATTTAATGCTAGTGAAAGGTGTGAGATGTTGACACATGGTAGAGAACTGTGCTGTTGGGGCAGGGCAGGCTTACCTTGGGTGTACCTCCCCATGTGTCTTAACCAAATGGAAAGCCATCTCACCAGGCAAGGAGGAAAGGTTTGGTAATTTTCAAGGAAAATGTCCTTTTCATTTTCAAATGTCCTAGAAGCTCTAGGCTCTTGCAGGGAGTGTGCTTATTTTTTTGTGGGGAAAGAAAGTGGGAGGAGATATCAAGAACTTCTGAATTTTCCTTTGCCCGTGGTATATCCGTTGTGTGACTGCCAGCCTTTGTCATTTTGTCACTTTACCCAGAGATTTGTCAGTAAGGGAACAGAAATGCAGACATCTGAGTCTGCAAGCTGCCCACCTTCTGTAGGTGGTGTCTGAAGGAGCTCTATGCCCTATCACATCTCCTGTGCTTTGTAGCTTTCTCCTCTGCCCTGGTATGTCCCAGTGATGGTCTTTAAATGTCAGGGGAATAGGTTAGTTATATCTCATTAAAGAAATTTGGTCTCTAGGTGCCATCCAACTTCTGCTGTGCTGTGTGTCTTTGGGCAGCGGGTGACTTCTGAACAGCAGGAGGTGTCTATGTGCATTCAGAGAAGAAAAGGGGAAGATTTTTATATCCTTCCTGAAATAATTCTAAGCTGCTGGTGACCTGTGTACTAAACAGTAGGGTACAGAACTTTAAAAATCAGGAATACACAAGAGTATCCATTTACTGCCTCATTACAAGAGGGGATAATGGAGAGAGGTAAAGGGATGAGGGGAAGGAAACTAAGAAGTGAAGGATTAATGTTCAGCATTAATCCGTGTGGCAAACAATGGAGATACCAGTGTGGCCTCAAACACATCCAATCCTGAGAAAACACAGCTAAGTTCTTGGCAGAAATGCTGGCTGACCTGCTTTGGGAGTAGGGGAGGGAGAAGGAAAGGGGACAGTCATCTCCTCTGTGCTACTGCCAATCTCTTGGAAGCAGCCAGAGACCTGACTGAGATGTGACAGCTGCCCTGTCTGCAGTAGCTGGCCTAAGGCTAGGCTTGTGGCAAGAAGAGGGAGGAAAGACTGCTGCCCTATTAAATGGAAGTGTGTTTGGAGATTAAATTTAGAAACTGTTCATGGTGCTGTAGAAATTACACCAGCAGGAGGAAGGATCTTTGTCCTCCCTCTCTTCTCTCAGTGTGCACAACAATATCCATGGATCATGGATCCTTCTGGTGAGTGGGATGTCAGCTATAGGCTTGGGAAAAGAAATGATCTGTCAAGCTCAGTAGTGTCAGGTCAATTTTGAGATATTTTGTAAGTTCCAGCAAAAAGTGAAAAAGGGCTTGTACTGTATTTATCTCTGCTGGAGGAGTCCCATCCACTTGGGCAGTGCTGCACTGAAGAAGGGCGAATCTGGTAAAAATTGGGAAGAGACCATGAGCTGAGAGGTACACACTGGTCCTGCCCTACGCATCATGGCTTCTTCATTTTTCTCTATGTAGCTTCCTGCTCTCCAATAAGTTCAGAGAGACTGCAATGAGGAAGGGACGTGAATGTCATCCCAGCTACGTGCCTGTCTAACTTGGTTTGCCAGAATCATTTGTTTCTTCCAGGGAAAGACATTGGGAAAGGAGGGTGTTTCAGGTGCCTGTCACTCAGGGCAGTGGTACCAAGCCACAGATCTCACTACTATTGATCACGCAAAGTATTCAAATTAGTCAAAACCCCCCAGATCTTTCCCATGGACTGGCAGGAATAATAAGAGAACCGATAAAGGCATCACTCTTCCTTTGGCACTTGCTGTTGCACTGAATTCACGTCACTAGGAACCAATGAAGGATTATTGTAGTAATGAGGATAATTCATAAAGAGGCTTTGTGCTGTTGAGGATTATTAGTGCTTGAAGTACAACAGGGCTGTCCCCAGATGGGTGGAACGCACACACACATGAACTTCTGTGTGTGTGTGTCTGGGGCTTAAGCACAGAGCAATTCTTAATAGCATTAGTGACTCAGGAGCGTCATTTCAAGCCTGCTTCTACATTCTGCTGCTGCAAGTGAGCATGCTCTTTATTTATAGGCTTCCAAATTAAGCATTCATTTATTCTGTGTTTGGAATAAACGGAATCAACAACATGCCTTTCGGTGAAAGAGCCACAGATGCAAACAGAAGCATTCACAGCTTTCAAGTCTTTGTTTGTTTACGTCAGTGAACGCGGACTGTTAGAACAACTTCCACTGCTGATTATTTTCAATTAAAGCTTCAGGGATTTTAAGAGGAAACTGTCACAATACTGTGATCAGGGATATTATAGCCTCTGGATGCAAATTAGCTACCAAACTTTAAAACAACAGATTTACAGGATCTGTTTCAAATTAATTGCCAACTGGCCGTAAGCACCTCCAGCTCTCGAAGTCTGCCTCCACGGCTGATGGAAATGGTACTGTGAGTTTGCCCAAGCTGTTGGGCTGTAGGTGGTAATTTGCCTGGGAGGACAAAGGGATGTGAGTGAGTTTCTGAAGTGTCCTTCAAGAACCTTTTTCACCAGAGTCTTCCCAGTGGAAACTCTAGCTTCTGGTCCAGCTCTTTCTCCAGCAGTCACCCCTTGGGAGCATCAAACAGCTCCCAAACACTGCAGTCAGGCACGAGGAAAGCAGGGAGCCAGGTTCAGATGTGTTTGTTCCAGGCAGGACCAAAGGCGTTTTATTAATAAAAAGCCTGCTAGTGAGGGATTGAAATAGAAAATACTGATGGTGTTTAACATCAATGTGCTATAACATACTAAGATACAAAGAAAAATATACATATTGCCTTTTTGTACTGGGCAATGCTTGCTTTCTGCTTCTGCAATCATCTAACCATTCTGTAAGAATATAAGAGAAAACATGAACTTCAACGTTCCTTTAAAACATAAGCACCATGTATTAGATTTGTATCTAATGTATAGCCAGCAGAAAGAAATTATTTTTCATTCTTTACTTTTAGATCTCATGCCACAGAAACTTCAGCTGTTTAACAGTTTGTGCTTTCATTTCTAAGGCCATAAAGCAGAGTCATTTATTCCTACTAAAAAAGTCCTAGTAAATTTTGTTGGTTAGTGTTTTTCTTCCTAATACACATTATTTATTACTGTTTCTTAGGGGAATCAAAGTCATTTGCCTACTTAATGTTATCTTTAGTAAATCAAAATAAAAGGAACTTGAGCAAGATCTCCTGTGGCTCTGGTAGATTTATGCTTTCTTGTGTCACAGTTGCAGAATACAGGCACGGAGTTGTTAGGGAATATTTTATTTTTCTTGTGTTCTGAGAGGAAAGTGTAGGACATGCATAATGTTTACTGACACAGTCTGCTGCTTAAATTCAACATGGTTTTAAAGGCCATCAGGAGCAGCCATTGGTAAATATATATTGCTCATACATCATCTCAGGTAGAAATATGCAGAGTATGGAGAAAGGATGAGTTGGGTATACTTTGGTGCCAGAGTTTAGACCAGAATAATTTGAGGCCGGTACAGTAGCTGCTGCTAATCTGAAAGAATTGAGTGCCAGTAGTGCAGTGACCACGATACAAAATGCAAATGAATGCAAATCAGTAATGTATTGCTGACAAAAGAAACAAACTTTATATAGGCATATGAATATTTAGGTGTTTTCCTGAAAGAAGGGAGGTTTTATGGAGAAGGCTGCATATCAATCAGATAGAGCCTGTCACTTTGCGAATTCTGGCTGGCTGCTTTGTCAGGCTGGAAACACACTGCACGGAAAGTCTCTGCACCAGGATTCATTCCTTAAAACGGAGCCTGCAGGGAAAAAACGTTGAATTGTGAGCACCTGTTGTAATGATAAATCATAAATCTTAGCATGAATGACTTTACGAGAAGCTTTGTCTTAGCATTGGGCTGTTTAGCTCTGTGATGGAACACAACGGCTACAAATTGTCATACTCTGTGTGTGTTGCTTCATGCTTAGTATATTTGTAGGCACAAAATAGGAGCTGCAAGAGATCAGTAAACAGCTAGATGATGTTTGGCACCTTCTAGGTGGTGCTGACTACTACAAGAGCTCAGTTTTCCGGTGTGTTTTACATGCCAGTAAGTAACCTAGGGACAGAAGAGCAGTGCATGGGGTTAGCACTAACACATTTAGGTGGATGTAAAGGCAAAATAGAAAAGTGCTGCCTTTTTGCACTGTTCACCACAAAGTTTCTTTTCAGTTCTGCTGTAGCTCTTAGTTTCCCTTCATCATAAACCAGAGTAGATTAATTTCTCCAGCTGTGTGGATTGTAGAGCAATACCAGTAGTTTTATGTTCAGGTTTAATACAGTAATCAGCCTTTTAGAGGATGATCAGCAGTAAACAGCATGCAGTATTTGAAGACAGATACCCTACTATGACCTACAGTAGGGTAGTTGTGGCAGGGTAGCCAAAATGTTGTTAAAATGCTCAATATTTAATTAAAAAGTTATGAAAGGCATTATGCTATCTAGTGATTAACATTGTCCCCACTGAGACAAACTATTTTACAAGGCATAAGCCCTTTCTTCAGGCCTCTTGTATTTTAAAAGAGATGAGAGAAGCAAACATTTTGCAAAGATTGTTTGAATGTAAATTAAGCTAGGAGCAACATCTTACACTCCCAGCTTGACCCCATGGTTCATTTTATATGCAAGACAGCAGTGGAGAGCTGCAACTCTGTATTGCAGCAGCATAAGGTAGGAGTAGAAAGCATCACTTCACATTTGTTCAAAATCAGTGGTCAATTTTGATTCAGCTGTCATTGTCATTCCTTTGTGTTTGTTTTCTGTAAATGTTTCTGTGCTCAAGCTTTACTAATGAAGTGACATCCAGAAAGTAAATATTTATCTAAAACCGTCACCAAAATCAGACTGTGAAATCCATACCAATTGCTGGCATTGTCAGTCTGCACTGCTGTGACCATTACAATCCCAAATCCATGCTGGAAGTCCCAGGGTGTCATGCGACATTTATACAAATTACAGCGCAAAGGAGGAATTGTGAAAAATTGATTGCAATATTCATTATTCAATTAACCTGCCAACTAAGATTATTTACTGCTGACAGGCACAGGCAGATGCATCAAAGTGACATACTGGATGGCACTGAGTGGAGTAGTCCAAGGAAAGTCAGTTTTTGGAGAACTCGGATAACTGCAAAGCCTTCAATGACTGGTGAAATCAAAATGCAAAATCTTAAAGAAAACAGAAGTTTTCTTCCTTAAATAGTTTTTGTTTTGTTGTGTTTTTTCCCTTAATTCCACAAGACATTATTTACCAGGTGTAAATTGCAGGCCATGTAACTTCTCATCAACATTTGTAGCAAGCTTTTGGCTTCCAAATAAAAGCATATTTGAGAAAGGCATCCATTCCTTAGCCATATCCAAATAAACTGCTCTTCTCTTTTTCTAGAGGACCAGGGGGCTTTTGGCTCTTGCTCCAAAGGTTTAAGAGCTCTGCTCTTTTCTACTTGTGTTGCGTTCATGCTGTATGTTATCTACCTGGGAAAGATGCAGATCAATGGGATCCATACTGCAGCCGCAAGACATACTTAGCTTAGAATAATATTTTCAGGAAAACTTAATAAAATGATGTATTTTCCTTTTGGAAGGGGAAGCTTTGAAAGAAGATGTACAATACTGTTCTCTGAGTGCAATCACGGTATGAGAACCACATGGTGGAAAGGCATAAGGAGGAAAAAACTTGGCAGAAGCAATAACCCATGATTTAGAAACAATTCTGTTTTATTGCATTCTGCAAATGTCTTGCATACCGGGAAGTTAAATTACTGCATAGTGAAAGCATAGGCGAAGAGGGTAACGTCACGCCGCAGAGGAGGCCGTGCTCTCACCCATCTGTGGGTGCGTTGCCCCGGCCATGCGCACAGCTGGATTAGTGCCTGCGTGCACAGTTGGTGTGCTGCTGCAGTGCTGTGTGCATGCCAGAGCCCACAGATGTCTTCCACCTCTCACTGTGTGAAAAATACCCCTGAAAACTCGGATCTTTTCACAGGCAAAGTTGTGCTTTGCTCGTGAGCTTTTCCTTGCTTTTTCTTCCCAGGCAAAAAACAAAATTAAAAAAATAATCCTGTTTAGATAGCTGCTTAAAATTAAGCAAGAGGCAATGCAAAATATTTACAAGGAGTAGACTAAGGAAAGCAACATAAACAATGGGTGTGGGGTAACTAGTACCAACATTTGGTATGTTTAGACTAGTCTGTTGGCTTCTGTGGTTGCAGATAATCTGTACGGCAAGAGCAATTCATGACACAAATGTTCCTGTTAAAAGTGTTTCTTAATTAACTACATCTGAGTAAATAATTCACAGTGAATAATTAACTGACGAGTTTAGCCTGGCTCTTTTTCTTACTCTTTTTTTTTTTTTTTCCCTTCTATTTTTCAGTGCACCAAATGTCCTTGAGCAGGCCGCAGAGTTTCTTAACTTCTCTTGCTACAGGAGTGCGTCTGATATTTTATCTGCCATTTTTATTGGGTTGTTTAAAACTGGTCTGTTCCCTCCTTGGTTTCGTGAAATTTTTAGAGGCAGGAATTGAAGAATAGAAATAGTGCTCTCTGCAGGGCAATTTAAGGATCCATGCTAGGGGAGAAGCATTAAGGAGTTTATAAGATTTAAGCACTTATTTTATGTGTAAAGCTCTCTTCAAGGTGCTAATTTTATGCCCATATATAACAGAGAATGGTGTTTCCTTTGGTGAAGTCCTTTGGTTTGGACTTGTCTTACAGGAAACTGAGTGAGATGTCGTACCTGGGAGGTGGGCATTTCGCACCAGGTGAAGTGGCTGTATTCCAAACCTGGAATTAATTCCTTTTGATCTTTGCAGGCCTTTTTCTATCTGAAGTCTCCTGGCAGAATCAAGCCCATTGCTAAGTGCCTCACCCTGTGCAGAGGCGATGCCATTAGTCAATCCAAAACTGCCCTGCAGGACAGTGTTACCGCAGGAACGGCATGCTGTGAGGACAGCTAGCTGAGTCTCGGCAGGTTATTCCATCGAGAGGCTGGGGCTCGTCTTTTACTTGGGAAATCATTGCTTTTTGGGATTAGATACTCACCGCTGGCTCAACCCATCTGTCTTTTTGTTTGTTGCTTTTGCAGCAGTGTTATCCAAACTTAGCAGCACCTCTTGCTTGCTTGCAGTCAGACAGATGCAGTGCATACACCTCCTGCCTAAATTAGTGTAGCATTTTGCATAAATCACTTTTGGGCACATCAGTGTGAATGGGCCCTGGAGCCTAACCCAGCTGACTAGCACTTCCGTGCAGCTGAGCTGACACGGGGCTTTCACCTGTTGCTCTGGGGGGTAGAGAAGAAAAAGAGGCTAATGTGCTGCAGGTCTCTGGGCTGATGTAAATTGGGGTGGAAAAGGTGGGAGATGGAAGTGTCTGCGTTCAGGATGTGGGCAAGCCGCTGGAGGTGTCAGCAGATCTTTCACTCCATCCCTTCAGGCACGTAATCGAGGCTTCTGACTTTCTGATGAGAAACATTCTTGTGACTTGTAACGGGGCTGCAGGCACTGCTCCAATGGACAAAGGCTGCTGGCTTCAGCCCTCTGGGCTCTGAGAGTCTCCGACCAAGAACAATATGGAATAAAATACCCCAAACCTTCAGTGCTCCTTGTTGAATTAGCATAATGTGAGAATAAAATAAAGTAGGGCATTTGCAGCTGCTTTGTATGCTGTAACTGGGGCAGGGTAGTTTAGCATCCTGCTGGAGATATTAGCCTCGTAGCATCCTGTAGCTGCTAAGAGAAAGGGCTCAGCGATATCCGTTAATGAACATTGTTTCTCACTCAGGAAAACCAACAGAGAACAGCATATGGACTCTGTGACAGGAGCAACTGTAGGGTGCTGGACTCCACTGACTTGATAGTTTTCCCTACATCCTACTTAGCCATAAAAGTCTAATAAAGAAGAAAGAGGCCATTATATTAATGGCATTATGGGGATTGCAGCATCATCTCTAGGACCCGTGGGGATTTCTCTGATGTCCAGAATAAATGCCTTTCTATTCTAATGACCATAAATGACCTCTCTCCAAACCTGGTATTGATGAAATAGCTTTAATGTTTCAACATCAATACTCCAAGCTTTGCTGAACAGTGACATTAATCTGATATTGCATAGCACACGGGAAAGAACAGCCAAAAAAATATGCTGGAGCTTATAAAGTTATGCAGCTTTCTAGCCTGACAGCAGCTTTCATGCTATTTTCCCACCAAGTGGAAACAAGTCGTAGGATACAAACGACAGAGACATTTTCTCTTAAAACCTGATGGAAGGAAATCACAGGTGGTTTGAAACTACTCGTAATTTCAAAGGGTGCAGCATAAACACAGGAAGCTTTTTGAAAAGTTGCTATACCACGCTTTTCTGTTTGCTTCTGTCAGGTTACAATCTATTTTCTTTTTCCTAGCAAACATTTTTGATTACTTAGCGTATCTTAATTAATATACAAACACAGACATGGATTCTCACAGCATAAAAACAGAGGCATTGGCTGATTTATGATTTTAATCAGGTCAGCCCTAGCTGATATGCAGTAAGAAATAATTAGCTGGTTGTTTGTACATAGAATTGCATTGTACCCAACCCATAGGAGACAGTTTTTCCTGACACTTGAATCCCCTGCTGACTTTGTTTTCTTAGCTTTCCTTCTGGTTTCAAAACAGAAGTGTTTTCCACCTCCGAGATTGTTGCTTTCTATTCTTAACCAAGGGTAGGTAGGCCATTTACAGGCCTTAGGCTAAGATATTAAAATAAGAATTTGATTAGTAGTTGCAGTGGTCAAAAGACATTGTCCAGGGACATTTCTGGGTGTTTAGTAGCAACTCTTGCTCTCTGCCTTGCTGTTTCTTACATTTCCATTGAATTTAAAGCACATCTCCAAATTTCTGAAGTAGCCCAGGTGTCACATAGACTGCACAGCTGGGACGTGTTGGTATTGACTGGCCTGAACTGGACCCCAGCTTCTCTGAAACTGAGGCACAGACCCGAGGTTCCCCTTAAGTAGAAGTATTGAAGCTACAGAGGGGCCTGTTTCTCCTACCCAGATCCCAGCTGTGCTGGTGGCTCTCAGCTGCAGAACTCAGCCTGTAAACAGTTGCTGTATCCATCCCATGAAAAGAGAGGTTTAGTCTGCAAGGTTATCAGTTTAGTCACATTTATCAGTAGCTGCTACATGCATGGCTCTTGCTCATCACCTCCCTGCTAACATCGCTTCAGTTTGCAGCGTGCCCAAACAGTCTTGATCTTCAGAACTGTATAGGGTTTTAGGAATACTTTGTGAAAACCCATAAACCTCTCCTTGCCCAGGAGATCAGACTACCAACGTGGTTTCTAATGTTGTTTCCCTGCAAAGTAATTGATGTATTTGGCACCAGCTAACAGACATCCAAACGTTTGTACAGATCTGAGTTACCGAGGGTCTGTCTAGACTAGATAATTACTTCCCCTTTTGGCTTGATTTCGCTGGTTGCCAAGTTGGGCAATGTTTTAACCTTGAATTCTGCAGGCACAGTTGCTTCCAAAGCCCTTGTAATGAGGAGCCATCTAGCAAGTTGACATGACAAGACTCTGCTAATCTGAGTCTTCTGCCTGTGAATCTGGTCACATCGCGGTCAACGCTGATGCATTTGCATTAATCCTGCTCCTGTCCATACATCTTAATTCACCCCGAGAGCACTGCTAAATTCTTTTGTTAATCGTTTTCTCCCTGTCTCCCCCCGTGAAGCGAAGTTCATTCTGTGCCCAGCGCTGATGCAGCCAGGTTAATAACTATCGATGTCGCCACGTTAATAACGGCCTTGCTGCCCGTGAATCGGAGCCTCCCCCTGACGAGGTGGTGGACATGACCCACTTAATCATTACATCTCTCCATCCACGGATCTCAGTTCACCCTGTGAAATTTTAATCATCCTGACTAGCTAATCACGATAATTTCTCACTGTCCGAGGTTGTGAATTCACCCTACGAGCAGCTCTGATGTCCTTGTTAGTCATTGTAACCTCGCGCTGCTCGCGGACTGCAAAGTACGGTGATGTCTGTGCCACAGTGTCCGTACTGATCACTTCCACACCTCGCTGCCTGGGGACTGGATGTGCATTGAGAGGGATGCCCAGGATGCTTCATTCTCTTTCTGCCCCGATTCCTGTGGTCATTGCAAATCCTTTCTTCCAGCAGTGAAGCTTTCCTGGCACTGCCTACATGCAGCTAGCTGTGCACAGCCCCTCCAAAGTGACGTGTTGAGTAATGGAGGGCATCTGCAGGCAGAGCAGCCCAGCTCTGTTGGTTGCATGGTGCTCTCTTGAAAGGTGATCTCAGAGAACAGAAATGAGCATTAACTCAAGGAGACGTTTTGGTTCATTCTGCTGAGTTGCACCATTGTACTGGGTTGGTCTGACAGGACTGCAACGCTAAATAGGTATTGATGTGGTGCTCCATGCTGTTCCCTTATGTTGGCTCCAGCATGGGGCCCAGTGCTCTTAATGAGCACTTACGGCTGTTACTGCCTCTGCCTGCACCATCCTGAAGCGTTGCTGGAATCTAATGGACAATGAGAGGGAAGATCAATCACTGCTTTAGGGCATTGTGAAGTCCCACCACGTTTTCTACCCCAAGCCTGGAGAATGTGGCCTAGGTGGAAGTTTAGAAAGGACATAAGGAAGTTTGTTGGAACCACAAAAATTGTAGATGTTTTGCAAGCTCAAGTCCATGTCTTTAGGACAATCACGTGAATTACAGTGGAGGCCATGGAACTGCTCTAAAGGTTTGAAAAATAAAGTTGGCTCATTTTAGGCAGGTTTCTCCCACGTGCTCTGTACTGCCCCTCCCAGGCTTGCTTGATGTGCTGGTTTTGTCTCTCCAAAAGCTTCAGCTGCAAGTAGAACTGATAATCAGCTTCAAAAGAAGCTGCTGAGGGGCTTTGCAAGCCAAAAAGGTAGAAATAATAGCATGACACAAAGTCTAAAAGGAGCCACCTCCGTTTTCAGAGGACTGCAGAGCCAGTGCCGGCGGTCAGCCTTGGGAGGCAGCAGCAAAGGTCACCTTCCCTGCTGCATCCCGAGCGAGGGCAGCTTTCCAGAGCCTTCTCATTGGGCAGCTCCGTGCAAGATATTAGATGACACAGAAAACTTGTTGAGATTTTATTTTACTTTTTTTTTGTTGTTGTTGTTATTTTCCTCCCTCTCATCTTTAGATTGGTTTGGGAGTTTAGATTAATAGACAGAGAAGCAGTTAGTTTGATTAAAAGTGGCATATGTTCTGCTGTGGTGGAGGCAGGCTCAGGGGTGTTTCATCCCTGCATTTTGAGAATAAGAAACCACTTTTACTCTTGGGCACAATGGTGAATAACATTTATTTATTTATTTATTTATTTCCAGCAGAATGATGGAAGTACTTTCATGCAGATGATTTTGTGCTTCCAAGGGAAGGGAAGTCTGGTGTCTTGGAAAATCGAAAATAAAAAAAATAAGGGGAGGGAGGAATTGAGGGAGAGGGAAAGTTATACTTCAGTGAAGCTAATTAGCATTTAAAGAAAAGCACACTATGAAAAGGTGAACCTAATGCTGCAGAAATGCTGTAGTAAAGGGACAGCAGTTAACAAAGACTCGGCTTGAAAAGATTTATGGAGATATTTTCTATCGGTGTAATCAGAGAATTATGGAAACCAGTATTGCTGCTTTAGTACAGTGAACAAAGCAAGCAGGTATATCTTTTTATTTGTTTGTGCTGGACTGTCTGCAGCCTGGCTGAGGCAGTTACAGCAGGTGCAGAGGAGCCAGAGCTTCTGCATCCACTCTGACTTCTGGCAGCCCCCTCCAGGGTGATCAGCAATGACAGCCTCCTGCACCTCCGCTTCCTCATCGTCAAAGGGAGACAAGTAAACATGGCATGTTTTCATTATTGTTTGTAAACATCTCATTTGCAAATGCAAAATGTTTTTAAGACTTAACTTCTGGGAGGCACCAAGCGCACAGCTCCCAGCCTTCTCCTCCTCTGCTGAGCCCCAGGTCTGAATCATTCCCTTCACCCCGACCCATGTCCACTGTCGCCAGCTCTGCAGCAGATATACTGCACGCAGTCAAGGAAGTAACATTTTTTAAAGGAGTTCAGGAACCAGAATCCCATTTCTAAAGATAACTTCAGCGGTGTCTGCGCCATAATAAAGCCCAAGACTGGGAGCATGCCTGCTGTTTATATTCACCTTAAATCTTACAGTACAAGCTTTTAAAAGTTTTTTTAACCATGCCAAGAAGCTTTCACCAAGCCAAGATCAGAGCACAGTGACTGTATTTACCACAGGTAATTCATTCTAAGGAGAGTGACAAAAATACTTATCCTGAGAAACATGAAAGCTGGATAAAAGACAAAGCAGGAGGGACATGAAATATGAACTATCAGAGCTTCTCTCTGAAGTGTAGCTGTATGAGAAGTAGAAATATTTAGGTTTTGAATTTGGGCATGTTACTCTGGATAACCCCCCTGGTTTCGGATGGAGATCTACTGCAAACAGACTGGTATCAGCATTGAGACAGATAAAGTGATCTTATTAGTGCTATTAGAATATATTTTGTGGAATGAACAATAATAATTCACTGTCATATGTCATAAACATCACAGTTTCTATCTTGTGCTGCTGTATTCATGTCACACAGCCCTAACAGCAAAGGCAGATTAAGCAGAGTGTAAGCTTGTTTATTGATTTTTTTTTTTTTTTTAAAATAACAATAGGTTTGTTTATTGATTTTTTTAAGAATGATAACAGGTTTGTTTGTTTGTGTATATGATGCTCATGGCATGTGTAGGTTATACTTGGCATTTATCAGTGCATCTTCTGACTGTGCATCAGTATTTGTTCCTGCTTCCTAACCTTGCCCTGATGGTTATGGTCCTCTAATTAAGTGCGGGGGCCAGGGGTCTCCCCACTTGGATACCCACCGTGTGACTACAGCTGTGATTTGTACATCCCCTTCCAGCCTCCTCCTCGCAGGCAGGGGCAGAGAAAAGACAGAAGAGAAAACAGCTTCACCAAAATGAAGTAATTAGCCTGAGACTAGAAAATCAGGAGCTAGGCTCGGGCAGAACCATAGTTTTTGACCATTGATGGCAACGCCCCATGCCTTGTTCATCTTAACCGGTAAATTAAGTTGTTATAACCCAGTGATGGTATCTGCTCATGTGCAAACTGCAGGGTGGCCTGAGCCATGAATGGGGTGGAGTCTCATGGGGAGCTGAGGTCATAATGGCACTCAATTGCATTTTGGATCTTGTCTTCAGATCTTGTCTGTGACAAATGCCAGCTGGTGGCAGCTGCAGGAGCAGAGGATTTCAGCCCTCCACGCTTCGGACACACGTGGCAGAATGGTGCCTGCAAGAAGAGGAGATTTTCTTTTCTGTGGCATTAATTACAGGTTGGTCTTCACCCATTACGTATGCTGTACATGGAGGTAGGTGTTTGCGGTCCCCGTAATGAACATACCTTAGCTCTTCTCTGGGTCGGTGAGGTTTTTCTGGTGGAGATTACAGCAGGATCTTTCAGTGTGATAATTCAGGTATAATAGCTTCTCCTTCCCTGATGGGGCTGACTTGTGAAATCTATTAAACCATGTGGTTCTGGCTTTATTCCTGGGCTCCTCAAGATAAAGGCTTTTAAGTTTTTTGTTGTTTTTGTTCGAAGTAAATCTTTATTTGTTATCAACAGTTTAGACTCACCAATTATCAGCATTTTGAACCTGCAGATAGTTCTGACTGGAAAACATCCGTAAGTTGATCATCTAATGCTCGTGGTTTAAGTGGAAAAGCCAAGCACAGTACTTTATCCAGTCCCCACAATTTCCTCCATTTGAAACTCTGAACTGGCTCAAAATCAAGGGGTAAAATATAGCAGAGGATCTTCTGACTTAAAAGATCAGAAGGATTTTCTCAGGGTATGAGAGCTTCCAACACCACTTCAGGATTTGATTCCCCAATACCCTGTTCCTATATCTGCTTAATACAAAGACTTTCCAAGTTATTAAATTGTGCACTTCAGTCTCCCCTTGTCCTCTTCCCTGAGAGCTCCGCAGATGCTGGACACTGGCTCCAGGCGATTACTTCCAATAAGTCTGCCCACATCGATGCCAGCCTGCCCCATCCAATCTCCAGCCCATCCCCGCTGCACACATGGTGAGACTCCTGCACCATTACAGGAGTGTTCCTCTAATTCCCAGAACCCACTCTCTAGGATGGACAGGTGAAAATGATGTGGAAATTGCTGTTTTTACAATGTTGCTGCTGTCTGTTTTCCAGTCAGACTTCTTAGGGGTTAAAGAAAAAAAAAAAAAAAAAAAAAAAAGAATGGGAAATAACCATCAACTAGGTTATGCGTAACAAATATGGTTAGGGGTTTGGTGCAAATGAAAATGAGGAGCCTCTTGGGAAAACTACAGATTTGTTTTGATTTTATATTGAAGCCCTCATAGTCAGTGGAAATGTGCTTGGATTTGCACAAGCTTCAGCTAAATTACTTTGAAAGAAAATATCATTTCCAAGCCAAATTATCTGCTGGGAGGAATAATTTTCTTGATTTTGAATGGATTTTTTCCAGGAGAAAATCTGGCCAATCTTACTTAACCAAATCACAACTTGGACCATAGGCCTGGAAGCAGGATTCATTTGGATGTTTTAACCTCCAGTGAATAACAAATAGAGAATGCAGCGCAAAATAAAATGAAACAATATGTGTAATGAGCTGATTTAAAATGCAGCTTAAAAAAACTCACATTTCTTTTTCTCACAGTCTATCAGGGCATCAATAGGTCTTTCATTGCTCTAATACGTTGTTATTAATAGTGCAGACAAATGCAAATTGTAGGCTTCGGGGTTCCGTAAGTTTCCTAGGGCTACTCCAGGAAAAGTAAAATGCAAGTTGAATATGCAGCAGCAAAAGGAAGCAGAGACCAGGATGGGGCAGCATGTGGTGCAAGGTGACACACCGATGTGCCCTATGTGGAGATGTTCAGGCTTTGTCCAAAATAGTTAAAGCTCTGAATCAACTAAATCCAGTAAAGCCTCATGTGGGTTTCCTAGTGCATATTTGTAAGTGGCTTTGAATAAATTTGGTATGATTTGCCTCCAAAGAGAATAAAATTAATTCCAGTATGGCCATTTCTAATCAGAACTTAAACTGGCCATGATTCTGGTTAATACAGTAAAATAATTAATTTCAGAAGTTAATTTGGGTTTGTCCTCCTGAGGGTCCCTGTGTGTGCGAACTCGAATGGTTCTTGGTATATCCACAGAACCTTAAAAAAAGCGAGTGGTTTCCTATCTGTTCATGTTTCTCACTGGTGTTTGGTAAATGTCGTATCAATCAATCCATCCTCCCAGTGCAAACCTCCCCCCTGTGAGCTTGGTGGATTTTACCTCTGACTGTTGAGTGCCATTCTAAATTTATCACAAAAAATCAACAAAAGATTTTTCTTTTGTCCCAGATGTCAGATCGTATTTTCTTTTGAACTATAGCAACTACATACTCGATGGAGATAGTGCATTATGACTTCGAGGTCTCTGCTGATTACTAACCTATTTATAATGAGTACCGTAGACTGCAGGAGTATTTTATAACCTTTAAGAAGATGTTTCTCTGAATGGGTCAATTTAAGACCTCTATTAAACAAAGTTCATGATCTCCTTCAGATTCTGGTTGTTTATGTCAGCCAACAAGGCATAAAAACATAACTACATTTCACAATATTAATGATGGGCTTTAAAAACCAAACATAACATTTTACAGCTTTACAACCAATCTTTTTGTTATCAATTTACAGTGATTTGCATCAAATACATATAATCTGTAGTTAACTTCCAAACTTTCACAAGTTGATGGTATGGAATACTGTTGTGAACTAGTGAAGTTTATAAATATATGGCTTTGTTTGAAACACTTAGTATTTTAGATGAAGGATGCAAAAGCTGTGATTGAAGCCAGCACTGCGTATTGAGGTTTTCCTGCTGGAACAACCACAGCACTGTGTCTCAGTTTGCAGATGGAAGCAGAGCTTGGGATTTGAATCAGAGCTTTGCCTGTGATGTTAGCTTGGGGTACAAATCCATTTTCTGGGTTGGTAAACGGAACTTATTGGTCACTTGACCCATGAATAGAGCTTAACATTCACCAGTGCTGGACCTGAAGGGCTGCAGTGTTGCCTTGAACTCTGGGCTTCCAGAAGTCCTGCATAGTCCCATTCCTCTGGAAATTTTCCTTCTAGAGGAAATAAGAGGGAA
This sequence comes from Heteronetta atricapilla, assembly GCA_011075105.1. Taxonomy (NCBI): domain Eukaryota; kingdom Metazoa; phylum Chordata; class Aves; order Anseriformes; family Anatidae; genus Heteronetta; species Heteronetta atricapilla. Next base: position 12,391,000 of record CM021743.1, on the reverse strand, counting down.
GGCGGAGAGGCAATGGAGGGAAGGCTGAAGGAAAAGCTCTCTGGGCTCATGGATAATAGACTTTGGGAAAGCAAAATGGGCAGAATCATAGTGCCTTGGCTAAACTGTGCAATAGAAGTGCTTGAGGGATAATTAAAGGTTATTTTAAAGTGCTTCACCATGTTTATTTTCAGTGAGTCACAATTAAAAAAGACCAGGAGAGGAAATTGATATAGCAGCCACTTTTCTACCTTTATCAGAGCAAGGCCTGGCTTCTGGCTCGTGTTCAAACAGCAATACCTACCCCACTCCCACACAGCAGCCCTTGCTCAGCGTCTTACAGGTTGTTCACAGTCACAGCCTGGGTCCCCATGGGCTTGCATTTGAAGGGGTTCACTGGAAAGTGGAGAGACCTTTTCTGCATCCCTTGCACCACTGGGTGGGCTGTTGTGGTTCCGTCTGGTCATGCTGTCTGTACAGACTGGAAATAGTTCCTGTAGAGCTGGTGTGGATGGGGGTGGTTGAAACAATTGCTTAGAGCTGCTGTAATTGTGGCTCAGAAATAAAAGAATGTATTTTTTGTGCATGAACTTGAACTGCTTAAAAGCACTGCAAAGGTTTTATCCCAGTTATATTGATCCTTGATATATTTGTGCTGGCCTCTGGAGAGAAAACCAGAGTATCCTGCATGTTCCCAACGTTTTGTTGTTGTTTGTTTCCAGCTGATTAGAGCCAGTGGTGCAAAGCTATGAATGATCTGTCTGGCTGACCAAGCGTACAGCACTGGCTACATCCTTTTAGCAAACATATAAGTGAAAAACCTAGCTGACTTGAGAGACACCACAAATTGCAGCTTAATTGCAATGTGTTGAAGAAATGCAGGGAAAGCTCAAATGATTATGATTTCTGGGCTTTCAAACCAAAGGGGGGACTCACTGCAGTGATTTCAGTTCATTACAGATATTTTAAACCTGCCTTGCCTAAGTGAGTTTAATTTTTTTCACCTGTCACTTATCTGCTTTTGAGAAGTATAATTACTACATTTGTTCAAAGCTGTGAGCCTCTGAAATGGGAAAGGGGTATTTTTTTCCTATGCAAACATTAAAAAAACAAAGGGGAAAAGGAAAGACTGTTTTTGAGACAGGCTTTGCCACACAGATGTGCCTGTGCACAGATACATGGCCTCTTTCAGTTTTTGTTTTCTTTATGTGTTTTTAAGATATTAACATATACCTCTGGGGGAAGCCTAATAAGAAATATCAAGCTGAAGCAAAGATTTTAGGAGGAAAAAGAAGTCAGGGGACCTGTGCTGTAGAGACAGCAGTTCAAACAGTGAAAAAGAGGACACAGCTGTGCACATCAGAAATCCACAGCTGGGGAAGTGGAAAGAATATTCCCACATCTGCCCTTATAAATCATCCCTCACCTTTCAGATCCTTTTGTTTTCTGTTGTCTTGAATAATTTCATATATAGAGAGAGGTATTTGCATTTTTCTCCTGCTGTTGTCTGTGATATTTAGGTCAGTTCTACCGACCAAAGCACCAGAAAAGCACTGTGGATTTCTCTGGTGTCCTTTGTAGCAGGGGTGTTTTTCTTACCCTTCAAAGTCAAGGATTCTCCAGCAAAAGAACAAGGCCTTAGCAGCAGGTGCATAAACCAATACACAGACAAAGCCAAGAGGAAAATGCAGTGCAGGCTCTGTCTTTAAAAGACTCATGCTAGCAAGGTCTGAGGAGATGGTGGAGCCGCACTATACTAAAAGCATCTCTCCAGACCACAGCTGAGCAATAAAACAAACCAAAGCTTGGACACTTGCTGTAACTCTTTAGGGAGTGGATGTAAAGGAATAAAGCACTGAATCTTTTCCAGCTCCAAGAATTACTTAATTCTTCCTTATTCCTAACACATCTCCAGATAGAGCAGCACAGATGCTGTTTACACTGTTTCTCAAGGTTAAGAGTTTGAGCTGGAAGCGGCCAAAGCAGTTTTGTTAGAGGAACTGTTCTGGCTCCTTGAGCACTGGCCGTGCTTTAGGACAAGGCTAGGATGAAGCACTTGCAGGCATGGTTCTGAATGGTCCAGCAGAGACAATCCCTGCTCTGGCATAAGCTGAGACCAGAATGAGAAGTACAAAACCAGTACATCAAAAGGTTTTGCTTACATTTTCCACAGGTAAACAAATGTTCAAATGTTGAACATACAGGTTCTTGTTCAAACAGCATGCACATGGAGGCTTTCAGTGTTCATGCATCCCTGGATTTTGATTCTGAATAATGGCTCATAAAATCTGGGAAGGGCTGGTCTACATCTGCAAAATACCAGGTACCAAAGCTCATACACTAGTAATTATCCTCCAGTGTTGAAACTTAGTAGTGGCTTACAAGGTAATGGGAACTAGAAAGTTTTGCTCATTCTGGCTAAAACAATGTTGTTTCCACATGAAGTAACATTCTGAAATGCCTTTTGCTTGAATAATGCATTCTGTCCCAAAGCATGGGGAATAAATTTGGGTGTATGTCAGTATAATAAGAGTATATCTATCTTGTACCAAATCTGCCTAAGAGAGTTAATATGCACTTTAGTATTGCACAGCTGGGATGAATACAATCCCTGATATAATGCCAGTAAAGTTATGCCAAGGATAAATTACGTTGGAGAAGTCTGTAGATGATGTGGGAAGACTGGAGAGTGGACAAGTAGAACCAGCCACATGATAGAAGTTCTTCTCCCCTTCCTCCTCCTCTCCATGCTTTCCACTGAATTAAAGTTTACTTTCTCAAAGGTGCTTATAAATTCTATAATCCAACAAAACAAAAATAAGAGAGAGAGAGAGAGAGCAGGTGAAACTTGTTATTTCAGAACTTTTGGGGAATATTAAAGAGGAAAATGGCATGTATGAAAATGTTTTACTTTTCTGACAGCTCCTTAGGAAAAAACAGTGATAAACTATAACTGTTCTCAAGTTTCTAGTTAATTCTTTTTAATGCTTAACTTGAAAAAAAAATCTGTGAAAAGGCAGATTAGGTCTTGGCTTTGTAGATATAAACACCCTGAAGACATTAGATAGCAATTTATAACAATCAACCATTTCAGTTTCTGAAAGAAGTCCCTTCCGAGAAAATATTTTTAGCTGCTCAAGTCAATGTTTTTCAACAAGCAAATTCACTGTAGGAAAACATTTTAAAATATGACCAGAAAGTAAAAATCAAAGTAATCTGAACTCACTTTTCCCCAGAATCTGTGAGTTTACATTAAGTGCAGGGTAGGCTAAAGCAGAGGGAAACATAATTGTTACTGCACGGAATAACAGAGTATTGACACTCTGTTGTTGGATCAATCAGAGCCATTCTGTAGGTTCAGTTAATAAATTGCTGTGTTAAATTATGATTTCTCCTTACAAAATGCATTTATTTTCTCTCTCAGCATTTATTTTAATAACTTCTCATACCAAGAACTTGTTTGCACCTGTTTTTTTTTCAACACACCATGCATAACACATTGCATAAGGCCATTTCAAAAGGGATGCAAGTCCCAGCATTTGTGTCTGCACGTCCTTGGGTGACAAGGGAAGAGCGGCAGAACAGTTTGAAATGTGTGGCAGGGTGCCTTCCAGCAGCCTAATTATCTCATGTCAGGGTGCATATCTACAGTAATCTAGACAAGTTTCTAATTTGTTTTTCAGTACTGTAGGATTAGTCAATTTAATTGTAATTAAACATTGCCCATTGCGTAGCGTGGCCAGAGAGCCAGACGAGATCATATGCTGATATAATTATTGATTGTGGCCAGGCTGCTTTTCTTATGGGTTCTATATAGGTCCAACGCAGTTACAAATGTGCAGTCATGTTTGGGGCAGATATGATTTTGTGAGGCTTAGGAAAACACTTGTGTGCCATTTTGCTGCAGGACTGTCAGTGGGTGTGGAGAGCCATGGTGATGTTATGGGTGCTGCTTCCTCTGTCTACAACATATGGATCAAAGTTCTCATTTATGCAAGGACTCAGACTTGTGAATTTACATTTTCATATCTATGTAACAGTCATCCTACTGAAGCTCACTTGAGTTAACACCTAAACAGCCCAGGAACCACACACAGGAATGAGATGTCTGGATTTCGCATCCTGGTGGTGGAAGTAGCTAATGGAGTTCATGTCACAATATTTTCTGCTCTCTCCTACGCTCAGTGATAAGGCATTCCAATTTATTGTTCCCTCATGTAAGGGATCGAGTGACTAACTGAGTTACGGGAGGGCACTAGATATGCTTGCTGGTTGATGGATGTGCCCTGTTTCCAGGAGTCACAGCTGGTCTGGCCCTTTCTCTTCTCGCTCACTGCTCGCAGGCATGCCACCGCAGACAGCCCGCGTCATCTTCCTCCAGTCTGCTTCCTGGATAATGCACATCTCTGGGGTCTATCTAGATCTTTTTTTTTTTTTTTTTTTTTTTTTTCATGCACCCACCAATCTCCGTGCTATTTCTCTTTTTCCTTTGCATATTCTCTTCCCCTGTTGCTCTCTTTCCAGCAGTTTCCTGGCCCCAGTACATCAGTCTTCTGTTCCCATACGACTCCCACTAATTACAGAGCTATCTCGCTGTTTAATGCTACCGCCTCTTTTCTAGTTAGTTCTTTAAAAAGGCCGTTAGCTAGAAATACATCATCCTTCAGCTCTGAACCTGCAGTCCACTTGGTAAGCATTTTATACAGTCTTAATAAATGAGGAGAGAAAAAGAAAACAGCAGAGGAATACAAAAAGGGTCCCCTGGGAGTAAGATTGTCAGAAAGTCATGGCTACTTCATAACTCTGGGCATTACTCATTTTTCTTACCATGGGTGGTCCCACTCTGGGCTGAATTTTGAAAGGTTTTTCTTACTGCTCAGCAAAGAAGTGGCATTGCACAGTGTGGGAGGAGAGGTGAGACCCTCAGGTGCTAGCACTGCCAAGCCATGTGAAGGACAACTCTTTCCCACAAGCTTTAGGACTTATTTATTCTCCTGGCTGCTTTTGCACATTGTGGGAAGCTCTGGCCCTGCTGAGAGGGAGAGCATCATAGCTGGGTCACAGCAGAGTAAATAAGTTTAACTGTTTGTGGGGCTGGTAGGATGGGTGCTGTCATCACCCATCCAGTATAATCCCCAAATGCGTGATCGCTGGCCAGGTTATGAGAGAGAATCAGGGAATGGGTCTGAGGGTTTGCTAGTCTGTGTGTGGCTGCCTGACGTGGTGCTGGCTCCTGTCAGGGGACCAGCTGTCTGCATCTCGCCTGGGCAGGGATGGGATCTCAGCCCTTTGCTCCTACGGGCACTTATTGTACATGTGCTCGGTGCTGCTCCCAGGCGCTGCGGTGCAACGGCGCAGACTCCTCGCGGTGTGAATTGCAGGACGCCAGCAGGATTTTGGAAGCTGCCAGTTGTGTGCACAGCGGCTGGTGGGGCAGTGATGCTGCAGAAGCACAGGGCTCCCTGGGTGCAGTATCTGCTGTGAAACTGCCCCAGCAACACGCAGCCTTCCCAGCGGGACAGAGGAGGCTCCCTCCTGGGCTGTGCTGCTGCAGGCTGCCTGCGAGGAAGTGAGTTCAGGCTCTGCTCATCCAGCCATGGTCTGGAGGTAGATGTAATCTTCAGCTTGAACTGAAAATACCCCAAATACAATTTATCCTCTCTCTCTCTTTTTTTTTTTTTTTTTTTTTGGTAGCCATTTTCTTGACAGTGGGTTTGTGCTGTGCCATTTTCTTGTCTGCATTGCCAAAAAGCAGTTTCAGTGCTCTAAAATTCTAGGAAGGACCAGACGAAATTGCTTTGGTCAGTACTGACTTCACAGTTGTGTCCAACCCAGTTTCTTCGCTGTTTACAGCCTCACTGACCCAAGAGGATGATTGACCAGTAAGACAAATGTCAAGCTAGAAAAAGGCAAATTATGTGGCTTGATGAGTTGTTGTGGTAATTCAAATGAATGAAGTAAGAGAAGTGTCAGAGCTGCTGGGGCTGTTCAGATGATGGAGTGGTCATTGCTCCAGAGCACAGGAGATTTTTTTGTCTTTTCTTTTTAAAGACTATTTAAAACCTATTGAGCTGAGTGGTTACAGTGAAATCAGATGCATTGTACCTTCCTACTCAGTGTTACCTGGGCAGGTCATTCCCCCTATTTTGCTCCCTGTGTCCTGAGCATCATGTGCAAACGCTTGTCCCACAGAAGCGGAAAGCTGCTGGAAGATGAGCGGGTGTGCTGTCTGTCTTCCAAGAGGCCTCCGATGCTGTGGCTCAGATAACTGTGGAGCCCATTGCAAAGCAGACCAGCAGGCCTGGCCCTCTTGCTTTTATGCGCCCAAATACTTCTACACTGGTCCCCAATGGCTGTATTTAGCTGCGTCCCTCCTGAATTAAAATTAGGCCCACAAGCAGTACCATGCGTTTACTGAAGCTTATTAGAATGAAATGGGAAATACACATATTTCAAAAGTATTTTATTTGGAATACTAATCTTATTTTAGAATTCATGTTAAGCTGTTGAATCCCTAGCAACTAACATGAAAACAAACTGAATCATAATGAAATACAGTGCTACTGTATTCCATTATACTCTATGCCAGCATGACAGCAGCTTTTTCTCTTGCTGAAAATAGGATTGCTTACATTTTATTTTTATTTATTCTAGAGGAACAAGTAAAAAAACATATAATAATAAAATCCATCCATTGGTTCATATCTTTCTGTATGTACCAAGTACTGTTGGGCAGGGAGAGAGGAACTGATATCTGCACAAAACTCTAACAAAGTATTTCACTGCCTGATGTTTCCATTCTGAGTAGTCTGGACCTCAGATTGTGCTGCAGAGAGTCAAATTGCACAAAGTGGTGTTGCAAGTATTATACTGGGGCTGCAATATGCAGCACATCAGCCAGAGGAGTGATCCAAGGTGCTGTACATCATAATAACGCTGTAGGTAAAGAACGCTGTGGTGATATAGGGGAATAATGCATGGCTGCCACTGCTTTATGGCAAACAGTTGCTGTGCAGTCATATATAATGCTGTGGGAGTCAACACACCGCAAACTTCATCGTCTGCCCTCTTGTGGAAATAAGCAGCTGTGGAATAAGGATTACCGAACACAAAAATCAGTGTAAAGCTCTTCTTATCCCTTTCCCTGGCAGATGTAAATTGTGGTTGAAGACTGAGGCTCAGTTGCTCTGGGAACTACAATTCAGAGGTACTGAAAGTGAAGAAAAGAAATATATAGCATCCTGAGTGGGCTGAATCATCCCAGTTGTTTCACTCCCTTTTATGCTGAAGCATTTTATTTTTAACAAACAGCCTGAGAAACAGAGATTTAAGGCCCAATAATGGTGTGATATGAGCGAATTAGTCTACTACAGCCAGAGACTGCCTTGGAAATGCACTACACTCACCATGGTAATTAGTAATTTTAAGAAAGTAGATTATAACAACTGCCCTATGGTGTTTTATTTTATTTTATTTTATTTTATTTTATTTTTCTCTTTGTGAAGAGTAATGCTTGTGTGGAATACAACAGGGAAGCTATCAGGCTTTAAGAATCAGAGAAAAATGTAAAGAGCTGAAGGACAGAAAACCCTAAAGCATAGGGGTGTTTTATTCGTACTGTGGCTCAAACCAGCTCCTAGTTGCATATAGGCTGTGCACTCCTTTCCTCAAACATGGGCAAAGAGTGACCCAGCTCAGGGGAAATTTTAAGGACCATCAGGACAGGGTGCAGAGTATTTTCTCTTTTCTCCTATCAAAGATCTCAGTCATGAGTTAATTTTCCTCTGGACTTCACTCTCCAGTTCCCTCTACTTGCTGAATCCTTCTTCCTGGTGGCTAAGCATCTGAAATATTCCCTTGTACCATCTCCTTCCTCTGCTTCATTAAAGAGGTGTAAAAACGGGAGATGATACACAGACAAAATAGGAATTAAAAGAGCAGAAGGGACCCTGGGAGATCATCTAATCCATCTCTCTGCCTCAAAGGAGGTGAACATGTAATTAACTGCTCCTAGTGGCTGTCTGTCTGATCTGTTCTTCAAAACTTCCTGCATGGGGATTTCCATCACCTAGGAGTTGAGCCCAGCATTTCACTAGTTTCATGCTAGAGAGATTCCCTTAATCTCTAACTAAAATCTCCTTTGCTTTTATTTAAGCCCCCTGAGACATATTCTTATGCTTCTCTCGTGCTTTTTAAGAACTTTGGTTATTCTTGTGGTTCTTTGTTGGACTTTTTCTCTCTGCTCTGTAAACTTTCATCATATGCTCAAGCTAAAACTGTTGCGCCCAGTTCTGGGAAAGTGAGAATTATTATTTCATGTATCATTTCCAGATGATTGCTGAATCTGTAGATATTCAGTTCTTCTGCTGCAGTCTGGTCACTAAGATCTGCATTTCAGATAATTTCACTAACTGGTGCTCTTAAATGTTCCATTTTCCTTTTTAGAAAAATGTTACTTACAGATTTTAACTTTGGTTTTAATTTGAAGAAAATCAACTCATGTTGATTCATTTATAACAAAATTATTTGTTATGAGGAAGATTCCTATCTGACTTTATTGCTCCCTAAAGCCACGTATTAAGCATTTTGTTTACTCGGAGTCCGTGTTGCAAAGAAATGTGTTAGTAACCACAGTCGAGTATTTGAGCCCCACTGTAATAAGTCGCATTTGTTTTCCGATCTCTATCAGGAACATTAAAGCCTTCCTATTACTAAAGCCCTCCTGTAACCACAATTCTGGTATCGTTCATATCTCTAATAACATCGTACAGATTTCTATTCATATCATATCAGATATAACAGCGACTCATCTTGTTTTTCATCTCTCTCTTCAAAGAAAAGACAATTATTGTTCTGAAGATGCAATGATTGGCTTATCTGAAGTGTCCCAAAGAAATACTGACTCTTTTAACACCGTTTTTATCAGCTCTTTAATTACTTGGAATTTTGTCACGCAATCTGTGAAGCCATGTACCCATCATGGAGAAGATTTTGACTTTCCCTCAAGCTGCTAAAACAAAGAGGAGTTTTACACAGAAAGCTGCTTCAGATGATCTGCTGCCATGCTACCAACCCCAATGGAGTTTCGCACCCAAGACTTTGAGCTTTCTCAAGATACTACATGGATCTCAACACCAGTGGAAATACCCAGATGTAGATCCATATGCCCTTGCCATTGCTGTTGCTTAAGTAAGTCTCCTAAAATGTTTCTCGGTTCTGTGTAATGCATCGGCACAGGATCACAGACTACTGCACTCTCAGAAAGTCTTGTTGTGTCTGAATGTGCACCTGAAAAACCTTCAGCATCTTCATGCACCTTCTTTATCACTTTACTTTTAACCTTACCATTTTCTCTGTGCTCCTTTCCCCAGCCCAGTGCTTATATATCTTCCGATGAAGACCAGTCCCCATATTTTAAGCCAGACAGTGCTGGCAGAGATTGTCGCTTGCTAGCATAGAAGAGCCAATTTATCAGCCTTATCTAACAAGTGAGAGTCTAACATTAATGTAGTCAGAGAGACGTTTATTGTTTATTGGAAACACAGTTCCCATCTGAAGTTCATGGATGATTTTGCCTAAATAAATGTTGTATGTTAGCTGCAGTTAAAAATAATCACCTGCCTAGTTAAAGTCAAAGATTTAAGCAGGGATTTTCTTGTTTGAAAAAACAAAGTTGAAAGGTTTGTTCAACCTTGAACTGTGAACTTTGTGTTTCCATTCAAACAACCTAATCCATACCAACCTGATTTGTTTAAAATTATGAGTTTTCCTGCATGGCAACAACATCTAGATGCTCTTTGTAACCCTTGTCTGGTAATTCTGTGCCAGCCAATGCAGCACAGAGGCCAGCACAGATCTGAACCCTGTAGTGAGAACCACAGGTCCTGACCAACGCAGCTGAGACTTCCAGAGATCCCTGTGGGTATGGGGTGTCCCTCTACCAGTCACAGAAGGGCATCTATGGCCAGCAACCCCGGGACAAGGCCGAGCTGCAATACAAAGTGACTGTATGTTTTCACTTCTCCCAGCCTTCCTCCCACCTCCCCGTGGTAGTCAGGCACCGCAGCAGTGTGGCAGACCTGCCAGCTCCTTTCTGAAACCTCTTGAAGACCCCGTGAAAAAGGCTTTGCCATCCATAGAGGATAGCTCCTCTCTTGCCTGGGAGCAGTGGTGTGATAGAGCATTTTGGGGGTTGCCCAGTGAGCTTTCTAAGAAAAACAAAAAATAAATCAAAAGTAAGGTATGTCCCCAGGTTCAGGGGAAGATGATTAAGATTTACATGAAAAGCACTGCATACTTTTGTCCTGTGTGTAGACAGCCCAGCAAGCTTACTGCTTAAATCTGCAGCTGTAGCATGGAGGAGACAGAGACATAATTTTCCTTTTTTTTTTTTCTTTTTCCCCCATAAGGTAGGTGAGTTGAGGAAGCAGATGCAGTGATCTCTTAATGTTTAGACACTATTTTTGCCTGTGCAAGGGTGCCAATTCCTGCATTCCAAAACTGAGGGAAGAACTATTAAAACCACACAGAAAGCAATGAAAGGCTGGGCACTGCATATCTGGGTGGGGGAGGCAAGCTGGTATCAAAGCAGTGAATAAAATCCAGCAAAGAGGGCTCCCAGCCCTTTGTTGTTCCCTAGACAGGAACATGGCCAAAGGTCCTGATCCAATTTATTCCAATAATTTCATAACAGCACAAAGAGACTCCGAAGCCCTCAGCTCCAATCTCAGCTGTAGCAGTAATAGGTAAAGAAAGAAAGAGTTGATTACAAAGTCTGTCCCGCAGGCAGTGAATATGGGCTCAGATGTCTCAAGGTTTTTAAGTGTCTGAACTTCTGCCGACTTCTCTGAGGATTAGGCCTTCAAGTAAGGGGACCCACCAGCACATCTTTACAGATCTGAAGGTGGAGGTCAAGAGCCCAGTCTCACCTAGTACCTTGGGTGAAGGAGGTAGGTTCATGTGACCCCCTAAAAGAACAACAGCAGCAAAAATAAGGTGCTCAACAAGTCTAGCTTATTATGGAGAAATTCTGCCTTTCCAAAAAACCCATCCACCCCAACTCAATGCACTGGAATGTAGAGTTTTATCATGAAAGTCTGACCAATTTCCACTTTTCTTCAGGTTTCCCAGTGGTTTTCTAGTCCCTTTGCTCCCATAGCACAACTGGGCCAGAGTGACATGAGGAGGGACAGGAAAATATCTGATGAGAATGAAGACGGTTGCTTTGTCAGGTGTGATTAACACCAACACAGTTAAATATGTTACTGGTGAAGACCGGCAGGATGTGCATGAAATTTTTAAAAGCCATTCTCTTTGCAGTCATGCCTTCTCAGAAAATTATAATTTCAGTAAATTAGCAGAATGCTGATGAAAAATTCAATGTGGTGTTATCTGGAAATTCTGACAGCAAAGTCTACAATAACCCTTGCAAAACTCTTGTTTTTGATATCGTGCTGCAGCTGTGCAACACAGCCACGTCCCTTCTGCTGGGCGCTGCACGTCACATGCTGATGATTACAATTAAAATTAAATGCTTCTCAAAAAAAAAAAAAAAATCACTACATAGGCAGATTTCCCTGGCATTATCTTTCTTTTGTGGAAATCCCCCGATGAGAAAGTTCACCGCTCATAATGAAATTACCGGCTGCTCTCTGGTCTGGCGTTAGCTGCACAGCTTGTGACAAGCTGAGCTCTGAGCACGGCAGCCTACACCGGGTGCCGTGAGTGGCACGATACAGAACCACATCACTAATAGTGGAGTCAGGGCTCTCGAGCTGTCATGTACAAATCTTGTTATAATGAGAAGAGCATTAGTAATAGAGGCTGAAATTTTCAAGCTGCCTAAGGGATTTAGATGCTCAGTTCCCATTAAATTTAATGGGATGCATGCCTCAAAATCCCACCCACAATAAATTTTTACCAAACATTCTTCATGCAGGGAAAGGAGAAGGGAGAGAAGAGAAGGGTGGAGATAATCAGGTACAAGAGTGGTTCTGACTGGGACTGGAGGTCAGCTGGGTATTGTAAAATTGTGTCCAAAAGGCAATTGGAATGAAATACTGCATAGAGGTCTCTTCTAATACTTGGGCAATTTGGGTCTGGACTCCGCTCCAGCCTGCCCTGTAAGGTGGATGGGAACATAATGCCCTTTGTGCTTTGAGACTTCTATTTCTGGACCGCAGACCTACTTGCAGTCATTAAAGCACATTTTAAAATGAAAATTAGGTAGGGAGATGTGGATGGGATAGCAGTGGTCTTTAGAGATACGTAGGAAGAGGATGAAAGGAGGCTGTGAATTGAATAAGCCTCATGTTACACAGGTTGGCTTCTCTAATTAGGCCCAGTTACATTTTCTTCTTCAACCAGATTTATCTGTATTTAAAGCAGGTGCATTTTTGCAGTGTCAAAAATACTAAAGATCAACACGTTTCCCTGGTAACCATGGATCCCATTACTTTGCTTCCAGCAAGGTACCAGCTCCAAGGCTTGGCTTCATCCTACCTAAATTCAGGACCCAAACTGGGAGTCCCTGTAGGATTCCTCCATCAATTAGGAAGAGAAAGAGGTGGAGAGTGATGCCCCGATGGTCCAGCTCTTGCCCCTGGGGAGAAGGGGCAACAGCCCTTAGGTCTCTGCCTAAGCCTGCATGGACAGGCAGGTGCTTCCAGGAGGAAATTCCTCTACCTGAGGTTGTAATTTAGGTGTCCTGAGAGATGCCTACCATTGCACATTCCTGGCTTGAGTGAATGCTGATAGCTAGAGCGAACGTATGCCCAAATATTCAGCTAAAAGTGAATCCTGTTGAGCTTCAGTTGCACAAGTGTTTTTATCATCATGCTTACATTTGCTCATAATTAGGGTTTTCCTTGTGCCCATACTGATCTTCTCTTTTATCAGTAAGGAATTTACCTGCCATAACCCTGGGTTAACACCAGGAGACACAGCTCAAATTTCAACCCAAACAAATTAATTGTATTTCCTTGTTTACTTATTTATTTATTTCCAGAAGAAGAGTCTGTCCTCAAGATGGTTTGAATTATTACTTTTCAAATACTTTTTATTTTTTATTAGATCTTTGCATGCCTCAATTTTCCATCTGGAAATAAATAAGGATAAAATGCTTTCTCCGCCCTGTGCTTGCCCTGCCTGTTCAGCGTGAGTGATGTGGAGGCGGGTAGGAGGGATTCCAGGCAGCCTGCTGCAGTGTGGCATCTGGAGACACAAACTTGGAGGGGTTCCCAGGAAGGGAATATAACATTTGGCAAGGGAAGAAGGAGCTTAGATGAGAGAGGGCTCTGAGGTTTTCCCCTCTTCTATCCCCGTCCTGTTGCTTATTTCTGAATATTTGTTTTATTCCCCTGCCATATTAGAAGTGTAAATTACACAGATGAGCTAATGAGATCATCTGTGTGTGTGCCATTTGGGGAAGAGGGAAACAAGGAGCTGCTTTCTCCTTTCTATCCTTTCTAATCATTTACCTTTATTTTGAGACTAAAGATGTTCGTATTCTGCACAGCGCTCCACAGGCCTGGATCAGATCTTACTCTGTTTCTTCTGTGACATGATATATGTTTCTCCTCTGTGTTTATGCGGCTTGCCCTTCACCCCAAACATCTCTGGTGCCTTGTTATGTCATACATACGTGATGAAGTTCTGGTCCATGGAAGTTTTGGTTTTTATAGGAATAGGACCTGGATTTTACCCACACAGAGTTTTAGGTTCAATAAATACAATGAGTCACTGTAAGAAAACGGGTTTGTGGCAATCTCCTTGTTCTTTTTGTCCCTAAATTCTGTTGAACAATGATTGTAGGCAGCACTGGGTAAATGTTCAGCTGGCATAAACACAGGCACCTTCACTGCAGCCTTGCTGATTTATTGGGATGTGACCCTATGTTTGCAATTAAGATTATGTCCATAGAACAGATGGGTCGGAGTGATGCATTTGCCTTTACGAGGCACTGAATCAGATTCACTGCAATAGATCATTCATATCACAAATTGGTGCCGTGCTGCTTTAAATAGCAGTGGTGCAAGGAAGGAATTTCTTGCACCAGTTGACAACTTTCAGACTTTCGTACGTGAAGTTGCTTTTCTTGCTGAATGTTTATTCGCATAGAAGGGAATCAAGTCCATAAGACATTTTTAGTTTTTGTGCTGAAGTTGCAATTCTGTTTTTAAATTGAGTTTGAAAGTAAAAAGACTTTTGGTGGGAGGATAAAGACGGTTCTTTATTCCGAAATAGTTTGTACAGTTTGGTTGTGAATCTTTCTACACAGTCAGTATCATCGCATCTATCCTCGCTGTTGAGTTGCCTCAGAAATAAATTCTCAGAAATACACAAACTTGAATTGGGAAACACTTCTTGATTTGCTCAGCTGGGACAGAGACATCTTTACTTGAGTGCTCTGACATGTAGAGACGTGGAGTAAGGGGTAATGTGTGAGAAACTTCCATGGGACATCAGGAATCTGCCATGTTCCCCATTACTTGCTGCTTCTTAAGGAGCTTTTCTGGTCACTGGAAGGTGCTTCTACTGGGGCTGGAATTGCAGATGCCAGTGTCTGTCCTTTGCATCCCCAAGAGCCTTGGATTTCAGTATCTATCACATTTTAGGGCACCCCACAAGAGACTAAAAAGAAACAGAAGGAAGGGTTATGTCTTTTCATTTTTCTCCTTAAGATGCTTTGACAAACTCTTTTATGGTACACCTTAATTTCTGGCTTCAGGCTGCTTTTCTGTTTGGATGCTTTCTGCATGACAACACAGAGAGGGAAATGGGAGAATGAAGATCTTAAACTGAATAACCCTGCTGGTGCCACAGGCACAGCTCCAGGGTCACCTCACACGCTGGGACAAGGCTACTGGTAACCCATTTTTTAAAATTTTAAGTAGGAGAGCAACATAAAGCCTCTTCCTTCTGAACAGAAGGATGGCATCTTCTCGCTGTGACTTCTAATCCCTTGGCAAGCAAATTAAGAACAGAAGTAATATCAGGAAGGCATGGCTTTGCTCCATGAGCAAGTCCTGAACAGAAAAGCCCTGCACCTTTTGCTGTCTGAATGTACTTTACCAACCAGCCTGGCCAAGCTGTAACACTGTTTCCCATTTCTTACTCGGGGGAAAGTCAGGCACAGCACAGAGGCTAGTGAGAGCTCAGACTAAGGGTTCCCTCCTCAAGCTGAAGTGCAGTGGGATTTCTTCCTCTTGCACAGGAGTCCTCTGAATTCAGCATGCTTAACCCGTGGCAGAAATAATTCAGGTCTGAACACATTAATCACACCGGGTCAAGGTAACGGTTGTTCTTTGCATGGATCGTTTCAGAATATTTTCTGCGGGTGTTTGTAGCAAGCAAATCATAGGATGCAGTTGTTGCTATAGCAATAAGCCTCCTTTGGTGAGTGAGGTAGGGTAGCCCCCCTCAGACAGACCCGCGCGTTCCCACCAATTATCACTGCAACTTCGGGGCCTGACATGCTTTGCTTACCAGGGGTGTGATAGGTATTGATAAACCTTGAATTCTAGCAGCAGAATGGATCCCAAGGAATTTATAAATTTCTGAAAATTCTGCTTGGTTTGAGGCACCAGCAAACCTGAAATTTGCAGGCTGTAGTTGCATTAATTAAATTAATGCTGTTTTTTTTTTTTTTTTTTTTTTTTTTTTTCAGTTGTGTGTGATCTGTGTATGGGATATGTAATATAAGCACGTGTGATACGTTGTATTTTAGGTGGCCTCTGTGATAGCTCTGAAAAGAGGCTGGATCAACAGTGGCGGTAGAAACAACACAACTAAAACTGGCCTTAATTCTGGTGGAAAAGATTCAGTAAAATACCCTTGAAATATTTAATCTAGAAGAGAAAACTTAAAGTATAAGCAAAGCTCTGATAATAACTTTTTCCTGGTGTCAGCTTTGTTTATCAGTCACGTAGAGTTTGCGGCGTGTGGTCTTCAGGAAATGAATGTTTGGTGTTAGGTGGGCTGGGGGCTGAGCTCAGTGGATCGGCCAGGCAGGGCTGCCAGCACACATACCATGTGAGGTCCAGATCCTTGCTTCTGCCTTGTGAGAAAATGGGTCTGGTCCAAATGCTGTTGAGGTCAACACAAAAATGTCCTTGGATCCTTTGGAAGAGTCTTTTGGATTGCGTCCAGTGAATGTGATTTGAGACTTGACCATCAGACTCTAATTCCAAACATGCTCCTGAGCCAGTGGAGCGATTCTGAACTTACGCTGATGTGAACAGGGGAACTAGTCCCTTCTTCCCAAAGTTATCATGAAACAAGGGATTATCAGCTCAGTTCACTTCACCAGTGTCGTGTTTTCCATTTCCTCTCATCTCTTCTCTCCCTTGTGCTCCTCACGTACTTACAATAGATATGAAAAGCAGATCCCTCAGATGGCTCCTGTAGGCAGTAGCTAATTTATGGTGATGATGGGCTAGCGGTTGTAAGACAAACAGAATGAAAGAGAAAGCAGTTGTAAAACTGCTTTTTGTGGGCTGCTTGCACTAGTCTGTAAGTATTTATTATCCTAGATGGCAATCTAACTGATTCTCCTTGATGTACTCCAACACTAATAAAGGAATTTTGCAGTATTATTATAGCAATTTTAAATCAATTCACTCAGTGAACGCTGTTGTGCTCAGAAGTCAATTATAGATATCACTTAAAAAAATAGATACCTGAACTCAGACCTGTGTTTTCATCACTATGTAGATAGCAAAATAAAATTACAGCAAGGGAAAGGCACATTAGCAAGCTGGAGGCATTTGAAGGGAGGGGACTAGCGTGAAAGGTGATGTTTCTGCTGCAAGGTTTTCTTCAGGCTTCAGAGCATTCCTGACACTGCCACCTGCTTTGCTTTCCCTTCCAGCTCCCCAGTGGCCTTCAGGCAGAAACATCACATCTCGTCATGGCTTTGCATTCTAGAACAGGTCTCACAAAGGATCATCATGAAAGCATCCAGGAGCCATGCCTGGATCTCAGGTGATTTAAAAGATAGTGCCTGAAGTTAGGGATGGGTTCATCCTTCCAGGCCAACAAAAGCCAGAACTTGATAAATATAAAGCTCGTTCCACCACGTGAGTTCAACGCCTACTTCTTTAAAATTATGTTTCATTTCCTAGGTGCTGAAGATTTATGTAATTTTCAGTTCCTTCTGTCACCAGGTCCTTCATAAAAGTGTTTTTTTCCCGTTGTTGGGTCTCTTGGGAGCATTAAAAGGATTTTTGTTATTGCTGTGGAAACAGTGGCTGGTTTTTCATTCTGAAACCCCCTTTTCCCTGAAGTCTTGGAAGATTCTTGGGAATCAACTTGTGTTTAATGCATGGAGGTCCCTAGAAATGGGGAACAGAGACAATCTGTAATTGTTCACATCTCTAGGAAATGAGTCCTGATTATATAACAAAATGTTACCAAAAGCAGGGGATGTAGCAAGCAAATTCTGGTAAGAGATCTGTGTAATTTCAGTGTAAAGGTGCCTCTTCTTTTTCTGCTTAGAAAAGCTCCTTTTTTATTTTTTTTTTCCAAGAAAATCCTACTTTATCTATAAAAATGGGGTTCCGATGCCTATTAGTATTCACACTTCTGGGCAGAGGGAGTTTGAAGTTTCAAGGCAGATACTACCATGTCAACACTATGATAAACAGCCAAGCAACTGTCCTCTATCTCTGGTAAAAGATAAGCTGGAATATGGAGAGTGATTAAGAGTTGTGTTCAAGATTTATCTAATCAACTTGGAGAGCAGGTCAGTGTGTTGTCTTGATAAAATAGTTACAGTAAAGTTGCAAGTTTGAGCAAGTTTGACCTCGGCACGCTTCCTGTGCAGCCAGTGCATCTCTTCTGATTATTCCTTGTGAAGGTTTAGAGGATGATGAAATGAATACAGAGGGGAAGGTAGAACACAAAAATAGAATTGCTTTTTCCTCTAGCCCTCCCCATCAGGAGCTGTGCTATCACACAGGGTTTGTCCTGGTCCCTGTCGGTCTTCATACACTGAACCAGGATAGACAAGCTGCAGCATGAACAATTTTACAGAAGGAGAAGATGAGCTTTTTGGTCCTAATCAAATAAGATTTACCCCCTTCTGAATCCAGAACATGCGTGTTCACGGCACCTGACTTTTAAATATCAGTTCAGCTTTTTCTTCCATTCAGAAAATGTACATGTGTAGGCATGGATGGGCGAGGAAATGGAGCTGAAGAAGCAAGTCCTCTGTGGCTACCAGTCAGCTCAGGTCCATTAGGCGTGGTGCAGAGGCTCTGATTCAACTCAGAGAGTCACCCAGATGACAGGGACAGCTCCTAGAGCAGGCAGCGAGAAGGCACGCCACAGGGAGAAGTAACAGCGTGTAAAGCAACAACATCAATCAGAATTGCAGTATCAAAATATTTTGTACAATTTCCAGGGAACTTTGTTCTGCTCTCCCTCCACTTCGAAGCCCTGGTACATACCAGGCTGATAGAAATTTTCCAACAGCCTTCTTTCTCCTGTGCTGAGGTAAATTGCTCAGGCAGCCTTGGGGCAGAGAGCATAGAACTGCTGTCACATTTCACCCACTGAAAATTGGCTCCATTATTTATCACCGATGGAGATGCATACAGTGGAGAGGAGGGGAGAATTATTTAATATAAATGTGGCAATATAGACCATTCCCACTTAGAATTGATTTTTCCTGCATGATATATGCTGTCTCGTTGAAAGAGGGAGAAAGGTATCATTTGAAACCTGACTCTTCTAAGAGGAATTAAACAGGGAAAAAAAAAAAAAGGAAAGAAAAAGCTAAACATATGGAGGCATTATCTCAGGGGGACTCTTAATATATTTATTGGGAAAGTGTAGTCTTGCTGTGCTCCTTACTGAGCTCATGAAATAAGACTTTCTGTATCTTCCCACTGTAATATTTACTACTGAGTCCCTCCAGCTCTTTTCCTCTGCATTCAACACCAGCTTGACTTGTTTGTTGCAAGTGGCAGATTGGAAAGAAGTGGAGGTTACCTCTGACAGAATTGTCAAATTAAATTTATCCTGATCCTTGTACGTTCTCCAGGAGACCCCATATTTATAGTAAAGTACACACAGCTCATAAGCATTACTTCTCAAAAACACTTTGACAGCAAATAATAAATAAAAAATAATACACAATGCAATATGCAATTGACTTATATGCCTCCCAGTCAATGATAGCATTATCCAGAATACATAATTACATTGCAGGCAGTACATCCTTTACCTGGGAACAACATAGTCTGATAAAAAATAAATAATAATAATAACCGCCCTAAGTATGCATCACTGGGTGCCTTGTCTAAATCTGGCTATGAAGAATGAATATGAAATTAGCATTCGATTAGAAGTGAAGGAAATGCAGGATGTGAATGTAAAGCAAAAGACTATATCAATGTCTAAATATGAATGTGACATTTGTATGGCTGCATAAATTGTCTCCTTATGCAGCATTGCTTAGAAAGATCTGCTACAGGAATAGCAGAGTGAGGTTTTCTACAAGGTAGAGAAATCTGGTTTTAAGGTGGTTTTCTCAGGTGGAATATCTTTTCTTCACTTTCGTTCCCATCCTCTTTTCCCCTGGAATCAGCAGAGACCTGGTAGTGCTGCATTTTTTTTTCTCCCTGCCCTGTTCATCTGTTGTCACTATACAAGATTCACAAGTGGTGTTCTCTGCAATTTCCCCCTTCCATTTTTTCTCTCAGGTTTTCCATAGAGTTCAGACCTGAGCCATCTGTTTCACTTCTTCCCACTCCACAGCCTGAATGCATATCTTAATATATCTGCAGAATGTTTTTGCAATGTTTATCTTCATATCTTGCTCTTCTTCCCCAGAATGTAAAATGATGAAGGCGGAGGGTCAGTCATCCCTTAATATATATGTATATATTTAACTTAATTCTCTGTCTTTTGCTCTGAAAACAAAAGGATTTGTCCACTTCCAGCTACAGTTTTTTTTCTAGAAGTTTTGTCCCTGAGAATTAAGGGAGGTAGGACTAAAATATTTTTTCTCTGACCTGTCTCCATTCAAGACTGTTGGTATATTCTGTAAGCCAGTGTGCGTTATTACCAATTGTGTTTAAACAAGAAGGTGAGATATGAAACTGGACAGGGCAGGTGGCATTAAAGGTAAATTCATACTTTACTTCAGGTGTGTCTGATGCCACTCTTGAATCAGATCAATTTGGGACCTAAAAAAAAATGAAATTGTCCTTTACTGTCTTCCAAAGCTATGAAGAAAAATTTGCATTTGTTCTGGCCAACTTTGCCATCTACTTGACCTTAAATTGGAGCATTTATGTGCTGTTTCCCAAAATAAGCATCAGTTAGGTTTGGGAGAATGCCTTAAGGGTGTGCAAGCCAAATTGTACCAGTCAGAAAGATGCTGTTTTTAAAATCAGCTTTACGGGTGAATCTTCCCATCACTGTTAAAGTTTAACATATCCCCCTAAGCCTGGATGCTCTTTGAAGCAAGTTACCAGCTTAATTGGGACTCTTTAATAAATTTAATGCTACTTTTTTAATGAAGAAAGATGAAAAGTTGCCTAGAGGGGAATCCTGAGCACAAGGTATTTAAAGAAATTATTCTTAGAGAATGTTGATCTCTTATCTCATTCTCCACAAATCATTTAATGAAATAACATTAGCATTTCAATTCTCATACTTGTGTCTCCTCCTTGCACACATTTCTTCATTTTTGTTTTTTCCCTTTTCCAAAAAAAAAAAAAAGGCACAACAAGGCTCTTGAATGACAACTATTGTTGCTATTAAATGATGATTAATATTGCCCCATTCTTGCAAATGGGGAGCACAGGTTTATTGTTATTATTATTATTTTTCCAGACAATTAGCTAGATAGTTTGCTCTTACATTTATTAATGCTTGTCTTAACATGCTTGGCTTTGCCTCTTGGATAATTACTGCAAACTTGGGCATCTGCAGCCAGGCTCCAGATACAAAGCAGTCCTGTTGCCACTCCCTGTAGGCAATAACCTAAAACAGGAGATGGCTTTCTGCTCCAAATGTAGATATTGAGTGCTCTCTCTTTAGATTAAAGAATTATTTGGGTCCTGCTGTCAGTGCCTATGTTTCTCATTGAAAGTGCCTGATTCTGTGGATGGGAAGAAGAAGCATTAGTTTTTCACTGCAATTTCTTTAAAAGCCGCAGATCTCCATAACAACCTGTTAGAGAGTGACTCTTGTATCTTGAACCAGGGAAGGGGAACATTTGTGGCCTCCTTTCCTTGATGAATCGTCTCCTTTCTCTTGTTGCTGCTTCATCGTTATCTCAGGTCTGGTTTCTTGCTCTTAGATGAGGGCATTGTCCAGTCTTTGTGACACGGGTGGCATTGTGATGGCAGGGAGTGATGGCAGCAATTGGCACGTTTCACTGCAGGTAGGTTCAGGAGAAAGAAGAAGGATGGGGTACAGAAACACCAGGCTGAAGTATAAATCCAGCCCACTGGCTTTACCAACCAAGGCAAGAATTTCTTTATTCTGGACCTGCATATAAATAATTGTCTTTTTCTTTTGACCGATCCATAGTGATTTCTCATTTTTTGATGCATCTTACTCTTCTCTACATATTTATTAGTGCTTTATCTCTGTTCCATTTCCGCCCTCTTTTCAGAGAAAAAAAAAGCCAACTTTATGTAATTTTCATAGAACCTGGCTCAGCCACATTTTTCTCTGACTTTTCCCCCTAATTTCAGGGCCCTATTATTTTCTGTAACACTGTAATATGATCTTCATGATTCTTGTAAGATTTAGAGAGAGTGGATTATTTGAGAATTTCCTGAGCAGTCTCCAGAGTTTTGTCTTACATACAAATCACCATATATATCCATAGGAAATAGAAAGGAAAGAAATAGATCACAGAGTTCCTTCTCCCCACTATATTAGTTTAATTCCTTCAAAATCACTGGGAATGGTTATCCTTCAGCATAGAGGGGAAATAAAATACATCCTGGAGTCTGACTGCTGATGCTGAGACTCCTTATCAGTTTACAGTCCCATGGATTTTGAGGTCTGATTGTAGGACTGGGGCATAACTTTAATGTTTAAAGTAATGTTTACTCAGCTTTCTAATAAAGGGTACTGAAACCAGGACAGGTACCCATTTTTAGAAGTTGGGAATTTTGTGCACACACAAATATACATGTATATAAATAAAAACTTTCTATTTTTCATGCCCAAGAGAAAACATACATCACTACACCCTTGGAAGCAAAGCAACAGACTCAGGCAGAAAGGGAATTTCCTGTCTTCATTCAGACCCAAAGTCCTTGGGTATCCAGTGCTTGTAAATGATTTGTAACTGTCAGGCACTCAACAGGTGACCCGATAAACATGCATTACCAAGCCTAGCCCTCTTCCAGTCTGCCAGATCTTAGCTCTCCAGCAGGAGCATCCCTACAGAAGCCCCACATTCCCATCCCAGGCCTGCCTGGGTGCTTGCTCCAGAAAGGACTCTTCAACTAAGTAAGAAGCCAGTCGATTAATTAAGTGGCACAACAAGCACAATTAATCAAACCCAATCTTTTGCTTCCTAATGAGCACTCATAATAACTATGCTGGATTTCTTTTCCTTTTATAATTTTCAAGGTATGATTTAATTGTCATGAACATCCAGAAGACAAGAAAAAAAAAGTCCTACAAACTCAAACTGACAGAAAAGTCTTTTTTTTTTTTTTTTTTTTTTTTGGTACTCTGCTGTAATGATTCATGCGTT
This sequence comes from Heteronetta atricapilla, assembly GCA_011075105.1. Lineage (NCBI taxonomy): Eukaryota > Metazoa > Chordata > Aves > Anseriformes > Anatidae > Heteronetta > Heteronetta atricapilla. Next base: position 12,368,289 of record CM021743.1, on the reverse strand, counting down.
TGCAGCTGGGATAATAATAGACTAATACCTTGATCATATTGCATTTTACATTATTTTACATAATTGTTCATAAGGGCTACAATTATTGAGACTGTGAAGTGTAAAACTACAGGAAGGGAAAGAAAAAGCCAGCCCAAACTAATATGTTTAGCCTGATTTTCCTCTACTAATTACCAGTGGGGAAACATATATTTTAACCTAGCAGTGTCTGAACGTTTTTGTATTATAATGCCGCTACAACTGAAACGGTATCAAAAATACAGTGCCTGTCATCCCAAATGCCAAATTACTGAGAATGGTTAAGTGTGTTCACAGGGCAATGGAGGTGTTCAGGATTTCTGAAGTATTTCTAACAGTGTTTGCTAGCAGTTTGAGTACAGATCGTGCTTACCTGTTTGGGTATTAAGCCTGTTAATGTTTCTGCTCTCTGCCATACTAAGCAGCATTCTGGCTGTCAGTGTCATGAGGAATATGCTGGGCTTGTGTTATTTTTACTATTTTCTCATTGCTGTAATTGTTCCCCAGTGCTCCTGAGGAAAAGCAATGTTCAGCTGTAGGAAAGAAGGAAAAAACCACTCATTTGAAAAATAAAAGCAAGCCTGAGGAAGGAGCAGCTAGGATAGCCATGCACTTTAGTAGATGCAATTTTATGTGCAAAAATCATCACTGGGGCTGGGCTTCCACATGTGATGGTTTGTGTACAGGTACGTGGATAGGGTCCCACTGGGGAGGTGTCCTGGCTCCTTCTCTGCAAATGGGTGCTGGTCGTTGCTGGCTGGGGGCATCTGGCACCCCTAGAAGCTGTAGCACTGCCCAGCTGGCTATTTCTGCACTGCCATCAAACCATCAAACCAGAACAGCCTGGCCAAGAAATGCTGCAGAAGTAGGAATGAAAGCTCTGTGTGCTGAGGGGTGGCTCAGAGGGCACAGAGGGATGGGCTCAGTGATGGGGCTGGGAGAGATCTTTACCCCTGGCATCAGAAGCTGCCCAGTGCAAAGTTCAGTGCTTCTGCTGTGACCAGCAACAGGCTCACATTAATATGCCAGCCTCTGCACTGAAGCCATTGAAATGCAGGCACACACTTGCTTCTAATTGTTCTGGGGAGAGTGGACCACTGGGAGCAGTAACTCTTTAAATTGCTTCTGCCAGGTTCCTCAGAGCTTGGCTGCCAGAGCCGTCATCCCCATTTAAAGCTGTGAAAAGCCCAGCTTTCTGTCCCGAGGTGGAAATAGGCCTTGGGCATGGCCTTCACACCATGCCAGGAATGAATTTTGCCCCCAAAGTCACAATTCTATGAAACATGCTAAGGGCACACAAACTGAGCTTCAAAAGGGTTTCCATTTAGAAGAGGTGATGGAAGGCAGGAGCAAAAAGATGTGCTTCAGGTGCACAGAAAACCACTCTTTTGCCTTATTACTAGCTTATTAAAGCAGTCTTCAGGTGAGACCAGTCTTTTCTGGTTCAAGAAGACCCTCTGGCTTGTTGTTGGGCAGAACAGATTTCTTTACCCTACTTAAATTTGCTTCTTAAGTGTCAGGAAAACCTCATCTCTACATCATTTTCTCAGTGAGTTCATGCGTGGGAGGAGGCTAGGCACCATGGGCACTGCCTGACTGTCTTCCTAGGGAAAGACTTTCACAAGGATTTACTCAGGCCTGTCATTATGTTTCTGTTCTCCATTGGCTCATATTGAATATTGGCTCCTATATGAATATTTAATAAACCACCCCTGCCAGAACAGAAAAGCCAACGTGGTAATCGAGTCTGCATGGGGGCTTGAGTGAAGAGCTCATTTTCAAAACAAACTCTTGAGTTTAAAATCCTTCAGGATGGATTAAAACAAAGTTTGCTTAGTCCAATATCTTCAGGAGTCTGAACAACCATCAAAATAAAGGCTCCATGATTACAATTCCCTGAATCATCTGTGTATCTTGAAGTTAACCAATTTTCTCTTTTCCTTTTTTTCCCATCTCTCAAAGGCAAACAGCAATGTGCTGCCAGCACAGCAGTTGGACTTCTCAGGACCTGCTGTTCTGGCAGATCCGAAATAGATTTCCGTGCCCCTCTTATGTCAGTCTTTGATCTCCAGAGACTGACCTGCACCGGTTTAAATTAGCTTGTTCAGGCAGTGTGTAGAAATTAAAAGAGGCAGCCCGTGGGTAACGGTCAGCGTGCTCCTGCAGCGCCCGGTGCTCCCAGGACCAGCCTGGACCTGCAGAGGGCTGGTGAGGGCTCAGCTCTGCGTGTCTCTGCCTGGTGGGACAGACAGGGAGGAGGAGCATGGAGCTCAGAGGAGATCTGGAGCTTCCTGCAGAAGACATCAGTGGAGAGACCTGTGTTCAGTCTTCCTCTGCATTTTCCTCTGTGAGTTGTTCTTTACCTCTCACATTCATGTGATGATTGCTGACATGCGGTGTTTTCCATGCGACTGACAGAGGCGTTTATCTGCACCAAAGTCCTTCGTGTTCTGTCCTTCATGTCTCTCTGGTAGTTAAGAAAGGAGCAAAGCTCCATCGTCCCTGCCTAATGTGGGACACTCTGGGTGTCCCCAGGGCATGCACTGACTCTGAGTGGGGTCATGAAGCACGAGTTATTCCTGAGCATGCTGGCACTTCTCCGTGGCACAGAGGGGTGGTGAACAGTGATACTAGGTCAGGTCTCGAAGACAGCATAACCACATTCGCTTCATGTCACAAAAGCGTGTGATTCTTCCCTCCGTGGGATCAGGCAACTGTTTTATTCAGTGCAGTGGTTGATTTGAGCTATCGGAATGACAGGAAGCAACTAGAGTGAGGAAAGCATCTGGCTCCCAATTTATAAAATGCTACATTTAATTTAAAGTATTAATTTGATTGTGAGGTCTGCAGCACTTTTTGGCTGTCCTGCTGTTCTGAGATTTCATCCCGCACATGAGGACATGTCCAGGAGTGAGCACCCACCTTTCACCCTGCCTTGCCTACCCTACAGAACTAGATATAGGGCAGATTGGAGTGAACTACTGCAAATTCCCCTATTAGCGATGTGTAGCTGGCAGTGCTGTATTGTGTTCCGTATTACACGTAAAGTTCTTCTGAAGCAAAAAGACAAAAGCAATATTCTTTGTCGTCATTCTCAGTTATTTCAAAATTGCTACCCACAGCAGAGCATCATCAGTCATTAGAGTCACATATAGGAGCATTATATTCACTTTGCGGTCTCCCAGCTCCATCGCCAAGGACATCACAGTCACAATGAGACATAATCAGTGTGCTGTTGCCAATTTTGAGACATTGTAATTTAGCAAAAATTTCCTGTGGTTCAGAGTCCTCTGAAGTTGGAGGAGCTATTCTGAATTTCTCTGCATTCCTTTTATCAAGTTCGGTGTGAATGGCGTGGAGGGAGAAATAAGGCACGAGGACCCTCTTTAGCATGCCACTGTGACGCCTGTGAATTGCAGGGCACGTGTGCTGCATAATATCAGGCCCAAGCGATACAACAAGGGACAGCAGGAGGGAGCTGAGGAACAGCCTCAACCTTGAGTGACCTTGCTGTTGTGAATTTTAACTTATTCCTCTCCCTGTTGCTTTAACAATTACGATAGAAAGTTATTACACAAAAACACTTTTTTTTTTTTGCATGGCATAGTCAGGAAGAAGAAGCTTCAAATGACATGAATGCGGTCCCTTACCCTTTTTTTTTTTTTTTTTTTTTTTTTTCCAGATGGGATTTAGCAGCTCTGACCTTCATTCCTCACTCTGGTGACAGCTTGATGAGTGACATCAGGCAAATCACACACTCCATGCCCTGCTTTCCATGGGCACAGCTGCATTTACCTGGTGCTTGGTGAACTAAGGATGTTTTTACATGCTCTGTTAAGAGCCAGGTAGCATTGGCCATCAACAGCACGTTGGAATTCCATGATACTGCATCTTGTGGCAACATTTTGTAATGTGCGACCATTTAGAAATTATTTTTCACTCTGAAAAAAACAACCTACTGATGCTGGTGCTCAAGATATTCCCTATCCTATCTACAGGGAAATTAAAAATGTGATTTTTTACAGCCTGGAAGCAGGGCTGTTCCCAGATTGTGCCCCTTCTGATCAGGGGAGAGAAGATCATGCAGTTCCATAAAAACAGCATCCCCTTCCAGCCCGGCCAGGCTGGGTCATTATCTTTTTTGATTACCAGTACTTTGACTTTATTTACCCTCTGTGAAATGCTTATGAGCATTTGGCTGTGCATTTAATGCATGCAACTTACTTTGGGGTCCTTTGAATACTTGAGCATGAAGGGATATAAACATAAACGCAGACAGATTTATTGCAGTCTAATTTAATAAAAATGTCAACAAATAAATGCATGTTTGGCAGGGGAATAAATATCAAATAGGAGTGAAGCAGACAATGGAGTACGTTGTAAGAAATTAACATGAAACGTTTTGGTTTGACAGAGACTATAAAATAGAACTGTACTTTGGGGACTTTGGGAGTGATTTAGCAGAGGTGTGCTCCCAGGGCGCACACAACCCGCTTGCACGAACCAAGCGAGGGGAAACAGCTTCAGAACGAGCTCATTCCACTACTGAGGGGAATCGGTTGTGATCTGCAGCTTGCATCTGCAAACTGGCATTTAACGTCAGGGGAGGACGGTGCTGCCTGGGCTGCTTTCCCGGCGCAGCACTGTGGCTGTGCGTGCGCACGTGGGCAGCCCCCTCCTGTGCCGGCCAGCCCGCTCCTTCTGCCTGCTGCCCGGCTTGTTTGGCCCTGCAACTCCAGCTCCGGGCTCTCTTGTGCAGTTAGGCTTTGGGGAAGAGGCAGGGAGGAGATGTTTCAGTGTTTTGCACCCCCGTTGGGTGGGTTTTTGCTTACGGAATGATTTACCCAGGGTGAAATAGGAGGAAGAGGCTGAACTGATTTTCCTGGTAACCTGCATGCTCACATTTCTTGTATTTTAAATATTTCATCCTCCACTGCCCCTTCCTCATGCTCCCCTGCATGACAGCTGTCTCTTGGGATGCTCACCAAGGCACACAGAGGTGTCCCGCTTGTCCCAGGCCCCATGGTCGAGTGATAGTCGCAGCTGCTGGGCCCCAAATTCAGCCCCATCAGAAGGCAGCTTGGAGAGCCTCGGCTGGGGACCTACCTCTGGGTCAGGCAGGCTTTAAGAGGGCTGCACCAGCAGAATCTGAGGGCTTCTGTGGCTATCAGCAAGCAGATCCCCAGCACAGCAGCTGGCTGTGTTGCTAATGGATCCTTCTAGTGCTCTCCATTGATTTCAGTGAAAGCCAGAGTGTTAGGATGCTGTTCCTAAAGAAAGCACGTGGTGCTTTCTTTTTTCTGTAGCAGTGAAATAGCTGTTCAGGTATCTTGCAATATTTGTTTTCACTTTTTTTTTTTTTTTTTTTTTTTTTTTTTTTTTAATGGTATTCCCTCTTTCCTTCATCTTTTGGGCTTCGGCTTCTCACAAGGTCCCCAGGCAATTACTGTGGCTATGGTTGCCACAAGCATTGCTCTCTCCTCTTTATTGCAGAAAATGCTCTCAAATCCTGGGAGAGATTTTGTTTTAATGGCACAGTCGATATATGGTGCTTATTCTGCCTCAAGCATTACACAGAGGTTTTTAAAAAATACTTGTTCATCTTAATACACCTGCTAAGTTTCTGAAACGCTCAATATATCCTATGTGTTTCTGAACATTTCAGCACAAATTCAATACAATACTTTCTCTGTAGGCATAGAATCATCACTCACTGTATTGGAGACCTTATCTCAATGTGTGCACGCAGAAACTCAAGGTAACCAGTCTGTACGGGGCTAAAAATGCAGTGGCTACTGGGAAAGAGCACGTGTGAACAGAGTCTGCCTTACCGCAAGTGGAAGAAAAGCTTAAAGATTTCCATGCGCTAAAGCTGGGGGGTGACTGGAAACTTTTGGTCCTAAAGTTCTGGAAGAATTGATGTGTGAAATTGCAAATCTGGTAGTAAGAGTTTTTAATAAATCTATCAATTCAAGGGTGGCACTGTGTGACTGAAGAATAGCAAACACAGTATCTGTATTTAAGAGAGAGAAGGAAATGGGGAGAGCAGCATGCACAGGCATTTTCATCAGACAGCTCTGCAGAATCAAAATTTTTGCCCCCGATTTTTATGCCCGCCATTGTGATGAGTTGTGAAAAGGACCTAGGCCATGTCAGGAGAAGTATTGGCTGTGTAGATAAGGAGCTTTTGACATTTGTGTGTGATACAGCCATCTGTGGAATATCTGTGCTGGAAAAATGTGACTTAAAGCAGGGACACATGCAGATGGGGGTATTACAGAGATCAGAACAGAGAGCCTGCTTTACAAGAGGAGGCTAGAAGGGTACAGATTGTTTATCATAGTGAAATGAAGGCTTAGCAGGGTTATGATTACTGCCTGTAAAACATCAGGGAGGAGAACGGACCGTTTATACTGGAGAGCAGTGCTATGGTAAGAACAAAGGACCATGAATGAACACACTTTTTGGAAATGGAACAAAGTTTTCTGGTCTCTAGGTCAGGGAGGCTGGAACAGCTTTTTGGTAGGAATGGCAATGAACAAACCCCCGACTACGTTTAAGCCACGTCTCGGTGAGTTTATGAGGAGATTACGCGATGCAGCACGTATGATAGCAGGGACTGCACGCGGTGACCCCAGGGATGACTTCCAGTCTCTGCAAAGATGCAGAAACTCCATTTCAAAGTCCTCGTTAAACTTCCTGTGCATTTCTTTTTCCTTATCCTCCTTTAAAAAGGATTATCCTGTAATAAACAGGGTGGTGCCATCTGCCACAGTCTCCGGCACAGAAGGGAGAAATTGCTGTTTCATGGTAGTTAGCTGTGTTGAGAAGGGTGAGGGAAGGATTTGGGGCTGCTTCCATCTGGCATTGGGGCTGATTGAAGGTGAGAGCTGATCTCTTGAAATTCAGTGAGAAACGATGGCTAAGGCAGATAGAAGTTAAGAAGAGCCTTGAAAATGCAGGAGCAAGCAGCTTAGGTTTGATGTGGTCACTGAATGGAAGTGAGGGGAGAGGCATGCAGCAGGCACGGGCTGAGGTAAAACTAAGGAAAATTGTATACTGCTGTTCTCAAAGGATACAAGCAGGGCAAAATGGCATTTTGTTAGAGAGAAGAAAATGTGAGTTGATCTATGGTGTAAGGTGATGAGAGCCTGGGTGAAGCATTTGGCTCAGGTGGGAGACAAATGCCCCTGCTTCAGCAGCAGGAAGTGGTGTGATGATGCATTGATCTGGTGAGAGTATGCAGGGCAGATCAAAAATGAAGCCTGGGATACAAAGCTGGGAGAATCTGAAATATTTCTCCAAGGCATTGGTCTGCTTCCAGCACTGACTGTGCTGCTTCTGTTCAAATGGAGCAGATTAGCAGAAAAACCTAGCTTTTAATCTATTTGAAGTGTGGCTGCTACAGGCTCAGCCCCCTCTGGGAGAGGAAAGTCTCTGGGCTCTGCTCCCTTATGGGAGTGAGCTACCAGCCCTCCTGCACTGAGGAGGGAGAACTGAGTCCTGAATAACCATGCTGGGACCGGGCAGAAATTGATGAGAAATTGAAAAAGGTGTCAAATGGAAAAGGTGAAATCTGAGTTTGTCTTTCGATTTTGGTCCCTCAGGTGTTACATTTTCAGGCGCGTTGTTTCAGCAGAAGGGTCAGAGATGTCTTCCAGTGAAAGCTGAGGATTTGACTAATCGCTCAAAGAGCAGCTCCCAAACAGAGCCACCTCAGATTAATGGCAGCCCCAGATCTGATGGTTAAATATACAGCCAACACATTTTTACAGTGCACCACAGTAATGCTGGAGCTTTAGGAATGTCACAAAGTTTGCATTGGATGCTTCATTTTCTCACTGCGCTGCATCTCCCTGTATCTGCAACTCCTCTCCCCTCAGCACTCTGCCCAAGTACATTTCCTAAACTAGTGCAGTCTGCATTGAGTCACTCCCTCATCTGTTCTTCTTCAGAAGTAAGGAGCCAGAGATGGTTGTGATGAGTTTCTGAATTACCCAAACCCTAATTTTATTATTCACAAGTCTCTGCTGGAAACTCCTCTTGTCTTCCCTGGTCAGGACTTGGCTTTCACAGAATAGTTGCTTTGAAAATGCTTGTTGATAATTACTCACATGCTGTTGTCCTTTTTGGACTCTTTTATTTTGAGAATGTTTGTCTGCAGTACTGCTGACCCCAAATTAAGAGTAATGGATGACTGAAATGGCACTGAAGGTTTTGTGCAGATAGGCTCCATCAGCTTAGCTCAAATCACTTGGGGCTATTTTGATTCTGAACAACTTCACAGAGGATTTGTGGATTACTTTTCCCACACATCTCCACCCAGCAAAGCCCTAAAAAACCGTCAGCATACACAGTGAGTGCTAGTATATGCATGCCTTCAGGAAATGAGCTCTTCTAGGGATGAAGGATACTTCTAGAAATCTGAAAGACTAAGGGCATGAACTAGCAAATGGTGGTGACACAAGGGGAGATAGATAATGGGCCTTTTCTGCTACTTCAGAGAAGCCTCCCCCTATGCTGGCACAGGCTCAGACTCAAAAGGAGAAGGTGGCAATAAATTAAAAACTCTAAAACATAGCCTGGGACAAATATCAGTTTCACCTCCTGAGCTTCAGATACCTGATTTTGTTACTCTTTGGCAATCCGATACTGCTCCTTGCCCCAGTTTCTCCAGCTGTAAAATGGGGTTAACAATACTGATCTCACAGAATCACAGAATTTCTAGGTTAGAAGAGACCTCAAGATCATCAAGTCCAACCTCTAACCTAACCCTAACAGTCCCCACTAAACCATATCCCTAAGCTCTACATCTAAACGTCTTTTAAAGACCTCCAGGGATGGTGACTCCACCACCTCCCTGGGCAGCAGGGAGGTGGTGGAGTCACCTTCTCCTTCAGAAAGTGTTTTGATACCAGGCACTAGAGAAGTTCCAAGAGTTCATTATCACTATCCTATTAATTCTAACGCTGTTATCATTCTGTGGTATATTTTATTGAAGTAATGACCCATTAATATTATTTTGATGACTGTACAGATGATTTTTCAAAGCAGCAGTCAAACATGCCATTAAGAGCTCCAGACAACTTGCTGTCCTAATTTATAAGCTGATGCAACCAATAATAAATAGGAGATTAAAATGAAGTAATGGTCGAGCGAGGTTTTACATGAAGAGCTATAATCTCAGTTTGCAATATCCCCGACCATCAGTACCTCTGCATGCACCGAGACATTGGTCTGCAGATAAGAAAGCAGTTTTTATTTCCGTTGTTGTCCGTTCAAATCTTTTGCAAGGTTTAAAAAATCAAACAACCCTCTGAACAAGCCCCCAGTTTGTTCATTTGGAGGGGCTGCTGGGAAGCTGGCCAGTAGATACGTGCAGGTTTTCTGTGAGCTGCAGTTTTGCTGTAGGCTTCAATGGAGCTACTCCTGAGACTGCTTCCTACATATCCCGAGGGACCAGCATGGCTCGTCTCTTAGGCTGTTACATGCAAGACCAAGTAGGTATTAAGAGTGATGTGAAAATAGCTAATACAGATGCTGTGTTTTTATCTAAGAAACATGCATACCTCCTAGTAGCGTGGGTTAGTAGCAACCCCTCCCCCCCAGACTCTGCTGAATATTTCATTAGCTCATTAGCAGAGACTGCAAAGGTGAAGGGGTTTTGTGATGAGGAGCAACTTGTATTCCATCTCAGCACAGAAGCTCAGCCAAAAATCTCAGCCCAAAGAAGCCCAACCAACCAGACAAAGCAAAAACCCTAACCCAAACTGCATGGCAATTCCTGAAATCTGAAAGAACTAATAGTTTATGGAACACATTGCCATTTTTTTATTAGCAGACTAACTGTCCTAACAGAAAGAATAGTACAACTCAAGGAGTCCTAATTCCTTGTCTTTTATTTGTTTTCTTAAGTGATGAGGCAGGGGCACAGCAGTTACTGGCATCTTTAGCCACATCTGAAACAGGCTGAGATATGAACTATGGATCATCCTCTTATGAACTCCTTTGAAAAAGGAGGGATCTCAAAAAATAAATTCCTAATGGAAAATTCCTTTTGAGTTAGCTTATGCTAACTCCAATGTCTGCCCTGTTTCTAGCCCCAGGCTGTGGCCCCACTGTTGTGAGCGGTGCCTGGTGTACCTGGCACTCTGCGGAAAGGGCAGGTTTAGTTTCAAGTGCACATAGGCAAGAATCATCATTATTTTCCTTTTCTCCTTTCTGTTTGTAAACTTCACAGGTCCAACCGAGAATGTGCTACTTTGCCTTCCTTGTTCCCCACTGACTTCATTCCCCTGATCAAAGCTGAAATAAGTAGGTCTGGTTTATTTAATAGAGAGGGTCTTACACAGTCACGCCTCTTTGTTCGCTGACATAATTGAGGAGAAGGCAGCTTTGGGAATAGTGTTTCTTAATTGCTCTTACAGACGCTGCAAGGCACTCAGTGTTGGGTCTAGCTAAATTGGGCCTATTGTGGATTTTTGAAAAGCCTTGGTTACAGAGAAGTCAAGAAAAAAAGATTAAAAAAAAAACACACCTTAAGCCCTTATGTAACCAGCAGAGTAACCTTCATCTCAGCATCGCTCTTTCTCTGTACAGAACTTCCTCGCAGTGAACTGGGCATCGGTGCAGCACAGACACTGCTACCCTGTCCCCGCGGATTTGCAATGGGCACAGAAATAAGGGGTGGAATTGAACATCTGGGTGTAACTTATCTGTTGGAGAGCTCAGCCTTTTAATAAGGCAAATGTACGGCAGTAAAAGCTTCCTTCCTAATGAGTACCAGAGTGCCGAAATCAGTTTCTTGAAGGAAGGCTGGGCTGTAACCCTCTTGATTTTAAATCAAAGGTTGGCTGTGACTTCTCAATCCTTCGCAGTCCAGATGAAGTCAGCAGAGCTGCTAATTAGAGCATTAGTTACTTTTTTTTTGGATTGAAACCCTGAAACGAAGGGCAGGTCTGCACTGTACGTTGTGACAATGAAGAGACCTTGGATTCCTGGCTGTTAATACGCAGGAAATTGAGAGAGGCATCCCAGGACAGATCCCCCCAGCTGTGGAGAGCACAAGCCTGCACCAGCTCTGAATGACACAGAGCACGGCACTGTCACTGCCCTGCAGGACAGCAGGTCCTGGGAAGGTGGCTCTGATTTTAATGAGGGATTTCTCCCTTTCTAGAAATGTGCTTTAGCTCTGCAAAATGATTCTATTTTCCCCTGTTTAATAGGTAGAATTCCAACATACTACTGATAAATATTCTTAGACTTGTGGGGGGAGAGGCAGATATTTTATGACAACAGTGACAAAAGCCTCATTCTTTTCCTGGCATATTCACTGCATTTTCTTTTGTTTACAAGACTTTCTTACTCCATCAGAGGCATGGCAAATTGTCTCCTAATGGCAGCAATGAATTCACTAGATGTACACCTAAACCTTGACAATTATTGTCTTTTGCTATATATTTTTAAAGCCTTGAATAGTATTAATCACATAGCCGAGGAAAAGCATATGACCTTTTCTGTATCAATCTTAGAAAAATGTCACGTATAAAGAAACTGTCTGCCATCAAGAGAACTGCAAATGGTTGAGCAACTCCACAAGTCCCTGTGGTAAAAAAGAGAGTTACAGAGTCAGGAAATCAGCATCTCTGACAGGGCACCGGGAGCCCTGATTTAGCTGGGTACTGAAGTACATTATTAACGTTAAATATGTGGTTTCCCTGAGACTGCTCACAGCTTGGTTCTCTGTGCTCGCTTGTGGGCCCTGCAAAGATAAAATACTTGCAAGCAAATGCGTGAACACATCCTTCTCTCATCCTTATCTTCTTCTGAAGTTGTTTCAAAGCTTATCTCTCCCAGAAATACATCACAAATATCCTGGCCAGGTGGCAGGAGACATTCAGAGTGCAGAACTGGTTAGGAATTGCAGGTTGCTTCCTATTTTTGTCACTAACTTACTGCCCAAAACCACCTGTAGGGTTGCTGCTTGGTGGGGCAGCTCTGTGGGGCAGGCACTGCCATTTCTGTATTAATTTATATTACAAAAAACAAACAAAAAACCCTGACAGTAAATACTACGGTAAATCATACTAACAGATAACATTTGGCACATGCTTGAATATTGTCTGCTGTAGATTAAAAAGCCTGACCAGGATTCAAATTATAATAGGAAGCTATTTTAGTTCAAACTTCTAGGAGACAACTGCCATCGGCTGGCTTTTTAAAACTTTGTATTGATTGAACTTATCAAACACACAGTTTCAAAACGAGAATAAGAGAGAAAGTTAGGAGGGTGATATTTTTTCCAGACTTTATCCTTTATTTTGCTAGAAATGTCAGCTCACAGTAAATGGTGTCTCTCCTCAAATCTGAGAAAATGAGAGACATTTTAACAAGAAATGTCTCCCAGACTTTTGTGCCTACGATAGGAATAGGAAAGAGTTAACAAGACAATAATGTGACAGTTTCTCTGTTAATTCCTTATTTGTCAGAGCTTAAAAGCCCTGACGTAGTTAAAAGGTATTTGATGAAGTCTTCTTATGAAAAAGAAAAAAAAAAGACTTTTCAAAATAACAGATTTATTTTTTTATTTTATTTTATTTTATTTTTTATTATTTTTTTGGCAGCTCTGTGAAAGTCTCCCTTTTTCTATTTTGGAGACTTTCCAGAAGGTTTTTAAGTGGGCCTTCGATACGGCTTTCACGTTTTCAGGTATTTTAGCTACATTTCAGTAATTGGGAGCAGGGAACCAATGTTCAGTGTGGATGCTTCTTAGCTGCCCAGCAATCTATTTTTGGTTCAGTGTGGTAGAGCATCATTATCGATGATCTAGAAGAAAATATCCAATTACTAAGGACAAAAATTGCAGATGACACAAAAATGAGCAGGTTAGTAAATAACAATAAATCGGTTCTTCAAAGCAATCTGGATCCAGCGTGCAAAAAGACTTATTTGAATGACACAGAAAATGTGAGGTCCAGGAACTGTGAAAATAGGTCATGTTTATTGTCTGTGGTGACTGTGGTTTTGAAACGGTAAACACCTCAACGTGAGCTGGCTGCAGTGAGTAAGAAATTAAATAGGGACCTTGAATATGGAGCTGGAGAAGAGTGAGTTAATGCGGATGTTACCACTATGCAGGGAAATGAAGACAGACCATTTCTGCAGTACTGTGTGACAAACTTTGAAATACTTCTGAAAAAAATACACAAGAGTTCTAAAAATCATGGCTTATAGACTAAAAATGACTCTGTCTCATTACTTTGTCAAAGCGTTAACAGTAAGGAAGATGTCTGGTGGTAGCGGAGGACCCTTGGATGTCACAGATGATGTCATAGCATAAGCCAAGACTGGTAACTGCAATGGGAAATGTTTGGACTAGAAAAAAGTCCAGTGCTTTTGATAACAAACCACTGGAACAGCTTACCTCAGACCTTGGTGGATTTTCCAACATTAAATCAATTTTTAAGTGGGTTTGGGTATCTTTCTAAAAGCCATGGTTGCGTTCAGCCTGAACTTTTGGGTCACTCTCTGTGGCCTCCTCTGTCCCCTTCCTCAAGTCCAGGTGTTAGTGCTGAATCTCAGCCCTTGGCTCGTGCTGTAAGTGCCCACCCTTGGAGTTTCTCTCAGTCTACCCCTGCCCCTGAGCCACCAGAAAGAAGCACCAAATGTTTCTGGGTTTGTTCCCTTGGGAAGGGAAAGAAAAGCAGGGGGGGACCTGATTGCTGCCTTAGTTCCTTCACGGCTGTTACAGAGGAGAGTCTTGGCGTGTAGTGAAAGGACAAGAGATGTGGGACACAGGCTGTAGCGAGGGAAATGAAACCTGGACTTAAAGATCTCCATGTTGAGGGCAGCCAAGAACTGCAGCAGGGAACTTGAGGAACCTCTGCCCTTGAGGAGGATTCAGAGTTGCCTGGACAAAGGCTCTGTGCATCCCAGAATAGCCGTGAAGCGGCGAGCAGGGGCTTGGCCTGGAGCCCCCCAGGGGCCTGGGCAGCAGAGGCTGGACAGGGGGAGCAGCGGGAGCCTGCAGGGCCAGGGCTTCAGGGTACCTGCAGCAAGTGGGAGCAGAGATCAGGCCTCACTTGCTGCCTCCCACCATCTGGAAGCACTTGTCTGCCTCCTTTTAGGCCAATACAAAGCACTTTGCATTAGGCAATCAGTGATGGCAAACAGATAAATCCTTCCCTTTTGTAGTGGAGAGAGACTATTAGAATTACTCCTCTTGAAGAAAAAGGCGCCCTTTCAGAAACCTGCTCTGGATTTCGGGACTCTGCACAGTCCTTCATATGTCAGCTTCCTCCTGCGTTCCTCGCATTTGATGGTTCACTGCTTTTAGATTTGTTTGTGCTCGACTATCCATTCCCGTTCTCCTGTGACTAATATTTAGTTGTACAGCACCACGGAGAGCCTCTGCAAGGTGGTAGCACAGCATATAAGGGACCCAAAGGAATTGTGAAACAACCCTTTTAAAAACCAACAGCATAAAATAAATTAGGAAAAGGAAGCGGTTTTGGGGAAGGCTCAATGCTCATACCAGCAGCCACAGCAGGGACGAGTTGAGTGCTTTCAGGATAGATTTTGCCCCACCTGAAGTTGATGAGGGAGCTCTCTTCAGGTGGCAGCGTTTGCTGCTGTCTGCCTCCCACCCCTCCTGCTCCATGCTCCTTGTTTCATCTTCAGAACTAGAGCATTATGACTGCATGTTGTAAAGTTCCTGGTAACCTGTTGCTAGCTGGCTGTGTTTGTGACCAGAAGCTGCAGCTCCTTGGTGTGTGTGTCTGCTCTGGAGGTAACGCAGCAAACAGCAGGAGCACATCATGTGGAAGCCAGAAAGGCCTTGTGGCCACCACTATGTCATCCTGGGGTCAGCTAAGGGAAGAAGATAATGAAATGATTCAGCCTTAAACAGAATTAAAGCCCTGGTGATTTTAATATGGAACCTGAAACCCAGCAGTTGGACCTGGCCAAGGGCCATCAGTCTCCTTCCTTCTCTGTCTTTCAGTGAGTGTGCCTCCAGAGAAGCACAGATCCTGCTGGGCACAGTAGTTACTACATGAGTAACCTGGGGATGAATGCTACTTTTATGAGCAAGCCTTGCATCTAGCCGGAGCTTGTGCCAGAGGTGGCGTGAAGGGGATAGGAGGCGCTGCCACTTAAACACTAAATTTCTGTCCCAAAATAATTTATTCTAATATGTTTGTAAAGAGTCTTGTGAGTGTCTGGGCACTCCCTGGGCAGAGTAATAATCGCACCTTTGCTTTTCTGCTTTATATTTATAATCCAGAGCAGCCAGCCCTTGAGTAAGCATAAACTGCACTTCCATCATATTTCCATTTGGGTTATGAATATTTCACACACCTGCAGTCTCAAAAGCACATAATTGCAAAACCACACTCAGACAGGGACTGAATAAACACTGTTGCTGATTCTTAATGAGCCATTAATCAGATGTTTAACTACAGGTAATTCCCCTGAGTCCTGGTGTCCCAAGAAAAATCTGTATTCCCCCTAAGACAAAGAGGAGCAGATGACTTATGAACAGGAAATTGCTAGCTGCAGCCTGAATGTACATCAGCTTCCCATGGCAACTCCTAATGGTGAAAGGTAACATTTCTGAGTTTTATTTGGGAGCCTAAGTCTCACTGCCATGAGGTGTGGGGACATAGGGACTTTGCAGGAGATGAAGAGTTTTGTTTCAGTTGTGAAGAGTACATTCTGGCAAGAGCTGGGGAGATGCTCTGGTTGATTGCTGTCTGTTGGCATTACTTGCTCTTCATGCACGGGAGTCTGATCTGTCACACAGTATAAAGCCTTCCTCTGGAAATCAGTATCTAAGGAAGCCATGTATTCCAGCTGCATTTTAGCAAGAGATGGATAATCTTATGGCCACTGTTATTTGTAGCTTTGCACGGTAAATTACGGGTAATAAAATCACATACTTGAGAGCCTAGAACCAACTTGGGGTGGGGGATAGGAAGGCAATTCCTTCCACCAGCAGTATTGTACTGCTGCTTAGGTCAAGTTGGACTGAAATGGATATTTCTTTCATGGGAAAAATAACAATTTCAAAATTTGGTTTAATTCCAAATAAGCCCAGAGTTATAGTTTGAGCATGAGATGTTGTGCTGAAAGTTCAGGAGCACTGCAGTGCTCCACTAGAGCACATCAACATTTTTTTTGAGCTTAAGGAAAAAAAAAAAAAAAAAAAGGGAAAAGAAAGGATTTCCTAATTTCTAAACTTGTGTCAAAATGTGGCTGGTTCCATTCCCAATTTCTCTGGCACTAAAACGTCATATTGTCCTGAGATGGCTAGGTGAGTTACTGATGCTCATGACAGATCTGCTGTAAACAGCATTTTGTAAAGGACACAGTGGTTTTAAGAGCTTATCCTGTTCCCTTTGTGAAGTAGTCACACATTTTTGTATTATCCAGCCAGGGAATGTAGTCGGTTTTCCTCAGAAGAGCATGCACATAGTGATGAGGCCAACCTACACATGCTAGATATTAGCAGAGCTCCAGGTTATTAACTATGGAGAAAAAAGGGTTTTAGATGGTCTCTCCATCTGTTTCTCCCTCCTGTGCCAGAGACACAGTGTAGCAGACCATATCTTTACAGACATTTTCCAGGTGGAAAATGTGCATACAAGAAGTGTGTGCATTAGCTCCTGCATCTCTTTCCCAAAGTGCAAGCTCCTTCCATCACAGCTGAAGGAGCCGTATCCCAACAGCAGACATCCATAAAGCTGACAGTTGGAGCCTCATTCGTGCTTTTGCTCCCTAGATGTTATTTCCTCATTGGATGCTCAGTTTAGCAAAGTAGTTCTATAATAGCTTATTAATTAAATACTCATTGACACTCCATGACTGTCTCTTTTGCAGTGGAGTGTACAAGGGACTGCTTGAGGGGAGAATGAAATTGCTTGTGGTTGCCTTCTTGCAGAGGGACTCTGTGCAGCTGCGTTCTGCTTGTACTGGGCTCTTCCTCAAAGATCTGTGTAGAGACTGGACTGGAGGAGGCTATAGAAAGATTTTGGGCAGCCAGGCACAGCACTAAATTGTGCCAAAGCACATGGAATAGGAAAGGAATAGATGGAAAGGATACACAGGTCTGGCTGCAAGTGAAGTCTGCCCAGTAGCCACCAGCAGAGCCCTGGCAAGCAGGTCCCATCACTGTTTGTGCTAAGGAATGTCATTGTGATACAAATAAGTGAAGCTCATTGATGGAAAGCTGTTATCCTTCATCCCCATGCATAGGAAGTGTGGCTGGCTGCCAGCAGACTCTGGACACGCTGCTGCTCCACGGCTGGGGCTGCTGCAGCACAGTCAGAGGCTGTAAGGCATGCGCATGACAACCCACACTCATGGGTGCAATTACCATCTAAAATTGATGTTTTACTCCTGATTTTCAGAGTATCTCCAGAGCTGAGTGTCTATCGTCACTGAGGCTTTTTGCCTGCATGCTTTTTCTGGACATCTCTTAATTTTTTCCCCCAATATGCAGATGTTTGCCCTATGTTGTATTTGTATGAGCAGACCAGACAGATGGGCATTCAGCTGCTTTGCGCATACAAGTACAACCATTTTGCATATAAGAAAGAAAAAAAAGGCCTCATCATTCAGGAACACTTCAGCTTTTGTATTAAAGAGTAAAGAAGAAATAGAGAACATGGATGCAGTGATAGACATGTAATCTCTGAGATTTTGGCCCTTTACCATAAGACTGATGAGCAACAGTTTTCAGTTTTGACATTGTGTTGGACTCATCAGAGATTTTCCTGTCTTTACAAGAAGGGAAGGCTGGCTCAGCAGGCGGCAAAGTAAAGCAGCAGAGTAAGTCTGATATGAGTTTCTTACAGTACAGCCATCTGAGATTTCATTGGTCATATGACGTCTTTTCCCTCAAAGGTTTCTGTGCTACTCTTGTTCTTCTTGATCCTTTTTGGGTCCAGCTCCTGACACCCTCATTTGCCTTAGTTTCAAGCGTGTTCAGAGACATGCAAGGATCACTCAGATACCTGAGGAATACTGGGGAAGATGACTAGATGACAGGGTAGGCTGCTGTGCACACACAGCTGGGTGAAGTAGGGCAAAAGTTTGGGCTAGATTTACCCTGGGGATCTAAGTAGTGGAATTTAATTTTGAGCTAATTTTGAAATAGTGAAACTTGTTTTTCCATACTCCTGATTCTGCCTAAGCGAACAGTAGAATCAGATTCCTTTAGCCCATGCACAGTGCAACCCCAAATACTCAAGCAGAGTTGGAGTGTGATCGAGGGCTGTGGCTGCTTGTGTAAATAAGCTCCAGCAATTCTCAGGTGCCCGTGGAGGTGAACTCTGAGCCCTGTTTCCACCAGCACAGAAAAGAACAGTATCAAGGCCTTTGCGTTCAGTAATTTTGACACAGTAATGTATTCAGCTCTCAATCACCTAAGCATCAAAGCAATTAAGCACAGGTTTTCTGCAGAGCATCTTAATTATGCAGTCTTCCTTGCGAATGACATGATCGAGCTCACTTGGTAACACGGAGCATGAGGCACGGGTGCCTGTCCCCTGCTCAGCTACTGTCCCTTGCACCAGAGCTGTCACTCCTCACAGAGACAGGGGTTGGTGCTCGGGGATGTGGAGCCTCACCCTGTTTGCCATTCAGTGTCTTTGATCCCATTATTGGTACTGCTTGACCTTGAAACACCCTTTGTTTTTTATTTCTAAGTAGATTAAGAAGACGGCTTCTTGGAGGGCTTAAAAGACTCTATGCTAAGGATGATTTCTGCTACCTGATATGGATTACCATAGTTACTCTGTGTGAACATGGCAGCTTTCCAACTCCTCTGCCAGGAATGATCTAAAAGCTTTTCTTTTATTGTGTCTTGAGGTGAGAGCCTGGCTTTAAAAAGCTTTCAGAATTCTAATCTGTTCCTCCAGTTTGCTGGCACTGGGAGCCCAGTGCTGCTCCAGCTCATGTCCGGTATCGCTGATAACCTGCAAACGACGCGTTGGGGATCTCTGTTTGTGCATGTCCCGTCACTTAGTTAATTGAGCACGCAGAGAGCTGAGCTCACTGATCCCAATTCTCTTCTTCTCTGATCTCTTGTTCTGCCGGCCGCTTTCCAGGCACATTGTATGGGGCTCGAGATGCTCTCCCTGCTGCGTGGGATGTGCGCGTGTGCTGGGCCGGGTCTGTAGTTAGCGAGAGCAGCAGAATGTAAAGGGCAGTCTCTGGAGTCTTGTTATCTTCTTATGCACAGTAATAGCACAGTCTGCATGCCATTCATGATTTTTATTTAATAGAGTTTCCTGGTGTGTATTTTAGGATTCATTTAAAAATACATCAGTGATGAGCAGGGTAGGAAGAAGAAGCTGAGCCAAAAATTCTCTCTAAAAACAGACCAATAACTATCTTCTGCTGCCTGTAACTGACATTTAGGAGTATTCTTATATCACTGAAAGTGATTTTTAAAAATCACTTCAAAAAAAAAAGAAGGGAGTCTCAGGGAGAGACTTTTGGGTGGATTGCCTGATGCCAACATGAGTTGGGTGAAGAAATCGAGTCCTGACTTAATGTTGAATTAATGTTGATTAGCGATTACTGTGATACTGGAAATGGCAGACTGGAAGAGCTCAGCAGAGCTTATGGCACATTATTTATGATGAAAAATCCCAGTCTTAAGTCCTGCAGATTTCTTCCTTGGGATTTTATCTGGGGCTTGTTCCTA
This sequence comes from Heteronetta atricapilla, assembly GCA_011075105.1. Lineage (NCBI taxonomy): Eukaryota > Metazoa > Chordata > Aves > Anseriformes > Anatidae > Heteronetta > Heteronetta atricapilla. Next base: position 12,348,560 of record CM021743.1, on the reverse strand, counting down.
TGGCACCCCTCAGACCACACTTGGGACCGGGAGCCTTTCTTCTATTTTATGTCTCTATTTGGCAGGTCCAAGATCTGTCAGGTGGGGACAAATCCTCTCAGTCTCAAATCAATTCTTTAACTAACAGGCTATTCTTTATCCTGCTGTACTGTCTGGAAGTGATAAATTATTGCTCTAGATAACAAATACTTTCTTCCTCTTCCCCACTGCTTACCCCTAGTTCATAGTACTGTCCTTCCTAGCTTCAATAGCTGGGTTAAAAGCTGTGCAAAAACCCAGGTCATGGTGAAATGTCAGCACAGTTATATAGTCTAAAACATCCAGATTGCTGATACAGACATTCTGCATGTCCATCTGTCTCACTCCTGGTATCAGTAGAAGTGCTCAGCCCCTGCATGGGGTCCCAGCAGCTCTGTCACTGCAGTATTGCGCTGCGGTCTTTGGTGGCGGGGCAGGATTTTGGCTGAGTGGCCGTACGAGCTAACTGCTGCTGTCGAGGTTTTCACTGCAGGGAGCCCCAGAGCTGGTTCAGCCGTTTATGATCAGGTCCACCAAGCCCAGCACAGAAGGTATTTGAAATGCCATGAATATTTAAAACAAACAAAAATCAAGCCCTCAAGCATTTTCTTTTCCAAATCACATGAGAGCCGTGACCAAACGCAGACATAGGTAGGTTACTTAATTAAAATTAAGCCTCCTTTTCCATTTCCCTTCTTTTCTTTTTCCAGCAGCACCCTTTCTAATGCCTGTGGCAAGATTCATCAGCTAGAGGCTGTTTTTTTTATGAGATTTGACAAAGATCATTCAGGAGTCAATATTTTGCCAACAGCTAAGTGATGAGTCTAGTGGCTTGCATATAATTTACTTTTTTTTTCTTTCATTTTTTCCCCTCTCCTCTTTTCATTGGGGTTTTGAATTACTGACAGCAGAGCAAATGAGGTATGCTCATGAAGTATGAAGGCTTCACATTTGTGCCATGCTTTGCTCCCTGCCTCAGCTTCATTTTGCATGATTTCTGAATAACAGCAGGAGCACTGAGGAGCCATTGTGTCTTTATGTGTAAAACATACAGCTCTCTGCTGAATTCCTGGAGGTTTCGTTATTATTTAATGAGGTAAGCAACAGCGGTTCTGGCAGGACAAAATGAACTTGTTTAAAGGAGTAAGGTGGGGACCACACAAAGGGTTCCCAGATACCTTGAGGCTCCTTCAAATAACTTGGTCTGAACAAAAAGCAGTGGGTTTTTGATACAAAGAAATTTGTGTCTTTGTGTTCAAACTTTATAGAAATCCTCAGGGCAGCTGGATCTCCTCCTGAACAAGTCCATCCTTTAGCCCATAAGATCGTGACAATGGCTTTGTACTAATGTAGTTAAAGCGCAGACTTACCTGGGGCCCCTAACCACAAGATTTCATGCAGCAGTGGCTGCATGCTGCCAGGTGCATGCAGGAGTGCCACAGGACATATATTTTCTCTTTTGATAAAGTCATTTCTCAGCTTTTTGCATAGGAAACTGTAAAGAAGAATTGTTTGGTTGTCTGTTTTCCTTGGAAGTGCTAGTGAGGCACTCTCAGCAAGGTGGCCGTGAAGGTACTGGGAGGAATGGGGCATGGTACCCCTGCCTTACCCAGCTGGTCCCATTGGAGACCAGTTTTTTTGTGGCAGCTTCCAAAATGCAGCAAATCCAGCCCCATCCCCCTGTAAGTAAAGGCTGCCTCAGGAGTGAGATAATGCTCAGCCGGTCATATAACAAGTGTCTGTATTAATTTCAGAGAGCAGGCTGTTTTGAAGAAGTATTTCCTGAGAGCCAAGCAGGCTGGTTAGTTTGTAATCACTTGGGTTTAAATAATTCAAAAGCTGATGCAAAACTGAATTAGTAAATAGTCTAAATGGCGTGGCTTTATGGCAAACTTTATCAAAGAAACCTAATTCTGCTCTCTGATTATATTACATGTCTGGTTGACAAAACCGATTGTATAAATTTAGTGCATTTACACTTTTGTAAGGTGTTTGACTTGGTACTGAATAACGTGCTGATTAAACATTAGCACTATTCAGTAATGCTGGAACATACATTAAGTGGATTAAGAGGTGTCTGATGGAGCTCAACAAGTAGCTCCCAATGGAGAACTGGCACTGAATGGACCTGGGGTTTCTGGGGCACGTAAAATCTAAGTCAGAGTATCAAAGCTCTCCAGTGTTTGTATCAGTGGTCAGCAGTAAGACACAAGATGGAAACATTCTTCACAGCACAGAGATCAAGAAAGTGGGATGCTGAGAAGAAGGGAGAGTGACACTGAGGAACCTGAATCTTTTGATAAAGATGATGAGAAATCCATCCAGCTATACATTGGTCTGTCCCTGGGCACAGGGGCACAGGTAGCACTCATGGGAAGAAGGGTGCTCCAAAATGCCTCTGTGCATCTGAAGCCCCCCATGATGGTCTGGCAAATGGAGTTAATATGACCTTTAAATATATAAACAGGGGAGTGGCAAATAGCAGGAAAAGAGGTGATTTTAGTTCTATGTGCAGCATTGTTAAAACTAGGTCTGAAATTGCAACGTACTGTGTTGAAACTTAGAAAGAATATGGAAAAGCTGGAGAACCTGTAGGGAAAAGTGGTCGCAATTATTTGAGGGTCAGAAGAAATATCTGACAATAGGATGCCTGAAAGGCTCAGTGTGTTTGTTTGACCAAACAAAGTTTGAGGTGATTTTTTTTGTGCCAGAGTCTGTTTCTGGGAAGAAAATACTGCATCCTAAAAGTCTCTCTGATTTATCAGACAAAATTGGAAGAGCCAATGTTTAAGAACTGAACAGGATATAATTAAACGAGGTGTGTGTTTAGGTTTTTGTTTGTTTTTAACTGGAAGGTGATTTTTGTTAGAGCAAATTCTCAAGAGAAAAAAAGAGGATTCTCTGCTTTTCGATGGCTTCAGAGTGAGACTTGCTGCTTTTCTCCCCTGTTGACTATCTTGGGCCTTTTAATTGTGTTCGCTTAGAGATAGCTAGGTAAAATGTAAGCACTTGCTATAGGGTCAAATGTAGATCTAGGGAGTCTTCCTGGCCTTCAGTGTGATGAAGCTATAACTGCATAAGTTGATCCTAAACGTGATGTCACCGTTTTTCAGAAGGAATAAACCTTACCAGTGTTATTAGCTCCCTTGTGTGCGACAGTTGTTGCTCATACATTTTTAATGTTTTAATCTGGAAAACTCATTGACATTTTGGAAACACATGGTGCCGCTCAGCAGTGGAGTACGTTTCTTCCCAGCGCTGCGCCATCTGGGGTGCGGGGGGACCGGGGCTGCCTGGGGGCTCTTCTCCATCCAGCTGCAGAGTTTGAGGGGCCTGAGCTATTCCACAGCCACCAACGTGCTTTGTGCTGAATTAATATCGAGGCCACCCTAGCTGATGCTGGGCTGGGCATTGTGGTGTGTTCTGGATGCCATCCCGGCTCTTCCAGGGAGCCGGAGCTCAGATCTCTGCTCAGGATATCAGCAGCGACAGGCAGAGGTATGATAGAAGGAAGTGATTTATGAAGAAAACCTCATTCCAGCATCAGACTTTAAAGATTTAGAGGCAAAAGGAACAACTACAGTTATGAAAAATGTCAAGAACAGTTTCCCATTAGGGAGCAGTCAATGAATGTGCTGCAGCTTGGCCAAGCTGTGCCTGCCGCCTTACCCAGGCTTTCCTAGGGCTCTAGTTTTGGTATCAGAGCCATCACCACCTTCTGCTGGGTCTATGCACAGGAACGAATGTCTCTCTGCTCTTCAGCTGTTAGCCACCCTGAACATAAGTTATCTTTGTTAAGAATTGCCCCATTTGGATACAAATCTTGCACTGCTCTCACTCCCAAAGCCTGCCCAGCATCGCCAGGCAGGGGATGCCAGCTTCTCACGGTTAAAACTCCCCCCAGGTGAACTTTGGGCTGATACTGTCTCAGCTGTGGGCTCAGTGCAGGGCATGCGTTGTGGATTTTCCCTCACATTGTTCCCGTAATGACTTACCCATTTCTAGCAACTAAACCTCAAAGACACCCAAACGCCACGGAGCTGGCAGTGACCTTACAGACCTCGGTTACTACAATTACGGGCAGCAGCCAAAACGCGCTCCGAGGCCATTGAGTCTAAGTGGAAAGGAGAGAGTGGTGCAGGGGAGCCTTTAAATTCCAAAGCGAAACTATAATTAGCTGTAATCGCACCCAGAGTAACTTCACTGCTATAATTCTCAGCAGGAAAACAATTACATTGCAGCAGTATAACCAGACAGACATGCTGTAAATACAAAACATCCTTTGGAAATATATGTTCCATATTCTAAATACATTTAGAATTAAGGCAAACAATTCTTTTGTAATTGGGATTCAAGGCAGGCGTGCTGATTTTTTTCCCACCTTTTGCTTCTACTTTTTTTTTTTTTTTTTTTAAATTCATAGACATATAGATCTTTAGCATAAGTTAATATGTTAATGGCACACTTGGAGGGGTGGCAGGGAGAGCTGACCCTTGCAATTGGTTTGTCACTCTCCCCTTTGCAGCTGGTTGTTTCTGTCCTTCTGAGATGTGGAGGGAGATTTTTTTTGGGGGGGGTTGCAGGCTCCAAAAAGGATGCAGGGCTCCTGAAGCAGAAAGCCAGAGTTGCTTCTGCTTGTGCCTGAGGGATGCAGCGGCTCTGAGGAGCTGGAAGGCTGCAGCTGATTCAATACCCTCGGTGCAATCCAGTCACTAGAGGGGAATAGAGCACTGCAGAGTGCGGCCCGACCTGCTCTGCCTGAAGCTGCCAGCGCTGCGGGCTCTGCCTGCCCCGAGTGCCGCTGCTCTGCTGGATCCAGCCGGGAGGGAAAAGGCCCTTGAATATTTCCTTGAATATCTTTATTTGGGAGAGAAGGCTCAGGGCTGGTGTTGGTCATTCTGAGCGGTAAGATGTTGATTTGCAAAGGTGTTTTTTTTTTTTTTTTTTTTTTTTTTTTTTTTTTTTAATTTCTGGGTTTGAAATATGTTTCTAAACTCTTGTGCAAAGAGCCTTTAAAATATGTAAAGGCAATTTTTAGGAGCTTCATTCAGCTTCTGAAGGGTTTTATACAGCACACAACCTAAGCTGCTGAAGGAGGCAAAATTTGGCCATTTGCTGCTGCCTAACTCAGCTCCTCCTGGAGAAGGGGAACCAGACAGGTTGAGAGTGTTTCGTAGTTTGTACCGTACTTCTTCCAGTTCAAGAGGAGAAGAAGATAGAGAGGGAAACAAAAAAACAAAACCAAAGTAAAATAAAATTAAAATCAAGGCTCTAGAGAAATGTATTTGAAAATCTGCAGGGCTCTCTAGGAACAGAGGTATCTTCTCTATATACTTTTAAAAATCATTCTGGTGCAACACATTCAATACAACAGTTTTATAAACCTCCAGCAAGTTTTCCATTATCCACTGAATACTTCAGGTGCATGTGCTGGAATTCCTAACACTGATTCTGCCCATGACAGTTAAGGTTACTGTCAGATGTTTTTAGTATTTCCTGTAAATTCTCATCATATTCCACAGTAAGACAGTAGGGTGAGCTAGGGTTAGGAATGGTGACTACTAGTGTCCATCATGAGTAGAAATTTATGTTATTGCCCAAGTCAGAAGACTGGGACAATGCCTTTATTTCAAAGACAGAAAGAACCAAAATTTTACATTTTGGAACAAATAGCGACAGAAAAGAAGGAAAAGAGAGATCTTCCAGAGATCACAGAGCCAGACCTAGCAGCTCTTTATTGCAGCTCTGAAAAGTTTTGAACTGCAGCCTGTAACAATAAAATAGACGGCTTAAAGGGAGAGCTACATCAGGCTCCCAACGCAGACCAAAGCCTTGCTCTTTCCGTGTTTGTCGCCTCAAGTAATGGCTGGGAAGCAAACCAAGGGGAGTACAGCTGGTGTTTCACAGCTGCTGTACAACCCCTCAGCCACTTCTGCCTCGTGTGAGGCACGAGGGACATGTGGCAGGTCTCTTCTCCATGCTGGCAGGTTATAAACCTGAGTTTCTCCTGGACATGCCTGTTTTCCATGCTTGTTCTTTCTTACCCTGTGTGGGAGTAGGGAAGGCAGGACCAGGATGGAGCTTTAGGTTTATAATCATTGAATTTCCACTCCTGCTTTCTGAGAAAATGCTGGTTTGCATGTATCAGAACTGGAGCTTGCAAGAACACAGGATGGTACACGTGTGAAAGTGCAGATACATACAGGCACATGGGTATATACGGCACAAATACAAACAAACATGCTTCTGCTACAGCTCACTTACAGCTTCTTGGAGCTTCTGATCTGAAGGGAACAAGAATTTTACTTTGAATTTGTAATCAGAAGTCTGTCTTTGCACTTATTTACTGTGCTTTGAATCCAAGAAGGCACAAACAACACAGGCTAGGGAGGAAAATAAGCAATTGTCTGTGGTTTGCCTATATATATACCATTAGCTTCACACACAGAGTGACTCACTAGCAGCAGGTGTCCCGCTGTTATGCTGGGCAGATTAGTAATGCTAGGGAGGGGGCTGCTGGCCGTATACGGCGTCCCCACGGGGAGCTAAAAATAGTTGGTGGACTTCCAGCGAAGTCAAAGTATTTGTGGGCTTTGAACAGAGTCTGCTTCTGAAGGTAAGAATCAGAGCTGATCTTTTTAATCTGCCATTTCTTTTCTATTTTTTTCTATCCCTCCCTTTTTTTTTTCAGCGTGAAGCTTGCCCTGGCAGTCGATCTGTAAATACTGTCTGGCAGAAAACTGGGAGATCCAAATTATAAGCAGTTATTTTTGTGGAAACAGGGAGGGGAATGACCAGTTCAAGGAAATCGGTGTAACAGAGGGCATTCAAACAACAGAGGAAAGTGTCTCAGTTAGAATAGAAATAGTTGTGTTTTCTCTTTTTTTATTTTTTTTTTCCATCTCAGTTGTTAGAAAATACGAGCAGCACATGAGCAGTCCCAGCATGTGACTCTGCTGAGTAGCAGGCGAGCAATTGCTTGTAGTTACACCCACCGTGATACAAGGCCAGTGAGCAAAGTTTTCGGTGGAGTTACTGAAACAGCAGAATATGAAAAGAGAAGGGCAGTGTGTGTTTCTGAGATACGTGCAGATCGGTGTGCTGCATGTGCTCCACGGAAGCGTGGCTGAGGCTTTTCAGCCTTGCTGCTGAGTGCCTGTGTATCTGTATGTTCAGACATACTCGTAGGCAGGCCTGAAAGAAAAATGCTGTTGAAGGGGAAAACTGGGGAAGGTAATAATTATATATGTGTGTGTGTACCTGAATGCATCCAGATGCGCATGGATGCAGGGACGAGGTGAGCTGCTGGCCTGCAGGAAGGCCCCAGGGGCACTGTGTTGTTACCTCCCTCTGGCTTTGCACAGAGCAGAGATGGAGACGTAAGGGCTGAGCCTCATTCCTGGAAAAGGAGATACAAGGGGTGCCCGTTACACCAGAATAACCTCACAGGCCATGCTGGATTTTCCCTGATTTTTCAAGTGGCATCCCTGATATTGATAACAAGTGGCTCCTGCGGTCTGGAAGCTCAGTAACAACCCGACAGATCTGGGCTGGGAGTCCCTGAGTGTCACTCGCTGGCCTGAGCACACCCAGGCACCCTCATGGAAAGGTTCTGTCTCCTTTTTGCCAGTTCCCTCACTCCAGCCCCCCAGGGATAACATTTTTCCCTGCGTACCTCCTCCCCTGTCCTCCCTTAGTGCTGGTTTTGGCAATTGAGCTCCAGAGAGACGAGCGTACCTGGGGCCCAGCTGCAGTGCTGCAGGGGCAGAGGTGGTGCTGCTTTGATCACGGCGCAGCTCCCCCTGCCTGAAACCCTGCAGTAGGTGTGAGAGCCACCTCCGGTGCCTTGGACACCCAGCTGGCTGTGAGAAGTTGTACCAGATCCCTGCTGGGCCAGCAGCTCCCTTCCACCCACGACAGGGAAGAGCAGCAAGCTTCAGAGCAGTCTCATTTTAGCCCCGTGCTGTTGGGTCAGCTTCTGCTAGCATCAGCGTTAATGGCCAGACTGACGTTAATTTGAGTGGGAAAAGGGCTGAACTCAAATTAATATATGCTGGCCTGTGTAATTATCTTTATTGGCTGCTGGGGAAGGAAGACCTTATTCACTACATGCATTTCTCCGGCTGCCTGGCCGCGCTCCAGCGATGCACCAGGCTGTGGGCAGATGGGCTGGGAGAGGGGGACAGGAGGTCTGTGCCTGTTCAAGGGGGGCTGGAATTCCCATTCGGCCCCAAATGATTATATCTGGCTTATTTCAGACCAACAGGTAATGGAGCAACACCCACAGATGTGGTGAGTGGGATTTAGCTCCAAGTGCTTGTGGAAAACTTTTCCTGTTGAGTCCAAAGTCCCAAATCCCAATCTCTGAGAACAGCCACAGAGGAGAGCATGTAGGTTGTACTTAGTGGCCAGTGCTGCATTTCTGGACTGGTGAAAAGAGTGAGAATTGGAGAAAATAGCGGTGTACTTAGAAGCACAAGAAAACCAGGCAGCTTTGCTAAGTGCTCGGGATGGACATAGAGAAATCCTGTTTGGCTACAGAGAGAATCTGCTGGGGTTGGTGGTCTGGAAGTCACTGTAAAATAATTGTTTTCTTCCCCAATAAACCAATGTATTGATTGGGGTAGGCAGGAGGGATTTGTCCCGCTGGAGCTCTGCAGGGCATTCTTACCACACTGCTTACCTCTGATGGTCACAGTTGATACTCATATGTTTTCCCCCACTGGGCAAACTGGATATGACAGAAGACAATGTAATTTATTTTTTTTTTTTTTCTTCTTTCTGAAAATGAATTGCTACGTATGATCTCATGTGCTCACTCTTGCATATTTATGGGGAGTCCCAAATTCTAATTTCCATTGTGCCTGCCCCTGGTTAGCACAGACTTCATTTTGCAACTTCTAAACAAATTCTCTTGACGAAATAATGTTATGGCATATTGAAAGACAGCAGACATTTTAATACAAGCACGCTAAATAATCGATTCTTCCTGAAAGCACACATCAATGTTATCTTTGTGGTAGCCAAATGATCGGTTAACATAAGGAACATAGTCCCAAAATGGCCTAGGAATGCTTGGAAGGAGTTGTTCCCGACCTTTGCATAGGCTCCCCAATGCCCTTGACTGTCTCTGTTTGCTGTGAGAGGGCGCACAAATGATTTGCAATTGAGAGGGCTCTCCAGCTTGTTTGCTTGTCTTAATAATTCATGACAAGGACACCAAGGTCCGAACCATGCCAGGCACGTTCACAGGAAGGAGGTAACCACGGTGGATGCTGTCAGTAATCTTACTACGAAGACTACAGCGATTCTTTGGGCTGGTCTTCTTTAGCTGGCCATCTGCTTTGCATTCCCCAGTGGTTCTTGGGCTTGGATCTCCAGTTTGTTTGTCATTTCAGTCTCCCACTTTATTATTTCCAGAGCCAAGTGAACCGCTGCCAATGCCAGTGCAATGAGATTGCATTGTGAGCTTTGCGACATGGTATACTTTTTTTATCTTCAAGCCTCAGCTCCTGGAATTAGTTGATTATGCTAGAATCCCAGCATTCATTTGGAAAAAAAAAATGAAAAAAGGGAAAAAAAGAGAGTGGATCTCTGCTCCTCACAAACTGAGGGAAAAAGCTTGAAAAAGGATCCCTACAGACATAGTAATCACAAGCTAAATAAAAAGCTTTTTTTTCTTTCTTTCTTTCTTTTTTTTTTTTTTTTTTCAATATCAGACTGTTTTACAGACAATCATCCTATTTCTGAGTCTCTCACAGTTTTTGAGTGCTGGATGCTGGCAAACCTGAGCAGCAGCTGTTCATTTCAAAAGGCAGGGAAAACAAGTAGAGCCAGCCCTAACAGGAAAAGTTATTTATCTTCCCCTGCGCTGCCTTTTCCTCTGCCCCTGTCGCACACTCAGCCTGTGGTTCCTACTGGGACCCCATTCCAGCAGCTTCAAGCACAGCCCACAGCCCAGTAAGTCCAGTGAGAAATGGGAGGACGGGATTTGGTGTTAAGCACAACCATGATTCCCTTGAGGTCAGGAGCTGCAGCTGCTGCTGTCACTGACCCCATAACTTTAAATAATCTTAGCTACAGCCCTAGGGCATTTGTGCGTTTGTGGCACATCTGAAATGTGATGAGGGCTTGCCCAGTTTTGGGGTGGAGACTGGCGCTGTTTCCCCAGCTTGAGGATTTGTCTGGGGTGCAATTTGCAGAGCTGGGAAACCAAAGTGTCCACCAGTATGCCTCCCTGTGCCTGGAGTACTCTTCTCATACTTTTATTTTTCAGTGGGAAAAGAGATGACATTCAAAACTGATTTTAAGGAAATATGCTGCTGGTCTGGATTTTTTATCATCCCGGGCTAGGCCCTTAGGGAAACATTCTTTTTATAGTTTTTTGTTTGTTTGTTTGTTTGTTTGTTTTTCCAGTAACTAAGTGGAATTAGCTTTCCTTGGCATTGCTGGCCAACTGGATCCAGTGCACAGTGACACAGCCAGCGGGAGGAAAAGACAACAACTGGCATGGATTTGTGGGGGAAAGAATTAAAAAGAATAACAAAAAAAAGAAAGTGAAAAGCCATAGGTCAAATTTGGTGCTGGTCTCACTTGATGGGTGCTAATAAAGGATATGGTGCTTGATACTTCCGCTTTTTTTCCCCTTTCTTTCCTTTTTATTTATTTATTTTTTAAATTATTCTTGAATACATTCTTTCAAATTCATCAGCAACTGTCTTATAGGCATAGCTCTGAAACTGCTGCTTGAGCAATGTTTCCACTTAACCCAAAAGGAGGAGGGCATGCCTAGAGGTGCATGTACAGGGCAGGATGTCAGTGCAATTTCCATGCACTGTTGAAAAAACATTTGTCATCAATTGTAAGCTTTTTAGATTGGCAAGAAAACTTCACTGAGCCTTCAAATTGTGTGATATTGAGATGGAAAAAATAAGGAACTTCTTTTTGGTTAATCTATTTTTTTTTCCTGTTTATATGCTTTATTTCATTTTACCTAGTGCTGTTTTAGTGATGGTGATGCTCGGCAGTCATGAAGACTGCAGCATCCACATCAGTATCAATTCTTCAAGTCACAAAGTAAAAAAACACAACTGAGTTTTGATAAGCTTTGATGGGAATGAAATTTCTATTCTGCCAGTGATTAACTCCAAGGTCCAGATGTAGCAACTGAGTTAAACTGATGGCAGCAATCTCTCTGATTTGTGCGTACCTACTGCTGTTTAAGTTCTTCCACAGCTCCTCAGTGATCATTTCTTTCTCAGAAAAGAAAAATAAATCAAGTCCTTAACCTGGAGAGTGGGAAGGAGACCTGAAAGAGAGTAACACCTTCAGCTTAGGTTTTGGTTTTATAACTTTAGCCCTGCCTAATGTCATTTTGTTGGACACTGATTTTACAGATCCCTAGTGAACCCCAGACTTGGCACTTTATTGGAATTTTCAGGTTATCTGAGCTCACCCAGAGGAGAGGAAGAGCAGCAGACAGGCAAGGGATGGACAAGTTCTCCTCAAATACAGGTGCAACCTTGTCCTAGTAAATACCAGTCCATAGCTACTGAGTTTGCTGTGAACTGTACCAACTTCCCACCATAGTTGTTAACTCCACAATAAAACATGGAGCACAAACATCCATTGCTATCTGGTGAAACCAAAACATTTGCCTGTAGTGGCAAAACAATCACCATTTTAAGGTGGAAATGATGTTTCCACTGATCCTGTCTGTAATGAACGAAACTTTCCCAGGAGAAGTGCTGTTGCTGCAGGGATGCCACAGCCTGGTGTGTGGGTTGGGTGCTCAGGGGCCAGCTGGACCCAGTGGCCGGGCTCTTTTAGGGCATTTCGGTGCAACCAGGAGCGGGTGGGCTGCCTGGGCTTAAATGAGCAGAAAACCTCGCTTCTGATTTGTGCTGGATGCTCTGGAGGAAGCTGACTTCTCTGCAACCTCCGAGGGCAGGGGGGAAGAATGGCTCTGGAAGCATCCTCTGCTGCCAGCCAGTTGTGGGTTGGGGTTGGCTCTGGGGGAGATGTGGGGTGATGCCCATCAGGGCTGCTGTGGTGGCTTCCCCCAGCTCCTGGCCAGCTTCTCGGAGAGGGAGGCTGCTGGGTGCCTGGCCACAGCATCCTGTGCTGAAAGGCAGAAAGGCTTCGGTAGGGAGAGGGATGGGGAAAAGTGGAGGGGGGGAGAAGGGGAAGGGGGACAGGAAAAATAAAGCGGGGGTGTGGGAAAATGTGGAGGAAAGAAAACAAGAAGGAAGGGAGAAATGGAGAAACGCGTGAAAAGAAAGAAAACCAGGAGAGAAAAGTGGGGTGAAGAAGGAGAAAAAAAAGGAAAAAAGGAATGGGGGAGAAGGAGAAAGCACCCCCCAGACGTATCAGAGGAGCCGAGGCTCTCCGGGGGAGGGGGGGCGGTGGCGGGGGCGGAGCGGGGGGGGCGAGGCGGGAGGCGACGGGAGCGGGGCCCGCCCCCATGCCCGCCGCCCCCCGGTGCTGTCCCCCCCCTCCGCCGCCGCCACCAGTGGGGGCCGGGGCTCGGCGGCCGCGGATGTGCGGGAGGGAGGCCGGGAGGGAGGCGCGGCTGAGCGCCGCGGCGTGAGGCAGCGCCGCGCCCCCGCTGCCGGAGGAGCCGCTCCGCCGCCGTGATGTCCTGAGAGGGGCCGAGCCCCCCCCCTTCACCCCCCAATTTCCCCCCTTCCCCACCCCGCACGGCGTCCAGGTGAGCGCAGCGCCCGGCACCGCCCGCGGGAGCTCCGCTCTCGGACTTGGCGGAGTTGCGGGGCTCCCCCCGGGGATGCTCTTCGCGGGGACGCGCAGCTCCCAGGGGTCGTGTGCTCCCCCACGGGGTGGGTAGCGGTGCCCCGAGCATCCCCTCCTCGGTTCCTTTATTCGCGCTCCCGCAGGGCGAAGCGGTTCTGGGCGTCGGGAGGATGCTGCCGGCACTCGGCGAGGCTCGGCGGAGCTTTGCGGGGTGTGGGGGGGCCGTGTTTGCATGGGGGGAGGGGGGGGCTTCCCTTCAGTCCCTTCCCTGAAGAGACTTTTGGAAGTGGCGCTGTGCGGGGCTGCCCCCCCTAGCAGAGATGCGCGGCAGGACGGAGCTGGGGAGCCCACCGCCGCCAGCTCGGGGGTGCGACCCGGCCGGAGGGCTGGAGCGCCGCGGGAGTAGCAGCAGGTAAAATCGGAGCAGCTCTGGGGAGACCCGCCGGCTGTGCGGGGGGCTGCGGCACCGGCACCCCCCGGGGGTGTCCAACAGGTGCTGCCGGGGCCGCTCCGTGGGTGCTGAGCACCGCACAGCACCGCACACACCTGCGCCTCGCTGTGGGAGCTCTTCGGGCTGCCAACTTCTGCTGCTGAAATGCAAGCCTACGGCATAAGTGTTTCCTCGGTTAATTAATTTTTTTTCCTGTTGGGCAGTTGGATCTAGCGAGAAAAAACTTTTTAAGGAAAGTAATGGGTTTGCGGTGAGAAGCTGCTTAAGAATTAGAGAATTGCGGAGGTTGGTCGGTTGTACTGATGGTGCTCTTAGCATTGTGGTGGTCGTCTGAGAGGAGAGCTAACACTGCAGGAGATGCGTTTTGGGCTGCAGCGTTAAGAATGTTCACCGAGGTGGCTTTGCTTTAGCAGTTGTGAATTTCAGGTATACTTTGTAAAATGCAAATACAAAAAAAAGTCAGATAAAAATATTTATTAGGCTATGGAAGGGTATAACAGCTGTGAATTCCCAAGTTAAATCAACTTTTAAAATAGCCTCTCCTTAGACAGCAATTCACATTTTTCAAGGGGAGAAAGGATGGGTGAAATTGACTTGTCCAAATTAAGTCAAAATGAATTGCTTAATATTCAGAGGGGTTGATAAATGAACCATTAAATCAACACTCGCATAGTGGCTCATTGAAAAGAAAAATGAACAACTCTGGGTTGTGTGCTGCACAGAATAGGTCAGCCAGCGACGTTACGACATTAGTTTGCTGAAGAGAGTCCTCCTCCTGCTAACAGGAGGATAGATTTGCTCCGTGACACTACATAGGTGTGGGGACAGGCTGTTGTGCCCTGTGCTATCAAGAGTAGAATTGTTCCACTTCTAGCATCTTCTCAAAGGAGGGAAGTCTTGGTTGTGTTTCATTTGGTGTTAATTGACATAGTTCCATTGCCTTCTCATCGCAATGTATATCCAGTTCAGTATTTCAGACTTTTTTTTTTTTTAAAGAAGAGTTCTATTGTGAGTGGCAGTTTGAGACAAAATGATACTGATAAATGAGAAATAGGAGTCACGATTTTGAAGCAACCCAGTCAAGATTACTTATAGTAAAAGCTCTTTACTACAAGAGAGCTTTGCCTCTTAGCAATACAATGTGTGAACTTTGCTTCTAAGCTCTTTGATTAGTGTAGGTACAGCTGTTGCAATAATCTGGTTGCCATTGAAAGATTACATTTGTCTTTGCCCCCAAAGTCCTTGAAATTCTTGCACTGGAGTGCAGTGAAGACATTGACTGTGTTGTGCTTTCTGGAAGCCTTTAACATTTTGTTTGAAGAACTGTGAATCGCGTGCCCCTGGTGTGTTTCATTTGTGCCTCTTTGCTTTTGCAGGTAACTTGCAAATGCTTTTAAGACTTAAAATGTGACGGTTCTTTTGCTTTGTGCATATAAAGCAAGTATTACAAAGAGGAAGTTGGAGAAACAGATTCTCCAAGCTCTAGGAAGGTGGGATTGTAAACTGCTTCATGACTTTGGAAAGCTCCTTGCCATCATTTCCTTTGGCCAAGAGCTGTTCTGCATGCAAACCTGCGGACAGCCAGGGCCTTTTATTCAGGTGCTAATTATGTAAAAGAGCGTTATATAACGTGGTCTGTTGCTCCTTATTTAACGTGATGTGTGTGCATGCAATATGCATGCAGGTACCCGCTGGGTGAAAGGCTATTAGGTGGGTGTGTTTGAAGTTGTTTGAACGCATAGGAAGCTTTACACGATCCGCGAGGAGGCGGATGGACAAGAGGATGTGTTGTCTTCATCAGAGGAGGTCTTGAATCTGGATGTGCCTTTGGATGGTTGGTGCCTGATGGTGGTGTGTGTTTCTGAATTGTTTTGATGTTCTTATGGTCCAAGGTAGTTGCAGGTATGTTTGTGTACCAGCAACTCTGGTTTGACTATTCTTCATTTGCTTCTAATCATGCTAAAAATAAACATAATACAAAGTTTTCCTGAAAAACTACCCTACCTTAGACTGTATGTATCCTGCTGCTTCTGCTTCCTTGCTTGCTATTTTCCCTTGAAATCATAATGTATTTCTTTAGTTCTTTTGATAAAGACTTTAACTCAAGCTTGCTGGGAAATGGGCACTCTGTGTTGAGAAAGTGCTGGCATCTTATCGACTTATTTTGGAAATACTGGAGAAAAATATAAAAGATTCACTTGCATCGATTAAAGCCTCCAGGGCAATCTTCTAACACTGTTGCTCTCTAGGTGAAAAAATAACTTTCTCTCTTGTCTACTCCTGCTTTTATTTCATTTGTGAGAACCCTAGGCTTTGTTATCTGTTTACGTTGAGTCCCCTAGGGGTGCTTGAGGAGGAAAGAATCTTAGCCTAAAAGCTCCCAAACACCATCACCCTTGGAGTCCTTTTGTCTTTGGCCACCAGCAGATGTACTTCCTGACCTGCTTCCCTGCCTTGATGCCATCAGCCTCCAGAATCCTAAAGGAGGCAGGACTTGCACCAGCCCCCAGCTCCTGGCCCCGGAAATATTTCCTGAGTGACTGTCAAAAAATAATTAGCAGCTACCTTGATGCTTTTCCGGGGGTTTTGGCAAGGTAGCGTGTTAGGTGTTGCTTAATGACAAACTTTGATTTATGAGATAACTGCAAATGTTTGAATTTTTGGATCAGGAATGAACACATGCGAACTTTCTGTATTTCATCTGCAGCTTTCCAGCACTACATGCAGCTAACAGCTTGTCTCTCATTGATTTTAATAAGGGATTCTTACTGAGTATTCTCTTTGAAAACATATTGTTGGTGGTTTTTTGTTTGTTTGTTTGTTTGTGTTTGATAGATATTGAAAAGAAACCAAAGAACTTTTCCTGGCCCAATCAAGGGGTGGTGTAAGCACAACTGTGTGTTTCTGTGAGTTCTGCACATTCCTCCTTCCAGCCGTGATCAGCTGCTTGCAGTTATCAGCACACCTGGACGTGGCTTGTATCTGGCTGGTTTTTAAACGATTCAAAAGGACCCAATTGACATTAGCAGGTGCTGGGTCATGCTTGATATTATGCTCTTCAGGTGTCATGTCTTTACTTGTTTCTTCTTTTCTCCCCCATTTCTGCCATTTTTAGCTTCTGTTTTGTTGATTTTGAGTGTAGCTAGTGAAAATGGATGGTTTTTGTAGACTTCAAAAAATCTTGAAGCAGGATCTTGCTTTTCAGTAAAGATAGAGTGCTATGGTAATTATCTGCTCCTCTGCTTAGCAAGGGAGGTTACCTGGTTCCTTGCAGAGTTGAAAACTTTGTAAACCCTCAGCATTGCTCTCTTGTTTACTACCAAACATTAAGTTCTGATTATTTTGGAATTTAGTGGTGTTTTTAAGAATCTGGCGGTGTACAGAGAGCTCACTAAATGTAGTGCGTTGTCAGATGGTGAGCTGGGCTGCCTCTTAGAAAATCCAACAGAGGATGGGAAGCCCGAACATCAGTGTTGTGGCACTACCTGTGCTGCTTCAGGCCTGCCTCCTCCCAGGGATGTGATCTCAGCAAGGCTTGGAGATGGCAGATGTGCAACTGCATTTTGTGTGCCTTGGGGCTTCCTTGCTTTCCTCCAGCGTGGACACACCAGGACCATCCACCAAGTTCTAACACTGTGTCATAGGAGTTCTCCTAAGGGAACAAAAGCACCCAAGTGTTCACTTTTGGATGCCGACCATTCCCATTACTGTCCCTCTTAGTCCCCACGGCTGTTGGAGAGCTACCAGCAGTGCAGAAGAGCGGTGCTGGGCTCACATCCAGGGGGGTGTTGCCTGCTGCTGGGCTGAGCCAAGAGGTGTTAGGAAGCAGCCCAGCAGCTGAAATGGCAGGGTGGTGTTTTACACCTTGCTGGTGTGGTAGGCACGCAAGCAATAGGACAGGGTTACTTCTTTGTAGACATATTTGTCAGGCCTAGCCATTCAGTTAGGATCTGTCCTGCCTTCTCTGGAGGTTTGCCTGGTGTTGGCCACCAGCTGATGTACCAGTTTTGACACAGTGGGAAACATGAGCAGCTACCAGCACCGTGGGGGCTTCTGCTGGCCGTGTTACTGCTGTGGGGGTCTGCTCTGCTCGGCCCCCCTGTGCTCAGCCACAGCCTGGCGTGGTGTGCTTCTCTGTGGGGGTGTGGGGCAAAGCAGCTCTCTGTGGGCATTCTTCCTTTTTTCTGGTTAGCCTGAGAATTACAGTTCGTTCCCTTGCGGTACTGACACGACTCAGGGACCTTTTGCTGAAAGGCGGCTTCGTTATTCTCTGTAGTGCTTGAATTGCTCAGCAGAGGGAGAACAGACCGTACTGCACGAGGCACCCAAAAATGCCAGCAGCCAGAGCCACAGTGCTCGGACTGATGGCAGGGAAGGGTGTCCCAAAGTCTCCATCTGATTTTTTTTTTTATTATTATTATTTTTGTTTTAAAGTTCTGAGCTAAGCTTTCACCTCTTGGTTAAAGGTAGCTGCATCAATCTGTAGGTTAACAAACTATCTCAGGTGGCTGAACAGGTGGCTGTGATTTAAAAAAAAAAATAATAATTTTGTCCAAGAAGCAGCATGTCTAAAAGTAGCTTGTAGGTCTGAGTGGAACTTTCCTAAATATCCAGGAGGAAATGTCAGAGTTGGCCTTTACTGACTTTACTGCACATCCAGAGGCTTGAAACAAAACAAAACCTCACAAAAACAAAACCCCACAGAATTCCCCCCTTGAATTAGCTGAAATTCAAGCAGCAGGTGATCCACATGACTTATCTCCAGGCCAGATCTTTAAGAGTCATAAATTGCTGTAGCTCTGCTAACTTCCCCGGCACTCCGCCAGTTGTGCTGCTAGCTGGAGGCCTGCCATGCTATTCTGGGGGGAAAGTTTGAACAAAAGATCCTCACTGAGGTGTATGGGGTGTGTGTTTGGTGTTGGTTTTGTTTGAAGGTGAGAAAATACTAGGTTAAGATTGAAATCTGTGCTTTAGGCAACCAGATAACGTGGCTCGGTAGAGATTTGCTCACTTGCAGTGTTCTCTCCAGCAAAACGGGAGAATTAGACATTTGTTTTTTGTCAGAGATGTCAGTTCCATGTGATAAGAAAACAGTTGTTAAAACGCTGCTGGATTACAGCAAGACGATGATCATGAGGAGGAAAGAAGCACCGGGAGGTTCCTGCAGGTGGGTTGCACGCGGCGCTGTTTTGTGGTGGTGGCTCGCTCCCCGTCCCCTGCTGACCCAGTGATGGCTTGGCCTGCTCCAGGGCTGGGTCCTGCATCTGCTGCCCTGCATCGCCCACATCACCGAGGTGCTGCTGGCTGAGGTCTGTGAGTGCAGCCGGTCCAAGTGCTCGTCTGTGTGTGTGGGGCTGTTTGCATGGAGCAGGGCTCACTGCACTGCCTGCGCGTCCAAAGGCCTGACCGGTCTCTGCAGTGGATGTTTGCTAAATCAATGGAAGAGTCCTTTTAAAGCTTGACTTGTGAGTCTGTGGAGGATGATGGTAAGGGTCTTAACTCTTTTAGGCAGCCCTGAGGAAGCTTAGACAGGGAAACATGCCCAAATGGCAAATGTGGAGCAAGTGACTTGGCAAGCAGAGCATGGGAAGTGCCTGCACATCAGAGAAGGCTTCCATCTTCTGTGCTCCCATTCCTACTAGATACAGCTTTGTATCCCTGCTCCTAGCCTGGATCTGCCAGGTCCTTCCCAGCAGACAAAGTACCTGTGTCACCTTCAGGTACCAGCCGTGCCCTGCCCAGAGCAGGCGGTGGGGGTGACGGTGCTGAGTGAATGCTGCTAACAGCAGGAGAAGGAGCTCTCTCCTGAGGAGAGTTCATCTCTGCTGGATAATGAGCTCTGCTTCACTCAGGACTGAATTGCTGCTGTACGGATCACAGCAAAGCGCAAATGAGAATGCAGCACTGGGCACTTCCTCCAACCTCTCTTATACATGGCAAATAGCTAATTAAAGGAGAGCTGTTTTGAGCTATTGGACTGCTGCTAGCCTGAGTTCTCACAGAACACTCTTAGGCAGTTTGACTTGCTCCAGTAACTTTTTGAAGCCTTTTAAAACTGTGTTGCTACAACCCCCATGTTTTCTTCTGACTTTTAGCCTGTGTTGCAAGTTCAAGATGCGAAGGTGCTGGCGGAAGCTTGGTCTGTGCTGATCGTCCCTGTGTACGTATGAGGCACATAGCCATGGAGTGGGGCAGGAGAGGCTTTCTGTGATTTAGAAAATAACCCGTAAATCTGTCTCTTATTTATTTTATTTACAAAATTCTTGATGCAGAACATATGCACTCTTTTGGAGTGTCAGCATGTGTAGCTATGCTCCTCTTGTGACTGATTTTATGGACGTAAATGGGATGTAAATGGAATTTCTACCTTATGCTATCTTTCCAAAGGAG
Organism: Heteronetta atricapilla; assembly: GCA_011075105.1. Taxonomy (NCBI): domain Eukaryota; kingdom Metazoa; phylum Chordata; class Aves; order Anseriformes; family Anatidae; genus Heteronetta; species Heteronetta atricapilla. Next base: position 12,328,951 of record CM021743.1, on the reverse strand, counting down.
GAAAAAATTCACTGTTTTTGCTGTCACGCAAGTGAAACATTAACCCTGAATTTCACCTCTTGTATTTTATCAAATTTACAGTTATTCTGACTTTAAATTTAAACTTTTTGGTGTACGTGACTGTTCAAAAATGTGAATACAAAATGAACTTCAGAGCAACAATACCTTGTTTAATTTGACTGCTTTTTTATTGTTTCAATAAGACCAAAGAAGAATCGTAAGCCCTTACAGAGTGTAGCTTAGTCTGCTGCTTACAAGTTGGTCCTGAACAGCTGAATTATTTTGCAATTTTGTTTGCAGAGCTTGCCCAAGCATTTTGTGTTAAATAAATAAACACAAGATTATTTACTGTTCTAGAATAGGCACTGAGAAATCCACTTTTATCTGTTCCTGGTTAACAGAGGGTGCTCCAAAAGGCTTGCCTTGCATGTACTGAAATGTGTTTTTTTTTTTTTTTTTTTTTAATGTGTGGTTTCTTTTGTTTGTTGTTTGGGGGATAATGATGAAACCGCAGTGCTTTGATTGATTTTTATTTCTGGTGGAGCATGAAATATACTGAAAAGGAAACATTTGATGTGAATGAGATATTCAGAAGCAAGTCGTAGGTTTGAGTTTAGCTAATAGGTAAGAGGCCAATCCTCCTGTCTCTGGTGTCAAGGAAAATACTGGGAGTGGAGTCAGCCATGCTGTAATTACCAACAGATGATGGCTTCTGGAGGTGCGAATAAAAGATGTGATGTATTGGCTGAGCTGTGTGAAAAACAAATCTGTTCGATATTCTTTTTCCCAGTGCTGTTTGTTCTCCTTCTTTTTGTCTGACTCCAGCAGTGGAGCTCTTCATCTGCAGAGCAATGGGCACCTCTGCATTCCTCTGCCCAAGCTGGTGCCTCCTTGGGAGAGTTCCCACACGGACCCTACGCAGGCCAAGGTTTCATGCTGTTACATGCTTTAACTTCACATTTGAAAATAATTCTGAAATCTGTGTATTTTTATACTGGTTTAGACAAAAAGCACATACACTTTAATTTCTGAAATGATGTTTTCCATTTACAGGTGTTTCCTGAAGCACCCATGTGAAAACTAAAAGTCAGAGCTGAATGTTTTTAGGTATCTCATTTAACAGTATTATTACTGCCATGGAGGATGCTATCGTTTAAGTAAGAAGTAGCAAAATAGCGCAGTTAAAATTCATCATTGCTCTTAATTTTAACTGCGCTGTTAAGAAAAGGTCTTGTGCCTTGGCTTGGGTAAGGATCTGGAGGAGGGAGGCAGGGTGCTTGTGGTGTACAGCCAGCGTGCCCCAGCACCCAGGAGGGCTCCGTGCTGTGTCACCACCCTGTGACCTGCTCTTTGACCTAACTCTGGCACAGTCCTCTCTGCAGTGACTGTGGGTCGCTTAGACTTGTCCCACTAATATTTTATGCTTTTGTAGATGACGTTTGGTGTGCTTTTTTTAGAAAGGTCGCATGGTGCAAAGAGTGGTAACGCACCCTCATGCTCCGAAGAGCCGGATGCTTCCCTTTGTGCACACTGAGTTCAGAGCTCCTGCCTCTCCCCAGGCTGGCCTGGGTGGTGCTCTGCATGAACTGTGTTTCTCCTGACTCCTTTTATTCCCTCAGCTCCCTTGGTGCCTGTGATGTCCCTAATGCAGCATTGTATTTTGCTACTTGTTGAGCCTGGTGTCTGCTAGCCCTGGAATCCACTGGTGCAGTTGCAGTTCAGGTAGTGCAGTCCAGCAAGCCCCAAGGTACAGTCATCAGTCAAGATGTTGGCAACAGGGACTATCTTCCACCTCCATCTTCCCTCAGGAGCATACAGGCAGTGCAGTAGGCTGCCTGCTGTGTCATTACGTTTGGATGTTATATTTGGATGGTACCTTGGGGCACATGAGCTCAGCGGCACCTCTGGGCTGCAGCAGAGACGTGTCCGTGTGTCCCCAGCAGCTCTCTGTGGAGTGGGGATTTTACTGCAGTAGTAAAGAAGGGAGCTGAATTGGAGTATGAGAAAGATAAGCCTTTTTTATAACCAAAGGGAATCACAGGGTAGTGTCTGTGGGGCGGAGCTGGTATTTGTGGGCAACGTATAGGCAAAAATACAGCCCAGGGAAAAGCAGGGTGTGTTTGAGAGATGAGCAGAGACTCCGTGAATCAGCTCCCTCGCCTTTCTCACATTGCCTTTCTCTTCCTTATGTTGGTGGCAGCTGCGTGACATTTTACTGGGTCTCACCCCCAGTATATTACAATATATTTGTAAAACCAAAATGCATAATATCCTGAAACTAGTATGTGTGTGTTACTCTGCGGTGTTTGGGTCTATCTTTACATTGGCAGAATCTATTATTTTAGTATCGAAATGGCACTTCATGAACAGTTTTAGTGCATGAGTGTGTATTGCTAGTGGTCTCTGTTCTGTCTAGAATAGTGAAGCTGTCTGACTTAGATGAAAACTGGTTTAAAAATGAGGTGGAGACCATCTCAGGGTGGCTCTAAAAAACATGGCAGTGTCCCCTTTTAATTGGCTGCTGCAGAAGTGTATTTGATCAGTCAAATCTTTTGAAAAATGAGGCAGCATGGAAGCTTTGTAAATAGCAAGAGTGTTTCTTGCGTGATTTAGTGAATTAATAGTTTCTGTACAGGAGGAGTGTTCTCAGCATCAGAACGTGCAGTAAGTCAGGACTTTCGTCATTCTACTATATCTTGGTTCCTTCATAGGGAAGAAAATGCATTACGAGAAATCAGAGAGATTCATCAGCTGAAAGGTGTCAGAGACATTTCCCCCAAACCTCACATCTTCAGCTGGTAATTACTCATGAACACAGTGTGGAAAGCTATGGTGGCAGTGGAAATGTTGCTTCCAAAGCCAGGTGCAAAAGATGAATGTGCTGCTGATGGTATGACAGCAGCTGCCGCAAGTGACTGGCTCCATCCTTATCCACTGCTTATCTCAGGATTAAAAAAAAAAAAAAGTGTTGGCATTAAGTTATTTTATAGTTAATGATGCAAAGCCTCTTTTTCTCCATATGCTTCTCAGACAACATGATACTGTTCTTACAGGGACAGAAAGACTTTTTTTTCTTTTTTGGTTCATGCATTTTCCTCTGCTAATGTGAAACTTCAGAACTGCTTGAACCCATGCTTGTATCTTCTGATTTTCCTGAAACTGGCTTTTCACCCAGCTTGGTCCTGCACCTTTTGGGCTACAAGAGCGAAAATTGCCTGATGACACTTTTTTGGTTGCTGCTGAGCAGATGTTTCCAGAAAACTGTCTGTAATGACTGCATCTCTCTTCTGAATTAGACCAGCTAATTCACAACCTGTCAGTCTATGTGGACAGTCATTCTCATTTTTTCAGTGTGATACTTTTGCATTTATTAACATTTAATTTACTCTGTTATTTTGCTGTCCAATCGGAATGTCTTGAGACTCTTCTGCAGCTTTCATAACAGTTACAGTTGTGCCTATTCTTAATCATTCTGTCTTGTCACTGTCATTTGGCACTCCGTTACCTCTCTTCCCCTTCGAAGAGCATTAATGGATGTATGGCATAGTGTAGGTCTGGGCACAGATTCTGAGGTAATGTGTGAAAAACCTCCCATCACCATGGCAAACTATTTTTTTTTAATTCTTCCATTTATTTATTTATTGCCATTTGTTGATCCTCATGATGCTTTTTTTGTTTCCTATCTACCCCACCATAGCCTTTTCTGTAGTGTGGTGTTTTTTTTTTGGTTTTTTTTTTTTTTTTAATTGTGTTGTGGTTGTTTGTTTTGTGCTTAGGACTCTTCGACTCTTGCTGAAGGATTGGGGAAAATCCACACGTATTGCCTCAGCTCCGTGCATATCCATGCATGCCACGTCACCTTGTTCATATGCTTAACTCCTTCAGGGAAGTCTAATAGACTTGTGCATGTGGGCCACCATCTCAGTGGTTTAGTGGTCTCTGGTTTTGAACATTTGGCTTTTTTGATGAAATGTTCAGTTGTAGGAAGCCAGTGAAAGAAGTGAGATATGTTTTCTTCTTTTCTTTCTTTCTTTCTTTTTTTTTTTTTTTTTTGGTCCCTCTGTGCACTGCAGCTTTACAGCTTTGGTTAGTTGTGGGGTCCCAGAATCAGATACAATGAAAATACGCCACTGTGGTGTTATTGTGTTACACTCCATGGCACTGCTGAGTTTAACATGGAAATTTTCAAAGCACTGCCCTGAGGTGTACAAGACAAGATGAGACTTTATCAATGGTAATAAGCTTAAAGTATTTATTGTGAGCAAAAATCGAACACTTGAACTAATGTTGACTGAAACTGGTTATTGTATTACAGTTTTAAGCCATTCCTGTATATAGAAGTAGTAAGCCACAGGGCTATCTACATTCTTCACAAAGAAACTTTAATGAGTGTTTCAGGTGTTACTTCTGGAACCTGTAATCTGGGAAGGGACTTCTACTTTACTTCTTTGTTCATTGCTCTACAAAACTCTCAACAAAATGCCAGTACTGCAGGCTTCTGATGCCAGCATTTGTCACTAGCCTTGTATAGTAACTCTGTTTTATGGAAAATTTTATGTTAGAAGCTTATCTATGTTCTCTGTGGGAGAATATGAAATATATATATATGAGTCTGTAATGAAAAGCAGTGGGAGAAAGCTACAGTCCTCGTAAATACCCACCTTAGAAGGAACTTGTTGACATTCCCAAATCTTTCCTTTAGTTTTGTGCTGTTAGTCTCTACTGAAGTAACAGGTCATCATAGTTACATGTGTCTTCTGACCTTACGTGCCCAGGCTATTAGAGCTATCAAACCTCCCTGCTGTAGCAGCAGAAAGCATTTATTCACTGTTACTGTATTTGCCAAAGGGTGGGAAAAGTCTTGTCCAGAGGTTGCAAGCCCATCAGATGCAAATCAGCATGGTCTCCAAATTTTATCCGATCAAGAATTTTTCTTTCTAGTCCATGATGGTGATCTTGCGTGAAAAAGCAGCATTTGTTTGGAAAGTACATGCTGTTCTCCTAATGATGAGAGCTAAGTTATCTGGTTGTGGAGTAAGCAGATTTTTTAAGATGCTTGTGTAATAGCCTCAAAATACCATGATAAAATTGAAACATCCAGTCAACAGACAACATGCACATAAAATTAGTTGATAATTCCACTTAAACGAAGGAAGAACGATGGAATTATTATTTCTGGGATTTGTTATGCTTCAATTGCACACCTGCAGTAAGAAGTGAAACAGCTTTTGTCTTTCATGGAACAGCTGTGTTCTCAGTCGTAAACCATCTTGGTGCAGTGGTAGCTGAAATAAATATTTCTGCAGTTTCAGTTACTTGGTCCCAAGGAGGCAGGGCTATGATGTGACAGCAATTCCATGCATTCTTACATGCTGATCCAGGTGTCAGGGCTGGAGTTTCCAAATGCACACTGCCCACATCATCATCCTTGGCTCTGTTCACTGCTCACTGACCAGCTTGCTGGTGGTGCCGCTCAAACAGCCTGGTGGATTTACTCATCGTGTCTTTCAGAATCTGAAAGTCAAGATATCCTATTTAGTGTTTGTAGGGTTGCATGCCACTATGGGTTAGAAACTTGTTCATGGTTCTGAAGCCTTGCTAGTGCTGCAGTGACCTGGGAGAGGGATAGGTGCCAGGAATGTTCGTAGAATCATTAAGGCTGGAAAAGACCTCCAAGATCATCTGTTCCAACCACCCCCCTACCAGCAATATCACCCACTAAACCATGTCCTTAACCACTATGTCTAACATTTCCTTAAACACCCCCAGGGACAGTGGATTCAGCCTGGATTCATATTTGGGATTTCCCTGGCCCAAATGCAGGACCAAAATGCTTGGCCTTGGTGAACTCCATGAGGTTCATACAGGCCCACCCCTCGGGCCTGCCCAGGGCCCTCCGGATGGCATCCCTTCCCTCCGGCACGTCAACCGCATAACTCACCTTGGTGTTGTCTGCCCTCTTGCTGAGGGTGCGCTCAATCCCGCTGCCCATGTCACTGACAGAGATGTTAAATAATAGCGGTCCCAGTACAGACCCCTCAGGGACAACACTTGTCACTGGTCTCCACCTGGGCATCACAGTTGCTGTTGACCATCCATCCAGTTCCTTATGCCCTGGAAATACAGACGTGGAGATGTATGGGTCTGGGCAGACATTGTCACCACAAGTTTGGTGACCCACCCCTGCAGGTCCCTTCCCACCTGCCGCTTGGTGGCCTTGTGACAAGGGGCTGCTGATGGGTGGGTCAGAGAGCTGGGGCACTGGGAAACTGTGAGGGGGTGGGTGATGGGAGGACTGGAGGGGCTCTGGAGGCTGGAGGCTACGAGGGGCCAGGCTGGTGGGAAACCATGAGGGGATGGGGTGGCAGGAGGGGTCTGAGGGGCGAGGCAGGTGGTAGCGGGTCACGGGGCCCTTTGTGACCTGCCGTGATGCGGGCTCTGTCCAGGCAGTGGGCGTGCAGCAACGGGTCACGGGGCCCTTTGTGACCTCCGTGATATAAGTGCTGCTGGCAGCGGGGTTTCCCCATATTGCTTGGAGGACGAGACGGGACAGGATGGGAAGGAGGAGAGCTGCAAGGTGTCCCTGCAGAGCTGCCCCATTCCTGCGGCCCCTGTCTTTGGCGCTTCCTGGAAGTGTTTCCCACCCCTGTGGTGGGAGCCCTTCAGGCCAGACCTTAGCAGCATGGTGGGGAGAGACCCAAGCAGGCCTGGATGGAGGAGGAGGACAAGGTTAATGCCACCCTGAAGAGCTGACCGAGGTGCAGGTGCTGCAGGCAGGTGAGTGGCTGAGCTGGGTGGAAGGGCTAGCAGCTGAAAGCTGCCTCTACCCCTTCCTGTCCTCACTGGAGCTGCTGTCCCATGTGGCATCCCCAGGGGCAAGGGGCGAGGGGAACTGTTCAGCTCCGTGGGATGAGCAGGGAGAGGCAGTACGAAGCAGGGCATCAACAGCCATCCTGTGGGTACAGACCTCTCCTGCTCGATGGCAGCAAGCCCCTTGTGGGGTGCAGGGCTCTCCCCACTTAACGTGCCCCATCTGCTGGGGAACACCTGGCTCCAATGCGTGCCCAAGAGTGTTGGTGTCTTTGTATGGAGAGACTGTCTGTGCTCTCTGCATCCATCTTGTGATAGTAGAAGGAGAAATTTTAAACATTTCACTCATGTAAAAAACACTGGAATCTTCTTGGTTTTGATTTCCTTTTGATTTCCTGCTTAAAAATAGCTGTGCAGAGGTGAACACAGTGCCTGTGCTTACTGGTCTCAGGCTGCATAGCCCCACTGTTGGCAGGGCTGGGCTGGGACCTTGGTGGCTGCCCTGGTGTGGGATGGAAACTGCTGCTTCAGCTTCACAAAGGTGTTGCATGAGTATGTGTGTGTGCCAGCTGCTGGAAGGTGCCTTTGATCACCTCCGCTCTCACTGGGTTTCATTGCACTTGTACATAAAACAAAATCATTGCATCAGCTTTTTACACAGCAGGGCTGATATTGGCAGTTCTACCTTGTTAAAATGAAAGACTGTCTATCTTTTTGCAGGTAATGTGAGACCAGCCTGCGTCTTCTGTTCTGGCAATACTCCATGCCAGATAAAGCCCAGTGAGAGATATGTGCAAGTTTAGTCACTTCAATGCTCTGTTGTTGTTGTTTTCCCCTCCAAGTACTGCGGTGTTTTAAGATACAATTTTTATTCTATATTTTTTAACAGGGAGGAGGCAAGGGTTTGGTGCTTGCTTTCAAAGTTGTACAATAATAAGTGTTGTTTCAAAGGATAAATGTATTAAGGACAGAAACGAGGAATTATGAGACTTGTCTGCACAAAACACTGTCATCAATGTGGTTTGAATCATTATCGTGTTTAAAACAACTGGGTTGTTTGCACTCAGCCTGTTCTCATGAAGTTTGCTTCATCCATGGTTATGGCATACACGTGTCTCTATTTAAATTTCTTGTAGATATTTACAGTATCAGGTACTTTAGTACAGTATTTCCTTCTCCAAAACAAACAAAAAACTCCTGAGACTCTTGAGAGCTGTTGCTACAGTTACAAATTTTAAAGGAGAAATTGATAGTTCCTACATCGTTGTTTTGATTCCTGCATTAACACCATCACTCAGTTGTTAAGCAAAATTAAAAAGAATATTAGGTGTCCAAGTCCCTGCAGCATTGAGTGGAAAACTAGGTGACAAAGAGCTGTAGTCACCTCCAAGCACAGGTGTGTAATTGGGGAACCGTGAGGCCTCATGGAGCCTTCAACAGGTGATTCAAAGCTCTGAATTAGCACCTGATTCTCTCCTGTGAGTTATATGAGGAGCTGAGGTTCCTGATTTAAATAAATTAGCTGCCTAAATTAAATTGATCTTCCACCTCTTTCCTTTGCTTGACTCTTGCATCTTTGAAAACACTGTTTCCCTCCACCTTCCTTCTCTTCTTTTTCTTTCTGAAAGATTTCCAGGATTCATTAGTGATAATGGAGAAGGATAATGGATTCAAGTGGTGGAAGATCTACCCAAGGAAAGTGAAGGTGTGAGCACTTTTGTCTCTGAAAAATTACACCTTATTTCCTTTTGGAGCCTTTGTGGATCTGGCTTTGATTTCCAGACGCTGGAAGTCAGTTAGATGAGGCAGCCCTGCAGCAGGAGATGTACTTTCCATGTGCAGGAATTAATTAGTTGTGAGTAGGTTCCTTCTTCACTTTTTTATTCATAAATCAAGTATCTTGAATTCCTTTACTTTTTCAGGCATTTTATTTTGATTCTGATTGATAGCCAAGTATGGTAATAGTGTAAAGCTGTTCCTGTTTCAGTGTATTTTAAAAGTGCTGTGCACTTGCAACGCACGTAGAAAATGTGCAAGAGAGGTGGGGGAAGCTTTCAGCGTGGTATTTGATCCTCTGCACTCCATACAGACATCGTGATTTGAGAGGAGCTGCGGAAAGATGGATGTTCAATATCGATTGTGGATTGGAGTCTTCCCAAAGAGCTGCTGAGTGCACTGGGGTCAGGGACTGCCAGCAGCTGTGAAAGAGAAAAGCAAAGCACTTGTCCCAAAGTATGGGAAGGCATAATGTTTTTAATAGTAATTTCTGCTTATTTTCTGCTTTTTCTGCCCTGAAGAATAGGGGTGAGGGTTTTACCAGTGAAAAGGAGGAGGAAAAGATAAATGTAGGTAGATATATTTTTGCTCCTAAGTTTCTTTGATCTGTAATGACAATGGCTTATAGAACTGAAGCAAATTTTGAAGCCAAATGCTGCTGTGCTTGGAAAAAGTGACATCTTGTTGGTAATACAAGGCAGAGTGCAAGGTCGTGCACTGAAGGGCTTGTAAGCATTTGTCCTGTAAGCTGGGAGCTCCGCAGTTAAAAGCAACAGAGGGGTAAAACAAGTATCAGTCTATCAACTCTGCCTGAAACGAAGCTATGGAAGGTGAGAGGCAGATAACACACCAGGTGAGGCTTCTCTACTGAGGACTGTGGAAATACTACAGGTGGTGCCTCCACTGGAGTAACGCATGAACTCTTAGTGACTGTTTCTTGAGAAGGATGAATCCAAACTGGGCCAGGGCTGGAGAAAAGCTGATGAAAGCCCTTGAGGGCAGCTCTCACAGGAGATGTATAAAGGAAAAGGAAAGCTTAAAAGAATCCTCATTGCTTATTAAAAACATACTGGTGGCAAGCACAAAGGAGGATAAGAAGTAAATTAGTTAAAGCGAAGTACTGGAGCAAGAATAAAAAGATGTACTTTGGCTATGAATCAATTTGGACTAGAAATGAGGAGGAGGACTATATCTAGCAGAGTGCTTTAGAGAGGGTAATAAGGTGTCGTTTATGTGAAAATTAAGGGACACGATGTCCCTCAGTAGGGCTGTGCCCCTGGAAGGCTTTGCTGGTTCTCGATAACATGTTCGTCAACGTATCTTCCAACCAGCTAATTGGTGACTTTCCCACTTTGCAATCTCAAACTGCATTTTTTTTATATATATATATGAAAAAGATGGTTCACAGGTGCAGTGCTTTGAGACTATGTGCTTCACCTTTACAGGGCTCTTCTGCCCAAGCACAAGGGCCAGAAGTGCTTTTGCTGTGTACAACTGTGAAATTTAATAACGCTGCTGGTTTTGACTTGCAAACTGGAGGGAACCTGAAGGGAGTAGCTTCTCTGTACTAGCTTACCTCTGCAGCCTACGCAGCCTTTCCAAGGCAGAAATATATTTCTGGTTATCCCATTCCTGGTAAGAACTGAACTTTTCTTCGGTTCACAGAGACAAGGGGTCATTTTCTGTTGCATTCATTTATTTTGAGCAGAGGCAGGGTAAACCCATTTGCTTTTGTGTTTTGATACAAATGGATGACAGAGCCATCATCTTCAGGGGAAGAAGGCTTGGATAAAGCAGCTACTTCTTTCTGTGTTTCCATGTCTGAATTCTGCTAAGCATAATCCTCTGTTCTTTGTGGTCAACGCATACTGTACAAGGAGGCAAAATCAAGATTCCCAAACAGGCTGCCAATCAAATAAACCATTTCTCAGTTTCCTGCCTTTCTTCCCCCAACAAAGGCATGCATGGAGCAAACCATGCAAAAACTGATCTGTGTTTCCATTAAAACCTAAACTAAAAGAGAATAGAAAGTTAATATGTGGCTCTTTAATGAAGCTGGGAGAATGAAACCATCACCATTAGGGTCACAGAAAATACAGGTCAACACAAAGATAATATTGGGATGTCAGAGCAGTGAAAGTTATGCAGAAGGTAGCTGGTCATCTTAAGGTTCGCTCCAAGTGTGTCCCGATACAAGGAGTTTCCCAGCATTATTTAGCTGTGCATATGGCTTTTAATTATGTTACTTTTAAGCTCAGTTATGCAAGAAATACTGTACATTCTTTTCAAGAAATGATTGCTATGAATGCCTAGTCTTTACTGAATAATAATCAATAATAAGAAAATAAATCCAAGTTATCTGTTTCTTTGTCTAATTAACCCTGAGAATTAGCTCTCTGCATTCCAGCGCTCTCAAACAGGGTAAGCGAGGAGTGCAGGCAGCATTAGTACTAACGTGGTACAAGCAGCTTAGAAGATGTTTTGATGGCTTTTTAGTATTTTGGATCAGTAGTACTTTTTTTTCAGCATCAGATGTGGGGAATGCATGATCTTTCTGAGCAGCCAATTAAAATAATGACTTGTATGGCAAGTTCTTCTCCTTTTTCCTCCTGTGTATGGCTGCACCCTTCCTATCAAAGAAGTTGTATCTTAATTGGCAATCCCCCCTGCATCTGCTCACTCTGTCACCCCCTACAGAGAGGCACACTGCTTAATTAAAAGGGAGTTCATGTTTGTTTATCTCTGGAATTTCACTTGAGCTTTTGTAGATGTTTCAAAGGCAGATCATTTTCTAAAGACCTTGCTAAGTAATTAATCCTGTAATATCCTTATGTTGGGGGAGGGGAGTGGGAAGCAGAGTTTATTGGAGTTGAGAAGAAGCCCTAGAGTTGATGAACTTGGTATGGGTGTTGCAAAGAGAAGTGTGCTGATACCCATCAGAGGAGTCAGGCTGCTAGGAGGGTGATGTGACTGCATTGGAAAAGTGAAGGCTTTGCTGCACAATTCCTCTAAAATGTTTCTTCTTCAAGGAGTGGCTGCTTCTGGATGTGACGAGGTCGATTTTGTCTTCACAGACACTTAGTCTGTGGCCACCGTAATGAGCCTTTACACGAAGGAGTGTTTCATAGTCGTGAAACAAACTGAAGCTAGCAACTCATTATGTTCAAGCCTACAGTTTTATAATCCAGTGGGTCTCAGACACTCTGGAGTTAGGCATCATCTTTAACTCTCTAAATTACTTGTAGAGGACTGTGCACTTTTGTCATCAAAATTTTAATTAAAATCACTGCTGAGGTGTGATAGGATCCCCTGAGACATCTCTGAACTTCGTCCCGTGGCTTCAGAGACCACTAGTCTGGAAAATATTGCTCTTCCTTTTCGAAGAAAATGAGCAAATGAGATTCTTGGGAATGGCATTTTCCCAGTGCCTTAGCTTTTTTTGCTCCCTCATGCCCTCCTTCTTGTTCTCCCCAAAGGAAGTAATATTGCCAGGGATCCACAGGCTGGGCTTTGGGAGCTGCTAGAAGTCATCCAGCCAGAGTCTGTGCTGGATCACACTGACCTTGAGCTGGAAAAGCTGCTGTGGCACCAGTCTGCTGAGCTGCCTTGTTCCCCTGCTCTGGTCAGGTTCTTCTGAGGGGTTCAGCTCCTGCCATGCGAGACGTTACATGGGTTTAGCTCCCTGGGAAGCTGAAGGGGGTTAGCATTTCACACTGCATTGGAAGGTGCTTAAAATCAGATGATAAAATGTCCAATCATTCTATCGAGTCCTGTCTACCCAAGCATTTAGCCAGAAGTCTGTTCAGAACAGATGCTTATTTTTCCAAAGGCTGAAATAAGGGCAGTGTAAGCACAGCTGTGACTGGTAACAGGAGCACATATGTATTTCATACACCTATAAGGGACAAGGTTGTAGTTTTCATCTTGCATGTGAAAATGATAAAGTCTCATGACTGGAACCATGCTACATAAAAGGGTAGGCAGCAGTGCTACATAAATGGGACTGCTCTGACATTGTTCAAACTGTGTGTAACAAAGTTAGAAATTTAATTTTAATAGAACGCTGCTGAGTATCTGGGACTGATTCACTGATGTTCTCTCACATCTATTTGCTGACTGCTTGGCACGAAGTAATGTGTTTTGGCCCCTTCTAGGCTCTCTCAGGGCTTAACCATGAGAACAGCACATCCAAGGAAAGCGGGGGGGAAAAGAATGAACTGAACCTATACTTTGGGTATGGGCAAGAAATAAAGATTCTTTGTTAGGTTATTGGGAGAGCTTGTTGTACCTCTGCTGGCTCGCTGAATGTGATAGAACTTAACAAAGACTGTGCTGGCTTGGGGCATCTGACTTGTCTTTGGAAAAGGGGTTGGAGCATGAAGTAGAAAGTTTTGGGATATGCTGTGCTCTGAGCTGCATTTCTGCTTCCCTGAGCCAGAGGCTTTAACTGCATGCCTTGTGTAGTTAGTGTGGAAGCAAATCAGTCCCTTGATGTGCTCGCTTCAGTGGGAGAGGAGGGATCCAAAAAACAAAAGATTAATTGCTTAAAACTTTTTTCCCCTCATTTTTGGGGGAAGGGGGGGGAAGGGGGGAGAGGATTGGGAAGAAAGGGCTGTTAGATGGTGTAAAGAGAAGCTCTTTCAGAGTGGCAGTACTGCAAAAGGAGTATGAAACCACCAAACAAATGGATTTTTTTGTGTGCTCTCTGTTCTCTGCTTTTCAATTTCATTAGGACACATCAGACTTATAAGGATGACCAGTGAAATTGTCTTGACAAAGGCTTCTGCAAGGAGATCAAAATAAATAATGGGGAAGAGAAGAGTGCCTGGAAAGCCCCTAGCAATTAGCAGCTTCCTCAACCTCTCTTCTTAATTTTCTCACAAGCTAATGGGGGAGGAGGAGGAGGAACACACCTTCATCAGAATGCTGCACAGGAGAACCGGCTTGCTATTAAAAGCCCAATAATGACTTGTATCAGTTTATGCAGATTTGCACTGCTGGGTTACTCTGTGCCTGGCACTTGGCAAAGCACAGATAACATTTAAATCAGGCAGTAAGTGTAATTAAGTACTACCCTTCAGCGCATCTCTCCTTTTAAGACATTTTTATACACCGTGATTTAGAACATGACAATTGGGTGAGATTAAAGCAGCAAATTGTGCCTATAAAACAAGCCCTGAGAATAGCATGGGACTGTAAAATTTTATAAAAGGGAATACAGCACATGCCTCCAATCCGATAAAACTTTTGTGAGCGGGGAGATTAACTGTGAAATACAAATAAGATGATACAGTATGCGTAGCATTCGGATAGTAAATAGGTTGTTATTGTAACAACTTATTTCCTCTACACAGAAGATTTCTTACTTAACTTTTCTGGAAAAATCTCACCATGTGAATGATTCATTAACCACTGGAGGACAGAAGCCGAGAAGTCAAACAACAGTGATGTCCCTTTGAAGAAAAGAGTAATGTAATTGTGGTGTGAGAGATCATCTGTGCTGAAACACATGCAGCTGATTTTGTGATTGGTTTCTTCCCCAGCTTCAGGCGAGATGTATTTAGAAAAGGGAAATAATCCTTACCATATTTCAAATCTTTAATAAGACCCATTGGAAGGTTTTCTTGGGGAACAAAAACGTTGCTTTACAGGAGAGGTCTGAAACGTTGTCTTCTGTGATAGTTGGTAGTGTATAGGCTTTTGTTTTTTCCTGCACTTTCATTGCACCTGAGAATTTCCAGCAGCTAATTTTGGCACATCTTAAGTAAAAGAGTGAGCTTTTTTTAGAAACTTTTTTTTTTTTTTTGAAATTTTTAGAGCTGTTGGACCGCAGTTCATGCTGAAGTTGCTGCCATTGGTAGTAACTGAAAGGCAGAAACTCCCTTGGCATCACTGGTTTCAACGGTTTTTCCTGCTTATGAACCATTGTCCATGTGTTACGGCATTGCCTTTCCTTGTCTTTCTCAGTGGTCTCATGTATTCTCCCTTCCTTTCATTTGCATGAATCCTTCCCTGCTCAGTCTTGCACTGCTTTTTATTACTAACTGACATAATCACCTTTTATTAACAGCCATTGAGTCTAAATATATCCAACTTAAATGTCCTTGTTTCTTGTCAGGCTGGGTGAAAGGATGCAGAGCCCCAAAGCCTCTCCGTTACTTTCCAGCTGCATTAGCTGTGGAAAGAAATTGTACTGCCTGTTAAACTATTGTATTACGGTCACGTTAGAGAGAAGATCATGTTCGTGGCATGGGGAGGGGGATGATAGTTTGTTTCCTTCCTGCCTGATATTCTTGTCCTACATTAAAATAAATAATTTATAATCCTTAATTGCAATGATGTATTATATAAGGAAACAGCAGAACTGGAAGGAGAGGCTTAAAATTCTAGAGGTGTTATGGGACAGCTGGGTTTTAAACACTGAGCAGGCACTGCATTGCAAACAGTCTAATGCCAACATGGACACGTAGCAGAGTGAGGAAGGAAATGGAGAAGAAAAAAGTGGGAGCCTCTGAAAATGCAGCTTTGTTGGCAGCTAACCATTTTGTGGGTACATCATACTCAGCCCTGCTTTTGATAAGAGAACATTTAAACCTTTCGTTGTGCTTTTGTGCTTGATGTCCTTTTAACTTTTGGTTTTATTATTCAGAACTATATTTATGCTTTAGATTGTTTTGATATTGTTAGGGAGATGTCAATAATTCTGAACCAACATTTAAAAGTTCTGTTGTATAGAAATGTTGACCTTTTCTTCTTGTTTGGTTTGAAAAGTCAGTTCAAAATGGCAAGGCTTCGTACAGAATGGAAATTCCTTTTTCTGTGAAATGCAGGTGGTAGCAGTGAAAATAGGGGCTGCTGTCCCAGCAGTACCATGTTCCCATCTTTCTTTGCATGTTTTTCCCCATGTGGTGATAGTGATACCAGTGTTCCCACCTCTGTCTCGCCACGTCTTTGCTTATACTTTCGGTGAAAGGATTCCTTAGTTTTCCATTAGATGTGTTCTGTCTCAGTCTATTTTTGGTGAGCATGAGCTGGGCATTGGGATTGTGCTCCGCTGTTGTCATGCAGGTTAGTGCTATAACCTGTGCTGTGGAATTAGGTACCCAGGCTGCAGCGAACTTCAGAGTGAATTGGACCCCAATTGAAACTGCAGTCTGAGAGCTTCCTACACTGATTTTGTTTGACTGTGACCTCAATCTTTTAGTACTTTATTTTTTTTATCTATTTTTTTTTCCTCTAAGTTTTAGTGGTATTTCTTGTTGCATGATCTACCTTTTAGAAGAATCAGCTTAATTGTTTGCATTATAGTTGGGAGGGAGTAAACACAGAAAACAGTGGAATATTTGTTCTCTTTGGAATTGAAAAGCATCTTCTCTAAAATTTAGCCTGTAAGCTCTATTTGTCTTATCTGTATACTCTGGTATTAAGAATTGTTTTCTTATTTGCATTTGTTTATAATTGGCCTATTGGGATGGGTATGCTTGATTAAAAACAAAACAAAAGGCAAGACGATGCTTTTTGTTTTTTTTTTTTTTTGTTGTTGTTGTTCCTTAAGGTAAAGTTAATCATTTTTAAAGTTTACATTTTAAAGCTCATGAGATTGAACAAAATGGGCAGAGGTTAAAAGGCTGTGAATTGCTTTCCTTTAACCTTGGCCAAAGGCACAGCAGTGAGAGTGTCCGTATTCCACTTCGGGCAGAGATTTGTAAGTCCAGCTCTACTAACGTTAATGGGAGTTACGCAAACAAATCTTCGGTAGGTGGAAAAAACAGACCTATTAGATGAAACCGTTCAGCAGTTCTTACACTTATTGTTAGCAAACATGTGAGCACTGCTATATTCAATAATGCATTCTAATGTTATAGAGATACGTTGGTGCTATGTCTGTGACTCCTGTTTGGGCTGAAGCAATGAACGCAGCTGGGTTTAGGCGAGGTACCATGCTGCTGAGTCAAAGGATCTTCTGAATTGCCATGAAGTATGGAGCTGCTGAAACTGATCAATGCTAATATACGTGGGACTTCATTCCAAATAATTTCCCCCTAAGGGTCCACTCACAGTATTTCGTGGCTGGTAAGGACTTCTTGAGGCTGCTTTGTTGCTCAAGAAAAGGCTTAGACACAGTGATAAGGAAGTTAAAGTTCTAAACACTGCCAGAATTGTCTAGCAAATTGATCATTCCTTGATGTATAGCAATGATTTGTCGGGGATTATTGCATAATTAAAGAATTAATTAAAAATAGTTTAAGAGTTGTGCTTGCTCTAAGTTAATTAAGACTAAGAGTAGTGATGGCTCAGATATTCTTTAACTGAAAAGTCAACAGCTCGTGTGATTTGCAGTTGTAATCTGCGCTTGTCTCATACAAATCACTTCTGGTCTCTCTCAGTTGAAGTGTACATTTTTTGAGGTTTTTGACCTTTGAGGTATTTCTGCATTAGGTAATATATACCATTCAAACTTGAGTAGTTTGTGAAGTTCGGCCGATAGTTGTTTCATGGGTTAGGCAAATATGTACAGGAAGTATGTACCAGGCATGTAATGTCAGAATACAAATCTGAGGACTGTTTGAAAGCTTCTGTATTACCCTGTCACCTCCTGCCTCTCCCAGAGATTAAAAAAAAAAAAAAAAAAAAAAAAATTTAAATCATGTTATTGTGGGAGAGAAAGGTTTTGTTTTGTGTCCCGTCCACCCTCCCCCCCAACAACAAGTAATTCTCCTTACAACTTGCATTTCAGTGATAAAACCTCTGTTCAGTGCTGGGTCGCAAGTCCCTAGGAGTGCCATCAGTGAATCATTTCCCTTAAAGATGTGCTTCAATACTTAAGGGTCTCGCTAAGACTGAATTGTGAAACCATATAAAAACACATTATCTGTTTGTGGGAAGAACGATGGCAACAAAATGCATTATGAGATCTCTTCTTCTGGGCTAGACACTGTTTTGAAGAACTGGCTACAGAGGAAGGAAAAGAGGTGCAATTGCTTAGGGTATTTGCATTCTTAATGTTTTCTTTCTCTTATTAAGTAAGAAGTAAAATATTTTAGTTAAAGCATTATGGTATTATCATATATTACCTACCTACTGCTGCAAATTAAAGTGATGTTGCTGTTCTGTAATCTGTTTTGGAGGAAGCTGTGTTTGGCAATATGGGTCATTAAAAGCCCAGAAAGCAATGCAACAACCCAGACGAATGTTTCAGCACACTTGGGTTCCTTGTATTTTATTAGCACTTGGTATTACATAGCCTTTCAGGGCAAAATTATTGTTGCCATGTAGTTTATGAACAAATCATCAACTTCATGGTTTTCAGATAATTATGCTCATGTCTATCTGCTTCAGATGAGGCCCCTTTAAACAATTTTCATGTAATATTGAAGCCAAACAGCAGTGGGTTTGGATAAGCATCTGGCCCAGGATCTCATATGCCTTCTTTTATTCAGAAAGTCCTCCCTTGCTGCTTGTAAGCAAAGTATTAGCATCTCCATGCCTCTTTATATTTGCAAATACTTATGAAGTCATGTCAGGCAAAAATATTTTGTATAATTACTCATTTGTAAGAAGCACTGGTACATGAGGAGAGAAATGGCCTAGGTGTGTTGAGAGAAAGAAAATGCAATAGGAAGTTATTTTGGAATTTACACTGGTGCCATAAAACCCGAAAAAAGAAATCCTTCGTGTGCTGTGTGCTTGCTCGTCTGGCTGCGTACCCCTGAAGAGGCAGCTGGCGGAGCGGGCAGCGTCTGGGCAGCGTCGTGTGTGCACACAGAGGCTTCGTTGTGTGCTTGAGAGCGAGCCGCTAGCACAAGGCCCCAGTGATGTGGATGGCTTAAATGGGATTCCAATCCGGAGAACTCTGTGAGGAGAGTGCAGCAGGTAATCGGTATTGTCTTTACACCTTACTTATTTCCTAAACAGAAGCATATTTTGTCATCTTCAGCTGAAATGTTAAGGAATACCCTGCGCCTGCAGTTGGTTCAAAATAAATGGCTATCTAATTATTATTATTACTTTTATTATTATTATATGCAGGCTGAGGGGTCAACATGGGAAGTATACTTAAAAAAAAAAAACGGGGGGGGGGGGAATCACTCCTTGCAGAGTACTGAGAGTCATGCTAGGCAAATCTTTGCCAGGTCTGTACTTAATGCCAAATCAACTAGACTAGACTGTTCCTTTTTTTTTTTTTTTTTTTTTTTTTTTTAATTGAACTTCCATCTCCATTGGGATAAATTAACCTAGTCATTCTTGTCTTGGTGCACACAGGTAGCAGCTGTTCTTCCCCTTCGTTTTAATCATTTTATGCATTTGATGATGGCTCTTGCCTGCTTTTCTGGTCTTCCCTTTTCTACCCTGCTTGTTTGGTTATATGTTTCATTTAACATGAATGTTTCATTTAACATGTTGCCGTGTGTCTGGAAAACTACCACTGTGCTCTCCCTCATTGGACTGTATTTGTTTAATGAGCATTGTATAAAGCTATGAACTGCCTGCCTCCCTATGTTGCCTCAGTGCTGTGCAGATAAAGATGTTTTAACTCGAAACATGGCTTAGATGGCTACCACACACTGGTTGTGGCAGTACTGTTTCAAAAACAGGATCCTAAGCACTCCTAATTTGACCTGCAGTGGCCTGAAAGTAGGAGAGGTTGGATAGAAACTTAGATATTGGGTGCAAGACAATATGTCTATTAAATCCAAGCACCCCTGGCTTCTGTGCAATGCAGACCGGAAAAACTTACCAGGTGATACTCCTATTGGGTTCATAATTTCTGGCTGACCCAGAACACGGCTTTCCAATCCAAGTCAAGTCAGTTTAAACCCACAAAGTGAAGAAACCTCTCCAGAAAGGGATTCTTTTAACAGAGGGAGGGGGAAGCACCCCAGCTGTGACAATTCTTAGCCTTTGAGGCCTTTTAGAACAGCTGGCAGTGTGTTAGAGACTATGCTGATCATAAACTGAAGAGAAATGGACATTTTTGAGCCAAGATAGCAGAACTACAAGTATGTTTATTTTTGGAAGGATTGTAATGCCAACTGGCAGCGCAAACTTGGCTAGGTTAAGGGTCTGGTGCGGCTGTAATAAAACATAAGGATACTGAATTTAGCAAAGGAGCAACAGGAATTATCATTGGTATTGTTGCTGGGGAGTGCAGATGCAGTCTGGCATTTTATCAGCATAATCTTGGTTTGAACTTCATGAATAAAATTTAATATAGGGGGCTTGGAATAGCTGGTGCTGGATTTATACCCAGGAGCAGGTACATTTAATTTCAGTGAGTACATTGCACTCCTCTCCTCATCGTTTGTGTAATTTTATGTTAACTCTTTAGCATCCATCAGGTTTTATTTCCAGAAAACTTCCCTGGTACCGATAGTTATATTTTATTCCTGTGTATGATTCTTAAAAAACAAAAACATGGATTATATTTTATCTACTGGCTAAATGTTTCAAGTGGAAACATTCCTCATTACAGTCCTGAAAAGAAAATGCTTTCACTTTGCCATTCCTGAATCTAGAAAATTTAGTTGCAAATGCCCAGAAGGAATAACCCATGTAGCCATGTCACCACGTCCCAAAACAGCATGAATAGGTGTGAGAAATCAAAATGGCAAAGGGGAATACTGCAGACACAGGGAACGATGTTGGGAAGTCTAAAATGATGAAAAACATCTCACCTAAGTTGTTATTTGTTTAGATTGGATTTTTTTAAGCTCCTCTTGCATTGATATTTAAACTAGTATAACAGCTGTATTTGGCAGCAATCCTCAGTCACTACAGCAAATCCCCTTCCAGTTTTATTTCCTTCTTAATGATCATTTTTTTTCTCTATCTTACTGCTTCCAAGAGCCTATTCATTGGTATAGTCTGAGACATAAAAAGTTTTTCCTTAGCTTATAGTATTATTTGGGAACTTGATTGTGGTCTAAATCATCCCTATCTGAGGAATTTTGCTGTTTATTTTGGAGAGTTGTCCTTAGTTTGTTAAACTGAAGCACAAATTCAGATACTTCAGTGTGTTCCTCTTGCTTATACAGGATCAGCTTTTTTTTTTCAGTAATTATGCTGTTTTTTGTTGTTGGATGAGCTAAAGCTGCTTCAAAATTTCAATTGACTTCAAATTTCAGTTTCATTTGCCAGGTTTTGCCACATTTTACCCTTTCCTTACACAAGCCAATTTTGCAATAGCTTTTAAACAACTTGGTTTAAATAACTAGCAACCAGGGAAGAGAAAGGAATAATCCCTGTTTGATCAATCGTATGTGCTTCCCTGAGTAGTGAAGCTAAGTACTTTGGCGATAAAATAGGAGAAAATACAAAGGAACTGCTGCATGGTAGACAGCAGTTATTGCCATGGTGCTTAGCTTGGGCCTTGTTCTGTACTTCAAAATCTCATTTCAATGGCTAACCTCCTGCCTGGATGGAAAGTCTCTGAATTACCATGTCCCTGCCCAAAATGCTTCTGTATCTTGCTGGTCTGGTTTCTGATGCAAGTAGTAAAAAGGTGTGATACATTAAAATAATTCTTGGACATGTCAGATTGACTGGTAGTATATGTAAGATTTTTTTTATCTAGGAGTGGATCTTTTTATTTGGTATTTTTTTCTTAAATTAAGCATGATTATTACTAAGTGAGAAGTAAAGAGGGATGGCTGCAAACTCAGTGGGCTGTGCTGTGCTGCCCAGATGAATACTCCTGGGCATACCAAGACCTGAAGCTGATGAGGAGCTTAAAGCCAGGAGTGTTAGAGGGTGTTCCTGCGCTGAGCGCTCGCAAGCTGCCTGATGGATGCGGGTCGGTGTTTAACTGAAAGGCACTCCAGTCACGATGAATGTGTCACAAGCTGAAAGCTTGACCCTGAGTTGCTGCTTAAATCTGTTTCCAAATCCTCAATGACACGGTGAAGCTCTAAATCCCACTGATTTCTCCGGGTGTATACTTCTACAAAATTTTGAGCTAGCTCGCTCTGTGAGTCAGTGGAGCTGAGCAGACTGCATGAATATGAGACACCTGGCTGGATCTCCTCCAGACAGAGGAAGGAATCCTGGCAGTTTCCCTCAACTTAGCTGGGAAAAGAGTTGAGTGCTCAGTGAGACAGCTGCAGCTCTGGCCCATTATTTAAGAGAGTGATCAAAAATAGGAGGAATCTGCTCATGGACAGAAATCCCAAACAGAACTGCACAGACCTGAAGAGAGCAGAATGGCACACCCTGAAGGTAGAGTGATAATCTTTAGAAAGGAGAATCAGCTTTTGTGTGTTAGCCATCATCAACCCAGAGGGGAGCAATTTCTGCAGTCCACCTCTACTTCAGCCAGGAGGTCTCTGCGTGTGGGTTTAATTGTAGCTTGGTTCATGAGAACACTGGATAACTATAGAGCCTGTAGGTGCAGCTCACACATTCAGGTTAAAAGAACAGCTTTTGTGAAATCTCCACCTAGCTCTTCCTATCTGACAAGGTCTCTAAAAATAATTTTATTCTCTTAAATGCTTCACAGTCCACTTCATGTGTGGGAGTTTCTTTAAGCAGACCATTCTTCTAATGATGGCCGCTCTTTAGCACTTTGCTTTCTTCTCCAAAATGCACAGCACTCAAACCACGTATTTTAACTGTTTTTTTCTTATGTATTTAATTAGGTTATTGGTACTTTTGAGCATTCTGGAAAAAGACACGCTGTACAGTGCAGGATAGGAAAGTGAAGAAAAATACTTAATAATGAAACATTGCTGTGAACCTGGTAACAGTACGTGGTGGCTTTTCTGACCTCTTCTAACTCACATCCCTGTACTTTCATCTTTCTTTTAGATTCCCCTCTTTTCTTCAGTAAAGCTCATCACAGGAAGAGCATTGGAGGAAATTCTTTTGTAATGTAGATCTTCAAGTGAGGGGCTGTGAGGCAAGTAGCTTGGGATGCCTGCCATGTTCAGCTCTGCTTTTCTAACAAGTTTGCAGTTAACCCTGTGTTAGTGGGTTTCAGAACTCCTAGTGTACATCATCCTTGTGTCTATTGGCTTGGTCTGGGGGGTTAGAAACTTCATGTTGGAAAACCATTGCTGGTTATACTTACCCATGGTCTAGGGTAGAAACTTTTTATTTTTTATTTTATTTTTCCCCCCTGCAGTGTAGTGTCTGTTTCTTCTGTTATGTTGGCATCCACTACCCAGGTTTTGGTTCCCTTGTGTTAAGTTTTGTCCCTGGTGCACCGTGGAAGTTGTTTCTTCCTTTTATAAAGTATTTGGGAGTTGTTGCAGAGAAAAGGTCTTGCCCAAAGTCAGTGGAGCTGGTCATTGGCAAAGTCGAGTTCACTTCAATTACTGAATTCACTCATGCTGACTGGGAACATAGTGAAGAACATCATGGCCCAATGGCAAAAACCCTTTAATAAGTGAAGTCATTTATTTCCAGCGAGATGTCATACACACAGCTACCTTTCAACTAGACAACTGCACCGACAATGTATTGTGTTTCCTGCTCGGACAGAGCCTAACTGCTGTCTCGCAGTGTCCCAGGCCCTGGCCAGGGAGGAATACATTTAGCAGCACACTGCAGGGGTTGATCCCACAGACAGAGGTTGGTCTCACCAGAAATATGTTCCTTTGTGGATTCCTGCCCGAGGGGATCCCCTCCTGCACCCTGCCTTCCACTGAGGTCCCTTTCTTACTACTGCACTTTCATTTCCTCCCTTTTGGTGTGCTTAAATCAAATTAAAGGTAAGGGTAGAGTTCCAGCTGACTTCTGGTTTAAGTCTGGTCCTTCATCATTTAAAATCTAAAACACCCTGTAGGAAGTTAATGCTTTATGTAGACCAACTGCAGTCCCATTTGCTGTACAGATAATAATAAGCCCTTCCTGAGATTAGTGAAGGTTCCTTTCTGAATTAAAATATCACTTTGGGGAAGAGCTGTCTTTCTTCGCTTGCCGTTGTGCATAGTCAGTGTCTCTTTCAGCTTGGATTTCTGCCAGAGCTCTGGCTCTGGGCTTTTGCCTGACCCTTACAGGTTCTTAATAACGCTGCTTGGGTTGTGCATGAAGAAACTGTGTGGAGTGCCCTTTGTGAAGGGGGAATGCTGGGAGATGTGGGGGATTAATAAGCTGCAGTACAAGATAGTCCAGTGAAGGTTCAGTGTATCAGAAGGACAGCACTGAAAAATGGAATAATGCCACAACTGCTTGAATTGTGGATGTAATTGTGGATGTGCTTTTTTTTTTTAAAAAAAAAAAAAAAATGTGGCTGTGGTAACTTACTGTGCTAGGAATTTAGAATTTATTTTTCTTCTCTTCTTTGCTTGTTATAGACACTGAGCACAATTCTCAAACTTGGACCAGTTCAGTCTAGCATGTCTGTGGACAAGCATCTGGCTTCTAAAATAGAAAAGAGAGGGGAAGGGGAAAAAAACCCTACCATCAACACACACAAAAAAAACCACACCACCATCAAAACTCTTGCACTGTTCGACTTGTAAACCTCCAAACCTCCCTCACACCTCAGCCTCTTCCCTTATTTTTTTCTCTATGGGGTTACTGCAAGTTTAGAGCTATGAGGATATTGAATGTGTTTTTCCTCTTCAGAAGAGGTGTACCAGTCCCCAGCTGCACAACACATGAATAATGTATGAGGAGTTTATTTGCTTGTGCGTGGGAGAAGTCTTCATTTCCTGTTCAACGTTGGCCTTGTCTTTTCTCTTGCGTGTGATCTTTTTTACTCTTTTGCCTTTTTTTTTTTTTTTTTTGTTAGCATCTAAGCAGGACATAATTCACTTGCCTTTGCCAATCGGTGGTATTTTTAAATTCAGTATTTCACTCACTTCTGAGTTTGGCATGATACACGTTTTCTTGTCTCAAGCTGTTGTTGAGGGTGTTGAACACAGCAGCAGTGTTGAGTGGTGCAAACGGAGCATCTGTTCCAATGGTGGCAGTCCCCACGGGAGAGCAGGAGTGCTTGAAGTCCACCCTACTGGCGAAAGCTGATCCGAGAGCAGTGTCTACAGGCCCTGCTACTGGAAGTATCATAGACCTGCTGCTGGCTTCTTTTTGGCCTCCTGGCCAATGCATCTTCCAGATGCTGGGATGCATCTGAAAATAGGTTGGTCAACTTGTTGTGGGATTCACCTAGATCCATTTAGGTGACAGTTTAACTTTGATGAGAATGAAGAGAAACTGTCGCTTCAGAGATCTGTGAGTTGGAGAAAGCTCATTTTTATTATGTGCAGAATTAATTTGATGGATTATGTTTGACACCAGTCAGGAAAGAGAGAGGTATTCAGGCTGAGAGTGCAAGAACATATTCCAAGATGTTTTTTTTCTCTTCCATATCTTCCAAATACGATGAGTATTTTTTCCCCTCAGCTGTCATATTCCTGTAATGAATGCCTTTTCTCTATTATGTTTAAAAATAAAAATAAAAGATGAGATTCTCTAGAATACAATCAACAGTTTAAAAATAACTTTGGTGACGTACTTTCTAATGGTGGCAATTTCAAAGCCCATGGAGATGGTGCTGGAAGAAGCTTTTAATCTCGTAACGAAATGTGTATGGCACAGAAAGAAATAAGGGGACTAGCTAGAATCAGCTTATTTTTCCCTTCCTGTCTCTTCCTTCTTCAGCTCTTTCTGGTATCTTCCCCTTTTAATTGCAGAGCAGAGATGAGAAATGTAGAACTGTAGTTGTCATAAAAAAGTAGAAGCAAAGGTCTGTTTCTGTAATCTTGTAGTTTCTTCTGGTGCAGAAGCCCACTGAAATCCTCATTTCAGAAACAAAAAGTATAGTCTGCTTCATCTCTAACTGCTGTCAAATGTTTAAGCTTTCCTTTTCCTAGCACTTATTCAGAACACATTTTCTGTTCAGCTAGGAATGTTATTACTAACTGATGAACAAGCCTGAATACTGAACGTGGCGAACGATTGACATTTCTAAAGTTAATCACAGAAACTTTTCATCTGGAAGATGCTGAGGCTGCTCTGGATGCTGATATACCATCTGACACCAGCAGCGAGGAGTGCTGTACAATGTCAGTTCAAGATGAGTGGCTATAAAACAGTGAAAAAGAAATATGATTCCCATGACACTAAGTCATCATTTGAGCCAGGCAGACATATCTGCCTTGGAAGACTACTAACGAAAGACACATTCTTGCTAATAACTCCATGCTCAAAGTGCTGTAGTTTTAAAAACTCCTCTTGTACAAAGTTTAAGAAGTTGTTACCTGTGCTTCTCATTGTATATAGGATGGTCTTCAGCTGAATATACAGGCCTGAGAAAAATATCTGTGTGTTGAATGAAAAGATCAATGAAAAAATAGGCTGTTAAAAATATATGTAGAGAGGAAAAAATATATAGAAAAGGTTATCTTTGTTTAATTTCTAGGGTGTCCTGAGTGAATATGATCTGTTATATTTAAAAATTATCGGATTAAAGAAGTTCTCACACTGAGACTCTTAGATTGAAAAAGAAAAAAAATCTTAGACATGAGGATAAAAGTTTTAAAAGATTAATAGATATTTCTGGATTTCAAGATTTATAATTCAGCACTTGGTGGTTGTTTGGTACTTTTATCTGGCCACACTGAACATCTTTATTCATCATCTTCCATTGGATTCTCCTGGGCTGTGTGGGATTTGCTGAGTGCTTTTGGTAATAGCGACACTACTTTATTTCTGCCCTGGTATTCTGGGAGACTTGTTCGAGGGCACATCTACCAGGAATTTTTATAGAAGAGGCAACAAAGAGAACACTTATCTTAACAGAGCCACAACTTCACTGTGAACTACAAAAGAAAAGCCAACAGATTCCATCTTAGATTAAAAGTCAACTGTGAATAGAGGCAAATATTCCCGTAGGCACAGGGCATCTCTCTGAAGAGAAATTGTTGAAAATGCAAATGGCTGAAAGAGTTCAGTGTGATGATTTTGTATTTCACAAGCACTGTGGTTTCATGTGCCCCAGGTCAGCTCTTATGAGATTTACAGAAGAGATTTCTGGAAGACTGATGGCAACTTTCCACATACTGTCTTCAACATCCTCCCATTTTCTTTGCAGGCAGATTCACTCTTGTAAAGGACTCCTTCAGGGGAATGGATAACAGATGCCAATATGGCCTTCCCACACAGCATGACAGCACGGGGCAAATATTGGAGAAGAGGAAAAGCAACTTTTTTTTTTTTTTCCTCCCATCTCTCCAAGCTCAGAGCTGTCACATTAGCTCTTTCAGTTGTTAAGGCATCCCTGACAAGACATCGCATCTTAATAATGACAACAACGTCTTGACCACAGCTTTTATAAATAGGCAGGGGGTAATAATCAGTTCAGACTCTATCAGGGGGCCATCAGCTGGATGAGGAACAATTGACCTTTCAGGAAGAGACATACAATTAGAGGCGAGCTAAATAAAGTAGCAGACAGGGTTAGAGTGGAGTTGGAAAGCAGTGTTTTCATCAGATTGGAGGAAAAGGATGCTGGGACTAAAGTTCTTTCCATCTTAAAGCAGAGAAAATGCATCCAAAACCTCATTTTCAGGAGGCAGGTTCATCACAGCTGCCTTCTTTGAAGAGTGACAGAATTAACAACTGTTCTCCTTCAGTTTTACGGATAAATCAGTCAATATGACAAAAGTCAGCCACATGCAATTTACCATTAAACTCACCATACTAATTGGCTAATTTAGTGAAATAGTTGATTCTTATGTCCTTGTTTCATATTCAAGACTGTCTAGGAGTTCAGAGTACAGCAAGAGTTGTTTCTTTCTGTACCTCCTCCTTTCCTGTCATCTCTTGCTCAGGGCATATGAAAGAGTGCCCTGAAAATGAGAAAAGTACCTAAGGAGGTAAATGTGAGGAAAGCTGTAAGCTGGATAGGAAGTAATTGAAGAACGCTGCCATACTGTGGAAGGAAGATGTGCTCTGACCTGTGCTGGTGGCTTTGATTTCTTCAAAGAAGCTGTTGTGGTCCTGGGTTGGAATGAGGGAACATGGGGAAGCAAGCAGCCAGCAGAGAGTCTACTGGTAGGCTTGAGCAACTCTACCTGGATAACTTAATGAGGAGAAAATTAATTATTTAACTTACAGTGGGCAGCATTAGAAAAAAAATAGCTCTTGCAATAAGACTTAGAGCAAGCTGTTCGCAAAGGTGCTGTTAAACTGAATTTGGGGGAAGAGAAAGCAGTGGTCTGATGTCTTTAAGGATTTAAATTCAGAGTGGGAGGGTAAAGAGAGAGACGCTCACAAATTCTATTCATGACATTTTATCTCAAAATGTCAAGTGTTAAAGCTCTGGAAATACAGCTTACATGGTGGATGCTGTACTGCATAATTGAAGCCACTGGAGAGTTAAGGAAATCTGTACTTTCTGGCCTTTATTTATTTAAAAATAAAAACTTTGCCAACATTGTATATACTGTTGAATACATATGGTGCTAAATCTCAGTGCAAAGTGCTGAGATTTCAGGGACTGATCAGAGATGCTCCCTATTGCACCATTCCTTCTGATCTTAGAGGTTAGCAGTTGATAACCTTTACTCTTACTTTTCATCCATTCCATCCTTTCCTTAATTCCTGGGCATAAAAACCATCATCTGATGCAATTTTGTTTTGCAACCAGGGAATATACATAGTTTGTTTGTGAACATAAAAAGATGGTGAAGATGCTTATCTTTGTTTCTACCACTGAGAAAAAGATGTATTGCTGTAAATGCTTAATGCTTAAACCCAGAAGTCTGGAAGGGTCCTCTCTCAGCAAACTTTTGCAGATTTGCATTTGTCCTTGGGTTGTTTTGGGTTAAGTTTACATCTGCGATGGTGTAGTGCAAGTCATCATCCCTAAGCTGGCTTTGTTCTTCATGTTATACATCCCCATGTGAGCAGTGGTGTCAAGGGATAAGAGCTGGGCTTTGCTGATGGTCGTGTAGCTGTTAAGAGATGCAGCAAGAGCAAACGTGTTCCTGTGCTAAAGTCGTGGCTGTGATCTCAGCACAGATAAAGCCCTCTGAGGATCACACTTAGGGATGAAAGTACAGGGGGACCCAAGTTCCTCTACTCATCATTTGCTCACCTGTATGGCTGTGGCATCACAAAACAAACCTGTCGTTTACATTTTTTTTTTTTTTTTTTGTAGATGAAGATGCCCCAAAAGCTCATCCACTAAGATTAACTCCAATTTTATGAGTGATGCCTTTGTCCTTGGTTAAGGCAAGTTGGCCAGCAATTGCCTCTTCTGCTTTTAAACTGGGATCCAGAGATGATTAAGTTTTTTTTTCCTTCCTCAACCCGTTAGGATCCTATAGAAATGCACCTACTTTTCTGTAGGATTGCATCTGAGACAATCCGCTCTGGAAAATGGTGCCAGGGGCTCCTCAGCCACCCGTCTATCTCCAAGACTTAACTGACCCTTGCACCACTATTAGAGAGAAACTCCCCTCCAGGAATATTGCTGGATTGTCCTCAGTAATATTATTCAAAAGAAACATGTGGGACATGCTTTTCCGTATTGGAGGAAAGCCCGTTTGTGTCCACTGTATTAGAGAGATTGCTCAAGACCAGTTCATCCATGTGTAAAGTTGCCTCCTATAATTCTGCCAAGGCTGAGGAGTTCGGGGAGATCTGCTGGCAACATCGCCAGCGGCTCTTCCATCCACCCACTTTTCTGAGATTCTGGAGGTCAGAGAGGAGTGGATATGTAATTTGCTTGTCTGAACTAGTTCTTCTGCCTTGTTTTGTATAACTAGTGAGTTTTCCCATTGTGTACTGAACTTGGGGAAAAAAGATTGATGCTGCGTAACTTAAGTGGGAAGCGGAGCCTTCTCGCTCTGCAATTTGCATTATGCAGAAACCTAAGACAAAAAAGGTGAGAGCACATGTTGTGGGCTTCCTTTGGAAACTCGTCAGCATGACAAATCACCCAGCACATGGTATGATTTACAGCCAGCCTTCCTAGTAGTTTACCTTCGTATAATTACACAGCATGGCCTTTTTTTTTTTTTTTTTCTCTCTTAAAGGAAGTATTGCGTGAGGCAGTTTTGTTTGTTTGTATTCTAACTTTCCCAGCAGTTTTTCTAGTGCAGAAGTTGGAGGAAAAAAATGACCATTTTCTGTTGGTAAGAGTAATGTTGGTGTGTTCATTGTATGTAACGACTTGGAGGCTTATGCACAATTAACATTTATTTTATTTTTGCCCACATCCCAGAAAGACAAGTCAGTTCTCTCCTTAGAGATGTCACTTCCTAAAGTTTTAAGGGGTGTGCTGCTTGTGTGTGTGTATTTTTATATATATATATAAAAATCCAGGCTTTCACTTTGATGAAAGAGCTTTGTTTTCTTTCAGCTCCAGCAAACTGGATTGAATTGTAGCTATATTGAATACACTTCTATAGCACCTTCCCTCAGGGATCTAAAACAATTTTCTTACCACTGCTAAATGCTGAACCTTCTCTATGCATTTGTAAAGTAGGATGCTGTTATCTGTGCTGTAGGGTGGAAAAATTAAGAAAGAAATGTTGAAAGGAACACGCAAACTGTTTGGGGGAGAAAGGGGTAAGATTTTTAACTCTTGGTTTTGAGTGATGCTGTGTATTCTCAAAATCATCCCCTTCTTGGAGAATAATCTTCTTGAGTTATGACAACAGTTGTATTAACGTGCCAAAAAGAAGCACAATATTTAACGTGTAGTAGTGTAACTGCAGTTTTGGTCAGTATTGAGCATATCTTTTTAATAGTTCTGAAACAAATTCATAAAAAATAAGGATGAAAAAGTAAAAGGCATTTTTGGAGCAAATTTGGAATGTGATCTGTTGTAGCTTAACCAGTCACAGTGTGGACTCCAGTTTTAAAAAAATAAATGTGTAAAAAGAAAAAGAAAAAAGGATGTGAGTTAAGCAAGGAAAAGGGAGAGAAAATCTCTGATTTGCAGGTGCTTGTTGGCTGTTTTGTGCCACTACCTCCGGCTGAGGTGATGGGAGGTGCTGCTGCATGGGCAAGGAGTGAAATCTGCTCGTCCATCTTATCTAGCATGGAGATTTGGGTATACGATGGCAGGGACAGAAGATTTGCTTCCCAGAATTTTTATTTGTGCAGCTTCTAGTAGAAGCTTTCCATGTGTTTAGAAAAATGAATGGAGAATGCACTAATATTAACCGTCGTTTGGTGATTCCACAGTAGTTGTGTTCCTAATAAACTATAAAAAGAAAGCTGACTACAGGAAGGTTGATGGCTAGGTTAATGTACACTGTAGTGGAGTCATTTTAAAATAATCCAGGCAAAGAAAGTAGATTTATATAAAAGTACATTTCCATTACTTGTGCCTCTGGCATGCTAATGTCTCATCCAACAGAGGGGAAAGAAACAGCAACATTATTTTCGTTTCTTTTTGTAACATTCCTACCCCTTAGTATTGTTTCCGTTGTTAATTTTTGAAAGATTACTAGTTTTAATTAAGAGACTTAAAGGACTGAAATGCAGGTCTTGGCTGAAAAGAGCTTGAAGAACATAGCAGGAGTCCTGTGATTTATTTATTATTATTATTTTTTAAATAACATCTAGTTTTCATGCATGTCAGTATTTCATTCAAAATTTGATACTAAGGGTGGGATGCCAGCACATATAGATGGCTTCATTGCAATTGCAGTTTCTCCTTTTTTCTTAACTGGAAACAGTTGAAATATAGCTGAACTCCAGGGCAAGTCTAATTTTTCAGTCAGCAAAAGAATTCCACTTTGGAACAAGGGAACCAGCCTAAAGGTGCAGTTAGTTGTATGGTTTTTGTTGTTGCCATTTTTTTTCCTTTTCCAAAAGATCATTTTTTAAACACTCTCTATACGTATGGAAGCACATTTTAAACCTGCTTTCTGTTACTCTTTTCATAAGAGCTTAGCACCTGGTGAGCTCTGAAGTGGAGTTACTGCTTAGAAATTCTGGCCACTGGCTTTGGTACTGAAATAGGAGCACTTTCTTCTAAAAACCTATCCGAAGTAGCCAAGCCTTAGTATTTTGTATTCCCATTACCTTCAATGGGATTTTCTTCTTATTGAGGAATTTGGCTCTATCAGCAAGCAAATGCCACATACGCTTTGTACAGGTCCATTAATTTTGATCCAGCTAGTTGTATATTCCTAATTGTGCTAAGTCAATGTATGTAAGGAGATCAGAGGAAGGAACTGGTCCAGAAGGGTGAATGTTCAGTATTGTGTGCTTTGAAGCTGTGGGACTAAATAACCATATCAGCTTGGATGTGACCTTCAGATTGGTAAAGCGAAAATATCGCTTTTAAGGGCTACGTGGTAAAATTAATGAATAATCAGGGTGCTTTGTTTTGCATATTTTTGAATTCTGCAGTCAAGGCTTGTGTGTATAATGGATGTTTTTATTTTCTTTCTTCTGCAACTCATCTTTGCTGACTGCAACCATTTGCTCCCTGATGTTGGTAGGCTCTAATAAATTGGGGACTTCAGGCAGCCAGCTCCTTAGGCAAGAGCTCTCACTTGGATGGTAATGCTGCTGAGATCTGCCTAGACTATAAAAGGCTCAGAAAAGGGGACAAGCTTTTGGCTGGGAGGTATAAGAGAAGTGTGACAACTTTGATGTCCCCTTCCTTCCCTTTTCTTGGATGTTTAATTGGCATTAGGAAGCAGAGTAGGTCACTGCTTAAGATTAAAAAAAAAAAAAAAAGGAAAAGAGAAAAATATTTGTGACTCAGAGTCCTGGGAGCCTGCTGTTGGTAGTGCTTGCATTAATGGAATGAATTGCATGATATTTAGCAGTTTTCATAAATATCGTAGCTGTCAAAGTGATAAAGCAAGAATCTGAGTTCTCATCACAGGAAAGATTTGTCCACATGTGTTTGGGCAGAACAGCTTGAAGATATGACAGCTTTGGATTTGAATATGCAAAAAAACTTCGTCCAAGACTACAAATAAAAAGACCCCCCCCATCTTTCATTCCCATGATGTTGCTGTAACAGTCTTGTATAAGTCTTCTATACAGTCTTCTCCAGAGAGAACTGGTTTATAATTTCATATGAGTTAGGAGAATATATCTTTCACCAGCTCCTGCCTCTTTGCTGTCAAAAGCCTGCTTGACCCATTTTTAATGCCATAACATCACAGGTCAAAGAAGAGATCCTATATAATACAATCCATAATAATTTGCCCAGGAGTATCTGCATCAAGCTAACATCTTTCAATTACTGGAGCACTTGGCTTTCTTTCCTATCATTGCCTGGAAACTTGCCACTTGAAATCTTTGTAGGCTGTTTCTCTTTTGTACCTAGGTGCCCTAACATCCTAACATTGATGT
Organism: Heteronetta atricapilla; assembly: GCA_011075105.1. Taxonomy (NCBI): domain Eukaryota; kingdom Metazoa; phylum Chordata; class Aves; order Anseriformes; family Anatidae; genus Heteronetta; species Heteronetta atricapilla. Next base: position 12,296,089 of record CM021743.1, on the reverse strand, counting down.
AAGCGGTTTGGTCATTGGAGAAAGACCTTGAGATCCTCACTTCATCTTTAGGGAGAACAGAAGATGTTCTTCCAGATTTTAGCCATCTGTGGACAGGGCAGATTAGTTAGGATTTTGTCCAGTTACCATGGTGCTACCTTCAGCATCCCTTCCGAAATCTCAGCATGACAAACTAAGTAACATAATGGGGGCAGTGATGACAAGAACTAAAACAAAGCTGAAGTCAGGGCACCGAGGACATTGCTGTGTTTTCCTCCTGGTGACAGACTGCTGTGCAGGGGAGGGGAACACCTTCCTCCTTGTCCATGGGGATGAGGCCAGAAATAATGGGTTTGAATGGCAGCAAGTGAGATTTACTTCAGAAACAAAAACTTTCTAGGATGAAATACCACATTTGATTGCTTATGGGGGTTGTGGCACGGCCACTGTTGTAGGCCTTTAGGTTAGAAAAACATCTGTCACGAGCAATATCTGTAGAGCTGCTCCTGCCTCGGGGCACGGAGATGGACTCGATGACCTCGTGTGGTCCCTTCCAGCCCTGTTTTCTATGATCTCTAATCCAGCACTTTTCATTACTTATCCCTCAGAGCCCCAAAGGTGACAGGACTATCACACTTCATTTTTACCCTTACACAGTCCTTTTTGCTGGATGGGTTTTACTTATTCTGAGAGACTGGCTTCAATTGCATTTGTCATGTGGTTCTCCTTTCTTATAGCCTCTCTTTTTTATTTTTATTTTTTTTTAATTTTTCAATCTGTCCCCTCTAGGCCTTTTCTCAGTTTTTTAAATGATCCTGCTTGCTCCCAAACTTTCTTAAAGCAAAACTCACTCCAAACTCGGATCTATTCTGTGGATTTGAAATTTTCAGTGAGACAAAATAAGTTGGAGAACTGCTAAGCACCAATGTCATACTCAGTGCTGCAACAGATACAGAAACAGCAACAGTTTTTTTCGAAGTAAGATAAATGTGGACAAGAGCAGATGGTGAGATGGGGAATTGCCTGGGATAAAGGCAATTTTGCCTGTTTGTACAGGACTTCATAGACTTGATACAGCGTTGCCCTGAGCCTTGACTGACTCCTATAATAACCTTAATTATCAGAAGCACATGAACTACCAGATGTATGTGTATTTGCTTACTTAGCGCCAATTTCTGTTTTTATGAAATGAACAAAATTCCTGTGAATTGGGAGACTTGCATATGGAAAGTACTGTACGACTTTACAACAAACAATGAACCAAAACCAGAAGACCACAAAAAACAACCCAACTTTTCTTAGCTCTCATGAGCTGTCTGAAGGGGCAATGTCTTGAGGACCGTAAATAAAAACTCCTTAGAAGCATCTGCAGTCAAAATTAATGAAACATGTAAAAACAAACAAACAAAAAAACCTCTGAAACTTAACATTCTGAATTTAAACACAATGAATTCCATCAGATGGGGAGATTTGTACTATTAAAAGTAAGCATGTGGTCAGATGACATATCAAATAGGATTTTGAATTTGAATTTAGAGGAAGTACCAATGAATTTTGGTACTCCCTAATTGCTGAAGTGAGGAGGTGACTGGAAGGGAGCAGGCAGATGTTCACATATTCCGTGTGCATGCACAGCATCGGTCTGCACATGGGATTGCTGTAAGGTATAAAAGAACAAAGGTTTGTGCTCTACAATGATGAAATATGATGATAAAAGGGCAATTTAAAAACAAAGCACATGAAAGATAGCCAAAAGAGTGTGATCCTGGAAGTGATAGGGTTTTACTCCTGTATTGTAAGTACCCTATGCAACCACACCGTCCTCTTTTCCTGACACAGTTGGATGTTTCACAAGCTGGTGCGAAACTGTAGGTTCCCGTTATATTTGCCCCTTTTCATCTGCTCCTGAAATTTAATTAAATTTGTTTGGTTATTGGCGTGCAATGGTTTTTAAGTGGTTTCCTTGCAGGTTAGCTTTAGGGCTTCCCCAGCTCTTGCTTTGGGTTAGCAAAGTGGAAGATTACACCATAAAAGCGAGGCGTCAGGCCAGGATGAGGTAAACAAACATCCTACTTTATTGCAGAGTAGTTTTCTGGTTCAGCTCTGGGATGCCTTGGTCTGTGAAATAGCTGTGTTAATTCTCCATGTGTCTGAACGTAATTGCCGCAATCAGAGCTGCAGAGAGGAAGGTGCTCGGAGCAGCCCCTGCCGTGGTGACTGCCTGGCTCCTGCAACCTCTGCCTGGAGGGGAACAGCGTGCTCTGGGCAGCCCATTGTCCACAACTGTCCCAAACTTTTGGCTCCTTCCTCTCCCTCCACACTTGCATTGATAGTTAGAATCTAAGAAATCCTTCGAGGTGTTTTGCAGGGCTGCCCAATGGGGCGATTGACCTCAGTGTTTCATGTTCACCTGAATAATTGACATTCAGCAAAAGAATTGCAGAGTTGCAGAGGTGCAGTGTGGGGCAGACGGACACAGTACTGTGGTTTAAAACCTGTTCACACCACAACTTGTCTCTGGTACAAGGGAAAACGTATTTACAGAGTATTCATTTATCTTGGGAAATAATAGTAAAATCATGAAATTATCAGCTGTTCTTCCTCCTGACTTTTTAAAATGTTGACTCACCCCATTGTGTTTTTTATATAAGGAGTTATTTTTTTTTTGTAACTAATTATCCCGTGTAAGCATTTATCCGTACATTCTGAGTCTTGCTTGCTCTATGGCTGAATTTGATGCGCTGCATTGAAAAATGCACTTAAAAAAAAGACTGGAGGGGAAACTCATTTTGGTAGCTCCGGGCTGCAGGAGTTTCCGTGTCTGCTTAAATCTATCCGCGTGCTCCAAAGTGTCTGGTTGCTGGCACCCGCGAACCCCTTCAGCAAAGTTTTGAAGGCAGAATTGGAAGAGCATGTCTTTATGGAAACTTTGATTAATTTTTCAAGTGGTGACCAGAGCCTCTGTGTTACAGAGCTGTCAAATACCATATGTCCAGAAGCCTTGTCATCTGAATTTCAAAGTCAGAGCCATATTTTAAGAGACTTGCCCTTTTCATCCTATCTGGTCTGTGGGGGAGTGTCGCTGGGACTGAACCCTGTTTGGCTGCATGAAAGAAGCATGCCAGGCTTCCTTTGCCAGGGACTTTGAGCTTAAATCTATTTCAGGCCTTTAAAAAGGTCAGTTGAGGCTGCCAGCCAGAACCTGTGTCTAATTCAACGCTATTAGAATCACAGAAAAATAAAATCCCCCATCTTGGGCTGGAGGGCAGGGAGGTATCAGCGACTTTATAAACTGCAGAATATGCTCTCATCGCAAACAGCTTGTGCAGGCAGCAGCAAGCAGACCTGTCCCTGCGTGCCGGGAAAGTCACTTGGGCTCTGCTCTGGTCTTCAGGCTCCACCACTGGGGATCCAGTTGCAGGTCTGGGACCTGAAGAATCTGCTTATCTTTGTTAAGAGAGGTCAGAATGATGTTCCTTGATTTGTCTTAGCTGTTTGGTGTCAAATCTTTCAGAGGTCAGCTCTATCTGGCTTTTGAGGCTCCGCTCATCTGTACCCCTGGCACTTTTGCTTTGCATCAAGGTGAAGGGGAAGGAGAAGTTGTGCTGGATTTTTGGGGGGCATGGATTAGGGTTTATTGCACTACTGCCTGTGGTTGGTGAGCAGGGGTAGAAGCAGAACCTGATGCCTCGATGGTCCCTCTCCATCCTGTGTTGATGACACCGAAGAAAGGTACCCAACTTATTTTCAGTCTGTTATCTTCTGAGATACTGATTTTCCTCATGAAGGTATTTGTGGAGAGCCCTAGCAGAGCATCAGGAGCTTCATTTCTCCTTTATTGTATTTCTGCTGTGCTGTAATCCTTCAGCTCGTGCTCTTATTTGTAACATAACGTGAGTTCTTTTAAAATGGGAAGGAACTGACATCAGCGGTTTGGGGAGCCAAGCAAAGATTTCTAACGGTAATCAGACTGGCTAATTTCCCAGAAGCATCTAGACCTGCCGAGACGTAGGGAAGCAAGTGTACAGCACTGAGTCTGTTGTTCCACAGTTGGGTCTAATTTAATAACACTTTGTTGATTTACAATGTAAGTTTGATTCTGGGTTTTGACTGGTATATTGGAATGCAGCTTTTGTGATCTGGAAAATATTACATTTGTTTCATTTTATTTCAGCAGGGATTTAATTTTGTTGTCTGCTTTACTGAATAATCTGATGATTGTGAAAAGCAGCTTTAATGTGATTTCGCATTGATTATTTTTATATTAAAGTCTGTGATCTGAAATTAGTAAGTTTGTATTCACTTGCCATCCTGTAAGTGGGTCTTAGTTTTAATCTTGTAGGTTTTTAAAATTGAATCAGCAGAAATTGCAGAAATTATGTTTATATTCACTTGCCACCATATTAATGAATCTCAGCTTTAATCTTTCTGATTTTCCAGATTGATTCAGCAAAAATTATGTAAGTAGGATTTAATTAAAATATGCAGTTTTAGCTTAATTCTTCCTTAATGTGTTAAATTTTCACATGCTAATGTGAAAGGTTTTAGCAGTATTAGCCTCTTGTTGCATAGCTCCTTATTTCTCAAAGTATTTTGAAGTCTGGTGTTAAGTTTATATATATATTTTTTTTATTAAAACACCAGCTGCTACTAAAATGTGCTTGTCTGTTTTCTAGTTAACTACAGCATTTAATCTTAAAGTTAGAAATAAAATTGGGATGGAAGTTGGGTATCTCAGTATTAAACAGCAGCAAATAGCTCTTGCAGTCAGAATGCTGTCTGCTAGCGCGCTTATCTCTGTTAGGTAATTGCTCCTTTATTCACCTCCAGCATTTTGGCTGGATCACATCCAGCCTGCTACGGTAATGGCTGGAAACAAGTGGGATCTGAGTGCTGGTGGATGTACGAGGGGCAGTGGTGGACAGTTTTGCACCACTGAGCATCTGATGCCTCTGCTGGCCACAGTCAGCGTCTTGCCGGTACTGGGCAAGGACTGTCCTCGCGTGCAGCAGGTGCACGGCAGCGCGATAACGTGACGGATGCCACACCTTTGCTGTGTGCCTGCTGTAAATCAGTGGTTAAAGAGATCGGAGTAATTTGGTCAGCTTGCCAGTGCTGGTGTCAGCTCCAGCAGCTCTCCCAGCCTTTCACAGATTGGAGTGGAGCAATGTTGCCTTTCCATCATCTTGCGCTTCCTTGTATTCCACAGCACTGACTACCTTCTACAAATAGATCGTGCAGTGTGGCTGGCATGTGTGATTTGTCTTCTCATTCTTGTTTCTTCCTTCCTAGAATAGATTTGAGATTTATTTATTTATTTATTTATTTATTTTAATTCAGTTTATCCCAGTTCTATGTGCTTGCTGAAGAGGGCAAGGCCAAAGAAACACAAGACAGGCGATGAAGTTCTAAAGCAATCCTGAGGTGTGCCCCGCTGGCAGGGATATCAAATGAGGATAGCAAAGAGGCGGCTTTGATGGTTGTTTTACCTCCCACGTGCTGTTGGGCAGCACCAGAAGTTTGTTCTTCTGACTGAGCCATTTTTATAGGTCTGCAGGAGTGAGCTGTGCTCTCCTGAGGGGCATGGAGGTGATGGCCACACAGCTGCGTGCAGTGATGGGCACTGGCCTCTGCAGAGGGGTAGAAATGGAGGTTCCCTTCCAGGTCCTGGGGGAAAAAGGCACCTGCAAGCTGCTGCTCTGCTGGCTCTTCCCCAGCCTCGGTGGTGCAGCCGCTCTGTGCTGCAGAGAGGTCGTGCATGGAGCTGCTTGTCCTGCTCTTCCCAGCCCGTATCTTCTTCCATGCTTTAGCTTTGAAACACAGATACGTGCTGACAATGAGTACTTCTCTCCTGGTTTCTCTGGGAGAAATGGGTATATGCCCTAAAAAAGAGGTAGATGAGCAAGTAAACCTTTAGGAAAAGTAGATAGGACTATTAATTCATTTCTCTTTGTTATTCTCTTTAATAACACAAGAAGCATTAATAAGTAAAAGTAGCCTGGTAACTGTAGGAAGTGATGTTTTTCCGATATCTTTATACAACACTAAATTTAAAGCATGTCCTCAGATGAGATAGCAGATCACATGATAGCAGCATCTGGCCAATATCTTGACTGAGCACCAAGGAAAAAACATTAGCTAGTTCTCAAGCCAGCATGAATGTTCACACCAGGGCAGCTTCAGAGAGTTTCTGCAAGCCTCCCTCTCCTGCTGTGCATGTAGAGAGCTCCCAAAGCTGCCTCCTTAAATTATTCATCCTGAAACTGCACCTCTGTGGGTGGCTGTTGTACCAGCAGTGGGCTCTGAGCACTGGTTCTGAGGTCAGTCCCCCTGGACTGGATTATAGGGTCAAGGTTGGACAGTGTTGCGATATAACATGATGGGGTGTAGGTTATTTTAGGAACATTTTGCTTTCAATTTGCACAGAAAAAACCAGCAGCAGGTTAGCTGCTTGGGTTTTGTACACAGCTGAAGCTAAAAGGAATTCTGAGAATTTCTGGGAGAAATCTGACTTTTGTCTTGCACGCAGGGAGCAGTACTGTCCCTAACGGACAGCTCTGAAGTCCGCTGCCCGGATGTGCCTTCGGTTTGCTTTACTGTTATCAAAGCAGAAACTAGTAAAGCCATGCCAAGTCCCAGGAGACCCTTGAGGAAATTTCTAGGAGTGCTTGCAACATTTCATGTCTCCCGCACAGTCGTTTTGGTTGAAAGGCACAAGCTGATTGTGTGAGCATTGCTGCTATTTTTGATGCATGGCTGCAAACTGGATTTCTTACATTTGTCCCCTGGGAGCAATCACCTTGTGTGCTGAGAAATCATGAAAAAACACGCCAGGGGGTTTGGGGCTTTCCTAGGTTTCCTTCCCAGCACTTCTGCTATGTGTAGGAAGTGCTTTTCTTTGTAAGTGGGCTGGGGCTGGTGAGGGCAGCCTGGTGTAAATACAGGATCATTTCCTGCTGCCTTGGGGAGGGACCTGCATACTTCTCTGCCTTGTTGTGCCTTAAAAATTCTTATCTGAAAACCACCATTTTAAGGGAGGCTCTTGCAATGGATACACGTGCTCTACAATGTGGGTGGTTTGGGCCTGTGTTTTCCCACTTTGCCTTGCTACCACCTCTTACAGTGTGCCCCCAACCTCCCTCTCCTGACGTGGCCATTCTCCATCACTCTCTGGGCAGTACTGAGAGCTGTACCCGCCACTTGGCTTAACAGCCTCTGTGGGAGCTTTTTGATGAAGCACAATGCCCTGGGAGGTTGTGCTCATGGGTCAGGTTTTCTGGCTTGTTAGATGTTAAGTTCAGCAGCCTCGGCGTTGCTGTATAACTTTTTTTTTTTTTTTTTTTTTTTTTAAAAAAATGAACTTCATCAGCTTGACTTGCCTCTCCATTAGTGAATAAAGAGGAAAACAGTAGAATTGAACAAAATGTCTCTAAAAGAATATTGCAATTCCTGTTACTGACATGTAATGGAAAATTGGGCCCTGACACCTGCAGTAGCGTGTGGTAAGGAGGAGCGCTGTGTGGGAGCAGGATTAGGTTAGGCAAAAATGATTTCAGGTCATGGAATCAAAAGCAAACGATTATTTTAGAGGTTAAAAACCACCAAGTTAATGTCAGTTCTTGCAGACTGCAACAATGTCTTGATCATAATGAAGACTGCCACCACCTACCAAAGCGAGATGCTGAAACCATCCTGCAAGGGGCTGCTAGTGAGAACAATGCAACAAACATCAGCGAGGTCAAACTGCTGACCTTTGAAAACAGTTTTCTGCTCAAGTTTCCACCTCCTGAAAAGGCAGATTTCTAACTTGATTTTTGGTTTTATTGTGTGCAGAATCCATAATTTTCAAAATGGCTTCTCCCCTAATGAAGGCACAACAACATCAACTGTTTTCCTGTAGTGTGTGTTTGTGGGGGTGTTGGAGAGGAATGTTTTAGAATACATTAGTTTGGAAATTAATTAAGAAAGGACCAAAGAGAAATTATTTTGGGGAGGTAGAGATGGCAACTGTTCAAAAAATGTCAATTATGCAACTCTACAGTACTGTGAACAGAGTAAGGCTGTACATGTAATCGGTTTTGTGAAAGTTTTATAAAATGACACAACTCACTGCATGCCTGAGCTTACTTCAGTAATAGATCAGCGTCCTTTCTTTTAGGCAGCAATACTATTTATGTGGAGCATTCATTATATCATGATAACAGAGATCTTCGGAAAGCTAAATAATTGAAGACAGACACTGGAAAAGCAGTGAATAGATACTGCAGTTTCACAGACTGCATTTGCTGAAAGCCTCCTAATTGTATTCTGCTGCAATTAATAATAATCTTAATGGCTTTCCATATTTATGAATATATAAAAATAAATAAGACAATGCACAGGCTAGGATAAAATGTTTGTTCATAAACTTTTATTGCTGAGCAGTAATTAAGCATGCTTCTAATCGCAGCATTGTGTTTCATTGTGGATAAGCTTGAATGAGATGGGATGTGAAATTCTGAGAAAGAAAATGTGACTATTGAGAATTACCTTGCATGACAGATTTTAAGTTACAAATATTTAAAGTGAAGCATATGTTTGCCGTTACCTGTTGCATGGCTTTTTGACTTGGTATTCCCAAGTGTGTGGAAGAGCACCAGTTCTCATTCCTCCCCTGCCCTGGGAGATGGCTGGTGGAGTTACCTGCTGCTTGCTTTTAGTCTGTGTTGAACGTGAGGTCATACTGAAAGATTACAGAAGCTCCTTCAGGCCTTTAAACAAATTTTAATAATTTCTGGAGTTTTGAAATTAAAATTTCCTCATGGGTATGCAAGTATGAGTTTAGGATAGGGCCACAGAGAGTACTGCTTGAAGTTTTGGCCTGAGTGGAGTTACTCACCACTTATCTCCATGCAGCCGAGAGATGAACTTGACTGGCTGGGGTTCCTCCTCAACCCGCACAGTAACTTCTTAGTCTCATTAGGGTCCCCCCCCCGCCCCGCCCCCCTTTGTAGCCCTGTGCATCACAAAATGTTCTTGCTTTGTTTTGACTTGACCTTTCATAGTCACTAAAAATCAATAGACTTTAATGCATTTATTAAATAACGAGGATTCTAGGGATTAACATGCAAGACTCATTGCTGGAGCAAGAGACGGTAAAGAGCAAAATATCAGTGCACAGCCAAGACAGGGTCCTGTGGTTACAGGAGTGCTCTGTTCTGGTGACTGATCAGGAAACCTCAGCCACTGCTGCTGGCTCTTCCTTCATTTTTAAACTTCCTTCAAAGGAGGAGATTTGCACTTTTCTTTTTTCCTTTTTTTTGTTTCTGTTCTGTGAAGGGAAATTACTTTTTCTCCTCCTTTGGTGGTACTGTACTTGACATTCTAGTGCTAGAGAGAGATGGGACTTCAAACACAGCTGGATACCACTTGAGCTTCAAAGAAATCAAAGAATTTAGTATGGACCGTGCTCTAGGGATGCTGCATGGACCTTTACACCTGTCAAGTCCTGGCAGTTATGGAGAATAAGATTCAGCTAACATTATGCCAGAGTTCCTGATTGGTGCAGAGCCCTTTAAAATGGAAGAAGGGTTGGACTAGATAATTCCAACCTAAATGATTCTGATTCTATGATCACATTTAAAAGTATTGCTTGAGTAAATGACAATCCAATCATTACAGGAGACTGTTGTCCTTTGACATGAGTTGTTATCTGTAGTGATGAGAAAGAGATCATACCTTTTTCCCTAGAATAACATGTAATAGATGAAACAAAAATTTGAAAGCTCTTTCTTAGATGTAGGTTTTAAATCTTCTAAGCATTCATATCAGCAAATTCTACATTCAGCTTTTCTTAAGCCTTAATGTCTAGTGCCATCTGTGATCATATAAATATGCATGCAAATCCTTCTCAGATTCATGGCCTTGGCTTCTTACCATTGAGTTGCATCACATCCATGTTGCATTGACCAGCCTGGTGCAAGAAGCATAATTTACTTGTGAGGACCAGCAGCTTGGAAGTAGCATGGTACTTTCCTGCTAACTTTGCAGCTTTAATTCAGACTTGCATTTTATGAAAGTCTTTGAGATGAGCAAAGAAATGAGTTCAGTAAAAGCTCAAGGTGCTATGCTGAATTACTTCAGCATGAAAAGTAAAATGATTTTTGCCTGCATTGCTGATAGGCAATGCATATCAGAATGCAGCCAGAACTTCCTAAGTTTCTAAACCATTTAGCTGAGTACTCAAGAGTTATAGAGGGATATCAGTGTCTGTAAGTAACTTCAGGTGGCTTCACTGTGCCAGTTCTTCTTTTGGCCTGTCCCTATTCCCTTCCATCTCTCAGGTTTGGAGAGCTCCCATCCCCTGTTGGGCTGCAGATTTGGGGTTTATGTTCTCTTCTTTTCAGAGTCTCTAAGCTGTATTCAGCTATGCTTAGCTTGAGGTCTGTTGGCACATGATGTAGGAAGAGTATGTTTGTGTGTGAGAAGAGGAGGTGGTGAGAGGATGCCAGTGAAATTGGGAAATAGGAAACTGGCAGCTCTTTGTGGTAGCCTTTGTTAAGAAGACGAGCTTAATTAAGTATATTTACACTTTTGGATGTGAAGATGAAAGTAAGTTGGGTTTCTGAAGATTTACTAACTGCAGGAAACTCTTTTGTTTGACCAAGCTAAGTCAAAAGATTTGAGCATATGCAGAGCTCTCACTCCCCTCGCTTTTATAGCTCTGAATTGCCTATCAGCTTATTCTAAGCTGTAGGTTTTGTTTCCAAGAATAAACTGACTTTTGTGACCTGTTTTTTTTTCAAGTAACAAGATTTTTGTGCAATATTTATGCTCAATTTAGTATTCCATAGGATGCATGTCTGTCTGTTTCTAAGTTTATCTATGCACATTTGTGCAAATCTCGGCTTGCATGTAAATAAAGGATCGGTACTCTTTAGCATGCCATCAGAGATGTGCATGCATATTATTACAGAAAGTTAACCCGCTAAGTTTTTAGGTTCTTTAGAGAGTGGTGGAGCTTATTGTTGCTATGTTCTAGTCTCTAGCCCCAGATGTACACATATTAGCCAACATCCTGTCTGAGTGGTGAATGTAAATGCTATTGCCTTTAGCAGGAGGTTGTTTGGGCTCCGTGTACCTGCTAGACCAACGTACCTAACTGCCCACGTACGCACCTGTGTTAACAATTTCTAACACAGGCTTATAGCAGGCTTTTCTTTAACATTTTGTTAAACTATCCCTCATGGACTCGTTGTAGAGAACATGCATGTCCTGGCACATCTTTTCTGTAAATGTCATTATCTGTCACAAGACTTTTTAATGCCTCTTACTTATGTGTGTTAGTGAGGGAAACATCGTCATTGTCTGTGTAAAGCCAGTCCTTTTCTTATGTGGCTGATGCTTGGTAATGTCTTTGAAAAGACTAGAAGCTGACCCACGCTCCTGACCAAAAAAGAAGCACCCAAACACAAAGTCTAGGAATGACAAGCTGTTTATGGCATGATCTGCTAGGACATATTAAAACCGGAGTACATATATGAGCAGTTTTCCTTCTGTATGTGACAACTCTCATGCAATTGTATCTTGATGCGTCAATGTGTATTTGGATCTCAGCATATTAAGGTTTATTTAGAAGGAAGAAGTGTCAAACCATATTGATCAAATTTAGCTGTTTCAGGATTTATTTTTTTCCTGCTTCTTAGGGAACAATGCATTGAGAAGCTCTTTTTTTTAAAAAAAAAAAAAAAAAAAAACTAAACGTACAAAACAAAAAACCCAGCACCATAAGTTAGCACTTAAATAGATTCTTATACAAAGCATCAGAAGTGGGATTGTAGAGCATTTCTGCTTTAAGACATAATCATTTGTCTAATCCACAATAACAGAAGAGTGATAGATATGCACGCAGAGGTGGTTAGATGATCAGCAATCGTTTTCTTCTTAACTTGTGCTACAAAATGTGACTGCTTTCTTTTTATGGGGTCAGCATTGATTGTACATAAAATATGTCATAGAGCATGTCTGGGAATGCTAATTAAAGTTTTAGAGTTTCAAAAGCGAGCATTGATTATATTTTGGGGCCATATCAGTTAAAATTAAAGAGTAAACAACAGTAATTCAGCTAGAATATTCTGAGGCTTTTGCATCAGGGTAAAGGAAGAGTCTTGAAATGACAATTTGTGTCTTATTTTTGTAATAATTCTGGTGAAAAGTAGAACTTTACAGCTTAATTACATTATAGAGAGGAATTTACCTGCTTTCCTCTTTTTGAACTTCCATTAGCAGGATGTTAGTCTTAAAGACCTTAAAGAAGTTTTTACAATTATTTCTTGTGTCACGCAGCTTAGGAGCCTAAAGGGAAGTCTCTAGTTCTTGGCTTGTCCAGTAGGTAGGGAAAGGGGACCACAAGGTGTAATGCTGCTTAAATGACAAAAGCTGGCCTCTGATGTTATACAAGAGTGGGGTCTGATGCATGTCAGCACATGGAAGCTGAGCAGGAAGGCTTATAATCTAGACTATTCTCTTACAGAAAAAAAAAAATATGAAAAAGCTTCTATTGTAATAAGTCAATAAAAACTGCTGGAGAAATGCATGAAGTCCTACTGGCAGTACAGCTCCATAGCCTCCATTGCGAGGTGCTGGCATCCTGTAATTTAGTCCAGATTAGGATGTCATCCTGACACCTTGCTCCTGACAGAGCCAATGCAGGATCAATACAGCTCACACAGCAGCTGTGTCAGCCTGAAGCACGCAGAATTGCTTGGTGAACGTTGAAAGAGCCACATCTAGGCTGTACCTTTGGCTCGTCTCAATGCGCCATTATTTTGGCAGCTTGTGGTGTTAATGCCAATTAATGTAACAAGGTAATTTAAAGGATGTTGAAAGTTGCTATGTTCAAGGCAGCCTAGCTGTGTTGGAAATAACTCTCAGTTACAATGATGCTCTTATCTTGTAAGGCAAAGGAGCAGTTCCTAGGAATTTGATGATGTACTTCTTTCTGCATGCAGAAGCCATTCCTGAAGGATTTTTCTGTTATATGCCATATATACAAATGTGTCAAAATATCTTTCCCTGGAGCTGCAAAGATGCTGCTAGAAGTTTCTGTAACAGTTGACATAAAACTCAATGAATCTAAAGCCCTTCCAGCCTGCTGTGCAGTGTGTGGAAGCAGGTTTCTTCTACAAACCTCCATCCCTCAAGACACAAACCAGACAGTAGCTAACAGGTTAGAAAGAACTTTCTCCAAAGGATAGTTCCCCTGTTCTCCAGCATGGATTTTTGTGTTTTGTTTTAAAGTCTTCCTTAAGAAGAATTTTGTATTTTCTCCTTAAATACAGAGGGCAGGTTGTGTGATGTCTTGCTGCTGAGCGACTTGGCTTTTTCTTATAAATTAAGGCTGCAGATCCTCAGTTCCTGTTATGGTATATTATTCTGGCTTGCTCCCTTCTTTGGATGAAATACTCTAGTGAGTTGAATAAAGCACATCTAGGTTCACAGCAGAAGTACAGACCATGCATTCCGCATCAGACTTATTAATGGCAGTTTGCATGGCCTGCCTGAGGCAGGAATGTGCAGAGACCAAGGTGCCACCCAAACCCTGGCACTTAGGAAAGACAGAAAATTAATTAGGTGGAACATGTCCAGATGATTGTTATGGTAGTGCAGGCCCTGCTAACTATTAACATACATGCACTGACTCTGCAGCAAAGCTGAGAGCATACAAGTGATGTAGCACTCAATAAATTAAGTCGAATTATCCTCCTTTCACTCTAGGTGCATAGGTGCTTAATGAAGTTCAGTGAATTTGGTGAGCTGTGGCATGGCTTTGAGGCTGGTTGCCTGCAAGGTACCAGCACAGCCAGCTGACCTACCCACTGCATGCACAGGCTTTGGACTTGCTACAGGGGTGGGATCAGACATAGGCTTAAAACGTTGTCTGATCTGGTTTTAAAGGTACCAAATATGGGAAAGATTATCACGTTCTCTAATAACCCATTTGAGTCTTTAATAACTTGCCCAGTTAAGAAGCTTGCATTGTATTTGAAGGTTGAATTCATGTCACTTTGCTTCCCAAACACTAGATCTTACCTGTCAGCATGGTGGAAAAAATCCCTACTCCCACAATGTCCATTTATGCATAGATACAGGTGATGTTTAAATCCTCTTGTAGTCTTCAAATTGCTAATCTGAACAGCTCTGGGAACGTAAGATGTCTAGCTTTAGTCTTTGGACTCACTAGTATTTGACATCTTACTGAAGAAAAGTAGATGAGAAACTAGAGTACAATATTATAGCAAACATGGTATCAGTGCAGCATGCAAAGCTCATATCATGGTCTACTTTTAGTGAACATTCCCCTTTTTATATGTTCAGGGTTGGAGTACTTTTTGCCATCTCACTGGATGGAGAACTCATGTTGTGGACAGGAAAGAAGGAATTGTCTTTCCTACACGTGCACATACTGTTGAACGCAGACAGCGTATTTATTCATCTCATTTTGAAATCTTGAAATTAAAGGACTAGATCAGCAAGCCACAAAACCTGTTGCTGTAAATCAACAAGAGTTCAACAGAATCACACCGATTTTCATCACATCAGAAAGTAGCACGGGGTGATGCAGTAAATTCTTATAGCTGCATACTACTAGAGGCAACACAAATTGCTTTAAAGTGGTCTTATGTTTTGTTATAGTTTAATTAAAAGCAGTGCATGTTAGCTTTGGCTTATTATGCACTTGAAGGTTAAAATAACAACAACAATAATAATAATAATAAATTGTCCCTATGAGATGACCCAGTACTTTCAATGTGAGACTTAGTGACAAGCTTGTGAGTGGGTGAAAATTGTGAGTCAAGTGTTTTTGAGGAACCTGTACTCTTCTGTGATTTAACTAGTTGTTGACATCAGGGCACAGTGCTTTTGCCACCCAAATAATACATGCTGCCAAAAAGTCCCAAAGTGTTTTTTTTTGCTTTTGGTAGCACGTAGGCAGAAATAACCTGACTGTTGATCTCGAATCACTGGATACCTGCCTTACAAAGGTTGCATCCGTAATTTTAAGGTACAGGTGAGAACATATCTAATTCTGGAAAAGGGAATTTGATGCCTTTAATGATGTTAAAGACATCAGATTCCTTCCTTCCTGTAATAGCAGCTGTGCTAGAAAAAGGTGGGTTTTATTATTATTTTTTAAATATATCTATATCTATCTATATATATATATATCTCCTCCACCTTTGCAACAAGAGGGCAAAATCCTGTTCTGTAAGACTCTGTGGCTGTGAGCAAGCTCCTCACAACCTGTCTTGCTGCAGTCAGAGAACTCTAACATCTCACAACTGCTGTGTTTCATTATTAAACAGCAGAGTTTTCAGTTTGGGTTTTAAACCTGGTGTTTTTTAAGTCTGCAGCCTCTCATGTGAAGGAGAGAAGGGCTTCCTGCTTTCTGAATTAGTATTTAACATGTGGGAAGCGCATATCCCAATTGAAGTTTGCCTTCAGAAGCTTCTAATTAGGACAGAGTGATTTGATTTTTCAGGAGGTACCTTTGGGGTTCCTGCAATAACAAGACAACTGCGAGGGTGATGCAGAGCAGGTATCACAGGTTACTGTCATCTTTGCAGCTGTCAGAACTGTTTGGGTGGTAAGTAAACCCATGCATTTGAATAAATAAATATATTTTACTTAATTTATGGTTTTCATGCTGAAAAAAGCTGTCAAGTTTGAGATGTAATGACTGACTTTTTTTTTTTTCTTTTAAATGGCATGAAAATTTTCAGAAAAACTGAGTGATGCTTTAAGCAACTTCACAGCAGGATGTGCAGCCACTTAGGTATTATTTTCCATATAGCTTTATACAACAAAGCAGGATCAGGAGGCAGGAGAGCAAAGTGTAAAGTGGCCTCTCGGGGGGTAATAATACGGTATGCATTGCAGAGAAAAGCAGGCAAGGTAAAGTGTTTGAAATCACTGCAGTCAGGCTAGGATGTGTGAATAAAGACAAGAATTGCCCTGTGTCTGTTTTCTTGCCTCGGCTGATAGGCTATTTGTGTTAGTTCATAGATAGCATTTTATTTGGTAACTAAGCTTTTGTGGTCCTGGACACGGAGGCAAAACCTTGCAATTGCTGGTTACATTTCAGCGGGAGCTCCTGGGCAGTGCGGTGGAGAAGGATAGTCTCTGAGCTTTAAAGGCTGGTGCTTGGCTCTGACCATGGCTGAAACACATTTCTTGCAGAAACTTCTAGATGGGATTGACACTTTCGTCCATTCAAGTCTTTTAGTCTCCTTTCCAATAAGAGGCGCAGCACGTTTGTGGATTGTGGAAAGAACCATCTTTATATTTTCTTGACTAGTATCTGGAGGCACCTTGAACCCTCTTATCGCAGCAGATACACACTAATAAGTGATATTTCTTGAGGTTCTGGTCTTAAAATCAGTGATGTATCATCTACTGGAAGCATTGCTTCAAAAATGAGAGCTTTTGAGTGATGCAAGTCTCCAGGCTTCTGCAGCATGACTGCAGCCTGGTTTGTGGGGTCCTACGCATGTCACTGGGCTCTGCTTTCCTTTGAAGTTGCCCTATAAAAGTGAGGAAGGATTTCAAAGCAAAGCAGCAGCTGTGGGTCTTTGCCCTTGTGAATTCGTCATTGTTCTCCGGCACTGAGATCCTCTGTATCAGGAAAAGGGGATTATTAGTGCAAGATGTAGTAGGTGGAAACACAGAGACTTTTTGTTTCTTTCTGAAGTCACCTCATCGAGCGTTCAGGCTGGAGTGTTGGCAGCTGAGCAAAAGGCTGTTTATTCTACATGACTCTTAGAACAGTTTCAAATAGATTCCAAATACAAATCAGTGGCTTGTTCCTCAAAAAGCTAGTCAGAAACTTTTATTGCATCTGTCAGTCATTGCTCGTGCTTTATGGGTCAGCTCTGAAGAACCAGTGCAATTAGAGCATCATGTGTAATCTCTAGGCAAGCTCTGGGCTCTGCCAATGGAATGCAGGTTTTGCTTATAAAGCTTCAAATTATTAGCTGTAGACTTGTCCAGACCTTGTTTATTTAGGAAAGCTGCTTGCCTGGTCTCAGCTGGCAGAAGAGAATCCTCCTTCCTTCTTTCTTTCTTGCTTTCCCCATATCCTTCAGACTGATGCGAATCAAGTCCTTTTTCCTCATTGTCCCCAAAATACAGGTTGCATTTAAGTGAGAACTATAAAATTGCAAAAACCCTCATTTCCTCGTCTTTCCCTTACAAAACCATTTCATGCAGTTGGTCTGTTGGATCTGTTGGTCCTTGCACGATGGAACGTGTGATTCCTTCTTTCTCCTCCCCTGGAAATCCCCTTGCTCGCTGCTCTGGTGAGCAGTTTGGTGTGCAGCAGGCACTCCCTCCCCGTTGGCGTTGGTAACTCCTTGGCAGTCTGTTACTGCTGGAAGATGTATGGTGATGAGAGAGAAGGGTGAGGGTGGGGAATAACAAACTAATTTGACATTTCTCGCAGGGCTGAAGCTGTCCATGTTAGGTGTGTGCTGGGAACGTGCTCTGGAAGGTGTAATGTGTTACTCCTGCTATTTAAGAGCCACAGGAGCTTGACACAGAAATGGCTGAGCTGTATTGGCCCCTTCTCATACCACACTTCCCAAGTCTACATTTTCCAAAGTCTCCAGCTTCCACTGCTGTTAAGGAGGTAATCCCCACCTCTGGCAGGGCAGAGGGGGGATGGCTGGCTGCAACACAAAAGTGCCTAAGCTTTGGCACTTAATGAAAACTTTTACTCTGGGGATTTTAAGTCCCATGTTTACGAAGATAATTTGCACTTGCAGTTTCTCTCTCTCTCACAAAGATTTCAGCTGCAGATTAAGTAATGTTACCTGTGAGAACTCTCTTGACAGGTATTGGCTTCCTTTGAAATCCTGAATTGTTCTTTGTTTCACAAACGGTGGCAAATAGGGAAGTGGGGATATAGATGTTTGCTGTAGCATCTATTCAACCACTGTTTTGTTTGAAAGATCTCTTTATTGAATTACTCACTCTTGGGCCTTATGAAAAATGGTAAAACCTTTTCAGCTGAAAAGGGACAGTGAACAAATAGATGGTATTAGAGAGCAGCAAAATGTGAAGTGACTCTTCTGCTACAGTTCTCCCCTGTGCAGGCAGCCTTCACAGCAGCTTGATAACACAGGTCAAATCTATTTCTTTTCAGTGATGGCTATCCATCTAGGAGCAAAAGAAACATGTAAGCTTCATATATGTAGCTTTAAGTCAGAATGGTAACCTTACATTTAAAATCACTTCAGTGTTTAATTTGTGAGTGTCTTTGTTAACTTAATAAATGGAAACCACAAGAGCAATGCAGATTGCTGCTGCTTTCGTACCATTAAAAAGCTATTTTTTTTCTAACTTAGTTTAAAAGGAGTTTATGTGGAAATAACCTGTAAGAAAAAATAAATTACATGACTCAGTAATTCACAGTGACTGTGACCATATCTACTAGCACAGGTTCCATCCATTTTCTTTTGGAGGAAAAGAAAATCAAAGCTAATTAGTGAGAGAGATGAATGGTAAGAAGGAATAAATAAAATGGACAAGAGGAAATTCTTAACTCCTTGAATGTTTTGCTCTTTTCAAAGAATTTTTGATTAAATTGTGCTCTGTTGCTTCATATTACTCAAAATTCCTGTGTAAGCATTTGGAGTCTAACTCCTGGAAGAGGTGAACAGCCCTTCTCCATAAAACTCCACCTGAATGATACGGGTTTCTACTGGAAACAGTTCCTCCTACCAGGTGGGCTCTTGACAATTTTTTCTCCCATGGGATAAATCATTCACAAATGTTAAATACAACTGTCGGACAGTTGGTTCAGTCTTAATTCAAAAGTTGAATTAAGGTTGGAAATTCTTTCATTGTACTGATCCCTGTGCTTTTGCCTTAGTTGTGGCCTTTTTACTGTGCAACTGTGAATTTGTCCATGGGAAAATAAATTAAAAAAAAATCTACTTGCAGTTAGGAGAAGCAATTTATTGAATGATATTATTAGACTTCAACAGAAATCTTTCTTTTGAGTTATAGTTCACATGCTCTAAGCTTCTACGGTCTGAATACTTGTAACGTATGCAGTATTTTTTTCCCAAAAATTGATGGATGAAGGGGAGAATCAAACAAAATCTGTTTTACTAAACGTGGCAAGCGGAAGGTTTTGTATTAATGTGGCTTTGAAGAGAGAAACTAAAAACTTGAGGGGGGGTAGAGGGGGAGAAAAGCAACCTTGCCCTGAAAGAAAACTCATGTGAATGCTATCAGCAGTGCTCCACTTGCAATTTCTCCACGTGTTTGTGGAAATGTAAGTGGATTTAAGCATCGTTAAGAAACGTGTGGTTGATGAAATCAGCTACATTCACGGATGGGCATGCATCTTTCTACGGCCTGTTTTAGAATTTGATTAATACATATTTCTTGCCTCCTACGTTTGCTCTCATTAAAACTTCTTAAATAGTTGGAAAGTGGCAAACTTGGAGCTTTTTTCCTCTGATGCTGTGTTTAAACAGTTTTACATTTACCATGTGCTGTTGAAATGTAGTAATGTACAGGGTGATTAACAAGAATTCTGCAATTGAGAAGCAAATGTAAATTAGTTTCTTTTTCCTTGAATCTTGCAGGTTTTTTTCTGGTGATGTGGGCTTAGTCATAGCAATTGCTCTTTAGTAAATTATTTCTAAATGTTGGGTGGTAGTGGTGGTTATTTCAAAGATGGGGTGATCTAGAAGAGACAGCTTGCAAGTCAGTCATATTAACAAAACTGACAATAAATGCCACAGAACATCATAATCTTTTTATACTTCTTTTGGTCATGCTGTTGAGGTAGGTGAACTATGTCCTTGTTTGTGTTTCAGAGAAGAAAGCTGAAATATAGTCACTTCAGGGAAAAAGCAAGTGTCTTGATTTATTGATGTTATTTTATCAATTTTGCACAGGTTTTGAGGGGAGGAGGGAAGGAAGGAAGATTAGCAATTTCAGATGAAGACAGGCAGAAATGTTCACAAATGCCTGTCACACCCCAAAAGCAGTAATCAAATTACTGCCACGAAGGAAAATGATATAATTGATTATGAAAATTGAAATCAGTGCCTAGAGCATTAGGAAAGCTGTCAGTGCAAGCCAGTGTATTTAAAAAGAAGTCTGGATGCAAATCTATTAAATATGTTTTTAAGGGGAAAGAATCTTCCACAGAAGGGTACAGTATCAGTAATTTATGGGCACATACCAACTGCTACTTCAGTGATTTATAGTGTCAGGCAGGGCTATTAACATGATTAGAGTTCAGAGTTTAATTCACTTCCCTTTTTGAAAGAGGAGAATTATCTCCTGTGAAGTCTCACATGAGTTGCTTCAAATGGGGTGTGAGGACCCTTCTGGGTTAAGCTGGAGGAACCATTTTACAGTAGTCAGAGAGGCACTGAGCATTGCGCGTCCCTGCTCGTTAGACATGTCTTTTTTTTTCAATTTTCCAAAGGCAGAAACCATCTAACAGAAATACTAAGTAACCTGGTGGCTTTTATTTTCAACACTATCAGTCTGTCACCAGCTCTTACATACGTCCCTATAGCAAAAATCAGTATTTGTACAGGACGTGTTGTAGTAGAGGAGGCTGGTTTTGAGTATAGCCAGTTAGGGTACCTGTTGCTGACAAAACTGATTCCAGAATCAGTAGGTGTGTGATTTGCTTTAGGCTTTTTCCTCCTAAATCTCTGAGTTCACATGCCTCTGCAGGACATAATTGATATTATCACAATATGTTATCAACATATATCAGTATAAGAAACAAAACTCAGCAAAACCTTGATGGGAACAATTCATAATGTTCATGGAAGACGGCTAAGGTTGGGGATAGCAACCCAGAAGACAATTCAGGTGCAAGCCACAATTCTGTTGTTGGCTGCAGCACAGGAGGGGTCCCCGCTGGTCTGCAGGTGGTTGCTGTGACATAACTGCACAGCCTGTCTCCTGGTACACGACCCGACACAGCTGATGTGTCTCGTGACCCATGCTGGAAAACAAGATACTGAAAATTAGGATGGAACTGTTGTCAGTTAAGGGATTTAAGTATTTTCTTCCTAACCTGACAGCACCATTCTGTTGGCACAGACTTGACTTTCTTAGAAGAAAAAGAAAAGTGTTCCCTTCTCAGTATCAAATGACTTTAGTTCTTCTGAAGATCCTAAAACCAGAACCATTTCTGAAAGCCTTGTTGTGACTGTCTTGTTATCTTCTGTGTTTATAGGAATGATATTTGCACAGTATGTCACACCTGTTAAGGTACTGCTGGCATGAAGACCCTGTGAGTTAGGCAATGGCATCATTACCCTCATTTTATGGATGAGAAGTGAAGCCCAGAAAAAAATCCTTTCTTACGGGATTGTGGGATCCAGAGACTGCAGGGAAAGGAACCAGGCTCCTCAAAAGCAAGACTAGTATAGGTTTAAAAACAAACAAACAAAAAAGAAACTGAGACTCATTGCTTCCTTCATTTTCTGTTTGCAGAGATTTTTAGATTTTAGGCACTTACCGCCCAATATACAAAATCTGTTTTTTGAACACAGTTTCTTTTTCCCTGTTTTCCTTCCAGAGCTGCTGCTTGCTATCTTGGGCATCCTCCTCTTTGTCAGTTTTCAATTAATCTCTCCCCACTCATCTCAGTTTGTTCCTCTCTGGCTGGCACAGAGCACTCCCGACAACTCTCGTCTGTGGGAAGGAAGTGTGATTTAAAGGGGAGGAAAGAGGGGCTGAGTGCTGATGGCTGAGTGGTATTTGAGCTGTAGGTTTATTGGCGTATGCACCTCAGTTTGCTTAAGGTCTGCTCCAGTATCTCAGGAGATTTCTTCCATCTCTCGTGGCTCACTTTGCGCTTCTACTTCTGGACTGGCTGGGTAAAACTTTAGGCAGACGCATTGCTCTTGCGCTGACCTTCAGTATTGCTCCCACAGCTAGTACGAAATGCCATACAAACCTTGATGCAATTTTCCACGGCTGCTGTAGGCACTGTAGGCAAAGTGTCTTATTAATGGCAGAACCACAGGGGATTCTGATTGCAGTGCTCCTCCTGATTGTCCCACTGCCTTAAAGCCGAGTTGTGCTTGGGATATCTCCTCATGCGTTTCTCTTGTGTATAAAATAATCCACACGTAGATGCTTCTCTATTATCAAAATGTTTTAGGAGAGCCTGGAATTAAAAGCTGTCTGTGTAACATTGGTGTCCTGGAAGGAGATCTGTGAGGCAGTAACGCTACCGGGAACTGGAAGGGGGAACTGAGACTGCAGAGTGGAGGTGTGTCAGAAGGCAGTGGGGAACTGGGTCTTGGACAGGGAAATTTTGCTGGGAAGCTGGGAGGGAAGGCATTTCAACACTGAGGTTTGGGTGGAAGTCAACGTACTCATCCTGGGTGGCTGGTGAGAATTGCACACACTAGGTGGGCTGAATGTCTGTTGGCGTTGGAGAGGCAGAATCCCTATATTTTAGAAAGCAAATAGCTTGCCTTTGTGTGAAGGAGAAAAACAAAATAATTCTTCTCATCTAAATGCTTGATTTCAACGCAGCCAGAGCGATCGCAACTTTCAAAGTGCATTTTCCCCAAGATGAAGTTTCAGCTGGCATAAAAGCTAACATTTGACATCTTTTTCATGTAATGACTATATTAACAAAAGAATGCCTCTCTGTTGGCAGCCTTTGTAAAACAACTCCAGTGCAGTTCTTCGTTCTCTTAACTCTTGTGAGTGGCTTAAAGTCAGCTCAAATCTCCTACTGAAATGCAAGCGGGTCAGCTTGTGTGCACACAGCTAGAACATTAGAAAGTGCTCTGCACAGCTTGAAAAGTCTTCTTTGCAATTTTTCGTTTCTGTTACGGTGGGCAGTACTAATACACTGGTGTTTGCTGCACTGCAGCATTTAACCTTTCTTTCCCATAAGCATTGTAATAATAACCACACTCTGCTCCACCAGTTCAGGCATCCAACGTGAGATGTGGCAGTACACTTCCGTAACATCTGCAGTTATTAGGACTTCATAATTAATTACATGTTTTAGTTGGTGTCGCAAACATTGACTTTGGCTGCTTGCTGAGTATTTTCCTTTTTCTGTGTGGGATGCAGCCACATTTAGGTAAACCTTGCACCTTTAGAGGAGGTCTGCATTGTCTTTAAAGTTCAGGGCTTTTCTCCGGTACTCAGTTGAATGTCTGATGGGAAGTCTGGTTTAAAGAAAATGTTCAGGGAGTGTTTTATGTGCTGTGTAATTTAAATAGCCTTCCTGACTTCTTCTGTGTCTTTTTTTTAAAAAAAAAAAAAAAAAAAATCTTTTTTTTTTTTTAAAAAAAAAAAAAAAAGAGAAAGAAAAAAAGTAGTGCATGACTGTATAAAGAAGGAGCAAATTTATATTTTAAGCCATGCCACCAACACAGCCTGGCAGGGTGTATATGTGGGAGGAGATTTCTAAATAGGAAACTGTGATGTGAGGAATATTAGGAGCCATGAGGATTGTGTGAATGTTGTCTCCTTAAAGCAGAAATGCTGAGAAAACTCTGTGCTTACACGAGAGAACAGTTTATGAACTGTGATGATTGGAAATGAAGCAAAGGAATGGGACTCTCACTCTGTAGACTAAAAAAACCCAAAGAACATTTCTGTACTGTCTTGATTTATTTTATAGTAATTTTATCTTCATCATTTTTCCATCATTTGCATAGTCCCTGTAGCTGACTGCAGCTGCAGGGAAGCACAGGAATTCTGAACAGAGCATAAATAGCAGAATTAACGTTTGTTTCATTACTGTGAACATTGTCTGG
Source organism: Heteronetta atricapilla (assembly GCA_011075105.1). Taxonomy (NCBI): domain Eukaryota; kingdom Metazoa; phylum Chordata; class Aves; order Anseriformes; family Anatidae; genus Heteronetta; species Heteronetta atricapilla. The sequence continues at coordinate 12,272,297 of CM021743.1, read as the reverse complement.
AAAGGTGAGAAAAAGAAATATGAGATAAGTGCTAGACATCAGCTTCATTATAATTTACATTTTATTAATAAATATTATTGGAAATGACATTTTCCTTAGCCTCAGAAGCAGTTTACAATAGGTGCTACAGGGGTCATATTTCCTGCTGGTTTAAATTGGCATAGCTGAATTAAAGCATGATGATTTTCCACTATCCTTGGAAACTGCTCTAGTTGGACGAGAAAAAGTTATCTCGCTTTGTCAGGCTGAATTGCAGAACTGGGCTTTGCTCTTCTCTGCGTATCGCTGTGACAGATAACAAGCCTTTAATTTAGTGGAGAAAGGCATATGAATAACCAACAGCTAGAAATTAAGGCCAGACAATTTAAAATTAAAAGTTAGACAGTACTGGACAGTGGAAGATGATGTAATGAATTACCAGGTAAAAGGAGTATTTCCTTTCTTTTGACGTTTTCAGATCATGACAGATTGCTTTTCTGGGACATATGGAGTTAGACTGAAGCTATGGGCTTAATACACAGATAATTGTCCAAAACTGGCTTGTGTAATGTGATCGGGTTAAGTTATCCAATGGTTGGTTCTGGTCTTAAAAATCTTTGATATCCAGTACTAGGTACTTTGCCGATGGTGTAACATTCCAAATCCCCTTAAAAAGCAGGAAACAGTGAGGTGAAATCAGTATTTCCTATTTATAATTTCAGATTATAACAGAAATCTTTGTTCTGTGAAAGTAATGTTGTATTCATATTAAACCTAAATTGAGGCTTATTCACTAAAGCCGCCTTTTTTTTTTTTTTTTTTTTGTATGATGGGTGGAAAATAGTAGAGCAAAGCATCTGCTGCATGGTGGAAGCTATTCTAAGAGATTGCTCAGCAGTTTTCATCAGATGAGATTTTGTAAACTCATCGTTACAGGATATAAGGGAAACATATGTCTGAGAAGCAATCTTGGTTAAAAAGGCAAAAGAGAGCTGGGTTAATACAAACGTAATGCTGAGCTATGTCGCAGTGTCCTGTTCATCCCTGGATAGAGATTGCTAATGTCCTGGGAAGGTTGTGTTGACAGCTGCTTCTTTTAATGCAGATGAGTAGGTGTTCTTTGGTGTAGCTGATGTTTGTTCTAGATGACCAGAACTGTCTGACAAATGTTTCTGCACGAGGCATGATGTGTGCCCTGCATATGGTTTGCTTACAGACATCATTTTGAATCATTATTCTTGGTTTGTTTCTGAAGAATTCTAAACATTCCTCCAAAGAAATTCAGTAAAGAAGGATCCCTGATCAGCTGTTGAGTTCCTGGATCTGGGAGAGTCACAAGGCACTTAAATGGAAAAAAATATATATTTATTGAAGGCTAGTGCTGAAGACTGCTGTCTCCCACTGCAGCAGGAAACCAAATTTTGAAAGGAGCTATGTTTCCTGGCTGTGAAGCCATTAGCTCATTTTGTTTTGAATTTGTGTTTTTTTTCAGCTGGGTTGTGTCAATCATCTTCACATGGGGTAGAAAAGAGTATCTTGGTGGCATTTCATAAAGCTGTAGCAGCTCAGCTTGTTCACATGGAGTGGAAATCTGGCTCTCCTGCAGTCCTACGCAGAAGTCATTTTCTTCAGCAGATCAGAGCTTCACTCAGTGTCTGCTATTACCTGTTCTTTCTACTCACTGTGTAGGCAGAACTGTCACCAGGAGAGTGTGTTTGGGATGGGACCACCAGGGTCACTGTGTCAGTTTTTGTGCTATTGTGAGAAATCCCATCATATGAGCCCTTTCACTAACTGATCTAAGTTCTTTTCAGAACCGTGAACATTTTTTTTCCCCACTACTCCCAGTGGAAAACCGATATAGAACCTCATCTTCTGATTTTATCATATACATATTCATACCTGTTTTGCACCCACGTGCTTTTAAGTCAACACTGTACTTCATTGTAAATAGGCTATTGCCTCCGCAGTGTTTGCTCTCATCTATCCATAAGCAGAAGTCAAATCCCTCCTCAGCCTTCCTTTGCTTTGTTTGGTCAGGCCAGCAATGATCATCATCTAAGACCTCTCCACTCACTCCAGAGACAAAACTGAAATTGCCCATGTGAGAAATTAGTGGTTGCTAATGCTCTAAAAAAGAAGGCTAGAGGAAACTTTAAAGAAAGCTAAGCTGAGAATCTTCAGTTTAACTTCTGTTTCATGACTTTAAAAAAAAAAAAAGTCATCATCTTTCTGTTTTGTTAAAGCTCTGATATCTTTCAAGCTCAGCAATATGAGGGACACGTTTATTTTTCATCACAGAAAGTTCCTTGGGAAAAAAGTCAAGGAGGAGAGAACTGGTATTATGTTTTTCATGTAGTAGAAGCAATCTGTGGTGTGTATTGTGGAAAATACTACTGGGTGTGCTGGTGTGAGATGTCGCTGTAGTCCTTGTGGCAGAGTTGTTCCCTGTGAATTGATTTTTTGGCACTTTGGTGTGATCTGGAAGAATCTGTGTTCTTTAATACCTCTGTTCAAGGATTTATCCTGTTAAAGAAGCAAGCTTTCATACAGATATGTTGTATCTAGACATATACTTCTTTGGTTCAATGAGAAGGCAAATTTCAGAGCACTGATAGCGGACAACTGATAATAGCTTCAAGTTTAAAGAAAAGGATGGAATGACTGAATAATCTAGGGCATTAAAAAGAGGCTGGACTAGAGATGACTCGGTAAGGGGATAGTGGTGAAGGTCTGCTAATCATGAGATAAAAAAGGGAAAATTTGTTCTCTAATAGAAGAATCAAGAAGCATCATGTATAACGTCAGGTGACATAGAGAAAATATATATATACAAAAGGAGATTATTCTTCACACAGAACTTTGTTGTGGAAGTCCCTGTAAAGGATAATCTGATTGCTGAAAGTTTATAAGGGTTTAAGACATGCACATGGGAAAATGCATTTGTAGCTTCCACATGCACAGGGAACCTCCACTGGCTCTGGAAGTCCTTGGACCATAAGTAGGAAATATTTTGGTAAAATATCATGATACTTTGTCCTCTTACATTTCTCCCAGGTCATTCAGTATTTGAGACTCTCCAGAACATATAGTTCAAAAAACCTCGGGGCATAACGGGTTCAGCTGTTCTTATGGGGCTTTGTGTCATTTATGTTCTTGCAAGTCTCATAAAGTTTTTTACAACTAGTGGCAAATGATTGTGTTGATATTAATATGTCCATTTAAATGCTGTTATGTGACATGCGAGTTGACTGTTGATTTCCCAATAGAAATCTTTAATACTGAAGAAATCCAAACTGCTCCTTCTGAGAAGTCATAACAGGTTTTATGGGGAAAACTGCCAGAAGAACTAGATAAAGAGCTCTGAAAAGAGGGAGAGGGGAAGAAGTATTACATTTTGTATTTATGCTCAAGCCAGTATGTTTGATTGCAGGAAGACATTTGAAAATAGCTATACTGGAGCTCTGAAGGATTGTTCAACCTACTGATACGAGCTCTGGGATCTGGGCTATAAACTCCTTGAAACATGAACAGATGTTTTGGAATATAGCTTCAAAGCTTTGAAAGACTTTTCCCCACATGCCTTTCTATGTGAGGAGACTTTTAAGAGCTGCTGAATAAATTTTATTATCTTTTCTACAAAAGTACTATCCACATGGAACAGGCAGGCTTTGAACAGTTGTGGGCTCAGAAGTGAAACAATAACAATATAATGCAGGCCCAATTGAACAAAAATGGAATAGAAAGGGGAGAGATGCATGTCAGCCTGTTTAGGACCCAGAGGGGTGTGAGTTTTGAGATGCTTCAGTAGCTTCTTCATGAAGATAAGTAAACACAAGGGAACTATATTGGCTTTAGCTCTGCTACATTAGATAGAAGGATTCTTAATGTTGGGGAAGAACATAGATGAATAACAATCGAGATGTTAGTCGTGTTATTTTCTATGCATTTAGAAATGTATCTGACAGTGGTAAAACTGAGTTGAGAACCTAAAGAGTTTAAATGGGCAGGAGAAGTGAATAAGTTTAACCTGTTCTCCGTTTTTTCACCCTCTACTCATATATGAAACTGGTTATCCTACTTTCTCTTCTCTCTTCCACTTCACAGTAGACTGAACACCATTTCTGTTATTATTATTATTTTTTTTTGTCATTCCATTGTGGTCAATATAGGTGGGGGCGTAGCAGTGCCAGATTATGTGGAAATATTTCTGAAGACTAAGCTCTTGTTATGTATTGGTACTGGAGACTCGGGAAATTATAATCCCTGCTGTAGGAATTTATCAATTTTAAAGAAGAAAATACAAGAAAACCATCTAGAAATAGGGGACTGAGACATAAGAAATTAATCCAACTCGACTGAATCCAACTCAATTCATCTTTTTAACCTGGAAGTCTAGAATGAATTTTAACACCTACAGCTTGCTGCTACTTGGACAAATAAAACACCAATATTGCCTTGCAATATTATCACAGGTTCATTAACACTTCTGGTTTATTTTATAGTTCCGGGGGGGGGGGGATCCAGGAATTCTTTAATTAAAAACATAATGGATAACATTTTTAAAATTATTATCTATTTAGCTAATCTCCAGAATACGTCAGAATACATAACAGGCCTTTCCCTACTGCATGTGCCCACACCTCTCCTCTGATCTAAAGCCTTCTTGAACATAGCTTAAGTGGAAAAAAAAAACCACCACTAACAACAAGAAAAAACACCATAATGTCTCTGTGTGCATTTCTGTTTCATTCAGCCATCCCATAAAACTTTTCTGCCATTTATACATACCCAACAATGTAGTGGGTGGGCATTGATGTGTCCTTGGTGAGAACTGTGAGCTGTTTTCTGCAGCCAGAAAGGGCAGACCAAATCATTTTGAGAGGGCTCCTGTCAAGAGTCTGTCTGTGCTTACCTTGTTGCATTTTAGAGGGTTTGTTCTCCTCTATTTAGGCATTTCTTTGCTGTGTGCCATTGCAGTGAGTTGAGACCACACACAAAAGAGTTGCAATAGGGATTTTCCAGTTTGAAGATCTGAGCCAGTTGTAGCATCGCTTTGCTTTTATTACCAAAGGGGAATTCACCCTTCATTCACATGGCTGCCAGAAACTCTGGCCCATTTCTTAAACTCCATTCTGCCTTTGTTAGTGTATTTGCAAGGTCAAGATCTACTTCTAAGTAATAGCACTTCCTGTGGGGAAAAACACTGACAGAATCTGTGGCAGTTACTTTACTTGATTTACTATCAAGTTTATATTGACCACGAATAGGGTATCTGGCTGTGATGTGACACACACAACTGCATTTATGTAGAAGTCTTTGTTTTTCTTACAAATAAATGTATTGATGGATTTTCATGTGGGTGTGTGACTTTAGATGAAGAAATGAAATTACAGGGTAAGATAACAACCCAAACAAGCTCTGAAAATACGGGAAATGTGGCAGCAAGAGTGTGTGCTCAGAGAAGACTACAGCCCTTCAGATTGCCAGGTTTTCCTTAGCAGCTACTTTTCATTGTGGGTTTATGTGGCAGAAGGAAGCTGACAAGGTTGCCAGCCTGCCTAATGATCTTCGTCTAACATTTACCTTATGAAAGAGGAATAATTCTGTTAAATTAACATCCTAGCATATTTGCTGTCCAGCTAACTGAAGAATTAAATAGCTGGAAGAAAATGTTTTATGACTCATTTATCCATAAAAATTGCTGAATTTTTCTTGCAAAAGGGAAAGACTTTTCAGTAGTTGTGTTCTACACTGCCCTACACCACTTGCCTACATATAAATATATATATTAAATAAAAGCTACATCTCTGTGGGAAGTATGACAGCACGTGGAGGGATACCACTCTTTGAGCAACCTGGGCTCGTGCAAGCACCAGTGCTTTGCCGCACGGAGTTCTGCTGCTCTGAGGAATCAGAGACTGTTAATGACAGCCTACAAGTCTGTGACACTTGGAACACACTATCAATCAAACGTGGCACCTCGTGCCAGCCTCGCCAGCTGTCCTCTTCCATCAGTGTCTGAAAGGACCTCAGAGAAGGCTGCAGGTGCCAGCTGCCATCCTCAAATAACCGCTGGATCTGCTGCGGGATACGTTTTTTTTAACCAAATCTGTTTAGATTGAATTTTCAGTTTTGACAGTCCCCTTTGAATTTCAGTTTAGAAAAGGAGAATAAACAAATTATCAGCTAATAAACAAAGCAGCACATCCATAACAAGAAACCTTAGCCTGGGGTTTAGCACTTATCTGTTGGAAGCCCGTTGTGAGACATCACCATAAGTGTCTGTGACAGCAGATGATGTTGCTGAGGATGTAGTAGACTCATTTTGCTTGGTTTGACCAAAACTTGTAGTGTTGCAGTGAAGTTACAGATCCACAGGTCTGTGTCACAGATCACAGACCCACCAGACTGAAATTTTAAATGGTTTCTTTTCCTGGATGTTGGATGTGCCAAAGAGGTCAAGAAAAGGAAGGCTCTCAAGAGGAAGACAATTTTCTGAGAAAATATATTGAGAACATGCTTATTAGAATGTTCCATAAGCAAATTTGTTTTCTTTCAGTCATTTCCAATGTAAAAGAGAAATACATATTATGCAAATGTGAAGAGCTTGTCTGTGAGTCCTAGATGAGCTTCTGATATTGCTGCACCACCTGAAAACCTCCGTGTGTGAGAGGCCTGCCACAGAGGGGTGAAATGGTGGTTTTCAGATCCCTAGGCAGGGAAATTCAGCATTTTTAAGTCTTGAGGACTTCAAATCTCCAGAGCTTGAGTAAGTCATGCTGAGGAGCTTGCAGGCACAAGAGGCTTGAATAGGAGGAAGATACGGGCAGTCAGGTTTTCATGGCAGAAACCTATATTTCAAAGCAAGCAAAATTTCCTTCTGCTGCTGTACCCTCCAGTCGTACATATGGCAGGCGATATAAACCCTCTTTGCAAAGAGGATCTACTGCTGTTCTGGATTGCAGTGGTTCTGAGTGCAGCAGGCTGCCCTGCACATCTAGATTGAGATTTTCCCTGCTATTATCATCACCAGATTCTTGTCCTTATTCGCTGCTTTCTAGGCTGCTCATTCTTATTCTCTAGCATGTATGACTTTTCTATTATTTGCTTGCTAAATGCAATTGGTTGCAATTTTCCAGGTTGAAAAGATGAAGCTCCTTTGAAAACTGTAATGGAACATCCCCAGGTTGAAACAGGTCCTGAGCACAGCCAATGGCATAGGGCCTTTAATTTACTAAACATCAGCGGTTTGATGGCAATTCAACATGACTGGTGATTGCCTGCATCGTGTTGCTGCTATGGCTGAAAAGGCTGTTTACCTCTGGAAGACAGAAAGCTCAGCTGAGCAACACACAGAGCAATCTCCCCTGACCTGCTAATATTTTTTTTCCCCAAAAAGACTCCACAGTTGCTGAGGAGCATAAGCCCTTGGAGAAAAAATGATCTTTCTCTGTGTGTTTGTTTGCATATCTGTTATGAATAGATCAAACTAGAAAAATGGTGTATGGGGCTTCACGTGGAAAAGAGCACTATCCCTGTATATTTCTTGGCTGGGAAGCATTTCAACCAGTGGAAGACATTTGTTTTCCAACAGATTTTTCTCACGTTTATTCTCCCTGCCCTTCTCTGCGCTGAAATCTTTCTCTGTATTTCTGATGCTTGTTGTGGAGCTACTTAGATGTATGATTGGCCTTGTACGAGTTGGGGAACAATGGTTCAAAAAGAAAAAAAGAAAAAAGCCATCTGTTCTCATTAATTTGGCAAAATGATCAGAACGTTTTCTCAGAGAGACTATGCTGCATGTAGGGAAAATAGAGGCAGGAGCTCATCCGTTTATGCTAACAGCTCAGTGCAAGTGAATGCAAACTTACCTGCCAAAGAACAGTCATGTTTCTAAAAATGAATTTGGGGTCCAAGGTCCTCAGACAATACCAGACCTGACAGTCTTTTATGCATAGACTGCCTTGTAGGCAGTGGTGGTGTTATCTTCCTCCCACTGCCATACTAGTGATTATGGAGGGAATATTTTTTGTGGTAAAAAGGCAGCTTGGATCTTGCATACTCTTTGAAAAAAGAATGTAATAATTAAGAAAAAGCCCAATTTTCAGAGGCATGCATTCACAAGTAGTCCAGTTCAAGTTGGCACATGCATGCAGTAAGTTTAGGTTGCTGCTGGAGCAGTGGCTGCTAAATGGCAGACTTTATAGTTTACTGCTAATGGCTGTAATTCCGATGTGCCTTCATCCTTTTAACACTTGGCTTTTAGGCCTTGTCCTCTGGGCTTTTGTGGGTACAGAGCAAAATTTGTTGAAATACTTGCGTGTGTGTTCTCATTCGCAGGCTGAGCTGTTTGCAGGCTCCTGCAGTCCTACGTGGCCCATCTGTTGCTGGTGCAGGCGCTAACGGACATGACTTGCATTGCTCTCGCTGCTGCTGGTGAATCTATCACACAGATTACCAGCTTGCTGAAGATGATTTTATGGACTCTGCAGCTGTTTTTTTAAAAAACTAGATTACTGTTGCATTTAGAAACATTTATCACCACTGGACCAATGAGGAATAATAATTTAGAGAGGCTGACTGGATTTAATCAGTTTTAGAAGATGAGACTTAAATATAAGAGATTGAGAAGGCTGATAGAGCTAATGATTTGAATATGTAATGTAGGTCCTGCTTGAACCATAGAGCATTTTCTCTGGCCACAGTTGGTTCATAATAATGAAGCAATTGCAAAAGTTATCAAGTCAATAGATGTAAAACGCTTTGTGCAAGGAACCTGGGAGGTGGGGGAGGAAATCACCTGAACTGAAAATTGAAATAGACATTGTTTGAGATTTTTTTCAACGTGAGAATTCAAAGAGTTAATTTTCTAGCCATTTTCATAGTATATAAGAGGAAAACTGGGAATTACCTTGGAGAAGAAAGATACCCTTGTAACCATCACACTGAAGTAAGTCTCTGGGCAGCTGCTGTTGGTGCAGACCTCCACCATGTAATTACAGGACAGCCCTGGGCAGGTGTTTTAACTTCCTTGGCACTCAGTTCTTCATCTGTAATGTGGATGTTCTAAACCTTTCCTACTCTTGGTTCTTGATTTTTTTTTTCTTTTTCTCTGTTCTGCTTGTTATTTTTGTAGATAGGGAAGTGCTGACTTGATGCAAGGAAGACAGGCTGGCTGAGGTAGATGCTGTGCAAATGCACACTGATACAGTCTCTGCCCTGGTATTACCAGTCTAAAAAATATATAAATATACATATATATATAACTGCATTGTGTTGTTGCTATCCTAAAAATAAATAAAACATGAGCTGGTCAAGGACAGCGACAGCACTAAGATCAGAGTTTGTGTTATGGGCAGTGTCGTTTGTAACGTATAAACTGGGCTAATGTTTTAAGCAAGCAAGCAGACTGTGTAAGCTCATCATTTTAAATCCCTGTGTAGTAGGAACCTAACCCATCTTTTACTGTCCTCAGTGGGAGCAGAATTCTGTCTTTGTTTTCTTTAGCAAAGGCAGCAATTGTAAATATTTTTCTGTTTCTGTGCTGAATTAATTGAGAGAAATGCTGCTCTTTTGCCCACCTCCTCCTGGCAGTGTTGGTAGGGCTTTTCTGGGCTCTGGAGAGAGTTTAGTCTCACACCTCTTTTTAAAGAGATGCTTGATGTGACAATAAAAAGTCCAAACCCTTCAGAGGTCCTTTTGAAAAATTCAAAATTTGGGGTGCTTGAGATGTCTTTACCCCCTGCAAAACCAATCTTTTCTGCTGAAGCAGCTGGTGCAGAAATATGTTAACTCTTTTTTCCTGCCTCATTCAGGTCAGGTCCTTCACTCCCCTAGAAGAAGGGATAAACTCAATTGGTGGTTGACACCAAGGTCCTCTAAAAAAGACAAATATACCGTAGGAGCTCGATGAAGGAAATTGGGTTGGGATAGGGATTTTTCATCAACATCAGGCCTGACAGTGAACTAACACCACAACTAGCTGAGTGATTGAGAGTCTTGAAAAGGTGAAATATTCAGTAAATGCCATATTTTGTGTAATACTGTATCAGCTGCTGAAGCTGTGCCTTTGCTTCGTCTTCTCAATCAAGATCAGGGATGCCTTGTTCCATTCTGGGTTTTTGACGTGCTTTTGTCACAGTGCACAGTAATGATGGGGCTGCATGCTGATTTTCTTTAAATCAGTGTGCTTACTAGACAGATTTGGTCACGAAAAACATCAGGAATTGTAAAGTTTTTTATTGTTATTATGGCATCAATATCGCAAAGCTCTGTTTGAAATTAACTTTTTTATTGTGCCATATGCTGTTGAAGGCAGTCTTTTCTGCATAGTTCATTCTAAGTTGACCATGGATAGGGTGAATCATAATGTTGCATCCCAGATTCTACCCGCAGATTTGAGATACGGAGAGGTCCATGGCCAGCTTAGGTTCACTAAGGTAAAAAGGCGGTATTCGTCTTGCTTAGTCTTAGCCAAAGAAAGCTGCAAAGTCAGTTTTTTATATTCCCTCTGTAGTTGCTGGAATTGACAAACCTCCAGATACAGCTGAACCCCTCTACCTTACACTTCTGTCTTTGGTTATAATGAAATGCACACTGAACAGGGTGGTCTTTTTCTACTAACTCCAGAAGGAGACTCAAATCAGTTTGAATACATGACACTCTCTTAGCTGGGAGAGTACAATAAGCCCACTCTCAAGTAGGTGGGGGCAATCCTGGTTTCTTTCTGGGTTCCTGGTGAATAACATGCTCCTTTTCTGTGCTCTGTCAATGTAAGAATGTGCACGTTTTACCTCCAAATTTGTTTAAATGCCAGAGAGTTTATAGGAACTTCCAAAATCTTATAACTTTGAAACTGTATTTTCATCCCCAAAGCACCATATATTAGACCTACTTAATATTTTGCATTTTTGGCATAGGAAGATGTCAATCATGTTGGTCACATTTTGTTAGAAGTCATGCATGGTCCAGTTCATTAGCAGTTTTCCTCACGTTTCTAATAGTATGTAGCATGCTGAGCTAATTAAGGGACTACGGCAAGAAGTCACCGATGAGTAGAGATTGAATGTCTTCAGATGAAAAGGCTACAAGTTTCCTATTGAGTTTAAAGAACAGCCCTACCGAAGCTTTGATGCTTAAGCAGATGCAGCATGTAGAAGCAACCAAATCAAGGGTTAGGGGGAGATGAAATTAGTTCCGTTGACTCGTATTTCCTATGTGTACATTTCTAGGAATATTTATTACCTTGTGGGTAACTAAATATACAGGTGATTAATTTTTGCTCAGTAATTATACAGGTTGGTACAACAATTTTCATTAGCTCTTAACCTTCTGCTTAGCGTTTCTCTTTTAAGGCTTGAAGTGGGCAAACTGAGGGGGTGTTCTTTTTTCTCACATTTTCAGGATATTCACTTCTTCTTTTTGATTCTTGGCAATGTAAAAATTAAGCAGGATGAACTGAAGAGCCATTCTCAGACAGAGTTCTTAATAATATTACACTTAAAGAGTTCAGACATTTTTAGCTATTTTCCTTCCAAAGGGGGAATATAGAGGTAGATGGAATGGTTGTTGATGAATCTCAGCCGGATTGTTAACGCTCAAGGCAGTAGTTCTTCTCTTTAGAATGACAAAAAACACAAGTATAAACAGCCATGAAATCCAGGTGGTAGCTACTACCCTGTTTCTGGTTATACCTTTTTTCTGCTTCAGGGTTAGGAGGTAGCACAGAAAAGGACCGAGGTCACTTGTTTGCCCTGCTGATCAGGGGTTCAAGCAAAGCTGGTTGAACAGGAGGGCCTTATGACCAGATAGATATTTCATCAGTAGGAATATTTCTTCTTAACCTGACTAGAAGCGCACTCTCCGACCTACAGAATTGAGTTAGAACACATCTCTGTTTCACGTCTGTTTTCTGAGAGTTAGAGCCGGGTGCCCTTGAAATGCTCCACCAGATCTAGCCCATGACAAGTGTTGACCTTTTCTGCACAGGGAATCCCAGGCTGTTCTGTGGTGGCAACTTTCATTGTGCAAGCATTTCAGCCTGGCACAGTTCCTCCATCCAGATATCAGCTCAAATCCCTGCCCTGATGCAAGAGAAGGAGACATATGTGGAACAGACAGCCAGGGAGAGGAGATGGAAAGTTATTCATCATCAGGGCTACTTGATACTGTTATAAAACCTTCTTAAAAGTATCACTTTGGTGTTTACTCCAGTCATCAAATTTGCAAGGAAATCCCTGAGTTACGAATCCTCCTAATTTCAATATAAAATGCAGAGAAGTTAGTATGGATCACTACTGTGAATAAAGGAGAATGCCATCATTGCTCTTTACAAACCTCAGTTTCTATTTCTGCATGAATTTATTCTCTAAAAAGCTTTCCACCAAGATAGCAAGTGACCTCATTATTTGCATGTAGGATGAGAAATACAGTTGGATGCGGTTCAGCTGCAGGGTTTTGAGCTAATACTCGATTTCTCTTTTTGGAAGAATGTTTTTGCTATGCTTCCCACATTGACCTTGTTGTTACTGATATCTCCATCTTCCTCCTGCTCCTTCCTTGACTTTTTGGGAAGGTTGTATGCCTGGGATTTACAGCCTTTTTTTTTTTTTTTTTTTTTTTTTGTATATAGTGACTGTTGTAGAAAAGATGAATAGGGAGGAGAGCTCTTGTATGTTCCTCTGCTTGGAACCTTACTCAAGGTTACAGATCTTGGGTGACTTTTATTGTTACCTTTTCTGACAACAGCCTCTCAATATGAAATATAAACTAAAATATAAGCCCTGAGAAAAGTGGTGGACAAACTGGAGATAGAACTGAAAGGACTGGCATGGAGATACAAATTGCTTATTGTTTATAGTATTTGTCTACTTAAAGCCCACTTCTCTCTTGAGAGCCTGGCTTACTTAAAGAAGAATTGCTACACTCTGAGAGAAGTTTCCTGTATCATAACAGTGTTATAGAAACATGTTGTGAAACCAGCTGCCATGAAATTGAATTACAGGTGTTGTATTCTTCACTGCTTAAATTGCTCTATTATATCACAGGCCTCATAGTTTTGTTTTGAACAAATAACTGCAATTTAGTAGGAGCCTAAGAGATGACAGTATAAGAAGTCAGGGGTTGTTTAAGGCTTCCCTAATGATGGAAAATTGTTCTTATCCATCTATATGTATCGTCTTTGTCAAAATGCGTGTTCAGTGAATGGGAAAGGAAAACTATTTCCTCATGGCATCTTGTTTTGAAGTTTTCTTTTATATTTTTTCAATGTGCAAAATAATCCCCTGTAGCTTTTTAGACTACTCAAAGCAATGTGGTCATTCATATTTAACTTTGACACAGCTCTGATGCATCAAATAATGGCACTGGATGTAGTCAGGTATTTCATTTTCTTCACTTTCAATTTACTGGAATTAAATAGATGGTCGCTCAACCTAAAACTTCAATGGTTTTCATGGGATAAGATTTTAAAAGATCCTTCAGGAAATATTTTAAAATAACTCCCAGTGCAGAAAACAGTTACTGATATAGGTCATAATTTAAAGATAATTTGTCTGTGTTTAGATTTCTAATCACTAGCACCCACGCCTTTGCTCCTTTTCACCCAACCCACCTCACATGGTGGCCTTTCCCCTGATGTACTGAGCAGTTTACCCTGGAGATTTATGTACGTGAATCTCCATATTTGGCTTTGAAATAGCATAATTCCAACAGAAAAGGCATGCTTCTGAGAACCTTGGACTGATGAAAAATAACCTGTATTTCCCTACTACCTATCCAAGCACGAATCATGCTACTGAAGTCCCTACGTACTGAAATTCATGAAGAGAAGCCACTGTACTACTGGGCTGGAACAAGCTCTATTAGAACCTGTATACCAATCTGTTCCTAGTCTGACAATCTGATGAGATGCTATGCATGCATATTGCTCCCATTGTCATGGAGTTTGCAAAAAAAATGAGACTAGAAAGGAGAGCAAGAGGTCAGGTTGCTCATCCCCTTGCCTGAAGGCAGGGGCTGTTCTTCTTAGGTCGTCCTGACAGATGGCTGTCTAACTTGCTTTTAAAATTCTTCACTGATAGAGGTTTGCTTATGTGCTTCAAAGTGTCATCTGTGGAAAAGCAATTAAATCTGCTTGAATGATCTGACTTTGTCCATGTTCCATTAGCAATTAGGATCAGTTTCCTTGCTTGCTTCATTTTTTATGTAAAGGCTTTTTACTTGTAACTCTCTGGATTAGCAGTGATTGCTTGTTTTTCATTTATTTTTTCTTCTGTTCATCTCCTGGTTTGAAGTGTGATTTGTCAGCATCTGGTTTAAGCCAGTTTGTCTCAAGCCTCTGATGCTATTGGTGGGAGGTTGCCTGAAAATCCCCTTATGTTTCAGAAATTTCAATTTCATGACTTTTTTTTCTTTCTTTTTAAAGAAAAAAAAGGGCGGCGGGAGGGTGATTTTGGGTGCAAATTCTTTTCAAATAAATTTTTGCTGGTGAATCTTACATAGGTACTCTTCGTCTTGTCACTTGAAGTGAGATGTCAGAAGATAAAACTACGCTCACAAAGTTCTGTGAAAAATTAATGCATGCTGTAATTCAGACGATGTGTTCCTGAAGTGCATTTAAATGTTACGTGGTTTGGTTTGTGCAAATCCTATTTTGAGAGAAACCACATATGTAGTGAGGGTTCTTTCAGAAATTCAATGAGGTGCTGCTGGTCGTAAAAGAAGAGAGGAGAAACGAGGGGTACAGGCTGGACAGCCTAATGAGGGTACACAAACCTACTGATGCAAAATTGCAAATTACAGAAATCACACAGCATTGTCCCTGCTTTTATTGCTCTCAGGGCTGCTCCAGAGCTGCAACATCACACTGGGATTCAGATGTGCTGGCAATGTACCATGGCCATTGCCAGTCACAGCGTCTGCAAAGCCTCCGCCTGACTCAGAGCTGGTGCTGGCATGACGATCTGGTACCACATGCTGATAGAAATCGTCAGACTCTGAACTACACTGATGGATTAAAGTGCTCTTGGGCAAGCTAGGGAATAAACTTGTGGGATATTAAGAAAAGAAGTGATGTTACAGTGTAATATCACAGATACAGGTTCCCTTGTTTATGCACCAGTTTGCCTCCAATGTCAGAAAGTCAAGGGTGCACGAAGTGATGATAAAGCTCCAACTTCCTCAGGTATGTTACGGAGAAATACAGGGGTTTCTGATTTCTCTGTACACTGTGCACTCTTCAAGTGTGTTTCTTCTTGAAGCCAATGAAGTGTTTGGAGCATCTGTTATGCTGCAGGGTAAGCATCCTTACCTGGATAAGGCAGTGCTTTGTGGGGTAGAAAAATTTGAGCCTGGGGTTGGAGGTAATAAGAAGTAAAAACGAAGTTTTACAGAGAAGTGCTTAGAAACGCTGGGAAAAAGTGAATTCTGCTTTACTTTCTCATTTCCTGCTCTTCCTCACCCATACAAATTGCCATTGGTAGTGGTAAGTGTATAAAGGCTTAACACAGTTCTAGCCAGATCAGTAAATTACAATAAAAATTTTGAGGAACTTCTGCTTGTTTTGTGGGGTGCTCCTCTGACAGGACCCTGTCCACAGAAGGATTTATTTGCACCAGTGCTGAATTTAAGTCTAGCTCCTTATGACAATTATATTAATTATATGTATGCAGACTTGTCCCTTCTGTCAAGAGCAGATCACAGGGATCGATGGATGTATTTTCTAAGCATGGTGTTTCGCAGCTGGATTAAGAGCAGCAGAACTGAACTAGCACTTTTTTTTTTTTTTTTTTTGCCTTTTCCCCTTTGGCAGGAACTATAATTACTTGGATGAAATTAATACATAAAATATGTAATAAGTGTTAGGGAGAAAAAGAAAAAACACAAACCACTTATTTTTCTTAAGGTAGTAGAAAGAATTTTTATAGTCTGCTGGAAAAATAACACCACACCTGCCTGAGAACAGTTCATCCAAAGAAAATCTTGTCTTTGCAGTATTCAGTGTCACAGTTAGTTATGAGACACAAATTCTGGCTGTTGAAGTCAGATCTCTTCCTGGAAGCTGCACTGTACACTGATTTGGAGTAGAAGTTAGGGGAACCCTCTAAAAGGGTATTTATAAAGCTCTGGTTTTATCTGTCTTGCTAATAGCATGATACCTAATAGTCTAGTGCAGTCTGCATACCTTGGAGATGTGATCACCAGATACTTCTGCTGTTGATGATGGGCTATTCATCTTGGTAAACTGGGATAATTTGGAGGAAGCATTGGATTTCTTTTTCCTTTAGAAAAGAACAAAAGAGTTTGCACTGAATGCAAAATCATTTGAGATAAGTGATGAGATTACTTGGTCAAAGCAGAATAAAAACTAGGAGGGATGTCATTTGTTGTTTTATTTTTTTTCAAGCTGCTGACATGATGTGAGAGTTGCTAATGCAGTATGAAGTACAAATGATATGCAAAATTCCCTGATAACTACCTGGGAATTCTCATTCCATCAGCAACTTTTGTGTTATCATAAATGAGACAGCTTGAAAGGCACTTGTTGCGTTTTGTATTGTATGTATAAGTCATTTGCACTTCAAATGAACTGGCCTAGATTATTTTTGATTTTTTTTTTTTTTCTGCAAGGCTTTCATAAGCGATGGAACAATACTGAATTACTGCTCTCTTTCACATGTAACAATTCAAGAATCACAGAGTGAGGAGACATATGACAAATGAATACCTTGGTGCAAACTGCCTAGCAATTTGGATTGTAAAAGCTAGGCTTCAGAGAGTCAGATTGGGATGTCTGATCACCTTTGAAAATGTTGAATGTCTGGATTTTAATTGTAATGTATATTTATGTTCAGATTATAGCTGTTACTTCAGTGCTTTTAGCACAACGTGAGTGGAGTGTTCTTCTGTATTTCTCTGGAACACCACACCCAATCCCAGTGCCCAGTCTGTAGGAGTTGAGGAAGAACGTGGGGAGTTAGGAGGAGAGTAGATTTCCTTCACAGGGTCCAGAGAGCACTGTAGTGGTTCACACACACCGGGGGTACAGATGCAGTCATAGCCAGTTCCCTCCTTTGAGCGGTTGTTGGTTGCTGGGTCAGCCCTGTCTGTCCTCTGGCCCCAGTGTGCCAGGCAGGGGGTGGTTGTTGGATGGCGCGAGGTGTGCAGGCCCTCCCCAGGGGACAGTGGTCTTCATAGTGTGCTTCAGGGTCTGTTTCAGACAAACACTAGCACAGAAAAATCCAGCTCGAGTTTTTGGGAAATAGGTTGTTTACCCCAGGAGTACACAGGAGGAAGCTGCTGTGGGTGCAGTGTGAGTGGTCAGGGGGCGTGAGCCCAGGAGCAAAGCTCAGAGTGAATCATGATGATGAGTGCAGAGTCTGGTCTTCATCCAGGAGGTGAAAGGAAGCTAACAGAGTCTGTCCAAAGCTTCAGGGCTTGATTCTCAGCTGCTGTAAATCAGCGTGGTTTGGTATAACTAAAGTTGCAGATCTGGCCACATGACTTTATCTTTGCAGTGTACAACAGATGATTAAGTACAAATGTGTGTTGAGGTGATGTGGGCAGTGTGTAAGGATGACTCAGGAATGTGCCTAAAAGCCTCCTAATCTACAGTTAGTTCAATTTGTGCCGCTCATCTCTCCATCGCTATTTCAGTATCTCTGTATTAATCTGGAGCGCTCCCCTTGCTGAATATGATGAATGTACGGAAGTCCAGAAAGGTTTGGAAAGCTTATAGTTGCTGTGTTAAAAGTAATTATCCAGTATTTCTAGCCCAGATACAATCCTGGAAAGCACGAATACTTTGGGGGATGTGTGCCAGGAGAGGTCAGCAGGAGGTAGATGCGCACAAACTAATTGGACTTCTGGGATCCTGTTTTAAGGAATGCCTTCATATGAAACAACGTACGTACCCAGGGCACGGTTGCTGCTCAGTCAGTTGTTTCCTAAACTGACAGTTGTTTTAAGATAAAAGATGTTTTTATTTCACTGAAGCCCTTTTTCCTCCAGGTCCAAAAGAGCCTGAAAAATATTATCTCATGGAAAAATACCTTTGGGTATGCGTGTAGGAAAAGGTGAGCGTGTTCTGCAATGTTAGCAGGATCTCTGTGCATACCTCAGTCTCCTTTCTGAATGCTGTTTATGAAGGAGAAAAACTGGCTTGAAATGCAAAGGATGCGAGCAACTGCAGGTTGTATCTGAAATGGTGCAAAGTGGCTTGTCGTGAACTGAGCGCCATGATGGTGCCTGGGGGAGGCACTTCAGCCCCCTCCGCAGCTGGAGGGATATAAATGTTACATGTTGACTTTTAATGAGTGCTCATCAGTTGCATGTACAAGGAGGGCTTTATAGCCTGTTGTTACAGGGTTTTCTTACACATGGAGAGACAGTAGATCCCACGTTTGCTCCTGTTAGACCTGGCCAAACACCTGCAAGCCTGGAAGGACTGAGGCTTGCTGGGTGCTGCAGGAGAGCTCTGCAGTGCTCAGAGAATACTAAGCAGGGAGTATCCAAGGTCAAGCAAACATAGGAAAATAAAAAAGAATACTGAGTAGGCAGTAAATATTGCACTGGGGAGGCTTCTGTTCTCATCCCGTAAATTTATGGCCTCAGTGCATGTTCTTCCTGACTCTCTCACATCACTGCTGTCCAGACCTGTCTAGGTGTTGTGTCCTGACTCTTTTCATTGTTCAGGGTACATGCCAGCATAGTGCGAATACCATTGTGTGGCACCTTTTTTTTTTAAAAAAAAAAAAGTTGTTTCTCTTTTCCCTCTGCTGCTGTTAGGCATTCCTGACATTCTAATGGTGTCCTTGCTCCTAAAGGGCCCTTTTTTTGTACTTCCCAGCTCCCTTCCACAAACACCTAGAGGTGCTGTCCTCAGAATTCCCAGAGATACTTGGATACTGCCATCTTCTGCAGTGCTCCCCTTTCAGGCAGTTGAGTGGTGAGCAATACAATATGGATCAAGCTGCTAATTTTTGTTGTGGTTCATCTTATCTGGCCTAAGCTGTGTATGACTTGGAGTTCAGCCTAAACTACTTGTGAAGGCTTCCCCTACAATGAACGGGTAGAGATGGTTATGGATGCTGCTTGTATTGAACGCTTGTCTCTTTTCACTTTTTTTGTTTGTTTTTGCTAGGATGTGCTGGTTGCAGTACTGCATCTGTTTAAAATTTGTAAGGATTTGGAGTCTTACGATACACCTCATTTTATGCAAACAAGCTGTGCCCAACAGCTGTGGTAGGCTCAGGACATGCAGGGTTGCAAGCTGGCTTCCCCTGAGGCTGGGCTGAGCCCATGGGGAGATGGCTCCAACACCAAGGGGTCCCTACCTTCCTTTCCAGGTGAAGCCACATTTAATTGGCTTTACCTTCTCTAACAAAATACAGAGCAAAATGCAGATTAAATTTAAACCAAAAAGCCCCTCTGAAAACAAGATCGTTCCACAACTATTCACATAACGCTGCTTAAGGCTGTATTGCAATATTCTTGCTATAGTGAGGGGGGTGCTGTGGCAAAGACTGGAAGAACATGAGCAGTTTTGTTCTGTAAAGCAGTTACTGAAGTAGATGAGCAAGATTTGTCTTGTGCTTGGACCGTTCATTGCATAGGTTTTGCACGTGTCATTGTTTGCAGGAGAAATTCACATCTCAGCTGATTACTCCCCTTCTTTTCATAATACCTTGTGTTTGGATAAAACTGCCTTTTTTGTTGTTGTTCTTTTTTTCTTCAGATTAACAAAAAATCACTGTTTGTTGGGTGATAGAAGAGGTTTTAATTCTCCATGTTGAAAATCACCACCAGCTGTTTAAATGAAAAATCTGTTTTGTAAGAAAAACAGAACAAAACAAAAATTACCGGTAGCTAAAAAGTACTCACAGCATCTGTTGTTTAACTGTATCCACGTTTCAATTAACAACAAGCCATAAAAACATATCAGCATTCAACTTAATTTTTTTTTTTCATATTACATTATTATTCTTTCAACCAGGCTTTGTAAAAGTACAAGATGACATTAATGAATGTGTAGCAAACTATGTAAGCTTATTATTGTCCTCTGTGAAGTCTATCAAAGATATATATTTTTTTAAGATTTAAACAAACTGATGCAAAGTTGTACCAGGAAAATGTCTATGAACATTTACTCACACCTGTTCAGCCACGTCAAGATTCATTGCTCATGTTTTGTGTTCAGGACTACTTCCTAACTCCCTCCTGTCATGATGTTCAATTTGGAATCTGTATTATTACTGTTTTCGTATTTCTTGCTCACATATTGCAAGAGAGATCTGGAGATATTGCCCAATATGAAGACATACACTCCTTGAGTTTTTACAATATTCTATCAGCTCCTGAGTTTATTTCTAACTTTGTTCCAGCTTGGTGTAAGGTGGCTTAAGGTTGATTTAAAATAATTGAGACAGCTTTGCTGTGGGTCATGTTTGAAAGAGGTGCATGATGAGTGCCCCGGGTATGGTCTTGGCAGTTCATAGTTTAATGCACGATATACATCGCTGGTTAAAGGTGTGTGATTTAAAATCAGGCTGTGGGGCTAGAGACTGGGGGCCTGCTCTGCAGAGAATGATGCCCCAAAGAAGGAGCTGCTGGTGCTCTCTGAGACAAGTAATCCCTTGTTATCCCTTGACAGCATTTCCGACCCCTTTGCCCAGAGGTTCAAGAGCATGGCTACAAGCACATGGGTCTGCCTAGTCTCTAAGGGCCCACACAGCCTCTAGCAGTAATTTAGCTAATTGGCTTAAATTTAACACCTGAACTTGGATGAACTCCTGAGTGCAGGTAGAGTCTGGCACTCCCAGTCTTGTGCTGCCTGCTTATACCAGTGTATGCGAGGTCTGAGTGACACAAATGTTCATAATGTGTGAAGTAGAAAAGGATTGGGTGCTTCCACTAGCAAATAGCTGGTTTAAGTGAGAGCTGTTTGTTCTGTGTGTACAAATACCCTTCCCACGTATACGATATATCAAGCAGAGACACTTGAACTGGTACTGCAGTTTGTGCTGTTCCTTTGCAGCTGTTGGGGGAGGGAGATGTCTTAGTTTCTTTGGGTTTTACTTTTTTTTTTTTTTTTTTTTTTTTCTGTGGTGGGAAGAAAAGATGGCATGTCATGTATCCATGTCTCTGGCTTCCACAGTATTAAGTGTAAGTTCTGTATATAAATGTGGCTAATGAAATTGGGGACCGTGTGGCCTCAAACCATTTAAAATAATGGCATGAGCAATCTCAGTCCATTACGTTTGAGTGGAAGTGGTTCACGCTAGAGCCCTGGTTCCCTGAGGAGCCAGGGAGCCCTGATTGAATCTTATCCGCAAAATGGACAGTGAAGACAAGTTTGTTGCAGGGCAGATGACAGATCTGACTCAACAGAAATTGCAGTGCTAGGGGGGAGGGTTGCCTTGAGCCCATAAATACATTTTCAGTTCTTTTCCTTTCCTTGCTCTCTCAAGCCTTGCGATAAAGACTCATGCCCGGGGTTGGTGTTTCCTGGGAGCCCTGAGGTACAGCACCCACTGGGGGTGCTGGCAGGGTTCTGCTGGGTGCTGCTGCTCTGCTCTGCTCTTCGGTGCAGCATCTCTGGGTTTTCATCCTTCCAGCGTATACGAGTCAGTGCAAACAGTTAAATTAGGGGGTGGTTCTCCAGCATTAAAAGCTCTGTCTTGTCTTGTAGTCTATTTTTATCTCAAGACTAATTTAATTATGTGGGGATTTTCTTGACTTTTGTGAAGTACCAAGAGGTCTTACAAGCAAGAGGATGGCCACGTGCTGGCCAGGTTGCTCTTAGATTGAACTTGCTTTTTATCCTATTGCAATGTCATTCCAATTACAGAAGTTGTAGGGAGGCACTAGACAAATTGGCTTTGACATAGATTGAAGAGCTGGTGTTTTTCTTTGCTACAATCTGTCCGTGTGGAGCAGTGCCCATCACTGGTGGGTGTGTTATTTTTGGGGGGAGGCCTTCCCTTCATGACCATTTGGCAAGCAGCCCTTATTTACGCACCAATACTGGTCAGTCACTGTCAGGATGAGAAACCTGAAAATACACGGTGTTCCTGCAATCAGTTGAAGATTCACTGTGAATTTTAAGCCTGCAGAAGAAGTAGTCGGGCAGTATTTCTGCATTCTGGGGAAGCTGCTGTGCACCACACAGCAATGTAATGCGTCCCAGTTCTTGCAGAAGAAAAATAAATGCTCCCAACAAAGCCCTGTAATATTTAAATATAAATACATCTGACAAAAGTGCAACTGCATGCATATCAGGACAGGACAGTGCTCGACTATAATCATGAAGACTGGCTAGGAGAAACAAGACTCACAATTAAGTAGAGCGCTACAGAAAGCAGCTTGCAGGCTGCCGGCCTGTATCAAAAGGAAACAGAACTTTTGCAAGACAAATAGTGGCTCACAATGCTTATCTAGCAAAAGCACATTGAACAAAATAAACTTGACTCTTCACAGTGAACATTTCATGCTGATGAGAAAAGTTGGTGACGTCTTCAAAGATGGAAAATAGCGGAACAGAGGGAAAATTGGGAGGGAGAGGGGAGTAGAGCTGATGCAGATCTGGAAGAAAAGCAAAACACTGCACAGCAATGAGACTACAGCCTCACTGTGAACCCTTCACCCCTGGACCATCCCAGCCTGGACTAGGATTGTGGATGGGCAGGGGTGTGATGTGGGAAGCACTGGAGTGGAGCAGCAAGGTGCATCCTGCTGGACCTGAGTCTCCCTGGATGCACAGGATCCTCCTGCTCTGTCTCATCATCATTGGTGCTTTGTGTTTTCTGTAGTGACACAGGGAAAGGCAGGCTCAGCCTTCAGGGAAGCTGTGGCAGTTGTTATATATAATCTTCAAAAAAAACTTGTGTTCGCCAGAGTTCAGTCTGAGAGTGGCTTTTGTGTGCAGCTTTTCCCAGCCTTCCCACAGCTTCACAGGAATATAGTGATTTTATCAGAATAAATATTGCAAATCCAAGGAATCAAGATTTAAGCTTAAATCTTAAATTTAAGTATAAAAGATTTAAGTGTAAACCAGACCTCAACTAGAAGGTTATTTTGCTGTACTGTTCTATCATATTGGGGAATTCATTTATCAGAAGTGCAGAGAAGAGGTAGGTGCTTGTCTCTCTTATGTGGCTTAGAAATGCACAGGTACTGTCAATGTGAATGGAACGGTGCTTCTGAATTTTCTGAGACTGGACTGTGGTGCAATTTTTTAGAACTACTAAAGGCCTCCATCTTCTGTGTGTTTCATTGGAACAGAATTGTGAAAAGTGACCCACAGACATGGATCTCAAAGCTTTCAGCCCTGAGATTCGTTCTGTAAGTTTGGGAAGGGAAAGAAAAGGAGCACTTGGAAAAAATTATATTCTGCGTGTAGATGATGTAGTTATAGGTTAAGTTAGGGAGGAGTGCTCACTGAGATGAAAACAAAAATCCTTACATAGTAAATGCTATATATCATTGTACAGAGACCATTAAATTTGTATGCCGTTTAAAAAATGTGATGTTTTAAGTGCATAATGGCAAATTATCTCATGCTTTTATATCAGTTTTGCCAATGTAAAATGCAGTTAAACACAGTGAAGTACAATATTTGTCCTGGTGTTAGATGGTTGATTCACTTAATAATGGCTGCAATGAAGAACTCATTTCTCTTCTCAATTTGTTTCCAGTTCAGTTTCCTTTGACTTTGAAGAAGTGATGGCTGGCTGCTGGTTTGGGGGATCACTTAGTATTTCTGTCTTGAGAGGCATGGCAAAACTGGCTAATACAAAGACTTGAAGTTGTGATTCACCCTCTCAGACCATATTAGGATTTGGATTTCAGTTGTGTTAAGGACAGTGATTATATGTGAAGCATGTTTCTTAGTTGTTAAGTTTGGTGTGGCTCACAACTGTGTTCTTCATTCAAAACTCCTCTGACTGCAGGCTAACAATGACTGTAGGCTAATAATTTTTAAAGGGATGCAGATATAAGTCAGCCTCTCCATAAACTGTCACTGTCAGAAGATTTGTAATATTTAGCACACCATGACACTGAATGCACTCCGAAAAACGTAGTCGTTCTGTGTTCCACAGGGCAGCTCCTTCTCACAGTCGGGCAGGAAATCTTAATTAAAAAATAATCCTAAAATCAGGAAGACACATTGTACCTGCACACCTGAGTAATTGCTCCCTGTGG
The DNA here is from genome assembly GCA_011075105.1 of Heteronetta atricapilla. NCBI lineage: Eukaryota > Metazoa > Chordata > Aves > Anseriformes > Anatidae > Heteronetta > Heteronetta atricapilla. Next base: position 12,248,114 of record CM021743.1, on the reverse strand, counting down.
GATCCCCCTGCAGGTGGCAGGAGCTGGGGGCTCAGTGCTGCTGCAGAGGGGCTGGATGAACGAAGCCATGGATTCCCTTTGATAGGGCAGCGGTGAAGTTGTGCTTTAATTCAAGGTTTCCAAAAATGGAGGAAAAAGAATCATAGAATCATAGAGTTGGAAGAGAACCATAAGCATCATCAAGTCCAGCTCCTGGCTCCACATAGTACCAGCCAAAATGAGACCCTATATCGGAGAGCATTTTCCAAATGCTTCTTAAACTTCAGCAGGCTCGGTGCTGTGCCCACTTTCCTGGGCAGCCTGTTCCAGTGTCACTGTGGTTCAGAACCTTTCCCTAACCCCCAGCCTGACCCTCCCCTGTCCCAGCTCCATGCCGTTCCCTCGTGTCCTGTCACTGTCCCCAGAGAGCAGAGCTCAGGCAGTAGTGAGGGAGCTGCAGGCCTCCATGAGGCCCCTCCTCAGCCTGCTCTGCTGTGGGCTAAACAAACCAAGTGACCTCAGCTGCTCCTCACCTTCCAGATCCTTCACCATCTTTGCAGCCCTCCTTTGGATGTTCTCTAATAGTTTTTTTGTCCTTTTTATGTTGTAGCATCCAAAGCAGCACATAGTACTGGAGGTGAGGCGCAGCAGGCTGAGCACGGGCAGCACTGCATTTGCTATGATGTGCCTTTCAAGCTGCCCATCATGTTTTTTGGTTTTCCCATTTTCCTCCTGTTTCACAGTACTTGGTTTCTGATCTTCTTTCCATCCTTCCAGCCAAAGCATCTACTTTATTTCAATCTTCTTGACAGGACCCTCTTACCTGTTCTTAGCAAGCCCCATTTGACCCAGTCTGCCTTGAGCAGATTTGTATTTCTGCCCTCTGATGTCTCCCCATGGCAAGCTGGGAGCAGGACCCTCTGTCCAATGGAAGTATAATATTTTGATATTTTTAGACTCTTGCATTTTAGGGTTTCTGTTCTTCTGGAAATATAAAACAGGTATGACTCTATGGTTCTATAAAACTCAGTTGTTTGTCAGTCCACTTTTTCTCCATACCAAGTCCTGACCTCCACCAATCTGAGCTCCTCCTTTCCTTTTTTTCTTCCTAGTAAAAAAAAAAAAAAATCTTTTTTTTTTTTTTATTATTATTTATTATTTATATAGTCTAAGTCACAGAGGCACAGGAAGAGGAACTGAATGGCATGTTGTTGTTGAAAGTTTCCGGGTAAGAAATTTCCTTGCATAATAGAGCTTCTCCCACAGAGACTAAGAAGTATCCGTGATTGACGGTTTAATCTTGGAGGCATTAAACTCCTACTATAAACAGCAGAGAACAAGATGCATCAGCTAAATGCGAGTTCAACCTCAAACAGATTACAGTGCAGGTGAACAGCAAGGTAACAGCAGGTGGTTTCTACAGGAGAAGGTGTTTTCCCAAGTGCTGCGGCAGGTGGAGGTATCTGGGAGGTGACTGGGATGCCGAGGAGAGCAGCAGCCCCTGGAGCAGAGCTGGGCTCACCCTGCAAACTTCCATCTCCCTAGAGGGTTTGTTCTCAAGGGTTTGAAATATTCCCACGTAGCGTGAAGAGAAGAACTTTTTACCCACCTCAGGTGTTTTCTTTTCAAAAGCCACTTTTGTCAAAGTATGTCTTGGCTCTTGCACTGGTGAGTCTGTTTTTTCGTATACCCCTACCCGTGCTCGCCAAGGTTTGCAGCAGAGCATGGGGCAGAGGGCAGGCGCAGGAGCTGCATTTTGCCTTTGGTAGCACACTCAGGAGCTGTCTTCAGTCTCGTGCCTCCCACTGAATTTGCCCCGTTTCAAAGACCAGGCTGGCAACCAGATTGGTGTGTTTAGAGCGATTGGTAGGAAATGATTTTGTAGCAGTGAATTATTGAAGGGCTGGTGGCCAGCAGCCTCTGTCTGAAGCCTCTCTTTTGGAGCATGTCAAGATTTATGGATAGATTTAGTAAGTGCTGAGGCACATTGTTGAGTGGTGGTTCAGCTGACTTAGCTGTCAGTGTACACCTCAGAGCTTAAGATCTTTTTTAGCGACTGAAAAGTATTCCTGGGGGAGCTTGAATTGGTCAGAATGTGTTTTGTTTGTTTGTTTGTTTGTTTGTTTTGTCTTTTTAAGCTTGCTGAAAATACTGAAAAGGATGTATGGAATTGGATAGAGCATTCACATTTTCAGTCTTCCATTATTTTTTCAACATATATTAGAAGGAAGAGACTGTTTCATTTCTTTTTGTCTACTCCCTTGTGGCTGAATCCTTCACAGCAAAGAAATGCACTTTCTTTTCTAATTCTAATCCTTGATATGTGCCTTTGAATGATAATTTCCATGCTTTCCTGCTAAATACAGATTTTTCTTTTCAGAGAGCCTTTGAATGCTATTTTAAAATAAAATTGAAATTCCATCATGTGTAATTAAAATGTGTGAAGTCAGAAGGAAATCAGATAGGAATAACAAACCTGGCATGTTATTTCCTCTTTTCTTCCTTGTAGGTATTAAAGATAAATAAATAAATGTAAAGCCCCCCAAAAAACCAGCCATGGAAAGCAAGGTGTCTGAGGAGACACCTTGCTTTTCCAGCAGGAGATAAAGACTTTAATATCTAATATAAATGAAGGAGACTTTTTCCCTCTAACAACATGAAGAGGTCACTCAAACCCTGGCACTTGAGTTTCCTTGTGCGGTATAGATTCTGAAATTGCAGTGCAATTCCTCACTTTTTAATAAGCAGAAAATTGCACGAGAACTTTGACAAATTAGCATCACTATCCAGTGACCTACCTAAGGGTGAAAAAGGAGGAAAAATGCATGAGAGTAGGATGATTAATTGGATGAAACATTATACCATAAAAAACAACATGAAGTCCTGTTTAAAGCATGTCTCAACTGGTAGAATCCACATCCTTTGTTTATGGTGCTTCAGATTGCTGCAATCCATCAAAAGGCATGCAGAGGTCTGCTCTTCAGTTCTTGGTGTGTCCAGTGCTTAGTTCCCTTCAGTTTTAACATAAATATTAGCTATAAGGAAGCAAGCGTGGTTTAAATTTCTCTTCGTTCCAGACAAAGTATATAATTAGCTTAAGTTTATCCTTTCCTAAGGGAGTAATGGTCTTGTGTTACTCTTCCTCATTACCAGTGTTTGACCAGAGTAACGTGCTGTGGCCCAACAGTGATGCGATGCTTTGCACGTCTGATATTCTGCATATTCAAAGGCTGCTAGAAATAATACCCTATTTTTGTCCTAGTGTGACTAGAATAATAGCACTATTTTAAATAATCCATTTTCATATTATGAATGCAGACTCCACAAATTTACTTTTTTAACAGACTAAGCTAGCTGAGGGAAGCTGGGTCAGTACACAAACATCTTTCCCTCCCCAGCAGCACAGGGACTTCAGTGACTTCAAGAAGCACATCTTGGGATGCTTTAATACTTCATAGGGATTGAAGAGGTGGATTAGAACAAATTGCTTCCTCCTATGGTTACTAAATTTGTGGTGGTGTAGTGGGACAGTGCAAAATTCCTCATTTTATGAAAATTAAAAACTCTAAGTGTAGCAGTATTTTCCTGTTCCCCTTCCATTTAGTCTCAGGCCCCTACCTGGGGAGGCCAGGGCTCCCTATGTGCCTTGTATCCCTAAAAATGCAGATTAAATAGATTGAGAATTTCTCTGCTCAGTTGTGTTTGCCTGCAAAATGTGTAAATTACATCAGGATTGGGCTACAAGTTAACATTTGATCTTGTTAGGCATGTGATTTAAATATGGTTTATGCATGTGAAAACAAGGAAAAAAAGCCTTAAACTTGTAGAGAAATATGAGCTTGCTGCAATTCAAATAATAGGGGGGTACTTATTGTATCATGTCTGTTACCAATTTTCTTCAAAGTACAGTTTCTCATTGCTCCTTTTGTTGTTTTGGTGGCATAATGGCATAGCTGGGAGTTGTAATTCTCAACATTTGCTTTCAGAGGAAACTATACAAACATGCTATGGATGTTTAGAGGTACTGTTTCAAGGTAGCTTTGACAGCAAGTTGTTGTTCCAGTATCCACTGAAACATTGGCAGGAGACTGGCTATGGGACGGGGGCAGAAACAGAGAGGAGTGGTGCAGAAATGCACGAAACTGTGGAGTGCTTTTCAGCCCCCAGTTGCTTCTCCCAGGGGATATGAAGCTGTGCATGTTGCTCTGCTTCACTGCAAAATAAGCTACGCTGTAAAATATGAAGATTAGTTTAAAAGTACTGTGAGAAATCAGAAAATTGATTTAAAAAGAGGGGGAAATTTGGGAAAAAAGAACACATTACTTGTTTTCAGTTCCTCATCAAAAGCGTGAAACAAAACAAGCAGTGGCACATCTGTAACAGTTATTTTTCTCTTCAGTCCTCTTTAGAACCAAATCAACAAAAGACTCATTTGCTTTTCTCCAGCTTTACCCCAAGTTGGCTAAGCCCTTCAGCAGACACACTAGAAAGTTAAGTGTATTCTCAGGTCTTCATTCAACTCTTTAATGTTTTTTATTTTCTTTTCTTTTTTCCTGTTCAGCCTCTGCCTGCATTGACTTCTATCAGCACATAATGCAAAGAGTATGTAGGTACTTGTCGTCCTACAGTGCCAAAGAACTGTGTGTTTCCTCTTCCTCCTTTACTTTCATATAACCCTGTATCAAATCACTTAACTTAATCCTTAAATAAATGTGTTCAATCGTTATATAAATTAGTATAACACATTTGACTCCTTTGTGCATCCTGAGGTGTACAAGTGGACTCGAGTAACGCTGGGTAAAGCCACATGTGTAAATTAAACATTTGGCTGGGTACATTACAAGCATTATTGGAATCTGTGAGCAAAGGAGGCTGAGATTTGTTATTGTAACTGGAATGAGCTAAAGCAAAGTGAAACGCCCAGTTCTCACCAGGGATTTGAGAGGCATCTACTTCTGCAGCTTTAAGCAGTTTGAAATATGTCTTTATTTTTTTTAGCTGAATTCAGCCCTGAGGGCAAATGAGAGGCAGCCAAATTAATGTGATAGTCTCTAAAGGCTCTGAATGAATTTCATATCCTCTTCTGAAAGATCTGTGCAACAGCATTTATCTGGAGGACAATAGTGATGAGAGTTTTGGTGGGAAAAGAGAGTATATTTTTAGCAGAAGATACATATTTTTAAAAAACATGTATTCACTTGAGTAATAAAATTACTTGATTTAAATAATAGTATTTTTTATAAGGATAGTAGTTAAGTACTGACAAAACTGTTAAGTAACAGTAGTTCTTTTGTTGGGGACAAGTGAAAGATGCTGCTTACAGCACTGAACCTTGTAGCTGAAGCAGGGGAATTAGCTTTCTTCTGAAGGGGCAAAGACCATCCCTCCCCTGTGCACCCATCCTGGGCAGGGTGGGGAATGTGGTGATTGCTGGGCACTCATGCTTCGGGCTGGCTGATGAATTGGCCATTGATCTGCCATTTGATTCTGGATTACTGTTTGGTTATAGGGATAAGAAACAGCAGCCATGAATTCAGGCTGTGGACTGAGGTAACAACTGCATACAGGCTGTTCTGAATCTGCTTTTTCAGAAGTTCACTGCAACTAAGCTCTCAAGTGCTTAATGAGATGCAGGTAGAAAATATCTAGTATTTTCGATGATATTGAAGGATGCTGAAAAGCTGCAGAAGGAATTAAGGGAAAGGGCAGCTTATTCTTGATGAGGACAGAGTGGCTGGTGAAGGAACACAGCCATGTCTCTTTGTGGGGTCAGTACCAGTCCTCAGTTTTTCCCCTTGGCACTGCCCAGCATTTGTGTATGATGTGAGTTAGAAGCCTGGGAAAATGTGACACAAAAAAAATCTCTCCTTAATGATGAAAGAACTGATTCTCTTCTTCCAAGGGATTTGTGAAAAAAAAAAAATAATCTGTTAATGATGATGAGGTGCTTACCAATGCTACAGGACTGGGGCCAATAATACCCCAAAATAGGGAGGTTGTGCCATGCCTGGTGCAGGAGGTGGAAGGTGACTTTTGTAGTGAGCTGAAATGTGTGTATATGAAGTTTGTATGCACACAGCAAAGACAGAATTGCTGCCCCTCTTTCCTGCCCAAACTGTTTTCCTGCACAAGACAACTGCAACAGAAGGAAACGGCTTCTTAAACTCTACCCTGTTTCTTTATCTAAGAATAAAATAAAGCACTGAGGGATGCAGACTGTCCGGGGCAGTCAGTTGTACCTACACTGGCAATCAGCTGTGCAGAGGAGCCAATCTTTCTCCATGAGAAATCTGAGTGTTAATAATTTCTGGCAAGTGTTGTGCTAAAGCAGACAATTTTGTAATGCCAGCCAGGTGTGTTGAGAAGTTACAGTGGGCAGTGCAAGGAAAACACTTCATTCACGTTTGAATTCCTCGCCTCTTTGCAGCCTCCCAGGGCAGTGGTGCGATCCAGGGCAGAGCTGTTTCACACGGCTGTTTTCCTCTGGAAATGCCTCCAGCACTGTTCTGGTACATGGTGGATATTTATTTCTGCGAGAAAACCCCCTGGACCGTGCAGTTTGGTTTTTCTTCTTCTCTTCTTCCTTTTTTTTTTTTTAATTTTTTTTTTCTCTTTTCCTTTTTTTTTTTTTTTTTTTCCTTTAAGTGAATGAAAATGGTGAAAATAACCATAAAGATAACCAGCCTTAATCCTGTCTAATGATGGCTTATATATGGTCCCCTAATGTCACTAGATGGATGTCAACTTTAGGCTAGGAGTATTTGAACTGGGTGTCTCAAATGTATGTTTGTTTGCTAAATGTAAGGCTAGACTGTTATTTTTTGTCAAGTTATATTTGAAAAGAGACCTTCTTTTCCCTTTACCTCCTCCCACCAATACTTCTGTATATGTTTTTTTCTCCATAATATTTCAAAGATGTTTTGTAAATGTAGGTTAGAAATCTGGTTGACTGAAAAAACCACTATGCTTTATATATATATATATATATAAATATAATTTATATATTATAATTTAGGAAAGGGAAAGCAATGTGGGCTAAAAAATCCACCAGTCCCTTCTGTTGTTTTTCAGTTTAGAAAAAAAAATGGGTATTTTATAACTATGAATAAATCTCACTTGAAAAATATTGGCTGTTGCCTGATCCCCTGTGGGATTCTTGAATATGGTTGCTTGTGCCACAGAAGGATCTTTCATCCCTGGAAGACATGAGGTGTGTGAGAAATTAGTATCTGTGCTATGAAAATGTTATTTAATATATTGCTTGAATCTAGGAAGACCTTTTCCTATTCTTTAGGGATGATGTCTTAGAGATCTACCTTATTGATTTGCCTCTTAAGTCTAAGCTACTCTGGGGTAAGCGCATGTGTGTGGGCTCTGGGATAACAAGCTGTTGTATCCCAGTTAATCCATAGTATCTGCCCACAGGTAAATACAAGGTAATTCAAGGCTGCTTGGCTTAGCGTTCTGAAAATATTTGTAATCATAAATATATTTTTGACATCAGTATAGTTCTCCGAGGCCAAATAACTCCACGAGTTTATGGAACTGTTAGATTTCCATTGTGTTGCAAGAGTAGGATATGAACACCCAATGAAGGGGGTTTTAATCTTTTATGTCCTGATGCAAAATCTACTTTCACAACACATATTCTTGAAAATTGTTGGAATTGGTGGAATAGTTCTCTTCTTAAATTATAAAATATTCTGAGCAATGAAATCAATGTAGTGCTGTTCAATGCTGTGTAAATATTTGTTTATAAATAAAATAGTCCTTTTAAACAAACAGCTCTGAGGAGAATAGATGTTTCCTTGTGCAAAAATTATGCATGTAATAGTTTTCAGCTACCACTTCAGCAATACATTCACGTTTTAATCTTATTTGCACTGTACTGTATTCGTACAAGTCAGCAATGGTAGAGGAAGGATTTCTCACTACTTGAAAACAACAATTTAAACACTTAAAGGTATTTTGCTGGTGACACTTCTCCTATTTCTCTTTTTGTAATGGATCAGTGATTGATACTATTGTCCAGCTTTCAGAAAGACAGTGTTACAATTCATTTTTCATGAAGCGGTTTCTAATAAAGTTTGAAAAGCTTCAAAGTGATTAGATCAAATTTCACTAAGAAAATGAATATTCTTTCACAGCTAACGTAATTTTTTTAAAATAATGAGATGTCTGGATGCACTGTGCTTAAAATGGATACCCTTCAGATATCTAGAATTTATCAGCATTTATATTTAATATGATACTTAATTTCTACTTCCCTCTTTTTATTTAGAACAAAAGTGAAAGTGACACATTGCTCTAATATTTCCAAATTACTGCATTATTCTTGTTAGGTGGTTGGGTGCTATATATCTTCTGTGGCAATTTTGAATAGCTGTTGTTAATGACTTAAATTAGGAAGAGTTTTTCCTTTAAAGATGCTAGAAGTCAATCTGTGCAACAGAAGTATTTTTTGAGAGCAGTATCCACACAAAGTTTACCCATGCCCAGACAGGACAGTAAAATGAGTGCTGTTTAAGCTGAGTTGTTAGGCTTAATTCTCTTCACTATAATTTCCTTTTGGCCTCACTTTATGCCGTATAAGCTGGTAGTGAAGCAGCTGTCCTAGGATCTGATATGAGATTTTTTGTCAACATATGTTGGTAGCTTTTGGCTGGAATTTGATCGGAATACCAATAGCTGCTGTTGCTGCTGCCAGAAGTGAGGTTGCAGGAATGGCTGCAGGCAAACACCAAGGGCTGCTCAGCAGAGGTGCAGCACAGCACGTCCCAAACACAAAATCCAGTGGCTGTGATGCTTCTTCTACTCTCATATATATTTATATATGTGTGTGTGTGTGCATATATATATATAATTTTTTTTGGTCAGTGTTAAACAATTATTGCTAATACTGAAGAAGATCAGGTCTTCAACATCAGCTTTGATACAACTTCCAGTCTGAAAATAAGGTCTGGCCTAAGCTGGCCATGGAGCTTTTGCTGGCCTGTTGGAATGAAGTGGATTACTGTTTAGTTAGCAAATCCTGGGATAATGCCATGGTGTTTCTTCTCAAATCCAGCTGAGGAGAACACTGGTATCTGCCTGAGATACAAAAACAATTTATGTGGCTATCCAAATGATTCAATTATTAGGTGAAAAATTGAATTACCAAAATAAAAAAGAGTATCTGAAATAAAACCAACTTCTGCTTGAAGAAGTTCCTGCTCCTGCTATTCCTAGCTGGTAGAAATCCATACAGATTCATTACTTTCAATGGGTTGAAATAATTAACATGAGCTGAGATCTGATCCTTCAGGGCCTCTTAAAATTAAGCTAATTTGAGTATAAGTTTTGACCAATAACAGCTAAAATAGAAATCCAGCTTTAGGAAGTGTAGAGTGGTATTAATTTGTTCATTTTATTCCCATATACCTCTAATACAGTTGTGCATGAATCAGTGTATCAGAGTGAATCCCACAATGTTGATCCTTTCTGGAAAGGGATGCTCGAAATTGGCTAAGAGAAAATACTGAAATATTAAGTAGTTTTCTAAATACATTGTATCTGAAAATAAAATTAGAGTAGCAAATGCTGAGGCTGAGAGGCTGACCTGAGATACTCAGATGGAACAGAAGGTTTTATTTTTCTATTTATTTTATTTTATTTGTAGAACAGCATAAAGCATGAAGCTATGGCTATGAAGTGCTTCTGTTTGATGAAAATCCTTGTGGAAGTCACCAGAGTTGGTTTTCCTTTGTATGGGTGTGTTTCATTATCTTGTTTTGACTTTCTGGACGTGAATGTAAATTTTATTTCAAGTGTGATGTTTGGAAAACATCTTTTTTTAAAGACAAGAAGCATCTGTTTCTTTTCTAAAGAAAGACTTTTATTTTTGTTTAGATAAGCCCAATCTTGAGGTATGTGTTACAGGCTACAGATGATACTGCAAACGGAGGCTTTTGACCTGTCAGTACAATATGATATCTGGCTTTAATTAATTAAATCAGCTTTGTAACTTGTTATTAAGACTCAGATTGCCTTTCAGTGCCTGCTGGAATAGCCATTTTGTTGGTCATATATTTTGTGGTGCCTTGGGACCATCACTGGTTTGCTCACACTAATGCACAGCTTCCATTCCACCCATCTTGTAACCTTGTTTAGAAACATCCAATTTTTTAATGGGATCACCTGGCAAGGTGATGGCTGTCACTTGGAGCTGCTCCTGGTTCTGGAAATCTCACCTGCCTGGCAAAAGCACTTTTGTCAAGACAGCCAAGAGATTACCCAGAATTAGTTTAGCTGCCAGATTTGAGGTGAAAAAGAAATGTTTCGCCAAGTCAGAGTCAAGAACTGTTGTCAGGTTTTTCTTGGCTTTCCTGTTCTGCATGGGACCTGCTGCTCTTCTGGGCTCATCTGGTCATCTTCACCCAGCTTCTTTCCTTGTGCTGATGTCTGGTGTTTTCTTCGTGGGGTACTTTCTGTCTTAGGCCTGGGCCCTTGGTATTAATTTGCAATTTGCTGTTGGGAGTGTCAGTGTTGGGAAATGCGAAATAGGTGGTGGCTGCTCTGGGGCAGGGTGACCGAACAGTTTTGCCTTGCTGTTGCTGCGGGTCGCTGGGGCCAGACTCAGTTTGCTGCAGTTTTGCATTCCCTTGATTACTGCTAAATGTGGAAGTCACAGCTGACAGCCAAGTTATTTTAAAAGCATGACTCTCCTATCCTTTGTCATGAAATGTTGCTATTCAGGGTACTTTATGCGCTGGTGTAATTATATGAAACTGTATAAATTGGATAGGAGGAGTAGCAGCTGTAAGTTTTAATTTCTGACGGGAGTGTTGGAAAAGCTTGACAGTGCGATGGTAATTATCATAGCATACAACTGCTTTTATTAAATATATAAGTGTCAACTGAATATTAAAATCACATCATTAAATATGGATCTGCATGTGGTTGCTAACTGCGCTTTTGATCAATTCATATAAACATGATACATGATTCAATTGTATTAAATTTAAGTTAATTTAAAAATTAATCTTCACTTAGTTAAATCTGTAATTTTAGCAACATCCCATTTAGTGATTGTTGTAGACTCTTTCAAGCAGCCAACACAAATGCTCATTTTTTTTTTTTCTGCTTGTTTTGGGGGTCTAAATCTTCCTTTCCCCTCTATAGTATGGCCTCTTGTCGCATTCTGAGGCAGGAGGTGTTTTCTGCCTTTTTTTCTATTTTTATTTTTAAATCAGTTGGACAGCATAATTTTGGAGTATGAAATGTAAAGAAGTTGCCCTATGCAGAAGATCTAGTGCATAGCATAGTGTAGGACACCGCTGCAGGGACGCACATACCTGGATAACTCTGTCCCAGTAAAAGTGTAAGTGGCATTTTCCTCTATAGAAGTCAGTAACGTATTATACCCACAGAGCTCTGGGCACTGGTATTCATCTCTTGTTTGAAGGTTTATGTAAGTTAATTAGATAGTGTTATAAAATACTTTGGCAGATATGGGTGATAGTTCTTACTGCTTTTTGAGAGGGATATGTTTAAGAGAAGCAGCTTTTTATGTAAAAGCTGGAGAAATCACTTGAAATGTGTATAGCTAAAACATTGCCTTTAACAGCTGATCTGGCTTTGAATGCATTGTGCTAAGCTTACATGTATGTAAGGATCCTTCATTTTACTCTTTGAAACGTTATTTGTAGAGACTGTATGGCAAACAAGCACCTTCATACTGCTTAGAGAATAAGTGCACAGCTACAGAGATGAAGAAAGCTTTATTATTTCCATCTCTAGTCCTTCAGCCTAGTTGACTTTTGACATGGCTACTGGAAAACCGCTGGCATGTTCTCAACTGATTGTTCCTTTTTCTGAAGCATTACCAAGAACACGGGAAGTGCTCTTTTCTTTGCTCTTTTCTTTTTCTCTTTTTTTTTTTTTGGTGAGAACCTTAGGTTGAAACTCGATGGGAGGAATTTAGTGAACATTAAAGAAACAGTCATTTAAATTATGGAGAAAAGGCAATAAATCACTGTGCTTGGTATTCATTCTGAACTTCATCTCATTTAGAGACTTTTTATATGTTGGCAGAATTAAAATATTAATTTGGTTTTCAATGGATCTCTTTCAGCTTCACTTTATGTTTCTGCCTGAGGTTTTTATAGATTTTGTCACTTTAAAAAATGTATTACTAAGGGCGGGGGTTTAATTATCTGATTTCCTTTTCCATTTAAACTTCCTGACTGAGTTTCATCTAAAGACACTATCTGCAATGTATTTGATTATTGGAAGTAGATCAGTCATCTGGAGATACCTGCATTGTTTGACACACATGCTGGGGAATGGAGTTCAGAAGTGAGGATCTGCTGCCACTCATTTCCAGTTGTTCCGCTTGGATTCAGTAAAGCCCAGGCACTGCTCAGTAGGCTCAGATGCGCTACTGCATCTGCAGGGGGGCCATGGAGCCGGGCTGGGAATGGGCTTGAGGACCAGAGGGCAGCAGTCAAAACTGACTCCTTTTAAGTGAAAAGGATCAGGCAGGGTACAATGTTTCTGGATCTTAAGTGTCCAAAAACAAAAGCACCTGCCAAAGTCATACAGAACTGTCATTATATGTGGATGGTCTTAGGGAAGGAGGCAGGATTATACTTCTCAAAGAACTTGCCCAAGCAATCCCACAGGTGGTACACTGAGTATGTATGTCCTTGTGAACTGTACAATCACTGCATTTCTTGCACAGTCAGAAAAGTAGCAAAACAGTTTGGCAGGCAGACAAGCCTTTTTGGTCCAGTTTTTGAGGTGCAGAACATTGGCAGTTCTGTGTTGTACAGCCATGAGTAGTCTCTTGCTTTGTAGAATTGGACATCTCATCATCTAGTGCCAGTTCTTCTAGTATTCCCCAGAGTTAAATTATTTCTTAAACGTTTATAGTAATTTTCATCATAATAAGAATCAAGTTCATCTCCATGGCAGACAAATGCGATGTCCCCTCAAAGGAATTGCACCTGCAGCATGCAACAGAAACATTGTAAAGTGATGATTAGTTAATTGTCTTCAAAGCTTGTTCATGCTATTTTAATAGCGTGCAAGGCCTTTCTTCCAGCATATGTAGGGAAGGAGATATCGCCACTTGTTTGTGAGCTATCAGTTGTTGGTGATCCTGCAGCTGCCACATCTGAAGTCAGAGATGGGAATGGTCCATGGAAATGGAAGGTGGAGAGGGGAAGAGATGACACATAGAACAATTAAACCATTTTTAGCTTAATATAAAATAGCTGTAAAGACTTTAATTAGTACCAAGCTACTCTCCTTTTGAGGACCGTGTGTGGCCTGAGTGCATACCCAGGGTCTACAGTACAGACTTGGGTTCTGTGCTCCTGACATGAATTGCAGGCATAGCACAAGCTTCTTAATTAGTCTTCCTCCACAGGAGTACTTACTCTCCACTTATGTAATGAACTTTCTGTAAGTAAAAGTGTCATACAATAATTGTGATGCATGATGGGCATGTTTAGATAACCCTCCTATTATTTTAGGAAGTGCAGTACTTGAAAGAAAACTTATCCCAAGGTGTCCCTTAAACTTTTCTTTTGTATTACCCTCTGGATTACTCTCCTATCTCCTTCCTTTGATATGTTAATTCAGTCATTTTCCCTATCAGGGCTAATTTCTCCTGCTTTTTTCTTTTTTTCTTTTTTTTTCTTTTTTTTAAATGTAATTTAATTTTGTAGAGAATTAATGCTTATCATCCTTGTTTTACTACTTGAGATTTTATGTGACCATTTTTCTTCTTTGAACTGAAAGTCCATGTACTTTTCTGATTTTTTTTTTGTTTTTGTTTACTAGTACTTTTTTTTTTTTTTTTTTAATAAATCTTCCCTTCTTGTCTTTATGCTTCTAAAAGCAACACCAACACCACTGATTTTAGTTAGGGTTGTTTATGTCTTTGGATGCCATGGCATAATTAAGAACCATATATAAGAAAACTCCCCACCAGAAAGTTTTTTCAGGTTCTCTTCTAGACATGTTCTTGATAACTATGAGTCATCCTGGTTAAAGTTTCAAATTGACTCCCAGTTCATGAAAACCTTACTCTGGAGAGAAACAAATGCTTGTTGGAATTGAAGCATGATCACAGACTAAAAGCCTGGTGTTAGGTACTTCTGTCTCCAAAAGCATCACCTGTCAGATTTCACCACAACTTGTGTAACATATGAGAGAGAATTTATTTTTCATCATCCATATAGGAAATAATAATTAACCGATTTACAACCCCTTATTCAGTCCCTTTAAGCAAAAGCTTTAAATATCTACCATTGTCTCAAAAGTTAGATGTCCAGCTGTGCCACCCACACACAGCCTGGATGATGCTGATTCTGCAGAGCTGGGGTTGCCTCATTCTGAATTGTGAAAAATCTAGCTCTTTATCCTTTTCTTATTCAGCATAAAGCTGATGAAACAGTTTTGTCATTTGTGTTTCAAACTGAACAGAAGTCATATGGTTCAGCAGGAGCTTAATTATATTTACTGTACTGTTCAGCCAGCTCTTTCACATTTTTTTTCTTCCTTTTCTTCCTTTTCTCCCCCTCATGGCACTGCAGAAGCCTGCTGGCAGTACAGCTGAAAATACCACTGCTCAGTTCCTTCCCAGCAGACAGTGACCCTATAATTCTGAGCAGATGCACTGATATAGCAGAGCTTCAGTGACCAAAAAGAAAAGGGCAGGAGGAAAGAAAGCCCAAAATTAGAAGTTCATTACACGTGGCCCTTTTGGTCACTGCAGTGATCTCAGTGAGATGGTGCTATTAGGAGACTCAGGGGCTAAGTTTACAGTGTAGTCACAGTGCTGACTGAAGTAGCATAAGGGCTTTAAAACAGCTTTTGTGGATGCCAGTACCAGCACGGAGTCAACTCCTCGGTTTTCTACGGGCCTGCTTTCATGTTATCGGTGCGGTTTGTCTTCCTCTCTCTAATGCTGATGTATTTAACAATGTTTTTAACTTATTAAGTGTACTGTGTCTTTGCCTCTGGGCACTTGAATAGCAATTAACAGTATCAGTATGTAATGAGGTACTGTATATAGGTTTAAAGAGAAAGATCTTTTCCTCTTATGCATCTAACAAACATCAAATGAAATTCAAACCTCTTGGATTGCTATTTTTTTCCCAGTCTTTTCGCGTTGTGCTGGGGTGAGCAAATGTCCAGGGGTTATCACTCACACTGATGGAATTGGGTGTCTGTGGTCCTTAGGCACTGAAATTCTCTGCCAAGTATGTGGTTCTGTGAATGGCTCCACATCAGGAGTCAGAGTTGGATGAATGCTAAACTTTGGGGATATCTTGACCTTGTTGAGATCTACATTTTTTTACTGGGCTGGAGCTAGATCCAAGAGCCAGCTGTTCTCAGGGGAGGTTTGCATCTGGAGATAGATTTCAAGTCTCTGCTAGTTTCTCTCTGACTCCTCAGTGAGCTGCGCTGTACTGCCGTGCAGTTGCTCTGCCAGGCAAGACAGAGATTTTGTAATTAGGAGCCTTCCATCATATGGTGTCCCTGCTGAGTTTCATCCCCAGCTGTCTTCCCGGGGCTGAGGAAGCTCTGCTTTTACCATGCTTCACACAGCATTAAACTGTGTAGAAAAGGCTAAATATTGTAGGCCAGATGCTGCTTTCCCTTTGCCTTTTATCAGCCTAGAGAGTAATTTCACTCCTGGGATGGCACTTTGCTCATGGTAACTGGTGCATGACTGCAAGAGGCTCCTGTTCGTCAGTCCTCCTGGTCCTCTGGCACAGAGAAGGCTCTTTGCAAAGGATTGTTTCCGTAGCGGGCCAGTACTGTGGGACCACCTTTCCTTTTCCATTTGGACATTACTTTGGCTTGGGTTTAATTCCAGCTGTAACATGAAGGCAGGCAGGAGAAGTAATGTTTTTCTTTCCAAGGAATCCTTAAAATGTGAGTGACAATGAGATCTTTCATCACCAACATGTTCTTTGACTGAAGCTAACCTTTTTGGGTATTTGTATAATAAAACTGAAGTTTTCTTCAATATCCACAACACCAAGAGGCATTCTTTGAAGATGAACTCCTCCTACCCATTTTCCTGCTGCATTTCTATTTGCAGATGCTCCTTCCCCTTCTTTTATCCTGTGAGGGAGGAATTTTCTGAGCCTGAAATGAGGAAGCAGCCCCTGAGGGGACTTTGATACAGAGAGGTTACAACTCAGACAATAATTTGGGTCAATTTAAATGGCATGTGGGTGTGGGTTTAAATAAATAGCTTTAACCTTTAGCTTACTGATGGAACTGAAAATAGATACAGGGTTGGGCACATTGGAAGAGCTGCTTGTGAAATGTGTACCATTGCTGCCAGCATTACTTTGAATAAATAGATCACTCTTCAGGGCTGTCAAGCCAGCACCTTCACCAGTAAAAGGAAATGTGATTTTTTTCTTCTTCTTTTGGCAGCCAAGTCTAAAAAAAAAACTCTTACCCTTTTTTTTAATGGTTTTGCATTTACAAGCCTGTACTTAGTGATTTGCTTCAATCAACTGGACTTTTATAACATTTTTAGATCTTCATGTAATTACCTAGTTAAACCATTATGAGTCTACCCTAAACAGTTATATCCTAAAGGAAAGTATTAAAACATGTGTTGATCATTACGGGTTATATTAATATCTTTTTGCACCCAGGACCTGCATTTGTGAACTCATTTTTTTTCTATTATTTGTGGTTTAGGAGCTAGAGGAGAGCTCATGAAAATATTTGATTAGTTTTTTGGCCAAAATGTGGTGCTCTAGCTTAGTGTTAGTCCTCTCCAGCCTGTGCTCTGTCACTGTTGTTGCTCAGGTGGTGGATGCGGAGTAGGGATGTGATCCTATAGCTTGTGTCAAGAGAAGAGTAGAAAGTAAAAATAACCAGCACAACTCTTATGCTAGCATAAAAATATTTATCCAAAGAAAAAAATGTGAAGTTCAAGTTCACATAAAGAACCGCCAAGTTAAGATCTTGTAAAATCAGTAAGGAATTCTTGGAGGAGTACGTGGATATTTTAATCTGCTGATTTGCGCCTGTGTTATAAATGTAGGCGTAATAAAATATGCAGATAATATTTTGTAGTAACAATCTTCTGATAGATAATAAAGGCAAAGAAAAATAGAGTTGTAAGGTTGTTGTGGGCTACAGTTTTAATACCACTTCC
This sequence comes from Heteronetta atricapilla, assembly GCA_011075105.1. NCBI lineage: Eukaryota > Metazoa > Chordata > Aves > Anseriformes > Anatidae > Heteronetta > Heteronetta atricapilla. The sequence goes on along the minus strand of CM021743.1, from coordinate 12,230,956 downwards.
TTCTGCAGGTTGTTAGTACTGGCTATACCTGCTGAGAGGCAGATACCTAGTTAGAAAGCATGCCAAGGACAAACAAACAAATTGTCACTTTTTATACTTGCATAGATCATTACCCCATGTCAAACAGGGCAAAGCCGTGTCTTCTGTAAAATGTACATCAGTCTCGAACCTATGTAACTGCGTCATACCATGGCAGCATGAAGTTCTGTGGGAAGATGTTTTGGCATACATTTCCATAATAAAATACCTTAAATTTGCTTATGCAAAACAGATTGGAAGTGATTCACTAATGTGTGAGCAAATCTTGCAAGGAATCTCTTGAAAGAGCAGCAGATTGGTCATGAGCTTGTGATTTCATACTTTGTGGGTGTGGGAGGAGCTGTTGAGTTGCTGAGACTGGGGGACAAATTGCGACAAGGTGCCACCAAGGACAAAAGCTGAAGTCCAAAGGGTTCGAATTGACAGCAGTGAGACCATTCAACATACAATGGTAAGAATTAAAAGGGAGATGCATGACAGGGGTAGCAAAAATTCTTCCTTTTCAGGTTATCTGCCAACTCTCTGGTTTACTAAGATCAAGAAAATAGCACAGGTGGTTTAGTTATTCATTCTATAGCTGTTTGCAAGGTTTCCTCAAACCATTCCCTGAAGCATCTGCTTTTGCCGCTGTCTGATTCAGGTTTTTGGTCTAAACAGAGCACTCGTCTAATCTACTATGGCAGATTCCAAATTCCAAATATCACATAGTGGAATCCGTAAGGACACAGTGATATCCCCTGCAAGGTGTTTATCTTCCATGCCCTGAGCATTTTTGTGACTTCTCTGGGAGGCCTCTACACTGCTTAGCAGGGAAGGATTCAGGAATCTATACAATAACAAATGCTGGCCTGAGCGAGCACTAAAGGCCAGCCAGTGCATTATCTCCATCAGCAAATCTGTAATAAAAGGTGATTGAGGTCAGTTTTTAACTTTTCCCTGGTACTAGGAATATTAAACGTGTCCTTAGGTGTATGTGCACACCTACCTGTGTATCCATGCAGGGGACTGTCTGCCATCTGCTTATGTAAGAGGCTGTGTGTGAACCTGTTCATGGACAGATGGAGGGCAGTTTGTCCAAAATATAATATGGGCAGGTGTGAATTTTCAGTTATCCGTGGAGAATATAAATGCACGTGTCTATGTGGAGCTGTAATGAGTTAGCACAAGTATCAGGTAGATGAATACTGTGGTGTGCACCTGGGAAGAGCCATGCACCCTGCAGCTTCAAAGGCCATCCTGGCTAAATCACTTACGTGCAGAAAGCAGCAGCAGACTTGCCCCCCGACACCCAGCGCTCAGGTTTGCCCCCTTTGCTTGCTGCAGAATGGGAAGGGTTTAGGGGGAGGGAGTTGTTGGTTATTCATGTAACAGTTTGTATTAAGTAGGCACTTTCTTGTTCTCTCCTTTTGATCCTTCTAGACACCCTAATTATGGATACAGCCTTAACAAGGATGATAAAGGGCCTCAGGGGTTATAAGCTATGAGGACAGGTTAAGAAAATTATGTTTATATGCATTAGAATAGAGGAGATTAAGAGAGGTTGTGACAAAGGTGTACAAAATCCAGAAGGTATTGAAGGAAAAATGATGCCACTAGAATATTCAAGAGAGAAACTCTGAGGAGAGTGGAGGAGGAGGGCAGGTGGCAGCTTGGCTGGAATTGGTTTGGGGAAGTTTTTACAGGGGTCTTGGTTTCAGTAGGGACAGTAAATTACGCTCATCTATGGGAAGACAGCTTGGGACATAGATAAGGTATAGGCCAGAAACATGGGATATGTCTTGTAACTTGTCTTTGAAGTATCAGAGCAGGTTGGCTTTGGGAAGAGGATAATGAGTTAGAAAAGGGCTTTATAGTTTGTTTGGAACTTAGTTTCAGATGCAAAATGTTAGAAGAAGGAAAACCCAACACTTTGATATCAAACATATATTTGCTGTAGAGCTGAGGCATTTGGGGGGCTCTTCACAAAGGCTAGATAATGTGAGGGAATTGCAGAGCAAAGGCATGAAACCTGGTTAGTACTTTAACCTGTGCCCCCTCTCTCTGTGAGCCTTTCCTTGTGAGGGTCCCATCCTGCCTCTTGCATCTGCAGCACTTTGTAGGGATGAATGCAAGAATTCCTATGGTGTTTTTGCTCAATTGTGTATGGCGACAAGTGTAAAGCAGGGGTAAACTGGCCACTAAAATTCAAGGGTGGTCTAGAAGGTACTTAGTCCTGCAAGTTAGTGACCCATTTTCTTAATGCCTTGCTTGGAGGAAAAAGCAAGTGATAAAAAATAAAAGTCCAATGGAGCACATTCAAACCTTTTACCCAATTGTACTTTAACTACATATATTGTATTACCCCATTGTACTTTAACTACAAATACATATTTCACGGCTGTACACAGTCCACTTCCCAAATTTATTTAATATCGGATATGTGTTTCCACAGAATTCCATTCAAGATTTAAAGCCAAAGCTTTGCTAATCAAAAAATAATAATGATGTAAGATACAATATTTCAATCAGTTCAGCTGAACATGAAATAAATTGCTAACTATAAATTGCTAGCCCTGTTAAGTGACTGCAGTCCAAGAAGAGAAAGCAGTTACTTTTGGAGTATTTTTGTTGATGATTAATTTTTTTTATTTTTTATTTTTTTGTGAAGGAGATTGCCGTGGTCATTTGAGCAAATGCCCTTAATCGTGACTAAGGAAGCTGGCAAGCTCCTGCCAAACTCATACAGGTTCTTGAGATTCATCCTAAAGTTAGCTAAAGCTGATCTAGCGTAATGTTGGTCTTCAAT